>CP050224.2:43838075-45048245 GCA_012066045.3 Morus alba | reverse complement strand
TAGCGGGACTCTTTGTGAATGAGGTAGTCCGCCTCCATGGCATTCCCTCTTCCATTGTGTCCGATGGGGACAAGGTGTTCATGAACAAGTTACGGGTGAACTCTTTCGTCTTGAGGGAGGCGGTGCTCCAAGCATATACTGACATACCACCCTCAAACGGATGGGCAAACCGAGGTTGTCAATCATTCCGTGGAGACGTACCTGCGCTGTTTTGCTTCCACCCGGCCTAGGATGTGGGCGCGTTGGCTGCCATGGGCAGAGTATTGGTACAATATGTCGTTTTCACATGGCCACACGAACCACGCCTTTCCAGGCGATTTATGGTCGGGACCCTCCCCGTTTGCTGCGTTTTGTGGTTGGTTCCACTCCCTTCTCGGCGGTGGACCAGCAACTGCGGGATCGCGACGCTGTCTTGGTGGAATTACACCAGTAGTTGCTGCGGGCACAATAGAAAATGAAGCACTAAGCAGATAGGCATCGCTGGGATGTGCAGTTCGAAGTGGGGGACCTGGCCTACTTGAAGATCCGACCCTATCGCCTCAAATCCTTAGCTCGACGTCCTAATGAGAAGCTCACTCCTCGGTTTTATGGACCCTTCAAAGTCCTCGCGCGAGTAGGAGCGGTCGCCTACAGACTCTAGTTGCCCGAGTCTTCTTCTCTTCATCCCGTGTTCCACATGTCCCTGCTCCGTCGCGCAGTGGGCTCCACGTCGGTGATCTCCACGCTGCCTCCCCACCTGACTGAAGAGTATGAGCTGCAGATCGAGCTAGAGAAAGTACTCGGATTGCGCACGTCTTCGGCAACTGGTACACACCCCCTAAAGGTGTTGATTCAGTGGAAAAGTCAATCTCCTGCAAAGGCCACGTGGGAACCTTTTGAGTTAATCCAAGGACAATTTCCCACGTTTCACCTTGAGGACAAGGTGACTCATTGGGAGGGGAGTACTGATAAGCCCCTTATTCGGTTCACTTATGCTAGGCGTGACAATCCGTGAGGAAATGGTTGATGCAGTGGGCGTATTTGGGTAACTTGTGTGGGGACACGGGGATGCATGTTAGTTATAGGGAATTAGGTTGTAATGGAATAAATAGGGGAATTGCTGGGAAAATAGGCAAGCCATTAGTGAGTGAAGAATAGTAGTTCCTCTGGGAGAGAATTGAGCCTCTCGAAAGCTCAATACCTATCTTACTTTCTTTTATTTTTTTCGTATTTCCGATTGGTTTCCATTAATACAAACTTCCAGCTTCTTTTCCTATCATTTTGCTACTTTCTGTGTGGAATCTATCAACTTCCTTCCATAAAGTGCTTCATACGGGGCCATGCCGATGGAAGCTTGATAACTGTTATTATACGAGAATTCGATCAATGGCAACTTCATACTCAATGCGCCCTTGAAATCTACTATGCATGCACGAAGCATATCTTCTAGGGTCTGAATGGTCATCTCTGACTATCCATTAAATGCAGGGGATGAAATCTTTGTGCTATAAGCGTAATTCGACCCCATCGCTTTCCTGAACACTTATCCAAAAATTGGAGGTAAATCGAGGCATCTCGTCCCGACACTACACTAACTGGTACTCCATGTAGCTTTACGACCTTAGCCACGTATAACTCAGCTAACCTCTCTAAGGAGTAAGTTATCTTGATCGGAACGAAATGCCCTGATTTCGTTAGCCGATCCACGACTACCCAAATGGCATCGTATCCCTCACTGGTTCTCGAAAGTCCGGTCACAAAGTCCATGGCTAAGTGTTCCCACTTTCATTCCGGAATCTCTAGTGGCTGTAAGCTTCCAATTGGTCTCTGATGTTCTGCTTTGACCTTCTGGCATGTCAAGCAACGATTAACATAGTCAACTATGTCGTTCTTCATTCGCCTTCACCAAAAATGCTGTTTTAAATCTTGATACATCTTGGTGGCACCTGGGTGTATGGAATATGGCGTGTTGTGCGCTTCCGCTAGTATCTGCTTCTTGATCCCTTCTTGATCCGGTACACAAATTCTTCTTTGGTACAGGAGAATTTCGTCCTCTGAAAGGCTGAAATTCGACTTTGCATTCTCTACTATCTCCATCCTGTATCCATCCATAATTGGATCACCTTTCTGAGCTTCTCGTATCTCGTCTTGTAGCACAAGCTGCAACCTCAGAGAAGCTAACTTACTGGAGATTAATTCGAGGTCTAGGAGATCAATCACTTGTTGAAGCTGCTTGGGCAACAATTCGGTCTCCACTGGAGTCTGTAGTGCTGGGTTTCTGCTCAAAGCGTCTGTTACACGATTGGCTTTACTTGGATGGTAAAGGATTTCACAATCGTAGTCCTTCACAAGCTCAAGCCATCGTCTTTGTCTCATATTAAGCTCCTTCTGCGTGAAGAAGTACTTTAGGCTCTGATGGTCCGTATAAATTTGACATTGAACCCCATATAGGTAATGCCGCCATAACTTGAGCACAAAAACTATTGCGGCTAACTCGAGATCATGCGTTGGGTAATTACGCTCGTGATCCTTCAGTTGCCGAGATGCGTAAGCAATGACCTTGCCATTCTGCATCAACACAGCTCCTAGTCCTGTCTTTGAGGCATCACTGTAGATGTCAAAATTTTCTCCCTCTTCTAGGATCGTGAGCACTGGAGCACTAATTAATCTTCTTTTGATCTCTCTAAAACTCTGCTCACATTTATCTGTCCATTCATACCTTCTATCTTTTCTAGTTAAGGCAGTGAGAGGAGCTGCAAGACGAGCAAATCCCTACACGAACCTTCTATAATACTCTGCCAATCCTAGGAAACTTCGAATTTCTGTAACACTCTTTGGAACTGGTCACCTTTCAACCGCTTCAACCTTTGCTAGATCCACGGTGATTCCTTCCTTGGATACTACATGCCCGAGGAAATGGACTTTATCTAACTAGAACTCGCACTTAGAAAACTTCGCATATAGCTGATGTTTCTTCAATGTGTGTAGTGCGATCCTCAAGTGTTTTGCGTGCTCCTGTGGACCTTGAGAGTACATAAGGATGTCATCGATGAAAACAATAACAAACTTATCTAAATACGCTCTGAAGACTCTGTTCATAAGGTCCATAAACGCCGCTGGGGCATTTGTAAGTCCAAACGGCATCACTGAGAATTCGTAGTGTCCATACTGAGTTTTGAATGCCGTTTTGGAAATGTCTTCTTCTCTAATCTTAAGCTGATGATACCCCGATCGAAAGTCTACCTTCGAAAACATGGTAGCTCCCTTCAACTGGTCGAACAAGTCATCGATTCGTGGCAATGGGTACTTGTTCTTGATGGTGACTTTGTTGAGCTCTCTATAATCTATGCACATCCTTCTTTTTGACAAAGAGGACCGGAGCTCCCCATGGCAAGAAACTCGGTCTGATAAAGCCTTTGTTTAACATCTCTTGGAGTTGAACCCGCAACTCTTTAAGTTCCGCTGGAGCCATCCTATACGGTGCTTTGGATATTGGTGCGGTGCCGGGGAGAAGGTTTATCTCAAAAGCTATTTCCCGATCTGGAGGAAGTCCAGGTAATTCCTCTGGAAAAACGTCTAGGAACTTCTTGACTATAGGAACGTCTTCTGGTTGGTGTTTCCCCTCTTGGTTCCTGTCCATAACATACGCCAAATATCCAGTGCATCCGTTAGACATCAATCGTCGGGCTTCTAGGGAACTAATAAAATGTCTGGGTGTCCCTGATGTGGAATCCATGTACTCAAACATCTGTCCTCCTTCTGATTGAAAAACTACCTTTTTCTTTCTACAGTCTATTGTAGCATTATACTTTCTTAGAAAATCCATTCCTAGGATCGCATCATAGTCAACTAAGTTCAGTACAACTAGGTTTGCACTTAGTTCTCTTCCTGCTATCTCTACTGGTATGTGATGTAACCAGTGACTAGACAACAACACATCACCTGATGGTAGCGCTGTCTTAAAGGCTTGCCCTATCTTTTCTTGAGGATGTAGTATTCGCTTAACAAATTCTACTGATGCGAATGTATGTGTGGCATCTGAATCAAATAATGCTCATGCAGGGACATGAGCAACAGTAAGCTGACCTATCACTATGTTGGACATGCCTGCCTCAGCTTCCTCCTTGGTGTATGTCATTAAGTAGGCATTGGCCTGTGGAGAAGCTTCTAATCTGTTCGGCTGAGGGGTCGAGACTACCCTCTGCGCTTGCATAGCGTGAAATTGTAGAGCTTGGGCCTTTGTGGTGCCGTTCCAAGAGATCCTGCTTTGAACGAACACTGCCTTGCATAATGTCCTTTCTGTCCACACGTATAGCATACATCTGTGTCGGCTTTAAATTCTCCGGATTGTTTCCTTCCACAGGTCAGGCAGATAGGAACACTAGAACTGGTATACTGGTCCTGCTTCTGTTGGGGGTTTCGCTGATTCTGATTGTGATTCCCTTTCTTCTTGTTGGGGTTTTGCTGGTTCCCCTGTCTAGGTTTCGATCTATGGTTGCTATGGCTTCCTTGGCTTTGCAGATTAGCACCGGGGTTCTGCTTAGTGGGTGCCTGTGCCTTTTCTCTCTGTTTCTTCTTGTCTTCCCATATCTTAGCCCGTTCCTCTCTAGATTTGGCAATGTTATGCTCCGCACGTATTGCCCGATTCACTAGGTCGGCTATCGTGGTTGGTGGATACTCCCCACTTTCCACAACGGTGGCTATATCTCCTCGGAGCATATTAACCATCCTCCTAACATTTTCTTCTTCTGTTGGAACCAACTGAGGATATAGTCGTGTCAACTGATCAAATCGTCGGCATGCTTCTACAATTGTCTGGCCATCCTGCTTAAAGTTGTTGAACTCATTCTGCTAAGTCTTCAGGGCTTCTAAGTTGTAATACTTACGGTTAAATTTCCATAGGAATTCATCCCATAACATCTGTCTCACACTCCTTCTGACGCACACATATTCCCACCAATAGTGGGCATCTTTATTTAATATAAAAGCAGCGCACTGAATCTTCTCCCTGTCGGTGAGTTCTATGAACTCAAATATCGTCTGAATGGATGCCAACCATTCCTCAGCTTTTAGTGGAGCATTTGACCCAACGAACTCTGGAGGTGACATTTTCTTAAACCTCACATACATTGGTTCCCTTGGGACCATTTCTCTGTGCTCCATCTCACCCCTTACTGGCTCTTGGGGTTCAACCCTCTCTGCGGGTTGCTCAGGTTGGGCGGTTTGTGCTGGCACAGCCTGCGGAGGGGGTGCTCCTCCAACTTGCTGACCTTGAATCAACTGGGTAAGCAATTCTCGTAACTGTCTGCTGTCCTTAGCTTGAGCTGCTATTTGCCCCCTCAGACCTGCTACTTTTTCAGTTAGGTCTGGTGCTGGAGGATTCTGTTTTGCTTGTGTTCGCTTTAGATGTGTACGAACCATATTGCTGTAGCTATATAAATCAAAAGAGCAATATCGTTAGTCTAAGCGCAAAAAGAACTACTTCAAGAGTTACTTGACTGGCAATACATTAAACTATCATTCGTTCTCATGTCAACTAGCAAAACATACATTATATATGTTCTATTATGCATGTCCCACCTCATGCATATCACATCATATACAAATCATCATAAAAGTTAAGGTTTTTAAGCCTTTCAGTCAATTTTATTATGCATGTCCCATTTCATACATATCACATCATATATAAAACATTGTTAGTCTAAGTTCGTCAATACTATTTACATAACCTTGCGTCATATTCAATTAAATAGAACGTGAAGTCCTAACTTAATCCTCATCATCTAAGTGTTCCTCAGGATCCTCCTCCGGATCCTCATTGGGATCCTCTTCCGGATCCTCCTCGAGATCCTCCTCGGGGTCTTCCTCTGGATCCGACTGAGGGTTATCACTAGCTTCCTCACCAAAGGTCCTAACGTAGGTCCATCTTCACCGAACGGCCATAGGCTAGTCCGCTACCTCTATCTTGGGTCTCGGTCGCTGTCGAGAGTTAGTGGCTTCCGCGTCATGTCTCTTAATACGAGTATTGGAAAACAGGAAGTCTCACCTAACCGCCGCTGGCCTAGTCCTCTCCTCTAGCATCTGGCGCTCACACTGCTTCGCCTCGGCGATAAATTGTGTGAGGGTCTGATTCGGTCGTGGAACTAGCCGACGCTGGCTGATACTCTTCTGTCAGACCTCTCCATATGATCTGACACCGCTCCTCCTCACTTAGATTAAAAATCCGATTCGGAGCTAGTACTTCTATCAAGACTCTCGCTATATAGGCTACAACGACCTCATCTGATCTCATACTAGCTCTCTCGGCTTGTATGATAAACTCTCGAGCTTGGGTGTAGGTCACGACTACACTCACCTGGTTCTGTGTCTCTCCACTCTGCTGTGGTGCCGACTCTGATGGCATGACCTGGGGAAGAAACTGATGCTTCAACATGTGACAAAATCCTTCCCATTGCATCTCCGCTATTTCATCCTCATCCAAAGCTTGCCAAAAGATTAGGGCATTGCCCTCTAATAGGCTCGTTGCGAGAACAATTCACTCTTCTCGAGCTATGTCACAAGCTCGCAACACGTACTCGACACAGTGCAACCAATCCCTAATTCTGGTGGGATGTGAAAGCCCATCAAAGAAAGGTGGATTACAGGTGTAGAACCTGGCTGCGGCTCGACCTATAGTCAAAACGACTCTCCTTGCTCGGTGTGCAGCCTCGGCCGCCATGGGATCTAGAGCTCTTAACTCCCGATCCACTGGTGGATGTCTATATCTAGCAGGAGTGGGTACCAACATCTCTGTTTGTCGGAACCGTGCGGTTAGAAACGTACTTACCCGTCCCCACAACGTATTCTCTTGTGGTGTGGGCGCTAACCTGGATGATGGAAGTGATCGATCCATTAATACCTATTCTGTCTTGCCAAAAAAAATAAGTAATTATCAGTTTTAGTTCATAAACTAATTTACCTAAGTTGCGCAGAAGTATAGGTGCGGGACTTGTCATGGTAGGAGTAGGAACGCCGCTCTGATACCAACTGTGACGACTCGCGCCCTTCCGGTGCGGTCGCCATCCTTATACTACTACTAATAGGCTAAGTTATAGTCTAATCTATTATGCATTTCTAGACTATAGTTTCTTTAAATTAGGTTCATATTCGGGTAAATTTTTTTTTTTCTTTACTTTAACCCTCGGGTTCTTAACATGTTATGTCATTACGCTAATAACATGTCCTGCTATTTAAGGATTCGGATATCAAAATAGTTCCCGAAAACTTGTCTTAACTGATTACAGTCCGTTGTTCTTTACTAAGACAATGGTTGTAATATCTTCTTCTTAGAATTGAACATACATACTAGTATTCTATATTACATTAATCTGTAGCGGAAATTGTTTTCTAAGCGAGCGTAGTAGAGACCACTCCCGTGTGCCCATGACATTTCCGCCACCCTTGCCTTCGCCTGTCCATCAAGCAAAACGACTATATGGCTGGCTGCTTACCTTTGCTACCTACACACAAGTAAACTGATGAGCTAACGCTCAGCAAGTATAAACATGCATACATCATAAACTAGTAAAAATTACAATAAGAGTTATGATGCAAATATGCTCGTGTGAAACATGCTTTAAACTGCTTTTTGTATTTCTGTTTTTACTTCTGTAGGCCTGGGCCCCTACTTACTGTCTAGTCTAATCAGAATCTCTATTCTTTGAGATTTTCTTCTCTCGAGAGGCCGACGACCTGTTAGTCTTTTACTTTACTGGCCACTGTTTATTGTCTGGTCTAGTCAGAATCTCTACTCTTTGAGATTTTCCTCCCTTGGGAGGCCGACGACCCGTCAGTCTTTTACTTTACTGAATGATATGCAACGTTTCTCTACGTGCACATGCTAACATAAAATGCATAATACTTCTTGCATACTTTAACTGTGCATAAGGGTAACCATATATTGTCCTTCTGCAATCTAGAGCACTAAGCCCTCCAAACACGTATAATCACATATAATCACATAGACTTAGGAACATAAGTAAATTCATAGTTCTAAGCCTAACTACAATTTACTTGAGTCCTGACAAACATATATGTTTATACTTACAATTAATCCGCTAGGATTCCCGCTTGCTGGAAGTTCTTTCTCGTTGTTTCGGCTCTCGTGCTAAAACCTGCTTCATAGAAATAGGTATTAACCACCTATTCCAAGCATCAAAATTTCTCATACTTGGATTCCTAAATTCAATATCAAACTCATTTCTGAACTCAACCCCTCTAGGCCAAATTCTAGCTCAAGAGGTAAATTACACCTATTCGTGTATCTCGGTTTCTGAATCGTAAGCTATTCACTTCCGAGCTTTAAAACTGTTGCTCATTCTCGAGAGTCGAATTCTCGACTCAACACTTACTAACTAGGTTTTAGAAATTTCGGCAGAGTTTTGCCTTGTTTTTTCTAGTTTTCCGAGTTTTCAATAACTCGTTCTACTTCCGATTTCGGTACCTGGAGTCAAGACTCACATCCCTGAACACAGATTCCAACATAAAATTGAACAAAAATATTTTTTCTCTAGAACACAGATTCCAACATAAAATTGAACAAAAATATTTTCTCTATTTCTAGTGTATTTCGGATTTTTAGTGTTAATCTAAAAAATTTTGTTCAATCGTTTCAATACTTACACGTTAGACTCCTATCATAGTTCCCGACAAAACCTTGGTTTCGTTTTTCAGTTTTACAGATTTTTTCCGAGATGAGTTACTATTCATCAAAATGAAAAAGCATGCAGTTTCTCATGAAAAATCCAAAATCTTACCTTGAAAAGTTGAGATTCTCTGCTAGAATGCCTCGGGTTATGTTTCTACTGGACTGAACGGAAGAAATTTTTGCGAAAACGGGTGATTCCTAGATTTTCTCTCGATTTTCTCTCTTTTCTCTCTCTTTCTTCTTGGTCGGCCACTCTTTAGAAAAACTAGAGCATAATGCTGCTAATTTCCGTTCATTCATGTTTTAAGATATGAAAGAATATTTTAATAATATTTTTAATAATATCTCACATTACTTTCTAAATTAAAGAAATTAATTTAATTCCCTTAATTTAATTTACTAATCCTACTTAAGTTTAACACTTGAGTGGTTTTATGTTCCCCACATTTTTCTTGTCAAGACCAAACTCTCCGTTTCTCGAAATGAGTCTCGTTCCGGTATTGATAATTTCACAACCAGTACAGGTTCTATATAGCTTTTCTGGACTGCCGAGCACCCTGGGTCAAACTTCTCATGTTCAACTCAATTTTCTTTGGTATCTCATTAGCCAATTTCTTTTTCTGAAATTATCATTTTAATTGATTCAGAATTGCCCAAAACACGTACCCTTGCAATACTCATTTTTTTAGCAGTTTCCCGCTTTAACCGACTCGAGAAAATCCTGTTTCAGGAACTTTTGCTATTTTCCTTCTAATATTTCTACTCTTTTTCTAGCTGGTCATTTGGTCACAAACTAAATATTTCAGTTTTTCATAACTAAAATATACCCACTAAAATTTCTAACTTTTAACTGATATTTTACTATTCACAACTGATATTTACGAATTTCTTTGTAAAAATATTCGTATTATAACTTTACTCTTTTCGGGAAATTTCACCGCGTACATAAAGTTTCTACATAACATTTCCTTGATCAAGTCGAAAATTCTACTACTTTCTGTTTTGGAGAGAATTTTGGTCAAATACCGGACTGTCCGGATTAGGCCTAAAATTTTTCCGTTCGTTACACACTGTTTCCTTATTTAAAGTCCGGTAGTCCACACAAACGCCAACTTCCATCTTTCTTGTTGACCAAGAGCATGGGACTGGAGTATGGACTCACACTAGGCCGAATAATCCCTGCGGCCAACATTTCTCCGACCAAGTTCACAATCTCTTCCTTTTGGACCTGTGGATATCGATAAGGCCGAACATTAATTGGAGAAGTTCCCGTCTTGAGCACTATCTCATGGTCCTTCGCACGCTCTGGCGGCAACTTTGCAGGCATTTCGAACACTGAAGCTCTACACCGAAGCACCTCTACCAATTCTTCAGGTACCTTCCAATTACTTTCTAGAGCACTCAACTCCATGTTGTTCCATTCAAGCCACAACCCTTGCCCTTCTTGGCTAAACACTCTCTGCAAGGCCTTTATGGACATTGAGGATCTATTTAATCCGGGGTCCCCTTTGAAGGACACTTTACGGTTCCCCAACGTGAATTTCATGGTCAAATTATTCCAATTCACCGTCATAACCCCAAGAGTCTCCAGCCACTGGATACTGTAGAGAAATATAGAGAATAAAGAATTATATTATTGTGTATTTGAAAGTGTACAACACATCCTTAAATACTAATTACAGAGGAAAACTATTCTAGGAAAGACTTGTAAACATGGAATGTTAATTACTGTACAAAATCAATCCTAATCTCTACTTTCCTAATTTTCTTCAATTAGGCTCTTTGACTTAATCTCCTATGATCAGCCCAATATCTTCCATATTCGGTATAATTGATACCGAATATTCATATCTTCAACACTCCCCCTCAAGCTGGCTTGTAGATGTCTTCCATAGCTAGCTTGCTTATTAGGAACTCGAACTGTCTCTTCTGTAGTCCTTTTGTAAGTATATCAGCAGCCTGTTGAATGGTTGGTACATATGAGATACAGATTAGGCCACTCTCAATTTTTTCTTTGATGAAATGCTTGTCAACTTCAATGTGCTTTGTTCTATCATGTAGAACTGGATTATGAGCTATTGAGTTGGCAGCCTTGTTGTCACAATACACCTTTATAGGGAGTGGAACCGAGATCTTCAAATCCTCAAATAGCCTTTTGATCCATATTACCTCACAAATCCCGTGTGCTAGGGATCTGAACTCAGCCTCGGCGCTACTTCTTGCTACGACACTTTGTTTTTTACTCCTCCAAGTTACTAGGTTTCCTCCAACAAAAGTGCAGTATCCTCGAAGTTGATAAATGCATCGATCGTGCTTCCGGCCCATCCGCATCTGTATAGACTTCAACTTGCAGTTATTATTCTTCTTGAACATCGGTCCTCTCACCGAGTTCCTTCAAATACCTCAAAATCACATGGGGTCGCATCAAAATGCTCTTGTCCCGTGAGTGCATGAATTGACTCACCATGCTTACAAATGAAAGTTATGTCGGGGCGGGTATGTGACAAGTAGATTAATCTACCTACTAGTCATTTGAAATTTCTCCCTATCAATTACATCTTCCGGCTTTCTTTGGAGTAAGCTTCAAGTTAGCTTCAATTGGAGTTTCAGCGGTTTTACATCCTAGAAAACCTTGTTTTTACCGAGTAAATCAAGAATATACTTTCTTTGATTTACAACAATTCCTCCTTCGATCTTGCAAATTCCATGCCAAGGAAATACTTTAGTGTTCCCAAATCTTTGATCTCGAAGTCTTCTGCCATTTTCTTCTTTAGTCTGGTCATCTCTTCAAGGTCGTCACCTGTTAAAATTATGTCATCCACATAAACAATTAGAATCACAAGTTTACCCCCTTCAGAGTGTTTGTAGAACATGTTATGATCTGCTTGGCTCTGATGATAGCCATGGTTTTTTACAGCCCTTCCAAAGCGTTCAAACCACGCTCTTGGAGACTGTTTAAGACCATATAAGGACTTCTTGAGTCTGCAGACTTTGTCTTGACCAAAACACTTTTCAAATCCAGGAGGTAGACTCATAAACACCTCTTCTTCCAAATCACCATTAAGAAAGGCATTCTGCACGTCTAACTGGTATAACGACCAGTTGTAATTCACTACAAGGGACAACAACACACGGATAGAATTAATCTTGGCTACAGGAGCAAACGTTTCTTGGTAATCAATACCATAAGTTTGCGTGAATCCTTTAGCCACAAGTCTCGCCTTATATCTCTCTATACTCCCATCGGCCTTGCATTTCACAAAAATACCCATTTACGATAATGATCTTTTTACCTCTAGGTAAATCCTCAATCACCCAAGTTCCACTTTTCTTAAGAGCATTCATCTCTTCCATCACTTTGCTAATTTCCACTTAGGATTATCAAGTGCTTCCTGGATGTTTCTCGGGACAAACAAGTTGGAGATTTTAGATGTATAGGCCTTATGTTTAGGAGAAAGTCATCATAGGACAAATAATTGGCTATTGGGTAATTGGTGCGAGACGTTTCTCTTTTCTAAAGGCTATAGGAATATCAAGGTCATAAGGTTTTTGTACAGAAGACTCAATAGGAACGGTCACATTAGTTGGTTCATTGGTTGGTTCTAAAGAAGAAGCATTATCAAGAGTACCTGGAGTATTTGTAGGTTCGGATCCCAGGAAATCAGATTGAGCTTGCACCAAGGGAATAGTAGGCTCTTTACTGTTCTTCCGAGTCTTCCTCCTTGAGTAAACCCGAAGCTCTAAGTTGCTATTCTTAGGAATAGCGGTGAGTATTCTCCCCACAAGTATCAACAATGCTTGGCAAAATAGATGTAGGAGTATTATTAACATTATCTTTATCATTAGGTGTTGTATCAACAATTTTAGGTAAAGGGGTAGAGAAAGGAATAACATCCCAGCAATTTTCTTCTTTACTAGTTTCTCCCCCTGAAGAAAATTGTTTTTAAAAGTAAGGTTGGTGTTCAAGGAATGAAACATCCATAGTAACAAAAATTTTCCGAGTAGTGGGATTGAAACATTTATATCCCCTTTTATTTGGAGCAAAGCCTATAAAAACACATTTTTCGGCCCGTGGATCAAGTTTAGACCTCCCCTTGCTAGCTAAATGAACATAAGCGGTACATCCAAAAATTTTTAGGGGTAGATCTAACTGAATACGAGTAGATGGAAATTTTTTTTTTTAAACTTTCAAGAGGAGTGCTATAGTTTAAAATTCGAGAAGGCATCCTGTTAATTAAATAGGTCAGCTTAAAACGCATCACCCCAAAGGTATTTAGGAATATTCATAGAAAACATAATGGCACGAGAAACTTCTAGTAAATGTTTATTTTTTTTTCGGCAATACCATTTTGGTTGAGGTGTATCAACACAAGTGGATTGATGATGAATCCCTTTTTCCTTTAAAAAATTTCCAAGGACTTCATTAAAATATTCAGTACCATTATCAGTATGCAAAATTCCTATTTTAGTTTGAAATTGAGTTTCAACCATTGTATAAAAATTTTTGAACAAATGTTCAACTTCAAATTTTTCACTCATTAAATAGATCCAACATAAACGAGTGTGATTGTCAATAAAAGTTACAAACCATTTTTTACCAGAAAGGGTTTTGATCCTAGAAGGACCCCAAACATCACTGTGAATTAAATAAAATGGTTTTGAGGATTGATAAGGTTTTGAGGAAAAATTAGTCCTCTGACCTTTTGATAAGATGCAATTCTCACAATAAAGTTTGGAATAATCCACACCACGAAATAACATAGGCAATAATGTTTTTAGATAGGAAAAACTAGGGTGTCCTAGTCTATAGTGCCAAAGCATTATTTGATCCTTAACAGAGATAGAACTAATACTACTTAAGCCTTTAGCTTTTTTATTCTTGGAGTTTCCATCTTCTAAATAGTAAAGGCCATCTATCACCTTAGCACTGCCAATCATTCTCCCCGAGTTCCTCTCCTGTGACACACAATGAGAATCAAAGAAAGTGAGATGACAATTAGAGTCCTTAGACAACTTGCTCACTGATAGAAGATTACATGCAAGTTTAGGTACATGGAGGACAGATTTAAGTGTTAAGGAACTAGATAACTTTATCAAACCTTTGCCGGCAATAGGAGAAAAAGATCCATCTGCTATACGAATTTTCTCATGGCCAGAACAAGGAGTATAAGTGTCAAATAAGTGAGAAAAACTGGTCATATGGTCAAGCTCCACGAATCTATTATCCAAGGAGCGTAATCGGAAAACAACAAGATAAGGCAATTGATTCTCTACTGCTTGAGCAAGAGAAGCACTAGGAGTACCCGATAATCCCGAGTTGGATTTCAAAGTTAGGTTTTAAGAATGTGATCAACCTACTCCTTGCTAAATGGGACACCCTGCAGACTTCATGTGCGGCGGTGAGGAATTGAATCTGCCTTCATGTTTCCCTTTCCAGTTTTTTGGTTTCCCGTGAAGCTTCCAAATGTTTCACGTGTATGGCGTGGCTTGTTGCGGTAATCACACCACACCCGAGGTTTCTCCTCGCCTTTCCGGATTAAAGCGTCCAAAGATGTGCCTCAAAGAAGGTAGAGGCAAGAGCAGAATTTTTTGACATTATGGCCTGGTATTTTCTTACCAAGCATGACAAATCTCGGCTCTCCTCTCTACGAACCTCGAAAAAAGCTTCTCCAAGGGATGGAAGGGGCTGTCGCCTATTATTCGCCCTCTAACCTCATCAAACTCAAAGATTGAGTCCAATAAGGAACTTGAAGATACGATTATCCTCCAAAGTTTTCTTATAGTGGTTGCGATCCTCGGAGATTTCCACTCATAATCACTAAATAGGTCTAGATCCCATACAAAAGTTTCAAAGAATTAAAGTATTTTGTGACACTTTCCTCACCTTGGCGGATTTCTCCCGAGTTTCAAGTGTTAATTCATACACTTGGGATTGATTTCCCAAGTCCGAGTACATTTGGTTGACATTGTCCCAAAGCTCCTTAGCGGTGTGATAACACATGTAGTTGGGCCGATCTCTTCCTCCATAGAATTCACCAACCACGTCATCACCATAGAGTTTTCAGTCCCAAGTTGGATGAGAAGGATCTTCCAGGCTGGTTCCTTCTTTTCTCCGGTCAGGTAGCCAATCTTCCCTCTCCCGCGGATGTACATGCGCACAGATTGTGACCAACGCAGAAAGTTTTCCCCATTCAATCGTATTGTAGTAATCTGGACAGAATGGGAATCATGGGTAGGGACATGAGGCCTGGACGCATCAATTTCAGTGGGTTTTGACTGGTTTACAGTGGTGTTTGTGGACTCTGACATTGTTTCAGACATGACGGAAGGAAGGCTGGAACGACTAGGGTTCAAAGGGCTGCTAGGGTTGTAAGAGGACGGCTAGGGTTGAGTAAAAAGAGGATCAACGCTCTGATACCATGTAGAGAAATATAGAGAATAAAGAATTATATTATTGTGTATTTGAAAGTGTACAACACATCCTTAAATACTAATTACAGAGGAAAACTATTCTAGGAAAGACTAGTAAACATGGAATGTTAATTACTGTACAAAATCAATCCTAATCTCTACTTTCCTAATTTTCTTCAATTAGGCTCTTTGACTTAATCTCCTATGATCAGCCCAATATCTTCCATATTCGGTATAATTGATACCGAATATTCATATCTTCAACAGATACCCAGAATCATATTCGAACTTCCTAACTCCAAGGGAAGGAAATCCTCCATGACCTCTACCTCCTGCAAAGTGACCATGATACCCCTGCATACCCCTTAATAGACAATCCAGTTCCCATAATCACTCCATAATCACATGTTCGGTCCACTGGCAACTCCAATTTTCTCACTAATTCGACAGAAATGTAATTATGTGTGGCACCACTATCAATCAAAACTATTACCTCATTTCTACGCAGCATTCCTTTGAGTTTCATGGTCTTTGGTGATGTAAATCCAACCACCGAGTTGAGGGACAGCTCGACCACTTCTTCCTCCGCCCCAGACTCTGCACCATCATCTTTCTCCTCTGCACCATCCTCCTCTTCACAGACGATGAGTACTTGTAGCTCGCGGTTGGGGCAACGGTGTCCAAAAGAGTACTTCCCGTCACAACGGTAGCACAATCCCTTCTCCCTTTCCGCTTGAAGCTCTGCGTCGGTGAGTCTCCTATACGGCGCCGCCCCACTGGAAGTGTCCTTGGTCTTTTCAGTTGTCATCGAAGAATGCCCCATGGCCAACGTTGGATTTGTTACCTTTGGTCCTACACTAAACGTTGGACTACTCCTCAGCCCAAATCCAGACGAAACAGGGCCTCCCTTATTCCACGAACTCACTGGAGCCATTTGGGCCCTGGGCCCGCGTACCAATTGGTTACGCTCCTCTACCCGTTGGGCGAACTCCATTATTTGGCCCAAACCGTTGGGTTTCAACATACGAATCTCCGCCCTCACCTCCGGTTTCAATCCATTCATGAATGCACTCTCTAAAACTTGCTCCGAAATCTCCGTTAATGGCGCGGCCAAGGTCTCGAACTGCCGGCGGTACTCCCTCACCGTAGTCTCCTGGCGCAGCGATAAGAACTTCTCACAAAGAGTTCCTTCTTGTGTCGAACGAAAACGCTCCAACACCATCCGTTTCATCTCTGCTGGAATTTCGTTTTCCGTCTCCAGTGACTCCCGATCTGCGGAACTACGCTACTTTAGCAACTCGTCCATCCTTGTCAACAACAACTCAAGCCCTTGCTCCAATCGAGGTATTTTCTGAACATCCTCACGCATCGATTCCACCTCCTTCAAGAAATCTTCCCTCCGCTCTCTCCTTATCACGATCGCCAGTCCTCCTCGTCATCCTGAGAAAGTGCTGTGATACCAATTGTTAAGCACGTATGAAAACATAAATCAATTTAAGGAAAAAAGGCACAAGATTAATGCACAAACAAGCCGAATCACAAGCTTGAACACTGTTATTAATGGCGGAAATTACAGAATCACAGGTGTGGGTATGGGGTGTTCGAGTGACCCCTTGCACTCCCTATCCAAACTTGTCTAAGAAGTTCTGAGTATGTTCAAATGAATCCCTCTCATGCCTTATCTAAGCTATTTATACTATTCCTCTTTCTAGTAACTAACTTCCCCTAACAACCCAGCCTAACCGACTAGCTACTAGCCATCCGCTACAAAACCTCCCACTGGATTTGCTAGCTCATCCTCTGGAAATGCCAGCTCATCATCCTTCTGAGAATTTCCTCCCTGACTCGCATCCCTACTGCCTCCCCCTGCTCTTGCCACATCCCTCTCACGAACTCTCCTCCGCACATAGGTAAAATGCACAGGAGGCTTATCAGAATCCAGAAAGCAGTGTTGATTTTAATCCTATCCCATGTTACATGTATATCCTCCTAACTTCCTTTAAAATTTCTTTGTTTTCTCTCCAGCCCAATTCCACACAAAATCCCTAAGAATGTCTTTGGCGGATATGACTTCTCATTGAAACAATGACATTATGTTAGGCTCCGGAAACTTGCAACACGAATTCACATCCCTTTCTCTCTCTCCGATCCTCCCTTAAGAACCCTCTCAATCCGTTGTAACCTCCTTACTCCCTAGGCACTATTCCCTAGCCTAGCCTAACTGCCTAATCCAGCTCAGCAACTAACTCACACTCACATCCCTTCCCCAACCGAAGACGTTGCGAGCTCCTCTAGAATACATCCGTTCATATTTATTCTTCTTAGGCTCGGGTGTAACATTACTCCCTTCCTCAAAAGAGACCTTGTCCTCAAGGTCGAAGGTAGGGAAACGGACTTGCAGCTCATCGACAGCCTCCCAAGTAGCGTCCTCAATGTCCCGTCCCTGCCACTTAACCAGCACTTCCTTAACCGGCAGCCTTCCAAGCTTCCTCATCCGCCCCTGCAGCAAACTTTCCGGAAACAGGGGTTCGGGAATGTCGGCTGTGATGTCCACCACCACGGGTTCCTGCGAAACCGCACGCCCTCCGATCACTTTTTTGAGCATCAACACATGGAAAACCGGATGCACCTTGGACCCTTCTGGTAGCCGAAGCCTATAGGCCATTGGTCCAACCTTGTCGATTACCTTAAAAGGGCCGTGATACTTTGGGGCTAACTTGTTGCTGGTGCGCCTGGCCACGGTGCCCTGCCGATAGGGTTGAAGTTTCAGCCACGCGAGCTCCCCAACCTGAAACTCCCGCTCCACCCGTCGTTGATCCACATAGCGTTTCATGCATTCCTGCACCCGCTCCAAGTTGCAGCGTAGTTGTTTTAGCTGCTCATCTCGTTCTGAAAGTTGCATATCCACCGAACCTACTACGGTTCTGCCCCCTGTGTAACGGACCAATGTAGGGGGAGCTCGACCATAGAGAGCCTGGAATGGTGTCATGCGAGTAGCGCCGTGGAAATTGGTGTTGTACCAATATTCCGCCCAACACAGCCACCTGCTCCACTACCTCGGTTGGCCACTGGTGAAGCATCTCAGATATGCCTCCAAACAACGGTTAAGCACCTCGGTCTGACCATCCGTCTGGGGGTGATATGCCGAGCTCATGCGTAGGGTGGTCCCTTGGAGGCGGAATAGCTCTTTCCAAAAATGGCTAGTGAAGACCTTATCCCGGTCACTTTACTCTTGGGCATGCCATGAAGGCGCACGACCTCCCGGCAAAACACTTCCGCCACCAACTTCGCAGTGAACGGCCGCTTAAGTGCAATGAAATGCGCGAATTTGGTTAAGCGATCCACCACCACGAAAATGACCTCATGTCCATTTGATTTTGGCAAAGCCTCGATAAAGTCCATCGAGATGTCTTCCCACACTGCCTCGGGAATGGGCAGCGGCTGGAGCAACCCGGCCGGCTCGTTGACTCAACTTTGTTTTGTTGACAAACCCCGCACTCGGCGACAAACCGTTGCACATCACTTGCGATACCCGGCCAAAACACATTAGCACTAATTCTCTTGTATGTCCTTAGAGTCCCGGCGTGTCCCCCAGTTGGAGTAAGTGAAACTCCTCCAACAAACGTTGTTTGAGTTGGGATCTCGCTGGAATTACTATCCGGCCCCGATGCACTGCCTTGTGCCTCCCCGTGGCCCAACTCTTCCTTGAGGGAGCAAAGCTTGGCATTCACGGCTATCTCTTGCTCTATGACCGCCATGTCTAGAAATTGGGGTCCCGAGATAGCCAAAAGCGCGCTCCCTTGCACCCACCCACCCCATCGAGACAACGCATCCGCCACGACGTTCTCTCCTCCCGCACGATAGTGAATGTCAAACTCAAACCCCATCAACTTAACCAACCATTTTTGTTGTGCCGGAGTACTAATCCGCTGTTCCAAGAGGAAGCGGAGATACTTTTGATCGGTGCGAACCACAAATTTCCTGCCAAGGAGGTAAGCTCTCCATTTCTGGATGGCCAAAACCAGGGCCATAAGTTCCCTCTCTTAAACCGACTTCGCCATTGTTATAGGCGACAATCCCTTGCTAAAATAAGCCACCGGCCGCCCTTGCTGCAGTAAGACTGCCCCTATTCCAGCCCCTGATGCATCCATCTCCACCTCGAAAGTGTCATTGAAGTCAGGTAGAGCAAGGACTGGGGTCTCTGTCATCCTCTGTTTGAGTTCCTGGAATGCCTGTAGTGTCTCCCTCGACCAAGAGAACTCTCTCTTTTTTAACAACTCCGTCAAGGGCCGCGCTATGGCACCGTAGTTCTTCACAAAACGACGGTAGTATCCCGTCAACCCAAGGAACCCGCGCACTCCTTTTACTGTGGCTGGAATAGGCCATTCAACCATGGCCTGAATTTTTCCCAGGTCTGCTGCCACCCCTCTTTGGGAAATGCGATGTTCCAAGTATTCCACCGACTCTTGAAAAAACAGACTCTTTTTTAGGTTGAGCACAAAACTCCCTTCCTTCAGCAGCCCCAAAACAGTGCGTAGATGGCCAAGATGCTCCTGCGGGCTGTGGCTGTAAATTAATGTCATCCAGAAAAACTAGAACGAATTTCCGGAGTAGGGGCTTGAACAACTCGGTCATCATTGCTTGAAAGGTAGCCGGGGCGTTCGTGAGCCCAAAGGGCATAACCAAGAATTCATAGTGCCCCTCATGCATCCGAAATGTCATTTTCTCGACATCTTCCCGCCTCATGCGTATTTGGTGGTAACCACTCTTTAAATCGAGCTTGGAAAAACAAGATGCTCCGTGAAGCTCGTCCAACAATTCCTCGATTACAGGGATTGAAAACTTGTCCGGCACTGTCAACTTATTCAATTCCCGATAGTCCACACAAAACCGCCAACTTCCATCCTTCTTGCGGACTAATAGCACCGGACTCGAATAAGGGCTTTGGCTGGGTCTAATGATCCCTGCCTCTGTCATGTCGGCTATTAAGCGCTCGATCTCGTTCTTCTGTGCGTGGGGATAACAGTATGGCCTGATATTAGGGGGTTTTGCCCCCGGGTGTAGTAGGATGGCATGATCACCTGTTCTCGACGGTGGTAAGTCCAGTTTTCCCGAAAACACCGTTCCATACTCCTTTTTCAACTGCTCCACATAAGGCTACGTTGCCTCGCCATTTTCCGCCGTGGCAAGGAAAGCACTCTGCCACTGTACCATATAACACTCTTCGCCCTCCCTAGCCATTTTGGCCATGGCAGCAACCGAGATCGACTCGCGGGTTAACTTTGACACCCCAATCAGTCGATGTGCCTTCCCTTCCAGTTCAAACTCTAACCACATCTGCCTAAAGTTCGCTTTAAAGGTACCCAACTGTCTGAGCCATCCCGCTCTTAAGACTACATCCACTCCCGGAATTTCAAAAGGGTACAAGTCCAGTTCAAACTCCAGCCCAGACACTCCCACACGCACGCCACGACACATGCTCCCGATTGTTACGCAGTAACCATCACCCACCTTCACTTTGTATTTCGGAATCAGGAGCACCGCTAATTTTAATTCCCTAACCCGGTTCCAACTGATAAAAGAAGCATTTGCTCCACTGTCAATTAGAATGGTTACCTTTTTTCCGTGTCACGGCGTATAACTTCAAGGTCTCGCCCCCGTGATTCCCCGCTAAGGCACCAAGAACCTAGGTTCGGTTGGAGGAGCAAAGAACCCTTCTTCCCCTCGGAGTCGGTACTGTCTCGGCCTTCCTCCGCTGTGTGTCAGCCTTCTTTCAGACTCGTCCTCCTCCTCGGCCGCCCATTGAGCATCCCGGAAAGGCATTTGCCTTGCAGTGGCCGCCCCCTTACCCGGCCTCCGCACCGGAAACATCCCGATTATCCTTCCGCGACCTTCCATGCGGACTTGGGCCACCGCCGCCCTCTCGGTCCGGCCCGCAACTCTGTGGAGTACCTTTCTCGTATGAGAACGCGGGTTGCTAGCGGTTTGTACCCCATTGTTAGTTGCCAAAGCGACACATCGTTTAGTGATGTCAAACTAATTTGGAACACATGGTTTACTCTTCCACGTGTTCCCTAGGCCTTAATTTTGTGCTCCAGCTGTAGGCCTAGTTGGATTGCCTCGTGTACACTCCTAGGCTGCCACATCCAGACATCATCCTGTAGATCCTGACTCAGCCCGTTCAAGAAAATTCCTAAGGTGGTCGCTCGGTCCATTCCCCGAATACGGGCTGACAATTCCTGAAATTTTTCGCCATATTCCGCCAAAGAGCCCAGCTGTCTCAGGCCCACCAATTGCTCCTGAACTGATCTGAATTCCTTAGGCCCAAAACGCTGTCCAAAAGAGAGTTTTAGCTCCTCCCAGTCCATGCCCGGTTCTTCCTCCATGACCCATTCATAATACTCCCATGCTCTACCTATGAGGAAATCTGCCACCACATGGACACGGGCATCGGGTCGGACCATATGAACCCAGAAGTAACGCTCCGCCCGTCTCTCCCATACCGGCCACCCTTCTCCATCAAAAGGTGGTAAATCCACCCGAGGTGGACTGCCTCCTATTCGCCGTCGCTGGGGAGCCAAATTGGGAGGTTCACCACCAGCCCAAGGCGGTACTTCCTCCCCTATCCTACGACGGTCACCCCCATGCTCCCAGCGCTCCAGACCGCGCCTCCTCTCCTGCTAGTAACGGCCTCCCGTCCAAGCGGTTGGTTGCTCTCTATCCGGTGCCGTCCCCTGATGTCGCAGCCCATCTGTTCGCAACGTGTAGTGGGGTCGCCTGGCTGGGGGAAAATCTACAGAAGTCAGATCCCATGGTTCACTCTGTCCTGCGACGGCGTTGGTCTCCTCGGCTCCGGTGGCGGATGCGGTGGCCGCCTCCTTCCCTCGTTCCTTCGCCGCGGAGTCCGGTTTCTCGCGACTGAAGCTCTCGAAGCCCTCCTTGACGAGGTTAGTCACCAATTGAGGTAATTCCTTGAGGCAATCCTCCAATCTGTCCAAACCCGTCAACTTCTCCGTTAACTCATCCAGGTTTTTTTCCAATTCTTCCACCCGATCTCCGCGAGTTCCCTTCGTCATTCTCTTCTCCCCAAGACCGTGGAGGCTCTAATAGCAAACTGTTAGGCTCCGGAAACCTGCAACACGAATTCACACACAACAACACAAGAACACCACAGATTGACTACTGAAGGATCCTCAACCAAAGGATCCTATTCATTAATTGTTATGGAATTCCCACGAGCTCTGCTCGGCCAAGAATACAAGAAATGGTAAATAACAATATTCTCTCAACATCCCTTTCTCTCTCTCCGATCCTCCCTTAAGAACCCTCTCAATCCGTTGTAACCTCCTTACTCCCTAGGCACTATTCCCTAGCCTAGCCTAATTGCCTAATCCAGCTCAGCAACTAACTCACGCACTCACATCCCTTCCCCAACCGAAGACGTTGCGAGCTCCTCTAGAATACATCCGTTCATATTTATTCTTCTTAGGCTCGGGTGTAACACATTACTGCATACGAAGTATGGTTGGAAAATTGCCTGATCTAGTTGTTGTCCTCGGTAGACTCACTTTGTTGGGTGGTTTGCATAGGTTTATGATCTTGGTACCTAGCATTAGGGACCTAATACCACCTGGCGTGAAGTGACTAGCTTTATACTTATATAGTATGGTAGTTCTTGTAATTTGGTTTGTTTGCTACTGGTAAGAAACAATTGATAGTATTATGGTGAAGCTTCGTCCTAATTTTGCTGATGCATGGTCAAATTTAGCAAGTGCATATATGCATAAATGAAGGTTTAATGAGGCAGCCCAATGTTGTCGCCAGGCTCTCGCACTGAATCCACGCTTAATAAATTTCTATTTTTCATGCATATTTTTTGGCCTGTTATATATTACAAAATCAACATAACCTTCTCATGCTTGCAGGTTGATGCACATAGTGATCTTGAAAACTTCATGAAAGCCCAAGGTTTAGTGCAAGAGGTAAGGAAGCAATAGCCTATTTTTACTCCTAACATTGTATGAACATGGCTAAATAGAAAATTGACAAAATTGATACCACAGAAGTGTGAGCTCTTGTACTAGAAAGCAAGAGTTCCCATTTACATGTGCAGTGGCTGATATGTCCTGGTTTACATCCATAAAAAAATATTATTATTACTTTTTTCCAACATCACTGTTTCCGTTGGAAGTTGAAAAATCCTCTTTTTTTTTTCTTGTTTTTTAAATAGTTGAGATGCTGCCCTGAATGGACGAAGTTGTAACTTATGCATATTTTGGGTGGTCTTTGACCTCTCGATATTTTGTTGGTATAGGCGTACAACTGTTACGTTGAGGCTCTTTGTAAACAACCAAGTTTCGCGTTACATGGTCAAATCTTGCTTGCCTTTTCGTGGAGGCTGGTGAACCTTACAGAGCTCTTCAAACTACAAGGTAACACGCCCAGATCTTTTTCCATGCGCGTTTGGGGTATATGTTTGTTGTATTTATGTACCGTAATAATATTGACTGGCAAGACTATTGAATTTTATGCTGGAGAATTTCGACACACTGCAATCTTGCTTTATTATCTTTTATACAATACAGAATCTTTATAAAATGATTGCTTCCTATTACAACATATACTGATTTTCAGGAAGTTGTAATGCTTAAACCAACATTTTCTGATGCACTCCTAAACCTTGGAAATGTTTACAAGGTAAGCTTTTCTACGTCTTATATTAATCATGCTAAATGCATCAATTTGTCTGGAAAGTTAAATGGAGAAAGATAATTTGAACGTTAATTTTCTTTTTCCAGGCTATGGGAATGCGTCAAGGGGCAATTGTGTGCTTCCAGTGTGCTCTACAAGTGCAGCCAGATTTTGCCGTAGCCTATGGCGAGGCTATTTTGTTTCTATGCGGTATGGCTTTTCAACTAGCCTGCATTTGTGCTGACTTAGCTTTTCATTTGATGTGGCTATAGGATCTTAAGCTGTGGTAATTCTCTTGCATGGCTTTCTATTTGTTCTAGGAGAAAGGTGCATTTAATGTTTGCTTGTGGCTGAAAGCATATCCTTTCTGGTTAGAAAAATAACTTGTTTGAACACAAATGGATTTATTAGATTCAGAATGCTTGATTATATTTATTCCAGTTCAGTCTATTTGTATCTTTCCAATTTGTGTAATTAATAGTTACTCATTCCTTGATTGCTATATTAGTTTGTGTTTGGTCTAAGCTTCACATTACTGTTTTTCATAATAGTCACAATCCTCTGTAAGGCATGGCTTTGACTTCGCTACTGATTTCAAATTCTAATAAAATTTATTTTGCAGGAAATTTAGCTAGTATTTATTACGAGCAAGGCATCTGGGACTGGCAATTCGCAACTATAAGCAAGCAATTGCTTTTGATTCGGGATTTTTGGAGAAATATAATAATTTGGTTTGTCCTCTTATATATATTTGTATAACATAATGCAAGATATTTGTATTAGTGATATGAATCTTTTCGCCTAATAACATCTTGGCGTTTCCCTTCACTAATGGTAATGCATTGAAAGATGCTGGAAAAGCTGATGAAGCAGAACAATGCTATTGTATAGGTTCTTCAATTTTATGCTATGCACTTTCATTGTTTGCCACTTTGCCTTTTGTGTAATTTCCTATTTACTGGTGATGTTTATACTTTGTTTTTCCTGAAGCAATGTCTTGCGTTGCAACCAAGCCATCGTCAAGCACTTACTAACCTTGGGAATGTATACATGGAATGGTATCTATTATAGATTTATGTTGTTTATTGTTTTGATCTTTTATCAACATAACATATTATTCTGGTAACTATTATAGATTTATCTTGCTAATTGTTTTGATCTTTTATCTACATACACTTACTAACCTTGGGAATGTATACATGGAATGGTATCTATTATAGATTTATGTTGCTTATTGTTTTGATCCTTTTGAAGATTTCTTAGAGCCGGATTTAGGTTTTTAGGAGAAAGAATAATTCTTATTATCTCTGAAAACAATTCTGTACAGCCACTATTTATACACAAATTAGGGATAACCACAGTTGGTTTTAAATCCCTTGATTTTAGCCCTATAGATAATATATTAGGTAACTCATCTAGAGAAATCAGGAAACAAATCAAATCCCTATAAATTAGGAAACTACAGCTATACAATCAGCCTATTCTAAATGACTTTTCACACTCCTCCTCAAGCTGGAGCATGTATGTCAATCATTCCCAGCTTGGATAGTAGAGTATCGAAATGAGTTCTTGCAATAGCTTTGGTGAACACGTCTGCAGTTTGTTGTTGTGTGGGCGTATAGACAACTTCCACAATTTCATCCTCTATCTTTTCTTTGATAAAGTGACAGTCTATTTCCACGTGCTTGGTGTGATCATGAAGGACTAGATTCTTCAAAATGCTGATGGCTGCCTGATTGTCACAACAGTTCCATAGGAGTCTTGATTGGGAGTTGTAGTTCTTCTAGGAGTCTTCTTAGCCACATTCCTTCGCAAATTCTGTGAGCTATGGCCCTGAACTTAGCTTCAGCACTAATCCGAGCGACTACTGATTGCTTTTTGCTCCTCCAGCTAACAAGATTTTCCCATACAAACGAACAGTATCCAGAGGTTGATCGCCTATCAGTCAAAGATCCCGCCCAATCTGCATCTGACATGATCTCTATGCCCCTATTTGTTCCTTTCTTGAAAAATAAACCTTTGTTGGGAGACATCTTTAAGTACCTTAGAATCCTGTATATTGCTTCTTGATGCACTTCATTTGGACCATTCATGAATTGACTAATCATGATGACAGCGAAGCTGATGTCTGGTATTGTGTGAGATAGGTAGATTAGTTTGTCCACTAACCTTTGGTATCTTCCTTTATCTACCGGACCTGAATCACCTTTAGTCCCTATTTTGTTGAAAGGATCCATAGGAGTGTCTGAAGGCTTGCAGCCAAGCATGCCTGTTTCTTTTAGTAAGTCCACTGTATACTTCCTCTGTGAGATTGAAATTCCTTTGCTAGACCGTGCTACCTCCATTCCAAGAAAGTATCTTAGAGCTCCAAGGTCTTTGATTTCAAATTCCCAACTCAGGATTCCCTTTAGCCGAGCAATCTCTGCCTCATTGTTCCCAGTAACAATTATGTCATTAATTACGCCCAAATGTGTACAAAAACAAGCGATCTATTGTAGTACAATTTGAACGGTCGATCCCACGAGGTGTTAAATTGAACAAGAAATGTCTAGCAAATAAAAGCGTTAGGAAAGTAAGCAATCAAACAAAGAAAAAGGATGGGTGTTTTTTATTATTTTTTTAACAATTTAAAATGGAGAAAATTTAATAATAAAAAGTGGTAAGGCTTTGAGAATCCTCTGTATGCTTTGTTCACCTATTTGGATTTTGATTCATAAATTGACTCAATTGAAAGTTTCACATCCCAAACAATCAATCAGAAAATAAATATTTAAAGAACATATGAAATAAAAATGTATTTGAGTAAATAAAATTCTAACATTTAGAATTAGGAAAAATTATCTTATGAGAAATCTAAGAGCCACAATATACTGTTGGCAATATTGCAGTAAAAGACTACTCATAAAACAATACCTATCAATATATAATATAATGTAACAATCACATAAAAAGAGCTTCACTAGATTTATATGAAGTTGACAATAAAATATATTGATAAGAGGAAGAAATATGATAAAAGAAAATTATTTACTCAAATGTATAAAACTTACAAATCATTGGAGAATCAAAATCCAAACAAGTTCACTACACATATAGGATCATCTCCAGCCTCACCTAAACACTCTAACCTAGCTTGCACATAATTCCCATAAAATTCTAAAAAGAAAGTATGAGAATAAGAACAAGAAAACAAGAGAAAATGTGTGAGAATTTAGGCTCTAAAATCAACAACCTAAACATCTTGACAAAAGCCCTATTTATAGAGTTTTGGGCATGCAAAAACGTTGCAATCAGCAACAAGAAGAAGAGGGGCGTTTTCTAATTAATTTGGGTTTTACAATGCTTTATTTTCGAAGTAAAGGCTGATAATGGGGGAGAAAAACCATCACAACAGACGCAAAACGGATTGGCTGAAGAATCCCAACGGGTGGGATACGTGTCGCGCGACGATTGGAAGAGCTGCTGCACGATGGGACGCGTGGCGCGCTGTGATTCGCGGAGAAGAAGAATGGCCGACATTTGCTTCCATTGGAGACACATGACACGCGAAGATTGGAATCTTAAACACGGCTGGGCCCACGCGGAGAGAAGCGAAGAAGCGCCTAACGCGCACGTGAAGAAGAACTCGCCCGGGGAGGTTGGACGTGCGCGCCAAGCGCGCGAGGGAACCGGTGCAGCTAGGGCCCATTGGTCTGCGATGCGGCAGAGAGCGACACGTGGCGGCTTGGTGAGGCTTGCGCGGCGCAGCTCGACTGGCTTGGCTGGCGGACGACTAGGCTGCTGAAAACTTGCCCAAATCCAATTGTTTTCTTCAAAAAGCTGAAAAATAAAATAAATCCAATTAAAATTAAATCCTCTAAATTTAAGAATATTTGAAATTAAAATCACAAATTTGATAAAATAATTTGACAATTATGAACATTAAAAGTGCAAATTTGTGCACTTATCACAACCCCCAACCAGCTTATTGCTAGTCCCTAGCAATTCAAGCAAAAGAAAAATCATGTCCAGCCGAAAATTTAAATCAAAACTAGCAGCATCACCTAAGCAATCAAACAAAACAATAGAAAGTCATCAGAAAATGCTATCAAAACTACTTCAGTCATAACTCCAGAGTCGTGTGTGTGTGCACCAAACCGTATCCCTCTTACCACAGTCCATAACACAAATAGCATCGAAAAACTCACCAAGAAAAAGTCTCAACTCCATTTACCTCACGGGTGTCGGAAATATTTTAATGCAAAGGGTTTTCACTCATGGAGCTGGAAGTCAATCAATCAACGCTCAAGTGAGAGAAGGCAATTTAAGGACATGCTAACAAACAAACATTGATCAAATGATAGGCAAATTAAATATCTGGAACAATACATCACTCAAACCGTAAACAAACTTTCGGGATTTCATTCTGGTCAAGAGGAAGATCTCATAAACAAACAAAGAGCCGAAAAATACAAACAAATATACACAAACTTTTTTTTCTTCTTTTTTTTTTCTTTTGTTTTTGTTTTTTTTTTTTTTGAGGCAAGAGACAACATACGTTTGATGAAGCTGATGTAGTAAGGCATTCTTTTGATTGGCTGCTATGAAGCACAAGACGTGAGTGCAACCAAACTACGTAAACAGTGATGATAAATGATGCTCTTGCTCTTTCTTTTTTTTTCATGATAAAAGAAAAATGATAACTATCTACAACACATGGCTCAATTCTAAAAATTATTCCTAACCAGAAATCATCCCTCAAGCAAATGTCACGAGTCAAGTATAGGTGCTCCGTTAATGACTCAACCAACTCAAAAGATCAATGAAAGTTCAAAAAGCTGTTTTCTCAACTCTCACAACTCACCAAAAATGAACACCTTAAACTCGGGAATTTTTCTCAACCAAATGTGTTGACAACCATCTTACCACAAGGTTTACCATGTGCTCAAAAATAACTATGGAAATCATTTCTTGGTAATTAAGATAGCAAAAACTGACTCAAACCAAAAATTTTGAAATCATACTCAGATAATCTCGCAAAAATTTTGACCCAAAATAACGACAAGACAAAAATTAATCTCACGCATGAATATGCTCACCACCCCCAACCCAAAATCAGACAGTATCCTTAATGTCTAAAAATATAAAATGCGAAGAGAATAGGGAAAGAGAACACCTGGATGATGAGCGTGCCACATAGGAACCGAGTTTGCCTGAATTGACTCTCCAAAACACACAAATAAAACAAAATGAAAAATACACTGAAACACAAAAGAAAACAAAAACACATAAAAGCAAAATAATGTACAGTAAAGTAGAAGCAAACTACTCAAGGATGGTAAACCGGAGCCATGAGAGTGATCTCTTCAGGCTGGCTCACCCGATCGATGTAATGCTTTAGATGCTAGCCATTCACTCTAAACACTCTCCTCGACTTCAACAGCACCGTTGGGAAAGACTTGTTTCACCACAAATGGACCAGTCCACCGCGACCTTAACTTACCTGGGTGGAGATGCAAACGGGAGTCATAAAGATGCACCCGCTGATTCGGCTCAAAATTCTTTCTCAGGATCTGCTTGTCATGAGCCGCTTTCATTTTTGCCTTGTAGATCCTGGAATTATTGTACGCGTCGTTCCTTAACTCCTCAATCTCAGACAATTGGAGCTTTCTTTGAATACCTGCAGCATTGATCAAAGTTAAGGGCCTTGATGGCCCAATAAGCTTTATGTTCGAGCTCGATGGGTAAATGACAAGCTTTCTCAAAGATAAGCCAGGGAGACATCCTAAGAGGGGATTTATAAGCAGTACGGTATGCCCAAAGAGCGTCAAGAAGACGTAAGGACCAATCCTTGCGGTCGGGGTTTACCGTCTTTTCCAGAATTTGTTTGATCTCCCTATTCGCTAACTCAGCTTGGCCATTCATTTGTGGATGATAGGCAGTAGCAACCTTATTAAGCACACCGTACTTGTGCATAAGAGCCTCAAATGAACGGTTGCAGAAATGAGTGCCTTGATCACTGATGATAGCACGTGGAGTGTCAAACCTAGATAACACATTCTCCTTCAATAACTTAACAACTGTTGCATTATCAGTGGTTTGACAAGGCACTGCGTCAACCCATTTAGAAACGTAATCCATAGCGAGGAGGATGTCAAGGTACCCAGAAGAACGAAGAAATGGTCCCATAAAGTCGATCCCCCAACAATCAAATATTTCTATCACGAGAATCGGGTTCAAAGGCATCATATGGCGGCGGAACAAAGCACCTAACTTCTGGCACCGGACATAGGAACGACAGAATTGATTTTTTTCCTTCAACAAAGTAGGCCAATAAAGACCACATTGTAAGATTTTTGCGGCAGACTTTTTCACAAAAAAATGACCACCACATGCGTCGTTATGGTAGAAGTTCAGAACACTAGTAATCTCATCATCAGGAATGCATCGTCTCATGATTTGGTCGGGACAATACTTGAAAAGATATGGATCATCCCAATAGAAGTTTCGCACTTCGACCAAGAACTTACGTTTATCTTGTGCATTCTAATCAGAAGGAAGTTCGCCCGTCACCAAGTAGTTTACAATATGAGCGTACCAAAGCAACTTAGTGACGGCGAAAAGATTTTCATCAGGGAAGTTATCGCGGATGGCAGGGCCATCGGCGGGATCATTGAACTCAAGTCGAGACAGATGGTCGGCAATGACATTCTCGACACCTTTCTTGTCCTTGATGGTCAAGTCAAATTCCTGCAATAGAAGGATCCACCTAATTAATTGTGCCTTAGCATCCTTTTTGGAAAGGAGATACTTGAGGGCATCATGATCTGTAAAGACGGTGAAGGGTGAACTGATCAGATATGCACGAAACTTGTCAAGTGCATAGACCATAGCGAGCAACTCTTTCTCAGTGGTTGAGTAATTCATTTGAGCAGTATTTAGAGTTGTACTCACGTAATACACAACAAAGGGCTTCCTTTCCCTTCGTTGACCAAGGACGGCCCCCACAGCATAATTGCTTGCGTCACACATGATCTCAAATGGTAAGCTCAAATCCAGTGACTGAATGATGGGGGCGGAAGTCAACTTCACCACAAGCGTTCAGAAAGAATCCTGACTCTTTTGTGTCCAATCGAACATGGCGTCTTTGGCCAGGAGGTTACCAAGCAGACGAGAAATTGTTGAAAAGTTTTGTATGAACCTCCTGTAAAAACCAGCAGGCCCCAGAAAAGACTGAATGTCTTTAACAGTCTTGGGTGTGGGCAACTTTGAGATAAGTTCAATTTTGGACTGATCAACCTCAATCCCTCTTTCAGAAACAACATGTCCCAAGACTATGCCAGATGGCACTATGAAATGACACTTCTCCCAGTTAAGCACGAGACTCTTCTCTTCACATCTAGTCAGAACAGCTTCTAAATTGAGAAGACACGAGTCGAAAGAGTCTCCGAAGACGGTCAAATCATCCATGAACCCTTCCATACACTTCTCGACCATGTCGCTAAAAATGCTCATCATGCACCTCTGGAAGGTGGCTGGTGCATTACACAATCCAAATGGCATATGCCGAAAAGCATAAGTACCAAAAGGACAGGTAAATGTAGTTTTATCCTGATCCTCTAATGAGATCTCGATCTGATAATAGCCTGAGTAGCCATTGAGAAAGCAATAGTAAGGATGACCAGTCACACGTTCTAGGATTTGGTCAATGAATGGAAGTGGGAAGTGATCCTTGCGGGTGGCGGCGTTCATCTTTCGATAGTCAATACACATGCGCCAACCCGTCATAGTCCTTGTGGGAATAAGAGCCCCTTTCTCATTTTCCACCACTGTCACCTCAAATTTCTTAGGCACTACCTGAGTTGGACTGACCCACTTGCTGTCAGCGACTGGATAGATAATTCCTGCATCCAGAAGCTTCAAGACTTCATTCTTCACAACCTCTTTCATCGTCGGGTTCAGTCTCCTTTGGGGATCCCTTCGTGGATTGTTGCACATTATCTCACGCTCAAAATAATGTGAATTGTTATGCAAGTGTACACAGCCAACAAGTAATAAAAGTGAGTGAGTTATCGTTCCCACGGAGATTGGAAATTGAACTAAAATGTAAAGAAAAATCTATCACTAAACAAAGTAATAAAGAAATTGGCTAAACCGTAAATCGAATTTGACTATCACAAGACAAATAAAAGATGACAAACAGTATTGACTATGGGTAATGTAAATTCAAAATGCTCTAAACTTATCAGATACGAAAACAAATGTAAAAACAAGCTAGGATTTAGAATCCCCCTGAGTTGTAAGTCCGTTAGCGTTGCTGCTAAATGCTGTAAATTTCCGTTCCGTCAACCTAGATTTCATACTTGTTCACATTAATCCTCCCAGATTATTTGTGTTTGGGTTTCAAAATTAGATTCAACATATTCCTATGCACAGCCTAATTTCAACACCTCTTTTTAATACACCAATATCCAGCAGTCATACAAGATAACAATATATGCCTATATTGTAACAAATCAGCAAATTCTAGTGAATTTTTCTGAATCTTATATCATCCAAGTTAGATCCACTAGATTTACCTTTTTCCAAAGTTAAATCTAATTAATAACTGCAAATTAATTTCCATTAATTAGTAGTAATGACAATCGGTACACTTGAATGAACGGAAGTAGAAATATTACTTAGCATTTAACATTAACAAAACATATTCACAACCCAAGGTTCATCATAATCCCAGCTATATCAATTTAGCTCATGTTTTCAAATGTAAGACTAATAGAAGAAATCAGAGCCATAATATTCAACATATCAGATTTAATGGAGTTACAGATTTAGAAAAGGGAAAGAGATGGAAGAGAAATGTGGAGTGGATTCCTCCACTCTCAGCTCGTCTCTGATTCCTTCTACTCCAAGCTGTTCCTGGTTCCTCCTCTGTATCTCTCGGTTGCCTCCTTGTCCAAAAATGAGCTCCCCCAAAATCTCCTCTCCTGTCCTTCTTCTTCGTCTTCTATTTATATGCCAGCCCCCTCTCTTTCTGGATCCCGTACTATCATCCGCTCAGCTAGGGTACGCATTGGAGCTCCCAGCCACGACCACGTGTCAGCTGCTAAGGATTTTGCCCGAGAATATTGCTATCTCAGCCATCCAAAAAAAAATGGCTCCTCAGAATAAGCGGAGAATGCCAGCTGTCCAATCCCAGCTTTTTAAGATTCGGCCAAAAAGAGCTGCTGCAGCAATTCGTTGCAAAGCTGACTTGTCGTTTCCAACCTTTACCACTAAAAACGACATTCGCTTGCACACACAATTACACGTTAGCCTCCTCAAATGATTTTCTCCAACTTTTTCTTTCTTTCCAATCCTTTTTTCACAGAGAAACAGAAAACAAAGATACAACACGCTAGCAACCATAAAACAATGAAAACAATTCAAACTCAAAGCTTATTCTCACAAATCACCCTCTAAGCAACTAATTTAAGTTTAGAAATGATTAAGATAACTCTATTTTCATGGAGTTATCACACCCCCAAACTCAAGATTTTGCTTGTCCTCAAGCAAAGCAAAAAGAAAAAGACTCAAAAACAAGTGTGCATTTATGGATGAATTCTCATGAATAATTCCTCAAGGATTGAATTAGAAACATAGCTCAAAGAAAAACACAATTTTCAATCAACTTTTATTTCCAACTTCAAAAGATTATTTCTTCTCCAATTGGACCTTTCTTGTGTGTGTGTGATAGCCTTGTGCTATTTCAACATTGGAAATCCAAATGCGATCATGCGAACATGCTTATAGAATAGAATTTAGAATTTAAGCACATGCAAGCAAACTCCATAAGCTTACTTTTCAAAACCATCTCCACTAATGTAGACTAACACTTAATCAAGGATCAATAGGACTTTTAAAGCTTATAACGATAGGCTAGGGATTAAGGTAGGATAAAGGTAATTTTATGGCTCAAATCACACCCTAAACACATTGTTACTCTAAGACCATATAAGAGCTCATATAACTCACCAAAGTACACCCTCAAACTTGATTTCCACTCTCTTTTGTCAACCACTTATTGAAGAAACCAAAAAAAAAAAAAAAAAATTCATCCCTTTTTTTTTAATTTTTAATTTTTTTTAAAATTTTTTTAATTTTTTTAATTTTTTTTTTTTTTTTTTTTTTGAAGATCTCCTATACCCCCAAACTCAAACTCAACATTGTCCTCAATGTTGCAAATAAACACAAGAAGGTAAAGAAAACCTCACTATTGATATTTTTTTTTTTCAACTACCGAATTGTTATCAAATGCTGCAGCATTTTTTTTTTTTTTTGTTTACAGGATTGCACACGTTTTTCATACCCACTGCATCATCTCACACCAACTCATATAAGGCAACAACACTCACAACACCACCCTTCCTTCCTTATCCAACATAGCTCAATATGTCCTCAAATAACTAATATGCTTATGGGTGAGGGGTAGAAAGTCAGAAACTTATTTAAAAGGCTTGGCTAAAGATGTGGGTAACAAAGAAAATGATATATATAGGCTCAAAAAGGGGTGACTAAGGATATAACATGTACAAGGTTGGCTTAAAAAGGCTCAATCGGTCCAAAAATGGCCTAAATCATGTCCTTAATCAAGTGATTGCCTAGGATTTCGCCTCGACAATTCATCAAGTAAGTTATAGAGTTTGCAAAATCTAATGATATGATATATACACAATTTTTGCATCACATTCACATAATCTTTCTCTAGAAATCAAATGCATCCATAACACAAGGCTAAGTGCTCAAAGTTAAGAAAAGAAATCACAATCTTTGAACAAAACAATCAAGTGAATTCCAAAACAAAAAGTTGAGAAAAGAATACTTTTCTAAAAACTATGCTCAATCCAATAATTATCATCATAGGTCCAAGAGAATTCACCACAAAACGCACCAAACAACAAGGAAAACACAAGACACTTTTTTTTTTTTAACAGAAAGACACAAGCGCGAAAATAACCATAGACATTCTACAAGAAATAATGAAAATAGGAAAAGAGAAAAGAGACTCCCTGTACACTGGCCGAAATTTCACTCTTTCCACTTCCAGCTCGAAGCGCTCCTCAGCGACATCTTCCTTGGCGGAGGGTCATTTGCCACATCCTTGCCTTTCTTCTTGGAAGAGGAACCTTTAGATTGCTGCCCCAACTCATGCGCAGCCTTTGTTGCTTCATCAGCGCAATTTTCTTGCGGGTCATCCTCCATAGGTTGCCAAGGCTGGAGCAAGGCATCCGGGAATGCAGGGACTGCTCGGTGGGCCTGGTAAAGTTAATACCGACATGACTTCTTGAAGGCTAGGTCCCTCTTCTTGACATACTCCCAAGATTGCCGCCGGCCAGTGCTTCAATATGCTCGAGCAAACCTTGAATTTCATATTGCTGAATCTCTTGCAAGCTCATTCTTTGCTCTAGCATCCTCAGACTCTGAGCTAACTCAGGGGGCACACTCCCACTTGCTGCTTCAACGGTCCCTTGAGCCGACGAATTGGCGCTGACCCGAGCAAACCCTGCTCTTTCCTCCCTCACTGGCCGCCCTTGGGAGATGCGAGACATGGAAAGGGCACTAATGGCTCCGGCATTGACCTCAAGCGCGTCGTCCTCATGACACGACACATTAGCTCTTAAACATAGCTGAGTGATGAGGGAGGGGAAATAGAGGCCACCTTTCTTTTTAGCTGCTGAGCAGGCCTTAATTTCTTCAATGATAATCTCCCCAATATTGATGGGCGTCCCTGTAAGTATGGAATACAGCAATAGAATCCTATCCCTAGCTACCGTTTTCCCATGGGTCGAAGGCATCAATCTGGCCGTGAGGAAATGATACCAAATCTTAGCCTCTGGCTTCAATTCCTTGCGAATGCAGGTATATGCCCCTTGTGGGGATATTGTCCATGCTGCCGCATCAATAGCTACTGCAGCCAACACTACCTCTAACTGCTCCTCGGTGACCTCTGTAGCAAAGTCAGTGTGCTCGTCTACGACTTCTTCCAGCCCGAAAATCGAATTTAACGCTTGCGCAGTGAAAGGCACTTGAACATTTCTCACGAACACCGTCTCTTGGTTGTAGTCCAGTAGGTTTGCATAAAACTCCCGTACCAGAGATCCAATGGGGTTCGATGGATGTTGACAGAACTGCCTCCATCCGTGTGTGCGTATTACATCTGTGACGAACGATGGCTGACCCATTGTTGGGGTGTCGCTCAGCAAAAATCCCCTTTCTAAAGTTAAACGCCGCCCTTGAGTGTATTCTTTGAACCGATTGGCAGCAGTTTTGTTAACAAATTTCTTAATCTTAACATTTTTTCCTCCCCCCATAGTTCAAGCTTGCCCTAAAATACTTACAAATCCTTAACCAAGTAATACAATGGGCTACCAAAACCGCAGAATCACTTCTCCAAACTTAAACCGGCTTCCCCAAATTTATCTTGTACCACACCAATTAACAAAGCAAAGAGTTCAAGATAGTTTTGCGGGAAGATACCTGCTTCAATTCCTTCGGAAATGCGGCTTTAGGGGTAGGAAGGCTCTCAGCACTAGCAGTTCAAGTGCGCCCTGCTTCAATGCCGTCGGAGATTCGACTTTCGGTGCAGGAGGGCTCACGGCAGCTGTGGTTCAAACGCGCCCTGCTTCAATGCCGTTGGAAGCGCGGCTTGAAGGGTTGGAAGGCTCACGGCAGTTTGTGGGTGGAAGAAATGTAGGGCTCAAATCAGGGCTTTTACGGGAGAAGCGGGACTTAAAAATTTTTTTTTTTTCGATGAAACGGCGCCGCCCCATTCATCCACGGAAACTCTTTTTTTTTCTTTTTCTTTTTTTTTATTTTTTTATTTTTTGAAGTAAAAAAAAGACGATTGAACGATGCTGCTCCACTCATCCAACTTCCCTGAAAAAGAAAGAAAAAATGAAGGCATTGCTACACGATGCAACAAAGAACAAATAAACATCGTTTCGGTATGGAAAGTAAAACACAGAAACAGAAAGGAAATGAAATAAGATTTAAAACTTTGGGTTGCCTCCCAACAGCGCTTGTTTTAATGTCGATAGCCCGACTTGTTACTTGTTTCAAGGCTCTTGCAAGGTGATTGATGTCCTGCTCCTGTCCACCCCTGCTCCCCAGTAATGTTTCAACCGCTGGCCATTAACCTTGAATTCTCACTTCTCCAGCGGCTTGAAGCTCCAAATTGATCTTCCTTGTAGCCCAGTATGCTCGGTGTTCAAGCTCCAAAGGCAAATGGCAGGCCTTACCAAATACAAGCCGATATGGTGACATACCCAATGGGGTCTTAAATGCTGTTCTATAAGCCCACAGCGCATCATCCAACCTTAGTGACCAGTCCTTCCGATTAGGATTTACCACTTTTTCCAAAATCCTCTTAATCTCTCTATTGGATATCTCGGCTTGTCCACTGGTTTGAGGGTGATATGCCGTGGCAATTTTATGCCTGACCCCATATTTAGCCAGTAACCCCTCAAACAACTTACTACTGAAATGTGTACCCTCATCACTTATGATTGCTCGCGGAGTCCCAAAGCGGGTAAAGATATTCTTCTGCAAGAATTTAACCACTACCCGAGAATCGTTAGTAGGAAGTACCGAAGCCTCCACCCATTTTGATACGTAATCAACAGCTACCAAGATATACAAATTTCCATATGAGGGAGGGAATGGCCCCATGAAATCTATTCCCCAAACATCGAATAATTCTACCTCAAGTATGTTGTTCAAGGGCATCTCATGTCTTTGGGAAATGTTTCCCAATCTTTGGCACCGATCACAGGTTTTGGCAAACTCATGAGCATCTTTGAAAAGAGATGGCCAAAAGTATCCTGATTGCAAGACTTTGGCAGCTGTTCTAAGACCTCCAAAATGCCCTCCATATGGTGACGAGTGGCAGTGTTGCAAGATGCTAGGTACCTCCTCTTCGGGGACACATCGTCTCAAAATTTGATCGGCGCACTACTTGTAAAGAAAAGGCTCATCCCAAAAGTAGGATTTCACATCATGAAGGAACCTCTTTAGTTGCTGCCACTTCATATCAAGAGGCGTCTTTCCGCTCACCAAGAAATTCACTAAATCTGCATACCATGGTAGATTTGCTTGACTTACCACCAGGAGTTGCTCATCAGGGAAAGATTCTTGAATTGGAACACTCCTGTCACCTTCATTTTCAGGTTCCAATCTCGAGAGATGATCCGCCACTTGATTTTCCGTCCCCCGTCTATCCTTGATCTCAAGGTCAAATTCCTGAAGCAAGAGTACCCATCTAATTAGCCTTGGCTTAGCATCTTTCTTCGAAATAAGGTACTTGATTGCTGAATGGTTAGTGTAAACTGTGAATTTTGTTCCCACAAGATAGGCCCTAAACTTATCGAATGCAAACACTACAGCTAGTAACTCCTTTTCAGTGGTAGTGTAATTAAGTTGAGCATCCGTTAACGTCCTGCTAGCGTAATAGATGGAATGGAAAATCTTGTTTCTTCTCTGCCCAAGTACAGCTCCCACCGCATGATCACTGGCATCGCACATTAATTCAAAGGGAAGGTCCCAATCCGGAGTTACAATCACAGGGGCGGTCACCAAAGCTCTCTTCAACTCCACAAATGCTTTTAGACACTCACTGTTGAACTCAAAAGGCCTATTTTTCTCCAATAACGAGCACAAGGGCTTGGAAATCTTTGAGAAGTCTTTAATAAACCTTATGTAAAAGCCAGCGTGTCCCAGGAAGCTTCTAATCCCTTTGACTGAGGTTGGAGGGGGCAATTTCTCAATAACTTCAATTTTTGCTCGATCAACTTCAATGCCTCTGCTGGAAACTTTGTGGCCCAAAACAATTCCTTCTTGAACCATGAAATGGCATTTTTCCCAATTTAACACAAGATTGGTCTCCTGACACCTTTCTAGCACATTTTCTAAGTTCTTTAAACAGTCTTCATATGATTCACCAAAAACAGAAAAATCATCCACGAATACCTCAAGAGTTTTCTCCACCATATCTGTGAAAATGGACATCATACATCGTTGGAAAATGGCTGGGGCATTGCACGGACCGAATGGCATCCTTCGAAAGGCAAATGTTCCATACGGGCAAGTGAACGTTGTTTTCTCCTGATCTTTCGGTTGCTACGTGACAATCTGGTTATAACCAGAGTATCCGCTCTAGAAAACAATAGAATTCTTTCGCACTTAATCTATCCAAAGATCTGATCGATAAATGGCAAGGGAAAATGGTCTTTTCTTGTGGCTTTGTTGAGCTTCCGATAGTCCATACATACCCTCCAACCAGTCACAGTTCGTGTTGGTATCAATTCATTATTCTCGTTAGCCACCACCGTCCTCCACCCTTCTTTGGCACACATTGGACAGGGCGACCCATGAACTGTCTGATATGGGGTAGATAATCCCTGCATCAAGCCACTTAATCACTTCCTTCTTTACAACTTCCTTCATAATGGGGTTCAGTCTGCGTTGCTGTTCAACCGAGTTGTGCGAAGAAATCCTCCAAAGAAAATTTTATGCATACAAACTGAGGGGCTGATTCCTTTGATGCCTGCAATTGTCCATCCTATTGCCCGTTTGTAATTCTTCAGCATTTCCAACAACAACTGCTCTTGCCTCAAATCCAAAGTGGATGAAATAATCACGGGTAAGGTGCTTCCTTCTCCTAGGTAAGCATACCTCAGATGTGCAGGGAGAGGTTTTAGCTCTAACACTGGTGCTTCTTCAATTGATGGCTTGACCCGCTTAAACACTCCCTCAGTTAATTCCAATGATTTAAATGGTCTCTTCCCATTATCTCCCTGGTGCTTCTTTCCCAACCATGTTACTTAAGCTTCCTCCTTTCCGCCATCCTCATCACAATTGCCAGACAAAAACATCTGGAACGCACTCTTGCAGAATTCCTCCTGAATTTCTTCATCCACAATAGCATCAAAAACACTCATAGCTGCACATTCTTCTACATCATCCGGGAATTGCATAGCTTTGAACACATTGAAGGTGACCTGCTCATCATGAACCCTCATTGTGAGTTCCCCTTTTTGTACATCGATCAGTGTCCTGCCTGTAGCAAGAAATGGCCTACCTAAAATGATTGGGACCTCCTTGTCGGCTTCATAGTCGAGCACGATAAAGTCCACAGGAAAAATGAATTTATCTACTCGTACTAGAACATCTTCAATTTTTCCTTCAGGGTAAGCAAATGAGCGGTCAGCAAGTTGAAGTGTGACCGTGGTTGGCCTTGCTTCACCTATGCCCAATTGCCTGAAAACCGACATTGGCATCAAGTTTATACTTGCACCGAGATCACACAGGTCCCTTCCACAGTAGGTGTCTCCAATAGAACATGGAATTGTAAAACTTCCAGGGTCTCTTAACTTGGGTGGCAACTTACTCTGCAAAATCACACTGCATTCTTTCGTGAGTGCCACTGTTTCAAATTCTCCTAATCGTCTTTTCTTCGTAAGCACATCTTTCATGAACTTAGCATAGGTTGGCATCTACTCCAATGCTTCCACAAGAGGTATGTTAATGTGGAGTTGCTTTAATACATTAAGGAACTTGCCAAATTGCTTCTCTTTTTGCTGCTTCTGGAATTTATGAGGGAATGGCGGTGGCAAGTTGACTTTTTGCTGATCTGGCAAATTCTGCTGTGTTGCTGCAGCAGGGCTGTCGCCTGAATGCTGATCTGCTGAATTGTTCACGCCATTCTCTCCCCTTTCTTCTGGTTGGATTGAAGAGGGCTCTTCATGCTTTTTAGGCTTGACTTTTGGCATCTCCAGCTCTTTCCCTCTTCTAAGGACTATTGCCTTGCAGTGCTCCTTCCCGTCACGTCTTGGATCCTCCGTATCACTAGGTAAAGCCCCTTGAGGTCTGCTATTTAGAGCATTAGCAAGCTGCCCCATTGGTTTTCTAGATTCCTCAAAGATGCTGCCTGGTTTTGAATCATGGCAGATTGATTTTGAATCACAGCAGTTTGATTTTGGATCACCATTTTGTTCTTTGTAATGTACTCCTTTAGCATGGTTTCAATTGCATTTTTCTGCTCCTGATGCACTGGCTTTTGAAAGGAGTTTGTTTGTTGATGACCAGGTGGTGGGGCGGTGCGGTTAGGTCCACTTGACGAGCTTGGGTCCTGATTTGCCCAAGAAAAATTTGGATGCTGCTTCCATCCAGGATTGTAGGAGTTAGCGTAGGGATTGTTTCCTCTGTTGAAGTTACCCATATAACACACCGATGCTGGGTTGGAAGGGCATGCTTCATATAAATGATCATCTCCACAGTACACACATGAAACGGCTGCTGTTTTCACTCGTTGAGCTTCTCCCGATGTTTTCATGGACTTGACCATGTTGGCTAAAGAAGATACTTGGGCTATAAGAGTGGTTAATGCATCCACCTCATAGGTCCCAGCTCCCCTTCTTCCTATGGTGTCCCTACTGACTGGGTATTGATAGTCATTGTTGGCTATCCTCTCTAGAATTTCATACGCCTCATTGTAGGACTTGTCAAGAAGCGCCCCGTTTGCAGATGAATTCGCCACCATTCGAGTCTGAGCATTGAGACCGTTATAGAAGATCTCCATTTGACTCCAATGTGCAATACCATGTTGTGGGCATTTTCTCAACAAATCTTTGTATCGTTCCCAAGTTTCATAAAGTGTCTCGTCATCCCGCTGCTGGAATGAAGTAATGTCGTTTCTCAATTTGGTGTTCTTAGTAGGAGGTCGATACTTGAGCAAGAACTTCGAGCTAGATCATTCCACGTGGTGATTGAGTCTGAGGCACCGAGTTCAACCACGTTCGAGCCAAGTCTCTCAAATGCGAAAGGAAACAACTTCATTCTCGAGCTTCTTGGGACACCCCACATTGTTTGAATGAATCACGCACTTCAATGAAAAGTCTGAGATGCAAACCGTGGATCTTCGGTTGGCGCACCAAAGAATTGTCCAACTGTTTGAAGCATTTGAAACATCACTGGCTTGAGCTCAAATTGTGGGGCCTGAATATCTGGTCTAACAATGCACGGATTTAGATCATCAAGAGTAGGCACAACATGCTCACGGATAGGACGGTCTCTGTCATCTATCATCACTGCATTGTTCCCATTATTTCCATTCCCATTCTGGACCACAACCTGCTCCTCCATGTTAACTAAGTTAGCCAACCCACGCTGCTCTCTTCTTCGTGCCCTGAAGGTGCGCTCGATCTCAGGATCTAGAGGAAGCAACTCAGGTTCTTGTGGCTTGTTCATGCACCAAGTCCAATATTCTGACTGAAATAAAAAATTAAGATAACTATAAAAGCAATGAAATCACAGTGAATAGCAACTGATTTTTTTTTACAAATTATTCAATATGCTCAATCCCCGGCAACGGCGCCAAAAACTTGTTGCACATTATCTCACGCTCAAAATAATGTGAATTGTTATGCAAGTGTACACAGCCAACAAGTAATAAAAGTGAGTGAGTTATCGTTCCCACAGAGATTGAAAATTGAACTAAAATGTAAAGAAAAATCTATCACTAAACAAAGTAATAAAGAAATTGGCTAAACCGTAAATCGAATTTGACTATCACAAGACAAATAAAAGATGACAAACAGTATTGACTATGGGTAATGTAAATTCAAAATGCTCTAAACTTATCAGATACGAAAACAAATGTAAAAACAAGCTAGGATTTAGAATCCCCCTGAGTTGCAAGTCCGTTAGCGTTGCTGCTAAATGCTGTAGCAAAATTTCCGTTCCGTCAACCTGGATTTCATACTTGTTCACATTAATCCTCCCAGATTATTTGTGTTTGGGTTTCAAAATTAGATTCAACATATTCCTATGCACAGCCTAATTTCAAGACCTCTTTTTAATACACCAATATCCAGCAGTCATACAAGATAACAATATATGCCTATATTGTAACAAATCAGCAAATTCTAGTGAATTTTTCTGAATCTTATATCATCCAAGTTAGATCCACTAGATTTATCTTTTTCCAAAGTTAAATCTAATTAATAACTGCAAATTAATTTCCATCAATTAGTAGTAATGACAATCGGTACACTTGAATGAACGGAAGTAGAAATATTACTTAGCATTTAACATTAACAAAACATATTCACAACCCAAGGTTCATCATAATCCCAGCTATATCAATTTAGCTCATGTTTTCAAATGTAAGACTAATAGAAGAAATCAGAGCCATAATATTCAACATATCAGATTTAATGGAGTTACAGATTTAGAAAAGGGAAAGAGATGGAAGAGAAATGTGGAGTGGATTCCTCCACTCTCAGCTCATCTCTGATTCCTTCTACTCCAAGCTGTTCCCGGTTCCTCCTCTGTATCTCTCGGTTGCCTCCTTGTCCAAAAATGAGCTCCCCCAAAATCTCCTCTCCTGTCCTTCTTCTTCGTCTTCTATTTATATGCCAGCCCCCTCTCTTCTGGATCCCATACTATCATCCGCTCAGCTAGGGTACGCATTGGAGCTCCCAGCCACGACCACGTGTCAGCTGCTAACGATTTCGCCCGAGAATATTGCTATCTCAGCCATCCAAAAAACAAACGGCTCCTCAAAATAAGCGGAGAATGCCAGCTGTCCAATCCTAGCTTTTTAAGATTCGGCCAAAAAGAGCTGCTGCAGCAATTCGTTGCAAAGTTGCCTTGTCGTTTCCAACCTTTACCACTAAAAACGACATTCGCCTGCACACACAATTACACGTTATCCTCCTCAAATGATTTTCTCCAACTTTTTCTTTCTTTGCAATCCTTTTTTCACAGAGAAACAGAAAACAAAGATACAACACGCTAGCAACCATAAAACAATGAAAACAATTCAAACTCAAAGCTTATTCTCACAAATCACCCTCTAAGCAACTAATTTAAGTTTAGAAATGATTAAGATAACTCTATTTTCATGGAGTTATCATGGATTAACCCCGTCTTCCAAGTTAATGTGATGGGAGCAAATTAAGGGGCTAATACCCTTAATGTTAGCAATCGTCCAACCTAATGCCGATTTGTGTTCACACAGCATGTCAACTAACTGCTGCTCTTGAAATGCATCAAGTTTAGATGAAATGATGACAGGAAAGGTATCACCAGCTCCCAAGAAGACATGTTTCAAATTCTCAGGCAGTTGAGCCAACTTGAGGTTTGGGGTCTCTTCGGTGGATGGTTTCGGCTTTTCTTTTTCTCAAGGTAGCTCTTCAAAGCGTGGTTGCCAAAACTTAGTTCCTCTACAATGTGAGTCTTTGAAAATGGTAACATTGTTGGCCAACTCACAAGGACCAGAACTCTCAGATCCAGAAATGCGGAGGAAATTGTCAAGATCATCAGAATTGCTACACAACTGAACCTCCTCCGAGACAAGTGTGTCAATTAGAAACGTTTGGTGACACTCGTCATCATCACGTGGTTGCTTTGCAACGTAAAAACATTCACCTACAAAGTCATGTGCCCAAAGGATATCTTCATCAGACCATTCCTATAGTTGATGAGAGCATTGGCTGTAGCAAGGAAAGGTCTTCTGAGGATAATGGGAATCTTGGACTCCATACTCACCACGGATTGAGTATCCAAGACTAGGAAGTCAACGGGGTAATAGAACTTATCAACTTGAACCAAAACATCCTCAACTATCCCCTGAGGCTTCTTGATCGATTGATCAGCCAGCTGCAGAACCACAGATGTGGGCTTAATTTCTCCAAGACCAAGTTGCGAGTTGACAGAATTTGGCATGAGGTTAACACTCGCTCCTAGATCAAGCAAAGCTTGGCTGAACTCATGTGTCCCAATCTGACAGGAAATTGTGGGACAACTGGGATCCTTGTACTTGGGCGGTGTTTTCTGGTCGATCACCGCGCTTACCTATTCTGTCAAGAATGCTGTATTCTTGACATGGTGCTTCCTTTTGACAGTGCATGGATCCTTGATAACCTTAGCATAAGCAAGCACTTGCTTGATAACATGAAGCAAAGGAAGATTAATCTTCACTTGAGTCAAGTGTTCTAGGATCTCACTTTGGTGTTCCGGTACTTTCTCAGTTGGACGTAGAGCTTGGGGAAAAGGTACCTTTACCGGAACATTCGTTGGCTCATCTTTCTCAGGGACAACCTCCTTACTACTCGAAGTGGTGGCACTTGTTGACGGTTCTTCCATAATCTTACCACTACGAGTAGTGATGGCATTCACCTCCTTAACATTTTGATTATCAGGACATGAGGTTTGCACCATTTGTTGACCCTTTGGGTTTGACTGAGCTTGTGAAGGGAACTTGCTGTGTTCTTGAACAGCCAAGGCTCCAGTCAGCTTTGTGATTTGGCTCTTCATTTCTTTACTTTCCTCCACCATTTGCGTGAACAGTGACTCAAACTTCTGATTCGTCTTAGTCTACACCTCCATGAAAGATTGCAATGTGTTCTCAAGAGAACTCCTTGGCTGTTGCACATTGTATTGAGGCTCAAAATACGCCTTTGGTGGTTGCTGCTATTGCTCAGTTCTCCATTGTCCTCCTGATCGTTGTGCTTGGTTGGAATCTCTCTTTTTCTTTCAATCATATCGTTATCTTCTCACAGCTCTCTCTCTCTCTCTCTAGCTTCACGAATCTCTTCACCGGCGACGATCCGGTTGTTGGTCGGTCGTATTTTCGCTTCTCCAGTTGTTTTTGAGGAGCTATTCCAGTTATTTTTACCGAACATAAGGTTTGTCTCTCTAATTTCAAGCAGGTTTTCACAGCGCCGATCTTTCTTTCGGTCTTCGTTCTATTTTTCTCGTTGGATTTGCTGTTTTCTGGTCGTCTTTGAGTAGATGTTCTGGTTATTTTTATCGAACAACAGGTTTTATGTATTGTTGGTTTCTAGTTTTATTTTTTGTTGTATTTTCGTTTTCATTTTTTTTTGATTATTTCGGTTTTGTTCTCTTTTTTTTGTCGATTAATTTTGTGTTTTTTGCTGTTTTCCGGTCGGTTTTTTAGCAGCTCCTCCGTTGATTTTTACCGAACAACAGGTTTGGGCATTCTTTGTTTCTAGTTTTTTATTTTTTATTTTTTTTGTTGTAATTTCGTTTTTTAGGATTGAATATAGTTCTTGTAATTTATTGATTTTTGTAGGCATACAATATGTTTCAGTCATTGATGGTTTTTTTTATAACTTGTCCGGTTATGGGACGTGACTTGACGAGTTATTGTGCACAATTGGCAGTTTTTTTATATTTACTTGTTCGGTTATGCATTTTTAACGTGAACGTGTTCCTGCAATATGTTTGTAGGCATGCAATCTGTTTCAGTCATTGTTGCTTATAGGGGAAAATGGAGTCTAGAAAACCAATATACAAATTTTGGTTTCCAATCAGTGTTTATTCCGGAGGATGCTTCTTTGAAGTTTTTACAGGAGTGGTTATGTGAGGAGCTGCATCTTGAGTTGATTGGTTTTAATGCTGGTGTTCATTCTTTATTACTTTTTGTGGGAAGGAAGTTGAAGGACCCAATTGAAATGGTTTCGGAGTTAAAGAGGGATGATGATGTTAAGTTGTTTTTAAACTTGGTTCGACACAGTAAGGAAGCTCTTGGATACCCGTTGGTAATAGATTTTGTTAGTAGATCTATTAGTGCAGTGGGATCTACTTCTTCTTCATGTTGTTTTATGAGTTCAAGAGATGATGCGTCTTCTTCTAATGTTGATGGTTCCATTTGTCAATTTGAAGATGATATTGATGTTGTGATGAATAATTTTTTGATTGACGATTTGGATATTTCTAAGTTGCCTATGTCTTTTGATGTGACTGTAGGCAATCAATTCATGAGCAAGTCAATTCTCAAGAAATTCATGCATGTAATTGCTATTAGGAGGCATTTTGAGTTTAAATCTGAAAGATCTAATAATTCATTTTATGTTTTGGTTTGTAAGAATAATAATTGTACTTGGAAGATGCGTGCTACTAGGGTTTCAAATGGTAATGTTTGGGTAGTGAGGAAGTATGTTAAGGAACATACTTGTTCACTTGATGTTGTTAGTGTTGAGCATTGTCAAGCAAATAGTCGTGTTGTTTCGGACTTTTTAAAAGGTGATTTTAGCATTGGGCTTGCGGATCGTTTGCGTCCTAATGATTTGAGGTCTATAATGCATGGTAAGCATGGTGTTGAGATTAGTTACTACAAAGCATGAATGGCTCGCCGATACGCGTTAGCATCAATGAGAGGAAGTGCAGTGGAGTCGTATGCTTCCATTCCTTTTCTGTGCAATGTTTTGAAGGAGAAAAATCCAGGTCATTTTTTGTTTTTATGTGTTATGCTTATGCTTTTGTTTATCTTAACGTTTTGAAGGAAAAAAATCCAGGTTATGGTAACTTAACTTGATAGGTTATAGTCCATAACTTGTCATGTTATCGGATTAGTTGACAGGTTTGTGCTAAATTTGTCCGGTTATGGAGCATAAGACAGGTTATGGAGCATAACTGGACAGGTTATGATGCATAACTTGACAGGTTATGGATCATAACTTGACAGGTTATGATTCATAATTGACAGTTTTTTGCATAACTTGTCCGGTTGTGCACAGTAACTTAATTAATTTTTTTTTTTTTTAGATATTAGAATGTATAAATAGTTATTGTTTTTTGGTGCCGTTTATAAATAGTTATTTTTAATGTTTTTGTTTTCGTTTTTTCTTTGTAGGATCTGTGACTTCTTATGAGCTTGACAATGATGGGCGGTTCAAGTATTTTTTTTTGTGCTTGGGGGCTTCTATTAATGGTTGGCGCCATTGTAAGCCTGTGATCTCAGTTGATGGCACGTTTTTGAAGAATGAGTTTTCTGGGACCTTGCTTCTCTCTGCAGTTTTAGATGCTGATAATCATATTTTTCCGCTTGGTTTTGCAATTGTTGATTCGGAGAACGATTCCTCTTGGGAATGGTTTTTTGAAAGGCTTAAGGAGGCTATCGGAACTCGCGAAGAACTTGTTATTGTTTCTGACCGAAAGAGTAGTATCCCTAAAGCAGTAGAGAAGGTTTTTCCGGATGCATCTCATGGATTTTGTATGCAGCATTTACTTAGAAATTTGAATTCAAATTTTAAAGGTGTGCATGTGGATGCTATATTCTATCATTGTGCCAAGGCATACCGTAAGGAAGACTTTGGTTACTTCATGCGTCAATTGGAGGCGGTCACGACCAGCTATTCAAACTATTTGCTTTAAGTAGGGGTTGAAAAGTGGGCACGTGCTCACTTTGAGAGGAAGAGATATGATGTCATGACGACTAATATCTCCGAGTCGTTGAATAATGTCTTAGTGAATGCTAGGGAGTATCCTATTGAAGCCTTAATTGAGCATTTTAGATCCCTCTTGCAAAGGTGGATTATGAACGTCGAAATAAGGCGGATCAGACTTTTACATACTTGACTAATCATGCAAATAAATGCCTTCGTGATAGGGAAAAGATTGCACGTTGCTTATCTGTAAGTTGCTTTTGTCTTTGTTTTTTTTAGAAGTTATTCTTATTGTTTGATGATTCTTGTATTTTTGAATATTCTACTTGTTTTCAAGGTGATTGCTTCTTTTTTGATTTGGTCTTTTTTTTAAAAAGAATTTTTCACTGTTGGGGACTTAAATATTGAATGCTATGTTTTTATTTCTTTTTTCTCATCTTTTCAGGTTCAACCCATGGATATAAATAAGTATTATGTTATTGATGGTTTTGTTGGTGAGGAGGTTGACTTGTTGGCAAGAACATGTAGCTGTCTTGTTTGGCAAGTTGACGAATTTCCATGTGCACATGCCATTGCATCAATTTGGAAGAGAAATCTTGATCCAACACATTTAACTTCTTACTATTACACCAACAATGCATTCAAAGCAACATATGATGGTGTAGTCTATCCTCTTGGTAATAGATCACAGTGGCAAATTTCAGAGGGCATTGAGGAGGAGGTTGTTCTTCCTCCCGAGTTTAAACGCGTGGTCTTTGGGAGGCCAAGGAAACAAAGGATTCTTTCTAGTGGAGAATGAGAGAAGCAATCTGTGAAGTGTAGCCGATGCAAGCAAGTTGGCCCCAATAGGAGGACTTGTTCAAACCCCACATATGTTGACTAATCAAGATGTTCAAAGTTGATTCATTGTGATGTACTGTAGTTTATTTTGTTCAAAGATACATTTTTGTTTGGATTTATTCTAGCATTTTATTGAAGAATTCATGTGCAGATTTTTTGGATTTTTGTTATGGAAATGAAGTAGAACAATTTATGTTTTTAAATATTATTTTTGTTTTTGTTGGAATTGTATGTTTGGAACGAAAAAACTTTTAATTTACAGATTATGGTTTAACTTGACAGGTTTTTATCCATACTTGTTCTGTTATGGTCCATAACATGTGTTGTTATGGACCATAACCTGTGTTGTTATGGACCATAACTTGTCGAGTTATGGGTTTTTGTGCATAAATTGCGCTGTTATGACCATAACTTGTCAAGTTATGGACCATAACTTGACAGGTTATGGACCATAACTTGACAGGTTATGGTCCATAATTTACCGATTTTTTTATTATTTATTCGGTATATATATAAACTTAAATGAAACCCTAGTCGGTTAAAACTTCATAACCTGTGCTCTCTGTTTTTTCTCTCTAAGATAGTTTTCTCTTTTCTCGATTTCTCTCTCTTTCCACCGGCGTTCTCCGGCGATTTCTTTCTCTTCTTTCCATTTTGTTTTCGGCGATCTGTCTCTCTTTGCTCTGCAACTCTCTTTTTCATCACTGACAGTGTGCATTTTCGGTATGAGTGATTTTTTTTTCGTGTTGCTTTAGATTTTTTTTTTGTCTGATCTTTGCGATTTCCATGTATTATTGTTTAAGATATGGCGAAATCACGAAGCAAGAGGAAGAACAATGCTTTTGTTTCTAGTGTGAGTAAACGACCGAATGTGCGGGAGAAGAAAAGTATGGAAGAAGTTTCTCATCCTTCTCCCACTCGTAACATTTTGGAGGTATTTTGATTTATTTTACTTACTGTAAAGAATAGTTTTATTTTTGTGTTTTGATTGTTGATTTTTAGTTTTATCCTCATATTGTTTTTATTCGGTTTTTTTTTTCATTTTTACAAATTTGGAATTATCGCATTAATCCTGTTAAGAGATTTCGTGGTCAGGTTAATGTATCTTCTTCCTTTTCTCATTATAGAGGAATTAAACAGAAAGTTTTCTGAATCTCGGAAGGAATTGTTCAGAAAAAACAATTTTTGGCCTGTTTCTTGATTTGGTTAAGTACAGTAACCAGTGTCAGCTGATACATGAGTTACTGTTTCATGTGGTTCATAATCCAAATCAAAATGAGTTATGGTTCAAATTTGGTGATTCGTTTATTAAGTTTTCTATTGAGGAGTTTGCAGTAATTAGTGGTTTAAAGTGCACAGGAGATGTAAACTTCTCAAATTATGTGGATACTTCTGATTTTTCAAGACGTAGCAAATATTTCCAGGATCATTGTACAGGGCTTGTAAAGAGGGGTACAATAAAGAAGTGTTTTGAGTCTGTATATTTTGATAGTGATGAGGAAGCTGTAAAAATGGGGTTGTTATATTTTGTGTCGTTATTCCTTTTAGCTAATCCCAAGGACATGGGGGTTAGTGATGATTTGGTTAGAATTGTTGATAGCCCTCGGTTTAACGATTTTCCCGGGGTAAATTGTCTTTTAATTTACTTTTTGCAAGCTTGAAATCTGGTATTGACACTTTATACAAGCATGATGACAAGGTTCTTGTTCGAAATGAGAAGAGACGCGTAGATGGTTATAAGATCTACGGCTTGGCCTTTGCTTTTCAAGTTTGGGCTTATGAATGTCTACCACACATTGGTGGTATTTGTGCAATGAAAAAATTTATTGATGAGCCTGTTCTCGAATTTTCAAATGGTCAACGGACGAAAATTATTCAAGAAGCCGTTTGATGTGTTGAAGAGCAAAGATGGCCAGGTTAGACTTTTGTCTTACATATTTTTTATATAGTAAATTTTCATGTTTTGGTTGTTTTTATTAATATATTTTTGCTTAGTTTCTGCTTTTTAATGTTTTGATTTTTTATTTTCGCCTCTCTTGTTTTTCAATTGAACCATTTGAATCGGAGCGTTGTTTGTAAATATTTAGATGGTTTTTTTCGTAAGTCGGTGAAGGATTTTCCTTCTTCTAGTGATCAGAAGTTGGGGAGGATGACGAAGATTTTGAAACTGTCCCTCCTCCATTTATCCCTCCCAAAAATCAGGTTTGTTTTTGTTTAATTTTGTTCATTGCAAGGTTGCTAGTAGCATTTTTATTGGTAAATCTTACACCATTGGAATCTTAGAGCTTTCTGTCATTATTATAACTTGATAATTTATGGACCATAACTTTGACAGGTTATGGTGCATAACCTGCCAGGTTATGGTTCATTAATTGTTAGGTTATGGTCGATAAGTTGTTAGGTTATGCTCTGAATTGACAAGTTTTTCACATAACTTGATTGCTTATGTTCCATAGTTTGATACGTTGTGTTTTTCATTTTGATTTGACTTTTTTCGTTTTCTTATATTTTGCAATTTTTTAGGGTGCTGTTGATAATTCTGAAATTGTGGCACGCCTTGCTTCCTTGGAGGCAAAAACTGATAGTTTGGTTGTTGAAGTTTCTTCCCTTCGTAAAGATTTCAATGAAGAAATTTCTTCCCTTCGAAGAGATTTGAATGAACAAATTTCTTTTGTTGTTCAATCAATGATAATGCTTGATAAAAAGTTTGACAGTGTGTTTTCCTCTAAGAAGAACACGCAAAGGAATGAAGAACAAGCATTTGAAGAAACAAAGGAAGAAGAAGGAACTGAAGAAATAAATGAAGAAAGAATTGAAGAAATAAGGGAAGAAGCAATTGAAGAAACACTTGGAGAGAGAGAGGATGATAAAGTGGGTGTTTCTTCTAACAAAATTGAAGAAACAATTGCTTCAATGTTGAGGGATCTTGGCCATGAAGCTGATAATGAAGGTGATAAAACGTCTGAACAAAGGATTGTTCAGTTTAACGAGGCAGCTTCACAGCACCCTATTAAGTGTGTAGATGGAAAATCAAGATTTTTTTGTGCATTATCTGAAATTGTTGATAGTGTTCCATCACAGGAGGACAAGGTAAGGTTCCAATCATGGTATAATATTGATATCATTCATAAAAAAGGGTGGGGACCGGCCAAAGATGCACATTTCATAAAGCCTGCTTTTGATTTTAAAGTTGAGATTGTTGATTTCAAAAATTGGTTTCAAACATTATGGACCCCAGCGTTTTGGCTAAGTGACTCAGCAAGTTCTGCCATCTTTTTTTTCTTTTTAAATTTTATGCAAGGTTTTTTTTTTGGATGAAATCTGATAATTATTTTTGTTTTTGTTTTTGATAGCATGTTGATGTAGTGACATATTACTTGCGGAAAAAGATGGCGTGCTACACAAACAGACCTTACATTAAGTGCTTGGTTTTGGATTCACATTTTTTCACGAGAATTTATTGCTTATGGTGCTCTGAAAAAAAAAAGAATTGTGATTGGTCTACGTTTGATTTCTCTTCACATTCTGCTCTTCAAGATTATGTGTTGGGAGATTACTTATTTTGTAGCTTGCCTTTTTTTGAAGTGGACATTCTTCTTGTACCTATTTTTATCCCGCGTAGGGAGCATTGAGTGTTGGGTTATGTAGAGCTTAAAGATCATTGTATTAGGATATATGATTCCCTTTCTTCAAAGAGGGTAGAGAAGCAGGTTCTTGAGTGTGTGCAATCTTTGGCAGTCATTCTACCCCACTTGCTTGAATCTGTCGGTTACTTTGATTCTCATACACATGAGTATTTCACAAGTCAATTTGATCGTCTTGAGCCTTTTGAGATCATAATGGACGATTGTCCAAGACAAGAAAATGGGTTAGTTTTTGTTTCTCTCTTTAATTGTTTTTTTTTTGTTTTCCCTTTATTTGATTTATTTTTGCATTTTATATTTTTGTTGTTTCTAATTCTTTGATTTTTGGTGGTTGTTTTTTGTAGTGGTTATTGTGGAATATTTATGCTTAAGATGGCTGAGATTTTGATGGAAGCCGGACCTGATGATTGTTTGAGAAAGCGCGGGGCTGGAACATTTTTCCGCAAGAAGATAGCAATTGAGTTGTTCAATCATGCCTTGCGGAAGCAGGAATTGGGGTATGAGAGTGATGATAACAGGGGTGAAGATGCCCCAAAAATGCATTTTATGACGCCAAGAGATGCCATTGAGTGTGACTTGGATGATTATATGGATTAACTTTGTTGGTTTTTAGATTGTATATTTCTAATTTTGGTACACAGATTATATTGTCTTTTGGTTTTTAATTTTAGTAAGTAAACAAGTTTCAAGTTATTTTCCATATTTTTACATGTACTACTCGTCCATAATTCACGGTCTTTGTCTATAATTCATAGTTTTCGTGCATAACTTGACCGGTTATGAACAACAACTTGACAAGTTATTGTCCATAACTTGTCCGGTTATGAACAATAACTTGACAAGTTATTGTCTTTTTGCGATTTTGTTAATAACTTTGTCAAATTCGCTCGACAACTTTGTCAAGTTATGATCCATAATCTGTCAAGTTATGCTCCATAACCTGTCAAGTTATGGTACACAGTTGGCATGTTTTTACATAACTTGTCCAGTTATGCAACATAACCTGTCCAGTTATGCAACATAACCTGCCCAGTTATGCAACATAACCTGCCCAGTTATGCAACATAACCTGTCCAGTTATGTCAAGTTATGATCCATAATCTGTCAAGTTATGCTGCATAACCTGTCAAGTTATGGTACATAGTTGGCATGTTTTTACATAACTTGTCCAGTTATGCAACATAACCTGCCCAGTTATGCAACATAACCTGTCCATTTATGGTAATAACCTGTCAAGTTATGCTGTTATGCAGCATAACTTGTCCAGTTTTTGCAGTTTTTGTTCATAACCTGTCATGTTACGCTCCATAACCTGTCAAGTTATGGTACACATTTGACATGTTTTTACATAACTTGCCCAGTTATGCAGCATAACTACCATATAGTGTCCAACATAACATAACAATAGCATGAATTTGATAAATCCTGAGTTTACATTCTTTTCTTCATTCAAGTGTCAATCTCAAACATAAGCTAAAAGTATTGTCAATGGATATTAACATTCAAAAAGATTGTAAGTAATGTAAATCTCAAGTCATCTTTTAAAATATAAGACTAGTTTTTAGAAACAATAGTCATATCATCAAAAGGTTGTATTCTAATATCTTCCGATTTTGACGAGTCCGGTCGTTAGGACTTTCGGTGAAGAGGATGAATGAAGGAATGCCAAGCTCTTCCATTTTTTCCCTCTGTTCCTCTGCACTTTTTCTTTTGTATTTCTTCGTTGATTTTTCTTCTTCATCATTGTCTATTTCTTCATAATCTTCATCCTACAATAATAAGTTTTTTGATTAGTTGTAAGAAACTCTTTTTTTTTTTTTTTCTCAACTAGTATTGATGTGGGTTTGTTTTTTTTTTCCTTTTTCCAAGTAGTATTAAGAACGTTTTATACCTTTTTGATTCCTTGAGCAGCATCTTTTCTCATTGCTATTATCTTTTCAGCTTCTTCAAATGTTTTGTCCATTGTTTGTTGACTGATATCAAATGAGTCTGTGAGTGGAGTATAACCGAATTCTTCCTCACGTTCTCGTAGCCCTGCAGATACTTCTTTTTCTCTGTCCTCCTGTTCATTGAGGTGCAAATTACAATATCTTGAAGGAAACATTGCAAAAACAAATTCAACATCAATTTGTGTTGTTTTCATTACCTCAGAAACTGGATTGTTTTGTATCTCTTTGAGAAACAGAAGCACATTTTGTTGAATGGTTCTCATAATGTCCATAGAATTGAAAACCATTGCCTTTATATCTTTTAGATCCTGTTTCATGGCTACCTGGTTGGCTTCCAAATCTTTTACTTTGTTAAACAGATTACTTAGATGAATTTCCATCTTGTCCAGCTTTGTTGATGCTGCTGGTGGCATTTCTCTTTCAACTTCATCATTATTTATTTCTCTCAAAATGACCACCATAACTTGACAAAGGAAACAAAAAGTAATTTTCAGATTCAATAATGACATAACTCGACAGGTTATTATCATAACTTTATCATAAAGTAACGAGCTTCATTCATTCAAGTGTGAACCTAAAATAAACCCTAAAACATAACCTGAATTAGTGGTTTTCCAGTTAGTGATGAACGGATTTACCTTTTGTTCTTTTGTTATTTTGCATTGTTTGTAGTCCGTCTTCGATTTATCGTCTAACGACACCGGCGAGGTTTTCTGAGAGTGGCCGACGGAAGAGAGAGGAACGGTGGCGGACGAGAATCTGAGATTGGTGGAGGGATGAGAGAGAGAGATGTAGAGGGAAGAGAGACAGATCGCGTTTTAGCAGGGGAAGAGAGAGTGATCGTGGGAGAGCGGCGGAGGGAAGAAACAGTTCGCCGGAGAGCGTCAGAGGGAAGAGAGAGTGATCGTGGGAGAGAGGAGGAGGGAAGAACAGTTCGCCGAAGAGGACCGGAGATTGGAGGTCAGTGAGAGAGAGAGAGCGAGAGCGGAGGCCGGTGAGAGAGAGAGGAGAGAGAGAGGTGTTTTTTAGGGTTTCTTTGATTGAAAAGGGCATTTTTTGAAATTTTATGTGTAGATAATCTGAATATATTATTTTTAGGGTTTTTTTTATTGAAAAGGGTATTTTTGAGATTTTATGTATAAATAAATCTGAATATATGTTTTTTGGCCTATTTATTAACTTTTAAAAACTTATGGCCTCTTAATTTTAATTGATATCAAATTTTGGCCTATTTTCCTCCTTCTCCCTAAAGAAAACTTAACAAACAACCGGGAAAATGAAAATTGGCTACAAGCTAAAACAACACAGCAACAAATTTTTTTTTTTTTTTTTTTTTTTTTTTTTTTTGAACGTCCTATTCCAAAGAATAAAATAAATTAAAGTCTAAAAGTAAAAACTTGAGTAATCAATCAGTAAAAACCAACTGACAACTAATTACAGAGACAAATGTATTTCACAGACGACCAAGCAAATAAAACAAAGATGTTTTTTTTTTTTTTTTGAAACGTACTAAACCAAAAGATTAAGTACTTATCTCTTTGGCTAATTACCTACTGAATAATCTTGTTGATGTACCTCCCCGACAACGGTGCCAAAATTTGAATACGCCCAAACGTGTACAAAAACAAGCGGTCTATTGTAGTTCAATTTGAACGGTCGATCCCATGAGGAGGTGTTAAATTGAACAAGAAATGACTAGCAAATAAAAAGCGTTAGGAAAGTAAGCAATCAAACAAAGAAAAAGAATGGGTATTTTTGATGATTTTTTTAACAATTTAAAAATGAGAAAATTTAATAACAAAAAGTGGTAAGGCTTTGAGAATCCTCCAAATGCTTTGTTCACCTATTTAGATTTTGATTCATAAATTGGCTCAATTGAAAGTTTCACATCCCAAACAATCAATCGGAAAATAAATATTTGAAGAACATGTGAAATAAAAATGTATTCCAATAAATAAAATTCTAACGTTTAGAATTAGGAAAAATTATCTTATGAGAAATCTAAGAGGGACAATATACCGTTGGTAATATTGCAGTAAAAGACTACTCATAAAACAATACCTATTAATATATAATATAATGTAATAATCACATAAAAAGGGCTTGACTAGATTTATATGAAAGTTGACAATAAAATATATTGATAAGAGGAAGAAATATGATAAAAGAAAATTATTTACTCGAATGTATAAAACTTACAAATCATTGGAGAATCAAAATCCAAACAAGTTCACTACACATATAGGATCATCTCCAGCCTCACCTAAACACTCTAACCTAGCTTGCACATAATTCCCATAAAATTCTAAAAAAAAGTATGAGAATAAGAACAAGAAAACAAGAGAAAATGTGTGAGAATTTAGGCTCTAGAATCAACAACCTAAACATCTTGACAAAAGCCCTATTTATAGAGTTTCAGGCATGCAAAAACGTTGCAATCAGCAACAAGAAGAAGAGGGGCGTTTTCTAATTAATTTGGATTTTACAATGCTTTATTTTGGAAGTAAAGGCTGATAATGGGGGAGAAAAACCATCACAACGAACACAAAACGGATCTGGCTGAAGAATCCCAACGGGTGGAAGATTGGAAGAGCTGCTGCACGGTGGGACGCGTGGCGTGCTGTGATTCGCAGAGAAGAAGAACGGCCGACATTTGCTTCCATTGGAGACACACGGCACGTGAAGATTGGAAGCTTAAACACGGCTGGGCCCACACGGAGAGAAGCGAAGAAGCGCCTAACGAGCGCGTGGAGAAGAACTCGCTCAGGGAGGTTGGACGTGCACGCCAAGTGCGCGTGGGAACCGGTGCAGCTAGGGCCCATTGGTCTGCGACGTGGCAGAGAGCAACACATGGCGGCTTGGTGAGGCTTGCGCGGCTCGACTGGTTCGGCTGGCGGACGGTTGGCCTGCTGATGGGCCAAATTTGGGCTTTTCTTGGACTCAAGTTTTGGGTTTTGCTTGGTAAACTAGCCCAAATCCAATTGTTTTCTTCAAAAACCTAAAAAATAAAATAAATCCAATTAAAATTAAATCCTCTAAATTTAAGAATATTTGAAATTAAAATCACAAATTTGATAAAATAATTTGACAATTGTGAATATTAAAAGTGCAAATTTGTGCACTTATCAGTCATCAACATAGACAATAAGGATTGTAATCCTACCATTCAAAGTTCTATTGATGAATAACGTGTGATCTGATTGTCCTTGCAAATATCCCTGCTCCTTAACTGCCTTGGTAAACCTGTCAAACTAGGCTCTTGGCGACTGCTTGAGACCATATAGTGACTTTTGAAGTCTGCACACCTGTTTGATGCCTCTTGATTGCTCGAGCCCAGGTGGAATTTCCATATATACTTCCTCTTCCAAATCACCATTGAGGAATGCATTTTTAAAATCAAATTGATGCAAATTCCAATCAAGGTTGACAGCTAAGGAAAGTAGTACTCGAATGGTATTCATCTTTGCCATTGGAGCGAATGTTTCCTAATAATCGATGCCATAAGTCTGTGTGAAGCCCTTTGTTTGCCTTGAGGAAGGTGAGTAAGCTCCCAAGTACCATTCTCTTGTAAGGCTCTTAACTCCTCATTAACAGCTTGTTTCCATTCTGGATGTAGTAGCGCCTCTTGGATGTTCCTTGGTATCTGAATACTATCTAGGTTAGTGGTGAAGGCCCTATAACTTGAAGACAATTTCCCATAGGACACAAACTATGAGATAAGATGTTGAGTGTGTTGGTTGCCGAATCGAATTCGGCGGCGGAAGCGCAGCGGAAAGGCGGATCGTGTATAACAAAAATTTTCATAAAACCTTTGATATACTCTATAGATTATATTAATTTATGCACGAATAAATTAATCTCATTAATTCATTTATTAAGAACTCCATTCGGAAAAATACCTGGAGGCCGACTCGGTTGATAACTTGAGTTCTTTGACCTCGAATAATCCTTGCTCCAAAGCTTTGTGTTTAGAAAACCAATGTCTTCCACGTCAATTCCTAGAATCCACGAAGACGTGTGTGTGGGCACACATGAGACAAAACGGGTTACTATAAACACTCGAATTTCCACAAACACCAACGCATGCACGATGTGGAATTTTTGGAGAAAAAAAATTTCCTTCCTCTCTTCTTGAGAATTTCGGCCACTAATCCTATTAGGGCTGAAAAATTGCTTCAAAAATTACTATAGAGAAATTTTGGCCACCTCTAAAATTAGGGCAAAAAAGCATTCCGAAAATTGTCTCAAAAAATAGTATTTAGAGAGTAGAAGTCAAACTTCTAGAAGGAATCCAATCTCTATCTCTAAGATAAAGCTTGTTAATTATCTCCTATTTGAATTTGGAACAAAAAATCCCTTTCCCTTATCCTTAAGGTGGCCGGCCACACTAGTAGGGTTTATCCCTATGTCTGGCGCCTATTATAGATAAGGAAGGAAGATATTTTATCCTTTATCCAGTAGTCCAATTTTAATTCCGATTCAAATTCGAATTTAAGTCAAACTTAAATTAATTTGAATTCTAAATTGAACAACTTATCAAATAAGTTTAAATGGATAAATCTAGATGTGTTCAAATTCAAATTTAAATAATCACATTATTTAAATAATAATTAATTCTCAATTAATTATTTTTGAGTGTTTAATTTTAGAATTCCATAATTCTAAAATTCCCATTTTGTCCTCTGTGTCTGGTAGAATTACTAGGACGACGCGGGGACTAATGGACCTATAATTCCGAGCTCCAATAAAATTAATAATTAATTAAACACTTTAATTAATTAATTAATTCTATTAATTCCAATAGTTACTCCACTATAAACTTGGAATTGCACTCTCAAAATTATAGACATTAATTACTTATAAACTGCGAAGTGTCCGTTTGATATAGTCATTGCATATAGATCAATCCTCCATAAATAATTCATAATTAGAGCTAGGTGGAATCCGTTAACCTCTCTAATTATATCTTTATCCTTGAGTACCATTGATTCTCTAATGGACAGTGATTCATAAAACACATTCATGAATCGGAGCTCCTACTGGTCCAAGTACCGAATCAACCCTCAAGAGAATTATTTATCTACTTCTTTCTCAAGAAGGAATGGATTCCATCTCGTATAATAACATTCCCAGCTACCTACTTCATCATGTCTCCAAAATACAAGGAATAGGATTCAGGGTCTCAGAATCCGTACCGAGTAAATCAAAAGACACAAATCTATAAATAGGAGTTTGTTAAGAACTCAGGATTAAGATCATTCTATATATGACCATCGGTAGACTCAATTAGAATTTCTATACTTAACGGAAATTATTAGAAATTCATATTGTGTCTGTGTCCTTGTTCCACATAATCTCATTATGCGAAATACACTCATTCAATATCTCACCATATTAATAAAGGCGGATAACACTTGTTCCATTCTAAATAGAATGACATGTATTAATAATGTTTTAATTAAAGATTCGAACTTTAATTAAATTCATTATGAACATTGCTTTTTGATTATTATCCTTAAACATTATCCTCTCATATATAACACTTATATACAATGTTTAAGGTTACATAAATAATCATGGAATTTTCATTGATATTCATAAAATATTCATAAATAATAAATAATAAATATCCTATTACATCTCATGCTTCTAGGACACCATTCCCAACAGAGTGCACGATCTAATCCCTTTCCTTTGAGCAATTGGCTTAGTAAGATCATCAGGCACGCACAAATCATTAGAATAAGAATCGGATTCAGTGTTACCTTGTACTACTTCATTTGGAGTTGAACTCGGGTTGTCTGCTTGGCAAGACATAGGAATCTCCAGATGTTCTACTGGTTTAGGGGTCTTCTTCCGCCTGGTGTAGACTAGGAGTTCCTTCTCAGCCTCGGGATGTAAAGGGGTGATATCACTCACTGGTTCATCTAACATCATGTTATCCCAAAACTGATATTCTTCTTGCACTTTCTCCCCCTGAATAGCGGTTTTGGAATAAAATGGAACATTTTCCATGAAGGTCACATCCATAGTGGTATATCTTTTTGGTGGATGGACAGTAGCACTTATACCCGTTTTGATGAGGAGAGTACCCTAGGAACAAACACTTACGAGACTTAGGATCAAGTTTGCTGCGTTAATGAGAGGGAATATGGACGTAGGCTGAACATCCGAATACCTTGAGTGGTATAGTGTGACGACCCTCCTATGAGGCATCCACCGTAACTTAGTTTTCAACTTGTATTTACTGGCATTTCTTAAAATTGGCGGAACATTTGTTTTTTTAAACATAAGAAGGAATACTTTCATAATTCGTAACAATAATTTCAAAAGAATAAATCATTGAATTTCTTAAAGCTTTTCTTAATTTCAATTAAGATAAAACCTTTTAGAAATATTTTTCAAATGGAGCTGTGTTTGAACTCTTGTTTCAAATACTCTTTAAAAGCCTTTTTAAAACTAGCCAATTCAATTGGGCCATTTAATTTGACTTTAAAACGGATTTCGTGAGAAATCTTAAGTTCAAGTACATCTTAAAGTCCTTTTAAAATCAATCATTTAAATCGTCATGTTTAAAACTCGTTTATTTGTTGCATGCACTGTTGCAACATTCTAAAAGTTAAATACTCAAAACTAGGGTTGTTAGCTACAACCTCGATTTTCTTAACATACATATGTACATATATACTTTTTAAACATACATGCTTGAAACCTTTGAATCATATAGACATATACATGATTTTTCTTAAACTTACTGTGGAAGATAACTGCGTGAGCGGTATCCATTCCCATCTCCACCATTCGTCCGCCGCTCACCATTGCCCTTCAAGAATTGCTGATAGGTTTCTTACCTACAGCATGAACATATCTGATTGAGCTTTCGCTCAGCAAGTAGGAACTATCTCTCGCAAAATAACTGTAAGTTCACATGAATAAATATGCATGAGCTGATTATGCTTAATTATGATATCTTATCATAGTCTTATTATCTTATCTTATCTTTCTTACTGATGGGCCCGAGTGCTCACGTACCACCTGCGCACAATCATCGGGACGTAAGGGTTTGCAAGGTCCCCAACGACCCGTGATTTAAATTGAACTGAGTGCCTCCCTTGCGAAGGACCCTTTTTTTTGTTCATTTACCTCCCTTGCGGAATCTAATTTTCTCCCTTGTGGAGTCTGATTACCTCCCTTGGGGAGGCTGGTACGGCACTCAACTGAGTTTCTTCTTATAAGTTCCTCTTGACTTATTAAGGTGTATGCAATATGACCTAGCATAGCATACTATAACATTAAATTAATTTAAACACATATAATTCATGTCACTGCTTATGTGTATGCAGCATAACGTAGCATCACATACAATACTTAAAGCATAAACATGCATATATAACACGTGTAACTTTTTTTCTTTAAAATCTATTCATACTGTAGGCGAGATTCCTACTTACCTGATTTACAGAGCTGGAATCCACTTTTCGCCAAACAGTCTATTCTCTTACTTGCTTATTTCTGAAAATGAACACCCATTGAGAGTGTGAGATTAACTGTCGTTTGCTATTCTATTTTAGCAACTTATGAAGGAATCTAACCCTTTTCTTAAGGCCGGTATTCCTTTCCTTTTCTGAAGGATAATTTACTATAAGGATCGATTTGTTAAATCCTCAAAATCTTATTTTCCTTAATTGCCCTTAACATACTTATGTCTAGATTGAAAATCATTTACCCAATCTAGTAACTTATTCTTCATAATTTTCCTCATTGGACTTATTATGATATTAAGGCCCAATTTGGCGTAGAAACTTATTAACGGCATTCCAACTCTTAGGCCGCTGAAATTTAAACTCAAACAGAGTCTCTTGAATTAATGCGGGCGTTGGACCCACATCAAATCCTCGAAATCCTAAGGACCTATCGTGTTGGGCTCGTAGGTGCCCGTTGGGATGATTTACTCGATAACCCACTATGTTCTTTAAAGAAAGCATTTTTCTTGAAAATTTTCTTTATGAATATTTCTGTTAAAGTGAGGTTTAAAACCATAATAATTTACTAAAATCACATATCAGGTTCTTTGATCACTTTTTGTTAAAACCAACACTAGGTTAGTTTTGTTTCGTTAAAACTGTGCAGTTTTTGAAATCTACGTTTTACTATATCTTAGAGTCAGATTTCAAAATTTTGTTCTTCACAAAACTTCCTCATCTCATCGAGATATAAAATTTTCGTTTTTTGGGAAAGTTGAAATTCGGCCTCTAAAGGCCTCGTTTAACTAAAAACCGTAGCTGCTGTTTTTCTTGAAACTGTTTTAATCAAAAACTGTGCCATTTCGGAAATCTGCATTTTACTATATCTTAGGTTCGGATTTTAAAAATCTGTTCTTCACAAAAGTTCTTCGTCTTGTCGAAATCTAAAATTGTTGTTTTTATGAAAAACTGAGATTCAGCCTTTAAAGGTCTCGTTTTGGCTGAACCAGTTTTGTTCCCGAAACTGTTTTGGACTGCCTGTGCTGTTTTCGAGAAATAGCTTAAAACTTACATTTAGAGTTAAAATGGGGTTTTGTCACAGCCACATAAAATGTTCAAAACATAAAGGGCTACAAGTTTAAGCTTTCGAACACCTAAAAATCTTACTCTAGGGTTCTCACTTCCGTGTTCAAAGTAACCGGAAATTTTTCCTCTAACCGGAAATAAGCAAACTTAAATCAAGCATAAACATACCACATCAAACTAACCTCAAAACACACAAAATCAACTAAAACTCACACACCCTTATTACAAACTTATTTCCTTAAGAACCACAAATTACATTAATGGATTCTTAAACTTAAACTTTACTAGAAAAGGAGAGATTAAGGGTTTACCCTTGAAGGCCAATATACTTGATTTCTCTTACCTTCTTATTCACATTCTTCCTCCTCTAAGGTTGGATAATGGCTTGGAACTAGAGGAGCGGAAAAAAAATTTGAGAAATACTTTTAGATCTCAAGCTTTGCTAGGAAACAAGAAAGAAAAGGTTTTAGAGTTTTACCCTTCAAGAAAATCCTTAGATAGACATCTCTAGAACACCTTGATTCCTTTCTTCTTGTTGAGAGCAAAGACTAATGCTTTATATTTGGGAGGATAAGTGAAAAATTTAGAGAGGGTACAAGAGAGAGGTGTGGCCGGTTGTGTATAGAGAAAGAGAGAAAATAGAGCAAAAGTGAGGCATTGTTTAAGATGGTTCTATTTATAGAAAATTGGGTAATTATGTTTATCACTTATTTAACTCACTTAAATATGGATCAATTCTCCTCAAGCATGGCCGGTTGGAGTTTTTAGAAAGAAGTGATGTAAGCTTATATGGGAAATAGTTGATTTGATCTATCATCATCAAGTCTTGTAGTACACTCAACTTGTTGAACAAATTTTTGTCTAAAACTTCCTATACATACACAGCAAGCCAAAGGAAGAAAGAGAGAGAAAAAGTTTTATGATTACTCTTCTCCTCCCATCATCAAATGACATCATCCTATCACACCTTACCATGTCATTCACTTACACACTCCACTAATTAAATTTTGGCTCTACATTTGCTATGCTTGGCCGGCCATGTGGGGAAGGAGAGGGAGAAAAATCTCACCTACTCCTTGTACTCTAGTCCACTCTCTTAAGTTACCTTTGAATAAGGTAAAAATCATTTTGACTGTAAAAGGTACTTAGCTGACAGGAAATTCTTGTTTCTGACAATTCTCTCTTTTTTTTTATCTACTACTTATTTATAGTTCAACTGTTAAATCCTCGTCTGCTTTGATATCACGTTAAATTCTTACTCACATAATATCTTGAACTGTTTCAAGTCTTGAAATTAATTCTAGACTGAATAAATTCTAAATTTAACTTTTCTGCATTAAATCCCGAGAATGACGTTGTTTCTGACGGTGTCAAATCCTGAGCTCACATTGTACCCTTCTACTTTGGGTATTTATCTTGTGACTTTAACCTAGCTGTCTAGCAATTAAGGATTTTTTTTTCTTCTTTAAAAATGCCAGTGCGTTTTTTTTTTTACGCTGCTAACATCATGTTGTGTTTGGAAATTCTTAAAATTAAAATTCTCAAATTATACTTGTACTGAAAATTATTCCGCCTTAAAGTATGGCAATAATTTATCGATCGAATTTACTTGATCGAAAACATGAACTTAACATGAAATCTGTTACAGAATTTAGGAATACAGATATTGATTCCATAAATCCTTCAGTCACATAATATTTTCTAGGAAAATCCCTGGCTTAAATAAATAAATTGTATTATTTAAAGTCTGGGATTTTCTCGGTCATTACATATAGTGTTCACCACTCGGCTTTGTGGGAAGATATTGAGAAGTACTTGGCATGGTGTACTAAACTTCAAGATTCAAGATTCAAGATGGCATCCTTTTAAGTAGATAAGTAGCAGTTAAAACTGCTTCCCCCCAAAAATGGTTTGGTACATTACTGGAAAATAGGATAGAACGGGCTACCTCAAGGAGATGTCTGTTCTTTCTTTCTGCGATTCCATTTTGTTGAGAGGTATCTGTACATGAGCTTTGATGGATAATGCCATTCTCGAGAAGGTAGGGTCCTAGAATTGAATTGAAGTATTCTCGAGCATTGTCGGTTCGAAAGACTTGAACAGTGGCTTGAAACTGATTTTTTATCATCGAGTGGAAGGTTCTAAACAAGGGTCCAACCTTTGATTTTTCTTTCATAAGGAATACCCAGGTGGCTCGAGTGTGATTATCAATAAAGGATACAAACCATCTTGCACCAGTTATATTTAGAATCTGAGATGGTCCCCAAATTTCACTGTGTATGACGAAGAAAGGATGAGAAGGTTTGTACCCTTGAATAGGGTATGTGCTACGACAGTGCTTTGAAAGTTGACAAACTTCACATTGGAAAAATTTTGAATTTTTATTGATAAATAATGAAGGGAACATTTTTGCCAAGTACATGAAATTTGGGTGTCCTAAGCGGAAATGCAGTAACCTAATGCTACTGTCTTTATTTGAATCAAAAAACATAGAAGAATCTGAATTTTGAACTGAGGAGGTCGTGGAGTGATAAGCCCGAGAGTGAGGATAAGCCTTGTCCCTAATTTAGTAGAGTCCATGATTTTCCTTAGCATTGCCAATCATCTTCCCCGAATCCAAATCCTGAAATAAACAAGAGGTGAAAACTTAGCAACACATTTAGAATCTTTAGTAAGTTTGCTGACAGATAGCAAATTGCTTGTTAATTTGGGAACCAAAAGAACGGACTGAAGAGTCAATGTATTAGAGATGACCACTTTTCCAATTCCTGTTACTGGAGAACGTGATCCATCAACAATCCGGACTTTATACTCTTTAAGGCAACGATAGCATTCTTGAAATAATGAAGCATCACCAGTCATGTGGTATGAGGCTCCTGAATCAACAATCCAGTCTGTGGAGTCCTCTGTTTTGACATGATTAGCGGCTAAAAACACCTTTATAGGCAACAGATCTCATGGAGATAGTTGGGCCAAGATTAGAATTCTGGTTGAACATTTGCTGCAGCCATTCGATTTGCTCCTTGCCAAAGAGGCTTGGTTCCATGCTTGTGGGTTTTTCCTTGTCTTTGGGGGTTGCAACAAAGCTCCCGGCTTCTCTTTCTCGACTTGGCTTCCAATCAGTGGGCTTTCCATGGATTTTCTAGCAAGTGTCTTGAGTGTGACCTGTTTTCCTGCAGTGATCACATCAAGGCCGAGTTTTCTTTTTGTTTTGTGTCGTGGGCTGCATTGACTCCTCTTACTGCAAGGGCTGACGCTTCGTTTCCTGTGGGCGGTAAGCTCCCTAGCATAAGTTTCTTCCTACTCTCCTCTCGTCTGACTTCCGAGAATGCTTCTCAAATGGATTGGAGTGGCTTGGTTCCAAGAATCCTCCCCCTTACTTCATCGAGGGATTTGTCAAGTCCTAGAAGAAACTTGAAAACTCTCTCTTTCTCTATAATTTTCTTGTAGAGGGTTGCATCTCCAGGACATTCCCAAGCCGGACTATCAAACATGTCCAGTTGTGTCCAATAACGAGTGAGACAATTATAGTATTGAGTGACATTTGATTCACCCTGTTGTAGATCATGAATCGCCCCCTGATCTCGAATAATTCAGTAGTGTTTTCGTTATCGGAATAAGTCTCTTGAGCTGCCATCCAAATTTCATGTGCAGTGTCATAGAACAAGAAATTATGCCCTATGTCTGCATCCACGGTATTAACTAGCCAAGACATCACCATATTATTTTCTGCTTTAAAGATCTTGTACTTAGGGTCAGTCGGCTTTGGTGCAGCAGCCAATCCCGTGAGGTAATCGTCCTTCCATTTGCTTGAGATAAACATCATTACTTACTTGGCCCATTGGAGATAATTCTGACCATTCAACTTGTGTTGAGTGATGAGAAAAAGGGACCCCTCTCACCGGCCAGCATTAGCACTGTCCTGACCAGCCATGGTTCCTGAAGTGCTGTCAGTTTCTGATGCCATGAGGTTTAGGGTTTTTTCCGGTTGATAACTGAAACAAAACTAGGGTTATAGAATACTAGTTTTTTCCGATTGAGGACTTAAACGAAACTAGGGTTATGGCTTGAAAAGAAATCCTAAAAACCAGATCAGCAGCCTTGCTTTGATACCATGAAGATTTCTTAGAGCCGGATTTAGGTTTTTAGGAGAAAGAATAATTCTTATTATCTCTGAAAACAATTCTATACAGCCACTATTTATACACAAATTAGGGATAACCACAGCCGGTTTTAAATTCTTTGATTTCAGCCCTATAGATAATATATTAGGTAACTCCTTATCTAGAGAAATCAGGAAACAAATCAAATCCCTATAAATTAGGAAACTACAGCGATACAATCAGCATATTCTAAACGACTTTCCACACTTTTATCAACATAGCGTATTATTCTGGTAACTATTATAGATTTATCTTGCTGATTGTTTTGATCTTTTATCAACATAGCATATTATTTTGCTGTCAGATGTATATTACCATCTACCCTTATGAAAATCCTTCTTTTGTTTTGTATTTTTTCCTGGCTATATAGAAACAAAACGAGTTCTGCTGCCACATGTTACAAAACAACGTTGTCCGTTACAACTGGACTTTTTGCCCCTTCTAACAATTTGGCCATTATATACAAGCAGCAGATATTGTCATCTCTCTGTCCCTCAGTCACTCTCTTCTTCTTGCCATCTTGCTCTGAAAAAATGATTAAACTTCTAGTTTGCTGTTATTTTAATTTCTCTAAACGAGTGAGACGTGGTTCTGTTTTCTATAAAGCAGTTATATCTTGATTTGTTTCCTTCCTTGTTCCGTTCCTTATTGCAAGCAGTGGGTTTACTTTCATTTTTCCTTTTTGAATGGCAGGGCAACTATTCTGATGCTATATCTTGCTATAACATACATATCCTCGTTAATCTGAATGGTTATACTAAGGTTCATATTACTTGGCTTAGCAAGTGAAGTAGTGTTAAAAGACCTTTTGAACTTTAAATATCTAGATTTCTATTGACTTTTGTTAATGTTTCAGTTTGAGTTTCTTTCACATTAGACTACACTTACTCCGCCTTGTTTTACTTCTACTCGTGAATGCTGCTGTTTCTACCTTTTGCTGATTAGTTTAGAGAGGTACTTGGTTTTACTCTTAACTCTTGGCACATTATTTTCCTTTTCACTTGTTATTTGAGACTAAAATTTGTAAGATTTGACTTTTTCTTTAAGATGCAGAGGGCAAGAAATGAAATATTTGCCATGCAGCCTGCTCCCATACAGATTTCCTACATGGTATTTCCTGGAACCATAGGGGCAGATTACCTACATTATTTGGTTACTGATGAGGTTGGGGGACTTGAATCTTCTAATCATTCCTAAATTTTATTTCTCCCGTTTGATATCTGACTCTCACATCCATATTGGCAGTTTGTGTGACCTTTTCGATTCTCTCATATTTACTGTGAAAAGATTGTTCATGTTTGATAAGAACCAAGATATAGAAGAAACTAAACTCATTTTGTATTGAAGAAGTAAAACAGAAATAATGGAATACAAGGTAGTTTCAACGCTTTCGAGAGGCTTTGATCTCTCCCTAGAGACTAAATCTCACTTCAATTCACTAATTCCCTACTGACATACTATTCTAACACTCTTTTATACTAATTCTCACATTACATAAATCCAACACTAAACCTATTACAAGCAGGTATGCTCTGTACAAATTTGTCTCATCTTTATGTATATTATTTTTTTTGTTTTATCTCACAGCTTCTTCATGTTTCTTTTCAGAAAAATCTTGATGTGTTGGACCCAAGCTGCCAACCCAAAAGATCCACTTATGGTTTACCAGAGGACAAATTTATTTTTGCATCTTCCAACCAGCTTTACGAGATGGATCCTGATATTTTCAGTACATGGTTAGTTTACAGTCTTTGATGTTATCTGACAATTGATTGAAATAAGAGCGAGAACAATAGTCATCTATGTTTCATTTGATGCTGGTGCAATATTCTTAAATGAGTACCAAACAAATGCTCTTTGGCTTCTCAGATTCCAGCTGCTGGCGAGATGAGACTCTGCAATTGTACTGGATTCTTTCAAATTTCTTTTGAAAAATGGTTTACCTCGATAAAACTTGAAATATACTTTGCAATGGGTTGTCAATTTCAGAATGTTAATTTTGTTCATTGATTTTTTTTGGTAGTTTATTTTTTTTCATTGTTAGTAATTAGTAAATCCTTATGCTATTAATATTTCAGATGCCGCTCAAAGGGTGGCGCAACCAGATTAGATAATTGTTACAGATGTTGCTATGAAGGGTGAACATATCAGACGTAGTGCTTTAGCAGATTTATTCTATGACACTTAAGCATACTAACAAATGCCTACTTTTTATTTTTGGAAATGTATTCCTTTCTTTTTCTCTCAAATGTTTGTCATGATAATGCAATATGATTGGTAACTTTTTTTTGGCCAAGGGATATGACGTGCTGCTTCGATGTTATCACGATGGACAAGAAGGTATTGGTCTTTCCTATGAGGTAATTTATCTCTCTCTCTCTCTCTCTCTCTCTCTCTCTAATTAAAAGAAAACTAATAACTGCAGAAGAAGTTTTTATTTTAATGTTTAAGATGCGATAAACTTCTTTCAGACAATTTTTTTTTTTTTTTGTTTATTTTGACACGAGAGAAACTTCAGTTTGATGGAGGTTTTGATCATGATGGAAAGAAGGAAGTGTGAGAGGAAAATTGTACTATTTTCTGTGCCCTTTTTGTCCTTTTCTTTTTTTTAAGTGTATATATGATTGTTCGTTATTTGGGATCTGAGAAAAAAAGAGAATGTTGTTTTAGTTTCTTCATGCATTCTCTGGGAGACCAATCTGAGTTTCCTTCAGCATGTTTTCCATCTAAAGAGACTATAGCAAGACCCGAGGAGATAGTAACTAGAGGAGAAAACACTGCTAGAAGAATGAATCTATTGTTCTATAATTCATAATCCTAGATATGTACACCGGCCTCCTTAAGCTAGGGAACAATAAATAAAAGGAAGCAAGATAAATAAGGAAACAAATCTGTTGGAAAATCGGAATTGTTTTTGGAAACAATCTTTGTAAAGCTGTATATTAGCTAATTAGCTGTTAATCTTTGTATTTTAGGAAAGTATCTATCAGAAGTTATTTCTTCCCTAGAATTAGCTACATTCCTTAAATCAGTGATTGCTTTCCTGATTCGAAGGATGTGTACATGCTCTGTAAATCATATAAATAGATGATCAATGAAAAAATATTTATTCCCTGAAAAACTCACTTTTCAAGTTGGTATCAGAGCGTAGGCGATTCTTCTTCTTCCTTTCATTCGATCCTCTGCTCTTTCTATCACCATGTCTAACGTTTCAAATGAATCCCCCACTGTTCCTTAATCATCTTCGAACAATCCCACAACCATTGATTCCACAAAAATCAGTACAACCACCTCGGAATCCCATTCTGTCCAAATCACCATGATTCGATTGAATGGTGAAAATTTTCTGAGATAGTCTCAATCGGTTCGGATGTACATCAGAGGACGTGGAAAGATGGGCTACCTGACGGGTGACAAGAAGGCTCCTGCAGAGGATGATCTGGACTATGCTACATGGGACGCCGAGAATTCCATGGTGATGACATGGCTCGTGAACTCCATGGAAGAATAAATTAGTTCTAATTACATGTGCTATCCAACGACACAAGAGCTTTGGGAAAATGTAAATCAAATGTATTCTGATTTAGGGAATCAATCTCAGATTTTTGAATTGACCCTCAAACTCGGTGAAATTCGGCAAGTGGAGGACAACGTCACAAAATACTTCAATTCTTTGAAGTGAATTTGGTAGGATTTGGACCTCTTCAATACCTATGAGTGGAAATCTGCCGAGGATGGACGCCATCATAAGAAGACTGTGGAGGATAAACGTATCTTCAAATTCTTGGCTGGCCTCAATGTCGAGTTTGATGAGCGAAGCGGGAGAATCATTAGAAGACAACCCCTGCTTTCAATCGGTGAGGTTTTTTCAGAAGTTAGAAGAGAGGAGAGTCGGAGGAATGTGATGCTGGGCAAGAAGGGACCTAGAGTTGCTACTGGAGGTTCAGCCTTGGTAACCACTAGTGGAGGCTATAATAAAGCCACCACATATCAGCACAGATCTTATGAGAAATCACGTCTTTAGTGTGATTTTTGCAACAGGGCTCGCCATACCCGTGAAACTTGTTGGAGGATCCATGGGAAACTTGCGAATTGGAAAGGTAAAACAGGTGACAAACTAGGACATGCCCTCACTGCTGCTAAAGAGGCCGAAACCAACCCCTTCACTAAGGAGCAGATGAAGCAGCGTCTTACACTGCTGAAATCCAACTCGACATCTGGTACTCCTAGTGCTTCTATGGCATACACAGGTAATGAATTAAATGCTCTTGCTTGTCATTCCAAATCATCTGCTCCATGGATAATCGATTCGGGAGCATCCGACCATATGACCAACTCTTCAAATCTGTTTGAATCATATTCACCGTGTCCTGGAAATAAAAAGGTTAGGATAGCGGATGGTAATTTCTCAGCCATTGTAGGAAAAAGTCTGATAAAAATTTATGAGGGAATAGATCTTAAATATGTTCTCCATGTTCCTAAACTTGTAATCTCTTATCTGTCAGCAAATTGTCTAGAGATTCTAATTGTTGTGTCACCTTCTATGAACCCCATTGTACTTTTCAGGACCGGAGCTCAGGAAAGACGATTGGCAGTGCTAGGATGATCAATGGCCTCTACTATTTCGAGGATAATTTACCTAGTAATGAAATAGCTCAAAAATTAGTAGTCTTAGTTATATTTCTGTTCATGATCAAATAATGGTTTGGCATTGCAGATTGGGCCATCCTAGTTTTTCTTATTTGAAACATTTGTTTCCAGCGTTGTTTAAAAAGGTTAATCCTTTATCATTTCAATGTGAAAGCTGTTTATTGGCAAATAGCCAACGTAAACCTTATATTCAAAAAACTTATCAAGCTTCAAAACCATTTTATCTCTTTCATAGTGATGTTTGGGGACCCTCAAAGGTAACCACTATTTTAGGAAAAAAAAATGGTTTGTAACCTTTATATACGACCACACTCGTCTTTACTCGGTATATTTAATGTGAGAAAAATCAGAAGTTAAAAGAATTTTTAAAGATTTTTACACAATGATTGAAAATCAATTTCAAACAAAAATTAGCATTTTGAGATATGATAATGAAACGGAATATTTTAATAAAGTCTTGGAAACCTTTTTAAAGGAAAAAGGTATTTTACATCAATCAACATGTTCAGATACTCTTGAGCAAAACGGAATAGCTGAACGCAAAAATAAACACTTGTTAGAAGTAGCCCAGGCTATGATGTTTTATATGGATATTCCAAAATACTTATGGGGGGATGCCATACTAACTGCATCATATCTAATCAATAGGATGCCCACAAAAGTTTTGCAGTACACTACATCACTGAAGTGTTTTAAAAAGGTATTTCCAGAGTCTCGAATTAATTCTGAATTACCTTTAAAAATATTTGGTTGCACTGCATATGTTCATCTTCCAAAAAGGTCACGGTCTAAGTTAGACCCAAGGGCAGAAAAATGTGTTTTTGTAGGATATACTCCTAATAAAAAGGGTTACAAGTGTTTTAATCCCCTTACAAAACGTTTTTACACAACCTTGGATGTCTCTTTTATGGAAAATAGCCCATATTTTACCAAAAATTTACTTCAGGGGGAGAAGTTAGTTGAACCAAATTTTTGGGAAATTGCTGAACCCTTACCTAATTCGATCCTTGATATCTCTTTTAAATCAATGGAAAAAGAAAATAAGGAAACTAAACCCACTGCATCCGAACCTAATATCATTGGTCTGTCGGAAAAAGAAATACTACAAATGGAAAAAAATCGCAGCAATCTTGAACCTGTGGTTTATGCAAGGAAGAATGTGCCTGGAAGAAGTAAAGACCAATTAATCATCCTAACACATGGTCAAACAGAAGCCCTAGGTGATGGTCTTCCAAGTGTCTCAGGTAATTCTTCTTCTATTCCTACTCATTCTTTGCCATTACTCTCTAATTCTAATTCTGAAATTTCTGCACCCGAACCTTGTTTAGAATTAGCCCCAATAATTCCTACATAGGCCTGTGACACTGATCTTCCCATTGCCCTTAGAAAAGGAACCTGCACGTGCACTAAGCATCCTATTGCAAAATATTTCCTACAATAATCTCTCTGACAGCTATAGAGCATTCACTACAAATATTTCAAACCTTGTGGTGCCTAGAAACATTCAAGAAGCACAAAATGAACCGAGTTGGAAATGGGCAGTGTTTGAGGAAATGAATGCCTTGAGGAAAAATGGTACTTGGGAGATTGTAGAATTGCCGAGAGAAAAAAAGGTTGTTAGGTGTAAATGGGTCTTTACAATAAGGAGTAAGGCTGATGGAAGCATTGAGAGATATAAAGCTAGGCTTGTGGCAAAAGGTTTCACTCCAACCTATGGGATAGACTACCAAGAAACCTTTGCCCCGGTAGCTAAAATAAACTTAATTAGAGTTTTGTTGTCCCTCGCAGTAAATTCTAATTGGCCTTTACATCAATTGGACGTTAAAAATGCCTTCCTTAATGGAGACCTAGAGGAGGAAGTGTTCATGAGTCTGCCACTAGGTTTCGAAGAAAGTTTTGGAGCTGGAAAAGTGTGTAAACTGAAGAAGTCCTTCTATGGACTCAAACAGTCCCCTAGAGCTTGGTTTGAGCACTTTGGCAAGGTGATAAAGCGGTATGGATACACTCAAAGTCAAGCTGATCACACTATGTTCTACAAACATTCAAAGGAAGGGAAAGTGGCCATCTTAATTGTGTATGTACATGATATAGTGCTAACTGGAGATGATTGTAGCGAACTAGAGAAGTTAAAAGGAAGACTCGCTGAAGAATTTGCGATCAAGGACTTGGGGGCATTAAAATACTTTCTTGGAATGGAGTTTGCAAGGTCCAAAGAAGGTGTTTTTGTAAATTAGCATAAGTATGTGCTTGATCTACTTAATGAGACGGGTATGTTAGGTTGTAAAACTGTTGAAATGCCAATAGAGCCTAATGTAAAACTACAGCCTACAAAAGCAAAGAGTGTGAAGGACAGAGAGCGTTATCAGAGACTCTTGGGAGACTGATTTACTTATCTCATACATGCCCTAACATAGCATTCTCAGTGAGCATGGTTACTCAGTTTATGTATTCACCTGGATCGGAACATTTTGAAGTTGTTTACCGGATTCTAAGGTATCTAAAGGGGACACCAGGTAGAGGCTTTCTATTCAAGCCACGAGGACATCTACAAATTGAAGCCTATACTAATGCAGATTGGGCTAGAAGCATAGTGGACCGAAGATCTACCTCGGGGTACTGCTCATTCGTGGGTGGTAACTTGGTTACATGGCGAAGCAAAAAATAGAACATGGTTGCTAAAAGTAGTGCGGAGGCTGAGTTTAGAGCTGTGGCACATGGCATATGTGCGATTATGTGGATACGAAGATTGCTAGAGGAGCTAAAGGTGTTGGGGTTATCCCCTATGAAGTTGTATTGTGACAACAAGGTTGTAATTTCAATTGCCCATAATCCAGTTCTCCATGACCGCACGAAACATGTAGAAGTGGATAAGCATTTCATTAAGGAAAAGATAGATAACAGTTTGGTGTGTATGACCTATATTCCTACCGAGGATCAAGTGGCAAACGTCTTCACCAAAGGGCTATACAAGAAACAGTTTGACCTTCTAATTGGCAAGCTAGCTATGGAAGATATCTTTAGACCAGCTTGAGGGGGGGTGTTGGAAAATCGGAACTGTTTTTGGAAACAATCTTTATAAAGCTGTAAATTAGCTAATTAGCTATTAATCTTTGTATTTTAGGAAAGTATCTGTCAGAAGTTATTTCCTCCCTAGAATTAGCTATGTTCCTTAAATCAGTGATTGCTTTCCTGATTCGAAGGATGTGTACATGCTCTATAAATCATATAAATAGATGATCAATGAAAGAAATATTTATTCCTTGAAAAACTCACTTTTCAAGTCAAAAAAAGAGGGAAACTGCCTAATCACCTATCTCAAAACTTTAGGGAAATCATTCAAAGTCAACTAATGACTTTTTTCCTCAATTATTCCATACTCGGCTACACTCTCCCTCAAGCTGGGTAGTACACATTGTACATACCTAGCTTGTCTATCAATTTTTCAAGCAAGGGTTTAGCCAATCCATTGGTCAGAATATCAGCCACTTATCCAGTAGTAGGAACATATGTCATGCAAATAATTCCTTCTATCTTTTCTCTGATGAAATTCTGGTTGACTTCCACATGCTTGGTCCTGAACAGGATTATGTGAGATATTTATGGCTGCCTTATTGTCACAGTAGACATGTAGAGGTATCATAACTCCAACCTTCAGCTCATCTAACAACATTTTCAGCCACAAACCCTCACAAATCCTGTGAGCTACAGATCTCAATTTTGCCTTTGCACTACTTCTAGCAACAACTACTTGTTTCTTACTCCTCCAAGTTACAAGATTACCCCACACAAGGGTGCAATACCCCGAGGTAGACCTTCTGTCTTCAACATCGCCTGCCCAATCTGCATCAGTATAGACCTCTATGTTTCTATCATCTCCCTTCTTGAAGAATAAACCTCGTTCTGGTGTTCCTTTTAAATACTTCAGAATCCTATTGACAGCTTCTAAATGTTCTTTAATAGGAGAATCCATGTATTGACTAACTTTACTCACCACAAAGGCAATATCAGGTCTAGTATGAGACAAGTAGATAAGTCTCCCAACTAGATGTTGAAAGCGGCCCTTGTCTACAGGACTATTATCCCTTACAACCTCCCTTTTTTTATTTGGTTCTATAGGAGTCTCTATTCGTTTGCAACCCAACATCCCAGTTTCTTTCAAGAGATCTAGTACATACTTTCTCTGTGAGACTGAAATGCCACTTATGTTTCTAGCAATCTCCATTCCAAGAAAATGCCTGAGGCTCTCAAGGTCTTTAATCTCGAACTCTTCTGCCAGCTTCTTCTTGAGTCTTTGTTCTTCTTCAAGACCATTTCCAGTCAAAATAATGTCATCGACTTACACAATGAGTATTGTAATCTTACCATCCTTATGTTGATAGAATAGTGTGTGATCACCTGCAGCCTGCTTGTATCCCTGCTCTTTGATCACCCTAGTAAATCGGTCAAACTAAGCTTGTGGAGTTTACTTTAGTCCATATAGTGATTTCTTCAACCTGCACACTTCATCACACCTTCCATCTTTGTTGGACCCAGGTGGTAGCTCCATATAAACTTCTTCCTCTAAGTCACCATTAAGAAATGCATTTTTCACATTAAGTTGTTGCAATGGCCAATCCAAATTTGCTGTTAGAGACAACAGAACTCAAACAATATTAATTTTGGCTACAGGTGCAAAGTTATCCTGATAATCTATTCCATACGTCTGTGTGTAGCCCGTAGCCACCAACCGAGTTTTATATCTTTCAATTGAACCATCTGCCTTATACTTGACTGTGAATACCCACCTGCACCCAACTGGAATCTTATCTTTGGATTTTTTCCCAATGTCCCACATGCCATTCTTCTTTAGAGCTCCCATATCTTCTAAGACAGCTTGTCTCCATTCCGCTTTTTCGATTGCCTCATGGATATCTCTCGTCATTCCACACTTACCATATTAGACACCAAGGCTTTTGTTGGTCCTGACAAATGATCATACCCTACATAATTGGTTATAGGGTGTTTGGTACAGGATCTGTGTTAAAGTATTAAACTATTATTGGCCCACCTCTTAATAGCTTAAGCTTTTGGGATGGATTGGTAAACTAATATGGTATCAGAGCCTCCTCTGATTTCTTGAAAACCCTAGCCATCTCCCACCAGAAACACCATGTCTGACGCTACTTCCAAGATCACTCCCTCATCCGTCACCCAACCAAAGGTGTCCAAGTCCTTGACCCACCCTAACTCTGATTCGAATTCACATTCCGTCTAGATTACAACCATTCGGCTGAGGAGCCTTCAAGTGACGATCCTACACACTCTGTCTGGGATGCAGAGAATTCGATGATGATGACATGGCTGGTGAATTCCATGGAGGAGGATATAAGCTCTAACTATATGTGTTATCACATAGCCAAGGAGCTTTGGATAATGTCAATCAAATGTATTCGAATCTGGGAAATGAATCTCAGGTTTATGAGATCACACTGAAGCTCGGAGAAATTCGCCAAGGAGATGATAGTGTGACGAAGTACTTCAATACTTTAAAGCGGCTCTCGCAGGATCTCGATCTGTTTAGTGATTATGAGTGGAAATCCCCTGAAGATGGCAACCATTACAAGAAGACTATTGAAGACAATCATATCTTCAAATTTCTCATTAGACTCAAAGTTGAGTTTGATGAGGTTAGAGGGAGAATTATCGGTAGGAAGTCACTGCCCTCCATCGGAGAAGTCTTTGCTGAAGTATGTGGGGGAGGAGAGTCGCCGTCTTGTTATGCTTGGGAAAAAGGCGCCAAGTAGTCTCATTGAAAACTCAGCACTAGTTGCATCAGAGGCAAATGTGAGCAGGGCTATTCCGAGGAAGAATGAAGAGAAGCCCCGTGTATGGTGTGACTATTGTAACAAGCCTCGTCACACTCGTAAAAATTGCTAGAAGATCCATGGGAAGCCAACAAATTGGAAGGACAATCGAAAATTCAACCGAAGTCCCTCTGCCCATGAAGCTGAAGCTGTCCCTTCTATTCCCTTTAGCAAAGAGCATATGGATCTCCTTCTGAAGCTGCTGAAATCCAACACTGGATCATCTGGTACTCCTAATGCTTCTTTGGCCCATCAGGTAGTAAACCGAATGCCCTATTCTGTCATTTAAATCTAAGTTCTGCTCCTTGGATCATTGATTCAGGAGCTTCTGATCATATTATCAGTTTTTCACATTTGTTCCATACTTATGTTCCCTGTTCTGGTCTAGAAAAAATTAGGATAGCTGATAGCTCATTTTCACCCATTGCGGGTAAAGGTTTGATCAATTTAACAAAAAATATAGCACTCAAATCTGTTCTTCATGTCCCGAAACATGCTTGCAATCTTCTATCTGTAAGTAAATCATCTAGAGATTCTAATTGCCGTGTGGTTTTCTTTGAATCTCACTATGAATTTCAGGAGTAGAACTCGGGGAGGATGATTGGCAATGCTAAGATGATAGATGGTCTTTACTACTTTGAAGATGGAATTTCCAGCAATAAAAAAGCTCAAGGCTTGAGTAGTATTAGTTCTATCCCTATTTGAGATCAAATAATGCTTTGGCACTATAGCTAGGGTACCCTAGTTTCCCTTATCTAAGAAAGATGTTTCCTGATTTGTTTAAAGGACTGGATTGTTCTTCTTTTTATTGTGAAAACTGTATTTTATCAAAAAGTCATCGTTCTAGTTATCCTTTAAAATCTTATCAAGCCTCACGGCCATTTTATTTAATCCATAGTGATGTGTGGGGTCCCTCGAGGATCAAAACAATGTTTAGAAAAAGATGGTTTGTGACTTTTATTGATGACCACACACGTTTGTGTTGGGTCTACTTAATGCGTGAAAAATCGGAAGTTGAAATTCTCTTTAAAAATTTTTATGCGATGATTGAAACACAATTTCAAACAAAAATCTGCATACTTCACACAGAAAATGGCACTGAATATTTTAATGAGGTGCTAGGAAGTTTTTTAAAAGAAAAAGGGATTCATCATTAATCCACTTGTGTTGATACACCTAAGCAAAATTGTATTGTTGAGAGAAAAAATAAACACTTACTTGACGTTTCATGTGCCCTCATGTTTTCAATGCATATTCCTAAATATCTATGGGGAGAGGCAATCTAACAGCCTATTACCTAATTAATAGAATGCCTACCCGTGTGCTAAACTATACTACTCCATTTGAGTACTTTAAAACACAACCCTTCAATCCAATAGCAAGACTCTAGTCCAACCTCCCTTTAAAGGTCTTCGGTTGCACTGTCTTTGTGCATTTATCAAATACAAAACAATCAAAACTTGACCCTAGAGCTGAAAAATGTGTATTTATAGGATATGCTCCAAATAAAAAGGGGTACAAGTGTTTTAATCCAAAAACGAAGAAAATTTTTGTCAGCATGGACGTTACTTTTGTTGAAAAACAACCTTACTTTAACAATAATTCCCTTCAGGGGGAGAAGGAACATGATGAAGAGAATTATTGGGAAATTCTTCCAACTCCTTTACCTAAACCAATTATGGCTGATTCATCACCCATGTCAGGACATGATCCGAATAATAGTGATGTTCCCAACCTAAGTGTGCCAAACTTAGTTGAATCTTTGACAAAGGGAGAAATACTACCTACGGTTCCAAGAGAATCTAACTCAGAGCTTCTGCTTTATTCTAGGAAAAGAAATCATCAAAGAAGATGAGATCCATCTATTATCATAGCACAAGGTGATTACGCCGAAACGTGTACAAAAACAAGCGGTCAATTGTAGTACAATTTGAACGGTCGATCCGATGAGGAGGTGTTAAATTGAACAAGAAATAACTAGCAAATAAAAAGCGTTAAGAAAGTAAGTAATCAAAGAAAGAAAAAGAATGAGTGTTTTTGATGATTTTTTGAACAATTTAAAATGGAGAAAATTTAATACTAAAAAGTGGTAAGGCTTTGAGAATCCTCTGTATGTTTTGTTCACCTATTTGGATTTTGATTCATAAATTGACTTAATTGAAAGTTTCACATCCCAAACAATCAATCGGAAAATAAATATTTGAAGAACATATGAATTAAAAATGTATTCGAGTAAATAAAATTCTAACGTTTAGAATTAGGAAAAATTATATTATGAGAAATCTAAGAGCGACAATATACCGTTGGCAATATTGCAGTAAAAGACTACTCATAAAATAATACCTATCAATATATAATATAATGTAACAATCACATAAAAAGAGCTTGACCAGATTTATATGAAAGTTGACAATAAAATATATTGATAAGAGGAAGAAATATGATAAAAGAAAATTATTTACTCAAATGTATAAAACTTACAAATCATTGGAGAATCAAAATCTAAACAAGTTCACTACACATATAGGATCAGCTCTAGCCTCACCTAAATACTCTAGCCTAGCTTGCACATAATTTCTATAAAATTCTACAAAGAAAGTATGAGAATAAGAACAAGAAAATAAAAGAAAATGTGTGAGAATTTAGGCTCTAAAATCAACCGCCTAAACACCTTGACATGGCCCTATTTATAGAGTTTCTAGCCATGTCAACAGTTGTAAAATAGAAAATGGGCGTTTTATCCATAATTGGATTTACAAGGCTTTAATTGGGTGGTAAAGGCTGATAATGGTGGAGAAAGGACCCTGAGAAACGTTTGAACCGGTTAAATTGAGAAGTATAATAGCTAGTACACATGGCGCACGCTGAGAAGGAAACGTTACTGTGCATGAGACACGCGGCGTGCGCTAATTCGCGGAGAAGAAGAAGTGGCCGACAGAAGCTTCTGCTCACGACACGTGGCGAACGCTCATTGGGAAGAAGTAGCATGCGGGACCAACGCGGAGAAGAAACGTTGAATGCCCTAATGCGCACGTGAAGGAGACTCGCCTGGGGAACGGGCCGTGCGCGCCAAGCGCGCATGCGCAAGGGGACAGGTGGGGCCCACGCAGATCTGTGACGAACAAGACAGCGACACGTGGTGGGATCGACTGAAACGGCTTGGACGGCTCGACGCGGCTCGGACGCTCGGCTGGCAGACTTGGCTTCTGATGGGCTTCTTAGTGGGCTGAAATGGGCTTTTCTTGGGTTCAACTTTTGGGTTTTGCTTGGTAAACTAGTCCAAATCCAATTGTTTTCTTCAAAAACCTGAAAAATAAAATAAATCCAATTAAAATTAAATTCTCTAAATTTTGGAATATTTGAAATTAAAATCACAATTTGATAAAATAATTTGACAATTATGAACATTAAAACTGCAAATTTGTGCACTTATCACAACCCCCAACCAGCTTATTGCTAGTCCCTAGCAATTCAAGCGAAAGAAAAATCATGTCAAGCTAAAAATTCAAATCTAAACTAGCAAAATCACCTAAGCAATCAAACAAAACATTAGTAAGTCATCAGAAAATGCTATCAAAACTACTTCAGTCATAACTCTAGAGTCGTGTGTGTGTGCACCAAACCGTATCCTTCTTACCACATTTCATAACATAAATAGCATCGAAGAATTCACCAAGAAAAAGTCTCAACTCCATTTATCTCACAGGTGTCAGAAATATTTTAATGCAAAGGGTTTTCACTCGTGGAGTTGGAAGTCAATTAGTCAACGCTCAAATGAGAGGAGGTAATTTTAAGGACAAGCTAATAAACAAACATTGATCAAATGATAGGCAAATCAAATATCTGGAACAAACCATCACTCAAACCCTAAACAAGCTTTCGGGATTTCATTCTAGTCAAAAAGAGAATCTCATAAACAAACAAAGAGCCGAAAATTACAACATACATTTGATGAAGCTGATGTAGTAAGGCATTCTTTTGATTGGCTGCTATGTAGCACAAGACGTGAGTGCAACCAAACTACGTAAACATTGATGATAAATGATGCTCTTGCTTTTTTTTTCTATTTTTTTTATGATAAAATGCAAAAGAAAAATGATAACTATCTACAACACATGGCTCAAATTCTAAAAATTATTCCTAACCAGAAATCATCCCTCAAGCAAATGTCACAAGTCAAGTAAAGGTGCTCCGTTAATGACTCAACCAACTCAAAAGATCAATGAAAGTTCAAAAAGCTGTTTTCTCAATTCTCACAACTCACCAAAAATGAAAACCTTAAACTCGGGAATTTTTCTCAACTAAATGTGTCAACAACCATCTTACCACATGGTCTGGCATGTGCTCAAAAATAACTCTGGAAATCATTTCTTGATAATTAAGATAGCAAAAACTGACTCAAATCGAACATTTCGAAATCATACTCAGATAATCTCGCAAAAATTTTGATCCAAAATAATAACAAGACAAAAATTAATCTCACGCATGAATATGTTCACCACCCCCAACCCAAAATTAGACAATGTCCTCAATGTCTAAAATATTTGCAATATGAAGACGACAGGGAAAGAGAACACCTGGATAATGAACATTGGAACTAAGCTAAGCCTCCTGAACTGAATCTCCAAAACACAAACAAATCACACAAAATCAAACTAAAAAAAAACACACAAAGCACACCAAACGAAACAAAGAAACAAAAATATGATACAAAAGGGTTGGAAGCAAACTCCTCAAGGTTGGTAAACTGGAGCCACGAGAATGATCTCTTCAGCCTGGCTCACACGCTCAATGTATTGCTTCAGTCTCTGGACATTGACTCTAAATACTCTCCTATTGCTTGGGTCCTCGACCTCGACAACACCATTGGGAAAAACTTGATTCACCACAGATGGACCAGTCCACCGCGACCTCAACTTAACTGGGTGGAGATGCAAACGGGAGTCATAAAGATGCACCCGCTAATTCGGCTCAAAATTCTTTCTCATGATCTGCTTGTCATGAGCCGTTTTCATTTTTGCCTTGTAGATCCTGGAATTGTCGTATGTGTCATTCCTTAACTCCTCAATCTCAAACAATTGGAGCTTTCTTTGAATACCTGCAGCATTGAGATCAAAGTTAAGGGCCTTGATGGCCCAATAAGCTTTATGTTCGAGCTCGACAGGTAAATGAGAGGCTTTCCCAAAGACAAGCCTATAGGGAGACATCCTAAGAGGGGATTTGTAAGCAGTGCGGTATGCCCAAAGAGTGTCAAGAAGACGTAAGGACCAATCCTTGCGCTCGGGGTTTCGCCAACTCAGCTTGGCCATTCGTTTGTGGATGGTAGGCAGTAGCAACCTTATGAAGCACACCGTACTTGCGCATAAGAGCCTCAGATGAACGGTTGCAGAAATGAGTGCCTTGATCACTGATGATAGCACGTGGAGTGGCAAACCTAGATAACACATTCTCCTTCAAGAACTTAACAACTGTTGCATTATCATTGGTTCGACACGGCACGACTTCAATCCATTTAGAAACGTAATCCACAACGAGGAGGATGTAAAGGTACCTAGAAGAAGGTGGAAATGGACCCATAAAGTCGATCCCCCAACAATCGAATATTTCTATTACAAGAATCGGGTTCAAAGGCATCATATGGCAGCGGGACAAAGCACCTAACTTTTGGCACCGAACATAGGAACGACAGAATTGATTAGTGTCCTTGAACAAAGTAGGCCAATAAAGACCACACTGTAAGATTTTTGCAGCGGTCTTTTTCTGTGAAAAATGACCACCACATGCATCGTTATGGCAGAAGTTCAAAACACTAGTAATCTCATAATCAGGAATGCATCGCCTCATGATTTGGTCGGGACACTACTTGAAAAGATATGGATCATCGCAATAGAAGTTTCGCACTTCGACCAAGAACTTGCGTTTATCTTGTGCATTCCAATCAGAAGGAAGTTCACCCGTTACCAAGTAATTTACGATATGAGTGTACCAAGGCAACTTAGTGACGGTGAAAAGATTTTCATCCGGGAAGTTATCACGGATGGCAGGGCCATCGGCGGGATCATTGAATTCGAGTCGAGACAGATGGTTGGCAACGACATCCTCAACACCTTTCTTGTCCTTGATGGTCAAGTCAAATTCCTGCAATAAAAGGATCCACCTAATTAATCGCGCCTTAGCATCCTTTTTGGAAAGGAGATACTTAAAGGCGGCTTGATCTGTAAAGACGGTGATGGGTGAACTGATCAGATATGCACGGAACTTCTCAAGTGCAAAGACCACAGCGAGCAACTCTTTCTCAGTGGTTGAGTAATTCATTTGAGCACTATTTAGAGTTCTACTCGCGTAATACACAACAAAGGGCATCCCTTCCCTTCATTGACCAAGGACGGCCCCCACAGCATAATCGCTTGCGTCACACATGATTTAAATGGCATGCTCCAATCCGGTGACTGAATGATGGGGGCGGAAGTCAACTTCGCCACAAGCATTCGGAAAGAATCCTCACACTTTTGTGTCCAATCGAACACGATGTCTTTAGCTAGGAGGTTACAAAGCGGATGAGAAATTGTTGAAAAGTTTTGTATGAACCTCCTGTAAAAACCAGCATGCCCCAAAAAAGACCGAATGTCTTTAATAGTCTTGGGGGTGGGAAACTTTGAGATAAGTTCAATTTTGGACTGATCAACCTCAATCCCTCTTTCAGAAACAACATGCCCCAAGACTATGCCAGATGGCACCATGAAATGACACGTCTCCCAGTTAAGCATGAGACTCTTCTCTTCACATCTCTTAAGCACAGCTTCTAAGTTGAGAAGGGAGGACTCGAAGGAGTCACTAAAGACGGTCAAATCATCCATGAACACTTCCATAGACTTCTCGACCATGTTGCTAAAAATGCTCATCATGCACCTCTGGAAGGTGGCTGGTGCATTACATAGCCCAAATGGCATACGCCGAAAAGCATAAGTACCAAAAGGATAGGTAAAAGTAGTCTTATCCTGATCCTCTAATGCGATCTCGATCTGATAGTATCCTGAGTAGCAATCAAGAAAGCAATAGTAAGGATGACCAGCCACACGTTCTAGGATTTGGTCGATCAATGGAAGCGGAAAGTGATCTTTATGGGTGGCGGCGTTCAGCTTTCGACAGTCAATACACATTCGCTAACCCGTCATAGTCCTTGTGGGAACAAGAGCCCCTTTCTCACTTTCCACCACTGTCACCCCTGATTTCTTGTGCACTACCTGAGTTGGACTGACCCATTTGCTATCAGCGACTGGATAGATGATTCCTGCGTCCAGAAGCTTCAAGACTTCATTCTTCACAACCTCTTTCATCGTCGGGTTCAGTCTCCTTTGGGGATCCCTTCATGGATTAACCCCATCTTCCAAGTTGATGTGATGGGAGCAAATTAAGGTGCTAATACCCTTAATGTCAGCAATCGTCCAACCTAATGTTGATTTGTGTTCAATCAGCATGTCAACTAACCGCTGCTCTTGAAATGCATCAAGTTTAGATGAAATGATGATAGGAAAGGTATCACCAGCTCCCAGGAAGACATGTTTCAGATTCTCAGGCAGTTGAGCCAGCTTGAGGTTTGGGGTCTCTTCGGTGGATGGTTTCGGCTTTTCTTTTTCTCGAGGTAGCTCTTCAAAGTGTGGTTGCCAAAACTTAGTTCCTCTGCCATGTGAGTCTTTGAAAATGGTAACATTGTTGGCCAACTCACAAGGACCGGAACTCTCAGATCCAGAAATGTGGAGGAAATTGTCAAGATCATCAGAATTGCTACACAACAAAACCTCCTCCGAGACAAGTGTGTCAATTAGAAACGTTTGGTGACACTCGTCATCATCACGTGGTTGCTTTGCAACGTGAAAAACATTCACCTACAAAGTCATGTGTGTTGGGAATGGTGTCCTAGAAGCATGAGATGTAATAGGATATTTATTATTTATTTAATAAAAGAGTTTATTCATTATTTTATGTGCATATATTTATGAATATCCTATGAATATGAATGAAAATTCCATGATTATTTATGTAACCTTAAACATTGTATATAAGTGTTATATACGAGAGGATAATGTTTAAGGATAATAATAAAAAAGCAATGTTCATAATGAATTTAATTAAAGTTCGGAATCTTTAATTAAAACATTATTAATAAATGTCATTCCCATTTAGAATGGAACGGTGTTATCCGCACTGTTAATATGGTGAGATATTGAATGAGTGTATTTCGCATAATGAGATTATGTGGAACAAGGACACAGACACAATATGAATTTCTAATAATTTCCGTTAAGTATAGAAATTCTAATTGAGTCTACCGATGGTCATATATAGAATGATCTTAATCCCGAGTTCTTAACAAACTCCTATTTCGGATTTGTGTCTCTTGATTTACTCAAGATATGGATTCCGACTCTCGACTCCTATTCCTTGTATTTTGGAGACATGATGAAGTAGGTAGCTGGGAATGTTATTATACGAGATGGAATCCATTCCTTCTTGAGAAAGAAGTAGATAAATAATTCTCTTGAGGGTTGATTCGGTACTTGGACCAATAGGAGCTCCGATTCATGAATGTGTTTTATGAATCATGTCCATTAGAGAATCAATGGTACTCAAGGATAAAGATATAATTAGAGAGGTTAACGGATTCTACCTAGCTCTAATTATGAATTATTTATGGAGGATTGATCTATATGCAATGACTATATCAAATGAACACTTCACAGTGTAGAAGTAATTTATATATATAATTTCGAGAGTGCAATTCCAAGTTTATAGTGGAGTAACTATTAGAATTAATAGAATTAATTAATTAATTAAAGTGTTTAATTGATTATTAATTTTATTGGAGCTCGGGATTATAGGTCCATTAGTCCCCGCGTCGTCCTAGTAATTCTGCCAGACACAAAGGGCAAAATGGGAATTTTAGAATTATGGAATTCTAAAATTAAACACTCAGAAATAATGAATTGAGAATTAATTATTATTTAAATAATGTGATTATTTAAATTTGAATTTGAACACATCTAGATTTATCCATTTAAACTTATTTGATAAGTTGTTCAATTTAGAATTCAAATTAATTTAAGTTTGACTTAAATTCGAATTTGAATTTGAAATAAAATCGGACTAAAGGATAAAGGATGATTTTCTCTTCCTTCCCTATCCTGTATTGGTGCCACATAGGGATGAGAGTCCCCATCTTGGCCGGCCACACTAAGGGATAAGGGAATAGGAGATTTTGTTTAAAATTCAAATAGGAGATAATTAACAAGCTTTATCTTAGAGATGGAGATTTGATTCCTTCTAGAAGTTTGACTTCTACTCTATAAATACTTTTTTTTTAGATAATTTTCGGAATGGTTTTTTGCCCTAATTTTAGAGGTGGCCGAAATTTCTCTATAGAAATTTTGAAACAATTTTTTCAGCCCTAAATGTTAAGGCTGACCGAATTTCTCAAGTAGAGAGGAAGGAAAAAATTTTTCTCCAAAAATTCCATATCGTGCATGTGTTGGTGTTTGTAGAAATTCGAGTGTTTATTGTAACCCGTTTTGTCTCATGTGTGCCCACACACACGTCTTCGTGGATTCTAGGAATTGACGTGGAAGACATTGGTTTTCTAAACACAAAGCTTTGGAGCAAGGATTGTTCGAGGTCAAAGAACTCAAGTTATCAACCGAGTCGGCCTCCGGTATTTTTTTTCCGAATTGAGTTCTTAATAAATGAATTAATGAGATTAATTTATTCGTGCATAAATTAATATAATCTATAGAGTATCTCAAAGGTTTTATGAAAATTTTTGTTATACACGATCCGCCTTTCCACTAGCGCTTCATTTCTTTGAATTCGATTCGGCAACCAACAATTGGTATCAGAGCGGTCTATAGACTATATTAATTTATGCTCCGATTATTTGATAATCAATATTAAATATGTGATATTTAATTATGTATGCATGTGATGGGTAGGCACTTGCATTTATGGATGTTTATATTTGATTCATGATGATGAATGTATGGATGATGGATTTGGTCTTTAATTATATGGTTCCATGGATCGCATTAAATTCGTTCAAATTAAATTATTTGTAATTTAATTTGGGATTAGAATTATTGTAATTCTAGGTTTTGGGTAGAATTAGGGTTTTGATTTTGAATCAAAAGGAGGCCTTGAAGATCAAGTTTGAAGCTTTTGAAGATGCCCAGAAACAGCCCAGAAAAATCGCACAGAAAGAGGGCCAGGGCGCGCCCCAGCGTGCGACCAGGGCGCCCCAACGCGCGTCCAGGGCGCGTCCCAGCGCGCGTCCAGTGCGCAACCATCGCGCGCCCAGCACGCCCCAGGGCATGCCCCAGCGCGACCGCGCTGCGGCCAGCGCGCTGATAGTCCGTGCGCATGCGTGCACCCCAAAGACGGGCCAGCGCTGCTCATCCGTGCCCGCGTGCCCCAGGCGCATGGCTGGCGGCCCAGATCCGGTCAATGGGCCCCCAAATGGGCCCAAGGGTTTCTGAAACCCTCATAATGCGCGTTGACGAACTCGGAAGAGTTCTGGACCCCGAAGAAGGTGAAATCCAACCCAAAGACAAAGAACAAAGCCAAAGAATGAAGAGTTCAAGAATCGAAGGCCCGTTGATGTAACGGAAGAAAATAATGATTGTAAGTATTTATTTATTCGATTTTAGTTGTAATTTATATTTTCCATGGGACCCGGTCAAATCCATCTCAATAGCCGATTGCATATATTTATATTTTATGTTGATAATTATATATTATATGTCCATGCATATAACATGCCATATAGATATAGTGTGCCTACTCATATGTTTTATAACATGCCATGCATATACGCCAAGATTTATTATTATTTATTTTATTTATTTAAAAAGAGTTTTAAAAGGATAAAATAAAAATAAGAACCATGCGCTAAAATCGATTTAATATGATTAAATTGATTTAAGTTGCAAAATTAATTTGCAAAATAATGATACATGTGAAATTGAATTTAAGAGTTAAATTTTATAATTTCACATATCCGAAAAATAAATTGTTTATTTATCAGGATTGGAAAAACATGAGATGATTTTCAAATAAAATACATATTTGCAAAATAATGAGTGGGAGAGGGTTGTATGACAATACGACCCACTGGTCTCCACCGTTAGCGCAACACCGTGAGATCCGGAGAAGGGCTTTGTGGCGACATTGAATCACCCTCCTAAAGGAGAGTGTTCTTGCCGGATCAATAACAAGGTTGGCTTCCTAGAGATAGGATTTCAGGATGTATTTTCGAATTGACTATCCAAAGGTAGCAATCCGGAGTTAAGTCTATGGGATCTGAAACGGTGGTTTACACTCATAAAGATATAATCAAAGTTTGTTGGTTCTATTTTGACTATAATAACGGTAGTTAATAAATATGAAAATATGAGATATTTTGACTATATTTATTAACTGAGAGGGTTCTCGGTTCAATTTGCAAATAATTTGACTACCCAAAGGTACACTTTATTTGTGGCAAATTGGATTATCGTTGGTACCTAAAATTAAAACATGATTTATGTATTTTTCATGTGCATCATGCATCATATTTAATTGTGCCTAAATTCACATGTTTTGATATTCATGCACATAAATTGATTAGATGAATATTCTGCTTATTTCCAGCAATATGTCAAATCCTATAATCTCACTATACAAAACTGAAACACTGACTAGAGATAAACTATACGAAGTGGTAAAGTAACGTAAACAACTTACATTCATGTGATGAATATAAGTTTGTCCCAAATGGAGGATTGTCCTCCTGTCCTTAACGAAAATATAGTAGCTAACTGTTGGCTAGGGTTGTGCGTGGTAATTCACAAGAGGTATGAAGGCATAGAGACAGCTTATGAGAGAATGCAGTCATCAGATACCGTATCTGAAAATCCATAAAACAAAAGGGTTGGCTAAATACTGTAAGGGCCTGAGTAAAAGACAAAAGGAAAGTCGTTTCCAATAAAATAAAGGAAAAGGAATCAAGCAAATACGATTTGCTAGTTCTAAAAACATGTTTAGTAAAAAGGGTAATTCTTTATTCCTGGATAGTAGATTCAGGAGTTGCCACTCATGTTTATTTTCTTTATTAAGTCTTAGTTCTTACAAGGAAAGTCGTTTCCACCGAAATAAAGAAAGGAACACAAGCAAATATGATTTGCTAGTTCTTAAAACATGTTTAGTAAAAAAGGGTGATTCCTTATCCTGGATAGTTGATTCGGGAATAACTAATCATGTTTGTTTTCTTTATTAAGTTTTAGCGCTTAAATGGAAATTGTTTCCACCTAAACAAAGAAAACATTTCAAAGTAAATAAGATTTACTAATTCTAGAAACATCTTTAGTAGAGGGTGATTCCTCATCCTGGATAGTTGATTCGGGAGCAACTAATCATGTTTTGGTTTTCTTTGCAAAATATTAGTTCTTACAAAGAACTTGGCATCATGGACTACATGATGAAAGTGGGAATACCGCGAGGATATTGGCAAAAGCAGTGGGAGAAGTTAGACTTCAATTTTGGAAATACCTTGTTGTGAACAATGTTTATTTCCCTCCAAGCATAAACAGAAATTTGATTTCTAATTCCAAATTATTTGAATAATTGCCTTTAAATAAAAATCTAGCCCACATCTTTCAAAATGGTTCCGATATATGTTCTGGATATTTAGAAAATGGTTTATACCGTTTAAACCGATGCCTGGCTCACTGCAAAATATTGAAAAGTTCAAAAGTTGTCAAACTTAAGAATAAGGAGCAAAGGATCTCTCACGATAAATAACACATATATGTGGCATCTTAGACTTGGTCATATTAGCCTAAACACGATTTAAAGACTGTTAAAGGATAGTCCTTTACGCGAACTAAAAGTTAGTGAGCGTCCAGCCTATGAATCTTGTCTGGGAGGCAAAATGACCACGGGCCTTCTATGACGAAAGGAGAAAGAACCACATAACCTCTTCAGCTAATACATTCGGATGTATGTGGACCGTTAAACGTCCAAGACAAAGGAGGTTACGAATATTTCATCATTTCATTGATGATTATTCGAGATATGGTTATGTTTACCTAATGCAACGGAATTCAGAAACTTTTAGAAAGTTTAGAGAATTCCGAGCAGAAGTTGAAAAACAGTTAGGTAAACCAATCAAGACACTTCAATTAGATTGAGGGGATGAATACCTGGACTAAGAGTTTCAAGATTTCTTGATTGAAGAAGGTGTGGTATCCCCATTGACTACACCCGGTACACCACAGCAGAATGGTGTAACCGAAATGAGAAATCGAACTTTGCTCAACATGATAAGATCAATGTTGAATTATTCTTCACATCCTACTTCGTTCCGGGATTATGCCCAAAGAACCACCATGTATATTTTGAATCTAGTACCATCTAAGTCTATACCAAAGACACCCCTAGAGTTGTGGAATGGTCGAAAGCTAGTTTTGAATCATATTCGCATAGGGGGTGTCTGGCTCATGTGATGAAACAATAGACTGGGAAGTTGGAACCAAGATCGTAAATATGCATGTTTTGTGGGATATGCAATGGGGACAAAAGAATGATTATTTTATATAGTCATAAGAATCAAAGGCAATTGTATCGACAAATGCCACGTTTCTAGAGCATGACTACATGATAGTTTTCAAGCCTAGAAGCTAAGTAGTTTTGGAAAAGTTACTTTCCAATAAGATTGGACCACAACCGACAAGAGTTGTTGGAACACAAAGAATGACCACGATTCCTAATCAAACTCTAGTGGCACCTCGTTGTAGTGGGAGGGTAAGCAAGTTACCTGACCGGTATACTGAGGAAACACATATCGTCATTGCTAATGATGGTAAGGAGGATCGTTGACTTTTAAAGCTATGATGGATGATTTGATAAGGAAAAGTGGCAAGCATCTATGAAACTCGAACTAGAGTCCATGTACTCTAACTCAGTCTGGCAACTTGTAGATCTACCCGAATGGGTAAAATGCATTGGATGCAAGTGGATCTTCAAGAGAATAAGATAAGCGGATGGAAAAGTAGAGACTTATAAAAGCAAAGCTAGTGGTTAAGGGTTACACCCACAAAGAGGGAGTTGACTATGAGGAAACTCTCTCACCGGAGACCATGCTTAGGTCCATCCGAATACTCTTAGCCATAACAACATATTTTGAATATGAGATATGGCAGATGGATGTCAAGACAGCTTTTCTGAATGGCTATCTTGAGGGAACCATCTATATCGACCAGCCAAAGGGTTACATAGAGAAAGGCCTAGAGCAGAAAGTCTGCAAACTGTAGAGATCCATTTATGGATTGAAGCAAACTTCTAGATCATGGAATATCAGGTTTGGTGAGGCTATTAAGTCTTATGGATTTGATCAAAACCAAGATGTTTCAAATGAAAGAAAAGAAGATGTTCTTATTCTTTACAAGCCCGAATATATGATATTCAGTGGGAGTAGTTAGTCGTTGTCAGTTGAACTCAAGATTTGATCATTGAGTGGTCGTGTAGTGTATCCTTAAGTATATAAGGAAAATAAAGAAACTATAAGATAGTTTAGTCAGTGAAAAAGTTGTCTTTCACTGTATACATAGACTTTGACTATGAGTCATACGTGGATTTTGAGAGTCAACATCCAAGTCTGTGTTCACACTAGGTGAAGGAGTCATGACAAGAAAGGTTGCTGGCAAAGTGTGATTGCTAATTTTATCATTAAGAGTTAATGTGTAGCAGCTTGTGAAGCAGCAAACGAAAGCAACTTGACTCTAGAAAATTCTTAACTGATCTGGAAACTGTTCCGAGCATAGATCAGTCAAAGACACCTAGAAAGTTTAAGGATTGGAGACATAGCCTACCTGCTTTAGGACAAGTGGGAGATTGTTGGGAATGTTGTCCTAGAAGCATGAGATGTAATAGGATATTTATTATTTATTTAATAAAAGAGTTTATTCATTATTTTATGTGCATATATTTATGAATATTTTATGAATATCAATGAAAATTCCATAATTATTTATGTAACCTTAAACATTGTATGTAAGTGTTATATACGAGAGGATAATGTTTAAGGATAATAATCAAAAAGCAATGTTCATAATGAATTTAATTAAAGTTCGGAATCTTTAATTAAAACATTATTAATACATGTCATTCCCATTTAGAATGGAACGGTGTTATCCGCACTGTTAATATGGTGAGATATTGAATGAGTGTATTTCGCATAATGAGATTATGTGGAACAAGGACACAGACACAATATGAATTTCTAATAATTTCCGTTAAGTATAGAAATTCTAATTGAGTCTACCGATGGTCATATATAGAATGATCTTAATCCTGAGTTCTTAACAAACTCCTATTTCTGGATTTGTGTCTCTTGATTTACTCAGTATGGATTCCGACTCTCTGACTCCTATTCCTTGTATTTTGGAGACATGATGAAGTAGGTAGCTGGGAATGTTATTATACGAGATGGAATCCATTCCTTCTTGAGAAAGAAGTAGATAAATAATTCTCTTGAGGGTTGATTCGGTACTTGGACCAATAGGAGCTCCGATTCATGAATGTGTTTTATGAATCACTGTCCATTAGAGAATCAATGGTACTCAAGGATAAAGATATAATTAGAGAGGTTAACGGATTCTACCTAGCTCTAATTATGAATTATTTATGGAGGATTGATCTATATGCAATGACTATATCAAATGGACACTACACAGTTTAGAAGTAATTTATATCTATAATTTCGAGAGTGCAATTCCAAGTTTATAGTGGAGTAACTATTGGAATTAATATAATTAATTAATTAATTAAAGTGTTTAATTGATTATTAATTTTATTGGAGCTCGGGATTATACGTCCATTAGTCCCCGTCGTCCTAGTAATTCGCCGACACACAAAGGGCAAAATGGGAATTTTAGAATTACGAATTCTAAAATTAAACACTCAAAATAATTAATTGAGAATTAATTATTATTTAAATAATGTGATTATTTAAATTTGAATTTGAACACATCTAGATTTATCCATTTAAACTTATTTGATAAGTTGTTCAATTTAGAATTCAAATTAATTTAAGTTTGACTTAAATTCGAATTTGAATTTGAAATAAAATTGGACTAAAGGATAAAGGATGATTTTCTCTTCCTTCCCTATCCAGTATTGGCGCCACATAGGGATGAGAGTCCCCATCTTGGCCGGCCACACTAAGGGATAAGGGAATAGGAGATTTTGTTTAAAATTCAAATAGGAGATAATTAACAAGCTTTATCTTAGAGATAGAGATTTGATTCCTTCTAGAAGTTTGACTTCTACTCTATAAATACTATTTTTTGAGATAATTTTCGGAATGGTTTTTTGCCCTAATTATAGAGGTGGCTGAAATTTCTCTATAGAAATTTTGAAACAATTTTTTCAGCCCTAAATGTTAAGGCTGGCTGAATTTCTCAAGTAGAGAGGAAGGAAAAAATTTTTCTCCAAAAATTCCACATCGTGCAGGCGTTGGTGTTTGTGGAAATTCGAGTGTTTATTGTAACCCGTTTTGTCTCATGTGTGCCCACACGCATGTCTTCGTGGATTGTAGGAATTGATGTAGAAGACATTGGTTTTCTAAACACAAAGCTTTGGAGCAAGGATTGTTCGAAGTCAAAGAACTCAAGTTATCAACCGAGTCGGCCTCCAGGTATTTTTTCTGAATTGAGTTCTTAATAAATGAATTAATGAGATTAATTTATTCATGCATAAATTAATATAATCTATAGAGTACCTCAAAGGTTTTATGAAAATTTTTGTTATACACGATCCGCCTTTCCATTGCGCTTCCGACGTCGAATTCGATTCGGCAACCAACAATGTGCCCAAAGGATATCTTCATCAGACCATTCCTACATTTGATGAGAGCATTGGCTATAGCAAGGAAAGGTCTTCCCAGGGTAATGGGAATCTTGGACTCATACTCACCACGGATTGAGTATCCAAGACTAGAAAGTCAACGGGGTAATAGAACTTATCGACTTGAACCAAAACATCCTCAACTATCCCCTGAGGCTTCTTGATCGATCGATCAGCCAGCTGCAGAACCACAGATGTGGGCTTAATTTCTCCAAGACCAAGTTACGAGTAGACAGAATATGGCATGAGGTTAACACTCGCTCCTAGATCAAGCAAAGCTTGGCTGAACCCATGTGTCCCAATCTGACAAGAAATTGTGGGACAACCAGGATCCTTGTTTTTAGGTGGTATTTTCTGGTCTATCTCCACGCTTACCTGTTCTGTCAAGAATGCAGTCTTCTAGACATGGTGCTTCCTTTTGATAGTGCATAGATCCTTGATAACCTTAGCATAAGCAGGCACTTGCTCGATAACATGAAGCAAATGAAGATTAATCTTCCCTTGAGTCAAGTGCTCTAGGATCTCACTTTGGTGTTCCGGTACTTTCCCAGTTGGACACAGAGCTTGGGGAAAAGCCACCTTTACCGGAACATTCGTTGGCTCATCTTTCTTGGGGACAACTTTCTTACTACTCGAAGTGGTGGCACTTGTTGACGGTTCTTCCATAATCTTACCACTACGAGTAGTGATGGCATTCACCTCCTTAACATTTTGATTATCAGGACATGAGGTTTGCACCATATGTTGACCCTTTGGGTTTGACTGAGCTTGTGAACGGAACTTGCCGCGTTCTTGAACAGCCAAAGCTCCAGTCAACTTCATGATTTGACTCTTAATTTCTTTACTTTCCTCCACCATTTTCGTAAACAGTGACTCGAACTTCTGATTCGTCTTACCCTGCACCTCCATGAAAGATTGCAAGGTGTTCTCAAGAGAACTGCTTGGCTATTGTGAATTGTATTGGGGTGTAGAATACACCTTTGGTGGTTGCGGCTGTTGCTCAGTCCTCCATTGTTCTCCTAATGGTTGTGCTTGGTTGAAATCTCTCCAACTAAAGTTTGGATGGTTCCTCCAGTCAGGATTGTATGTGTTAGAGAAGGGTTTGTTGTATGCCCCTAAGGCATTGCATTGCTCCTCATAAACCCCTCTCATTTCACCATAAGCAGGACAATCCTTAGCTAGATGTTCCACCCCACCACAGACAAAGCATGGCTCATGTTTTTTTGCCCTTGCAAGTGTGTGGATTCCTCTACCTTCTTTGCCTTTGAGGGCCTCGATTTGCCTTGTCAAAGATTTGACTTGGGCTTTGAGGTTGTCCTCCTTCCTTAATTGATAGATTTCAACTGGTCGAGACCTATTGGTGTTGTCAGTAGCACTAGGTCCAGTCCAAGTGTGGGCTTTTTCGGCTAACTCGTTGAGATACTCAAAAGCCTCCTCGGGATCCTTTTGGAGAAACTCACCATTGCACATCATCTCCACAAATTGGCGCTCTCGAATCGTGAGTCCTTCGTAGAAATAACTGATGAGGCGCCAACTCTTGTAACCATGGTGAGGACACTGATTTAACAGATCCTTGAACCGTTCCCAAACATGATAGAGAGTTTCATTGTCCTTTTGGGTAAAGGTCGAGATCTGTCGCTTCAGACCATTAGTCTTATGGTGAGGGAAATACTTGTTGAAAAACAATGTCGTCATTTCATCCCAACTTCCAATAGACCTAGGTCGCAAAGAATACAAGCAGCTTTTAGCCTTGTCCTTCAAAGAGAAAGGAAAGAATTTCAATCGCACAGAGTCTACGACTTCAGCTCGGTTGTGAAAAGTGGCCACTACTTCTTCAAACTCCCTAATATGCACGTATGGATTCTCGCTCTCTAACCCGTGAAAGGTTGGCAAGAGTTGGATCATGCCCGGCTTGAAATCCAAATTCGGCATATTAGGGGGAAACATTATGCATGACGGTGTGGCCGTACGTGTAGGGTGAAGATAATCGTTCAACATCTTCTGTTGGACCTCCTCGTTTTGAGCCATCGCGAACGGATTTGCAACTGCTAGTGAGGCTGGGGTCGAGGAAGGACTAGACATGTGGGAAGAAACTTCAATAGGGTTTTCCGGTCTTCTTGCGAATCTCCCTAATTCGTCTCTATAACGATTCATTCACCCTATAACGTTTCACTTTTTTAAAAAAAAAAATTAATTTTTTTTAATTTTTTAATTTTTTAATTTTTTTTAAACAAAGAAAACAATAATGTAGAATCGCGAATCGCAACCCCCAAGAGTGCTCCCAGAAAAGATTGGTGGGGCGAGGCCTCCTTAAAAACCAACCTCCTAGACAGAGCAACATTCTCTGGAAAGACTGGTGGCGTAGAACGCTAACAGGAACCAGCCTCCTAGACAGAACTCCCTTAGTTTGTACTTTCCAATGTTTCCACAAAATTGCTTGAAAAATTTATTAAGTTTTATGACGTGTTTTATGAAATGTTAAATGTTAGATATTAGTACCCTAAGTTAATACTATTCTAAAACCTAAGGTTATGAGAGATTAAAAGTCTTAATTTAATGTATAAATTGGTCACCTAGGAGTCACAACCTAAAAATTACAACCTAAGAATTAATACTATTTATGTAGGAAAAATTAATTAGGCTATTTAAATCAATTAACTACTACTAAAACCAAAAGAAAGAAGCTGTCCAAATAATTCAACTAAACCAGAAACAAAATGACGTAAAATAATGAAAATTGACAAAGCAATGTAAATTGAATACAGGCTAATACGACAAAGCAATGAGTTTTTTTTTTTTTGTTTTTTTTTTTTAACGTGCAATTCGAAAAAGAAGAAAAAAAACTAAAGAAATTAATAAAACGTTACCGAAAGAAGAAGAAAGAAAATAATAATAATAATAATATTAAACAAAACTAATGATTAGTAACATACAAGAACATAAGACGCACACACTAACTAAATCTCAAACAAAAACGACACCAAATCACACTAAAAAACAAAACCAAAGAAAATGAATCAGAATATACAAACTAATGACACAAATGTATTTGGCAAAGTTTAACTTACAGACACAATGAGACAGATAAAACAATGATTCTGTCAAAAAGGGTTTTTTTTTTTTTTTTTTTTTTTTTTTTTTTTTTCAAAACGTGCCAAACAAAAAATAAATAAATCAAAGATGAATAGTACCTACCTCTTTAACTAATTATCTACTGAACAATCTTGTTGACGCACCTTCCCGGCAATGGCGCCAAAATTTAATTACGCCAAACGTGTACAAAAACAAGCGGTCAATTGTAGTACAATTTGAACGGTCGATCCCACGAGGAGGTGTTAAATTGAACAAGAAATGACTAGCAAATAAAAAGCGTTAGAAAAGTAAGTAATCAAATAAAGAAAAAAGAATGAGTGTTTTTTATGATTTTTTGAACAATTTAAAATGGAGAAAATTTAATAATAAAAAGTGGTAAGGCTTTGAGAATCATTTGTATGCTTTGTTCACCTATTTGGATTTTGATTCATAAATTGACTCAATTGAAAGTTTCACATCCCAAACAATCAATCGGAAAATAAATATTTGAAGAACATATGAATTAAAAATGTATTCGAGTAAATAAAATTCTAACGTTTAGAATTAGGAAAAATTATCTTATGAGAAATCTAAGAGCGACAATATACGGTTGGCAATATTGCAGTAAAAGACTACTCATAAAACAATATCAATCAATATATAATATAATGCAACAATCACATAAAAAGAGTTTGACTAGATTTATATGAAAGTTGACAATAAAATATATTGATAAGAGTAAGAAATATGATAAAAGAAAATTATTTACTCAAATGTATAAAACTTACAAATCATTGGAGAATCAAAATCCAAACAAGTTCACTACACATATAGGATCATCTCTAGCCTCACCTAAATACTCTAGCCTAGCTTGCACATAATTTCTATAAAATTCTACAAAGAAAGTATGAGAATAAGAACAAGAAAATAAAAGAAAATGTATGAGAATTTAGGCTCTAAACTCAACCACCTAAACACCTTGACATGGCCCTATTTATAGAGTTTCTAGCCATGTCAACAGTTGCAAAATAGAAAACAAGAAGAAAATGGGCGTTTTATCCATAAATTGGATTTACAAGGCTTTAATTGGGTGGTAAAGGCTGATAATGGTGGAGAAAGGACCCTGAGAAACGTTTGAACCGGTTAAATTGAGAAGTGTAATAGCTAGTACACATGGCGCACGCTGAGAAGGACACGTTACTATGCATGAGACACGCGGCGTGTGCTGATTCGCGGAGAAGAAGAAGTGGCCGACAGAAGCTTCTGCTCGCGACACGTGGCAGACGCTCATTGGGAAGAAGCAGCATGCAGGACCAACGCGCAGAAGAAACGTTGAACGCCCTAACGCGCACGTGAAGGAGACTCACCTGGGGAACGGGCGGTGCGCGCCAAGCGCACGTGCGCAAGGGGACAGGCGGGGCCCACGCGGATCTGTGACGAACAAGACAGGGACACGTGGCGGGATGGACTGACGCGGCTTGGACGGCTCAGCGCGGCTCGGACGCTCGGCTGGCGGACTGGGCTTCTAATGGGCTTCTTAGTGGGCTGAATTGGGCTTTTCTTGGGTTCAACTTTTGGGTTTTGCTTGGTAAACTAGCCCAAATCCAATTGTTTTCTTCAAAAACCTGAAAAATAAAATAAATCCAATTAAAATTAAATCATCTAAATTTAGGAATATTTGAAATTAAAATCACAAATTTGATAAAATAATTTGATAATTATGAACATTAAAAGTGTAAATTTGTGCACTTATCACAAGGTCAGTCAAAAACCCCGAGTGATGAATTCCTAAAAGGATTAGGTACACAAATTCAAACCTTGCCAATTATACCTCCTTCTTTATCATCTAATCCTAAGTCTAATGAAAGTGAAATACAGCCTTGGGATCTTGATATCTATCTGGCCGTGATAAAAAAAAAACATGTAAAACAAATATATATGTGATAAAACATACGAAAGTACGTCACTTATTAAACTCATGCAGAATCTGAATCTGTGAAGTTATGCAATTGTCTCTCTACGATAGAATCACATACAGACTGTAAAAAGAGAATTGGGACCTTTGTTATCTGCGGTCCAAAGGCAAGTCAATGCCTTGTTGGACTTTTGTTTTAGTCTGTGTTGACGGTTGAATTTCGTCTACAAAAACCGACCGTGTTACCTTGGGGTTTCCCTTCGGGTTACCGGCCTATGTGTGTAATAAAAGTGTGGATACTTGTTAGATATGTGTATATGTGTGTTAAGTAAACTGTATGTAAACAAACACAAAGAATTTTATAGTGGTTCACTCTGTATGATTAGAGCTACATCCACTGTAATTTTGTATTTCTTTTGAGAGGACAACAATTTACAAGTTATGGCTCTCCTTTTCTCTCTTGTGTTTAGTTCTCAGACCCTTCTCTCGGTGGGGGTCTTCACCCTTTTATACTGGGCTTCCTTCACCTAGTGGGTTTCTTTTATCGGTGGAAGTACTCAAGTGTTCTCCCTTAGAAGGCCCAGATGTAGCCCACTAATCAACATTGTTCACTCAGCCAATTAGTCTTCTATTACGGCTCTGTGATTCTCCGTAATGCTTTCCTGTCCCCTGTGGGCGGTTTGAGAGTTTGTAATTAATGCTAACAGACGTCTTCCATTTTTGCACGCAACCTGCCATGTCTTAAAACAATGTTCCCCTCGTCGCCAGCGCCGTTTAGCCCTATTCGTCCTTTCTGGCGGTCCTTTCTATAGTCGAGGAATCTCCATACCTTAATTTAGGCGGCACTATCCGTCAGCACCACAAGGGGTCGTCGCCTTAATCTGGACTTCATTTTTGGGTTTTGCAGTTGATTCGGAGTGAAACGTAGACATCGAGGGTTATGTGCTTGGCAGAGAGTGGTTATGGCCACGTGTCGTGGTGTCGTTGATCCAGGTGTCCATCACATTTTCCCACACAACACCTACCCCCCAGGTCGAGGGCTCCATTTAGGTGGCCTCAAGCTCTAGGTTTGGTTGTCCTTTCGTGCTTCGGGTGTGCGAAACTGGTCCCGAGCCTCTATCCGTAATGATGGCCTGGGTGCTTCGGGGACGCAACCGTTGCATCGATTAATCTCACGTAATGATGTATAGCTGTACTTCGAGGAGATGAACGTGGACCGTTGGATATGTGACCTCTCAGTTTCCTGCCCTTTTCCATCACCGTCAGATCTGGGCAGTAATCCCTCACCGTTGGATTTTGAAATTTTCATCCAACGGTTGGGGTCGAGGATGTCGCTCTCTTTAAATACCTCTCATGAACCCGAGAGCCATTTTTTCCTTCTCCAAAACTTTGAACTTTTGTTACATTCTCGTTGAACCGCTGCATTCTGCCGGAATCTTTTTTACTAGACTTATGACTTCACACTTCTAATCCTCCGTGGCACATTGCGAAGCCGTCCCTACTTTGGGTTTTTCCCGGAAATCCTTCTTCACCGGTAAGTTTTTGGATCTTCTCTTGCTTTGTGTACTCACGAGCTTTCCCCCGTTGTGTATTTGGAATATGTAAATATATGCACAAAAATGAGAATATAGAAGTTAAGGAGACTTACTTCGTTGTGTTGTGTCGCACTGGATGACCTGGTCTTTATATATTTTTTATTGTCTGTGTGTCTTCAGTTTTTGGGTTCTGGGGGACCCATGATTCCCATGAACACTCGCCGTTATCATTCTCATATAAATGATCGATGTCAAGTCGAGGCGTTTGAGTAGTCGTCGTTTAGAGTAGTCGTCGTTTCTTCCTCTTGACGTTAGGGTTTTAACTTAGCTTCTTGTCCTTTTAATTACCAGAACAATGGCCCAAAGTTCACCCAGTTGAGAGGATTCTTCTTCTGCCATCCGTTCTGACCCCCCTTCGGTGGTGGAGATCTCATGGACTTCTTCATCCTCCGGCGTCAGCTCTGTGCTTTGGGATATTGAAGACATCGAGGAGAGATACGAACAGGGCAACGACTTTGGGAGCGAATTTGGTAGCGTCGAACGGTTCATAGATGAAATTGTCAAGCGGATCCCCTTTACAGGGGATAGCGTAAGCGGGGTAGCTGCCGCGATGGTGGATGGCCCCCTTGCTGCCACGAGCGGTGACCCAGATAGGCCTTCCTTTACAGCCGGCGGTGTGGCGTCGAGGGTCCGAAATAAAGACATTATTCGGGCTGTGAAGGAAGGATGCATCGACGGGAGGTGGTTCGAGTACCTCCTCCCGAACATGCATTTTAGAACTAGCATGCCGCCGACCGGATATCTTCCGGTCTATACAAGAGCAGTTACTGCGGGATGATACTCCCAATTCATCCCTTTATAAAAGATTACTGCCATTTTTATGGCATCTCCACTGCCCAATTGGCGCCAAACTTCTGGTACTACTTTGCAGGTGCCTGGATTCTATGGCATCAGAAGTTTGACATGGAACTCCCATTGGACGAGTTCCGATTTATGTACAAGCTGTGCCACGTTGCCAAGTGTGATGGGTGGTACTTTCTGAGTGGTCACGGGAGGGCGCAGCCCAGGTTTGGGAAGCTTATTTTGGGCATTCCATCATCACATGGGTGGAAGCCCATGTTCTTCATGATCCGTGGGCCATTCAACTTTCATCCCAATGACTGCCTGCCCTGCCGAAGGCAGGTGCAGGCAGCGTTTGGGAATATGAGTAAGTCTCTTGACTTTCTTCTTATCTGACCTCGCTCTTTCTTCATACGCTAATAATCCTTTATCCTGCAGTTAACCAGGACCGGCCGAAGTTCTCTGGTAATAGTTTGGCGAGGGTCGAGCAGGTTTTTCCTATCCGTCAGAGGTTCACCATATCGAAACGCTTCTGACCAAGGAGAATCTTTGTGCTACCGGCCTAATCCTAGACCTCCCCAATCCTTTGGACCTTGACATCGTCCGCGTGTACTTCCATTTAAGCGACGAAGGTAATTACTTCTCTCAGCGCCTTCTAAAATTATGGTTCGTGTTTTGCTAACGTTGATCATATCTTCTTCTCGTTGCTTCTGCAGAGATGGCATCGTTGAGAATTCAACTCCCTGGGAGTTAGCGGTCAGGGCCAAGCCAGTAGACACCGTCTGACCAACAGCTCCCGCCGAGCCGATAGCCCTCGTCGAAGGGAAAAGAAAAGGCCAGTTCTTCTTCTCCTGCGCCAAAGAGCAAGAAGGTCAAGGATCCTTCGGTACCGGGGGGCAAGCATGCTCACAAGAAGAGGCGTATCGACAAGACATCAACTGCCAAGGCGTCAACTGACAAGGCCTGGACACCAATGGTGCCCATTCCGGATGTTAGTGCTCCCCCGGTGCCGAGAGAACGTGTGCTGATCCCAGGGGGAAAGATAATGGATGAGAACTTTCAGGTCTCGGATATTTCTGACGCCGAGGTTGGGGCGATACTGAAACTTCCCCCTCGCTTCTCTCTCGTCTTCCAGGCTCTTTATGAGTCTTTCCTCGAGCCTCACTGGATCGCGGCATCCCGGTCTTCTTTGGTCTACCGCCAGCGCAAACAGATCTCCTTCCAAATCCATGTAAGATTTTGCCGAGTTTTTTTTTTTTTTTTATCTTTCCTAATATTGCAATCTTTCCAGAGCCTCATTCTTTCCCTTCTTAACCTCCTCGATCTAGTCAAGGACGACGAGCGTAAGAGTGAGATGGACGACGTAGAGGCCAAGCTTAAGTCTCTTGTGGATGATGCCAAAAAGAAGCTGGACGATGCCGTCGAGGAGAGGGATGTGGCTGTGGCCAAACTGACAAGTCTGGAGGGCGATTTGGGCGAGCTGAAGGCCAAGGTTAAGGACCTCACTCAGCGGGCAGACTTGTCTGAGAAGAAGTTGGCCGAGGCGACCGTGGTGGCCGAGAGGCGGAGGCCGAGGCCGAGGCTGCTGCAATCTTTGACGCCAAGCGGGCGGAGATTATTGAGGAGTTCAAGACTTCTCAGGAGTTCCTGGATATCCGCAATAAGGATTTCCAGTCGGCGGGTTAGCAGATCATTGACCTAATCAAGAAGGAGCATACTGATTGGGACTTGGGCTTCCTCTATAACTCCCTTACTCCCACTGGCGACGATAGAGTGTCCCCTCCTGGTGGTGATGAAGGGAATGCTTCTTCCCTGGGTGGCGGCGAGGAGCCAGTGACTAGCGGCGACGCTTAGAGATCCTCACTTTGCTTTTCCCTTTTTCTATTTCTTTTGGGACTCTTTGTAACTTAATATTTGCTTCAGACAATTTTTATTTTTCTTGCATTTTTGTATATATAAAGACAACATGTTTTTTTCATACCTTGATTCGCGTTTGCTGCTTTTTAGAAAATTCCTTAGAATTTTTCTAAGTGTTTGTCCTTCTTTTTTGGAGGACATAACGTCGAGTTTACCCCTTGGGGTCATCATCTTAGGAAATTCCTTAGAATTTCACTAAGTGTTTGTCTTTCCTCCTTGGAGGATCTGACGTCGAGTTTACCCCTTAGGGTCACCGTCTTAGGAAATTCCTTAGAATTTCACTAAGTGTTCCGCGGGCCTCCAAGTTTTGTTCATACCTTGATTCGCGTTTGCCGCTTTTTAGAAAATTCTTTAGAATTTTTCTAAGTGTTTGTCCTTCTTTTTTGGAGGACTTACCGTCGAGTTCCGCGAGCCTCCATCCCCCCATATTTGTTTAACATAACCTTGGTTTTTTAAGCAGACAAGTTACTAAGGGGTAAATCTCTTTCTTTCTGCAAACATATCAATTTATTCAATTTGTAAAGAATGTACAATTGAGATGCATAATAATTTCACACACTATTGGTAGTACAGCCTTAGCTATCCAGCATTCCACGGGTGTTGAACTTTTTTGCCGCCGAGGCTTTCTAATATGTAGGTGCCAGGACGTAGTGTTTCCCTTATGCGGTAGGGCCCTTCCCAAGTTGGGTCCAGGGGACCAGTGTTTTTGGGTTTTGTACTCTGCGTTACCCTTGGGATGAACCTTCTTTGCCGAACTTTCTTATTGCAGTATCGCGCTGTTCGTTGCTGGTAAGCGGCGAGTTGAGTCGCTTTTGAACCTTCATTGATCTTTTGAGCTGGTAAAATCACTATTAGAACATCATTACATGGTTAGTGGTATGCTTGGTGCATATGCTTGAGGGATGGATTTTGAGTTAGATAGGAATGATCTTATGTAATAAAGCCTCATTTGTTATTATTTAAAAAAAAAAGAACAAGAGCAACATTTCACAGATGATGTAGTTGGTCGTAATCACATTTAATGTTATATAGCTGTTTGTCAAAAGAACACCTTTCTACATTCGCCTCATCATTCCAAGTTGTCTCTTGCCAAAAAAAAGGAAGAAGAGAAAAAAAAAGGAGTAGTTTATTTTTCTATGCATTTTTGGCTTTTTGTTCGTTTCTGTAAATTTCTGTTTGACCCAAATGAAATCCCAAAAGCTGGTTTGTGGTAAGAATGGTGGAATGTTCTAGTGGTTGATTAACCTATCTTTTGGTCAATGTTCGTTTGACTGTTTGTCCTAAATTTGACCTCCCTCACACTGAGCGTTGATTGTTCCATTTCCAACTCCATGAGAGAAAACCTTTGCACTCAAATATTCCTGACACATGTGAGATCAATGGAGTTGAGACTTCTACTTGGTGAATTTTTCAGAGCTGCATGTGTTATGGTCAGTGGTAAGAAGGTTACGTTTTGGAGCATACACACACGACTCTGGAGTTATGACTGAAATAATCTTGATAGTATCTTTTGACTTCTTGCTAACAGTTTGTTTGAAATACTCAGGTGACTAAGCGAGTTGAGACTTGATTTTCTTTGTGACAAGATTTCTCTTGCGCTTGGATTGCTAGAGACTAGCAATAAGCTGGTTGGGGGTTGTGATTGGTGCATGAAAATGCATCATAAATACTACTTTTGATTTATATAATATTAAAATATTTAAGCTTTAATTAAGCAATTTCATTATTTTTATTTATAATATTTTAATTGGAATTTGTCTAGTTTTTGCTTAATTATTTACCGATGAAAGCGATTAGTAAAAATTACACAAGAATAAGCCATGAAGCCATGTTTTCAAACCACTGAGCCAAGCTCTCGGTAAGCCGCAAGCCGATCGTCGGAGAGGGAGGGAGCCAGCGTGAGCCGAGCCACAAGCTGATTTCAGCTCTCCCACGTTTCCTCACTCTTCCTCGCGCGCGTCACCTGCACGCATGGCCTCAACGCGCGCGTTCCTTACACGCAGACATCAGCGCCCGTTTTAGCTTCTCCCGCGTGGGTCCCGCATCTGCAATGCCAGTCTGATTTCCCAATGATGTCATGCCAGCTATCAACCTTGTCCCCTGTCTGACCATCGCCAGCTCCGTCCACCCAATCCGCCGGCGACACGTGGCGCTTTTCCTCCTCACTACCAATTACGTTGCGACACGTGTGCCCTTGGTGTTGAATCCGAATTTCTCCATCAATATCAAAGCAAATTGGCCAGATTTCTTCCCCAAATTAAATATATGATTTCTCCTAATTTATGTGTAATTTTATTTTGATTCCTTTTCTTTTGTAATTTTCTAGTTTTATAATTTATTTCCTGATTTGACAGGCAACCTCTGAACACTATAAATAGAGGGATTGGCCTAAGGTTTTAGGAAGCTTTTAATATTCAGTTTTCTGTCGTCTTGCTGTCAGTCTCATATTTTCTCTCTAGAACTTGTGAGAATGTTTTGCAAGATAGGCTAGAGTTTTCTTGGTGAGGTTAGAGATGAACTTACATTGAGTGATCCAATTCGAGTTTTGATTCCTTGTTCAGAACTTCAACATCCGAATGAATTAAATCTCATCTATTTTTCTATTACTTTTCAAAATATTGTGTGCCAATTTTTATATAAGTTCAGTCACGCTTTTCTTATGTAATTCTGTCATGCAATGTTTTGTTATTCAAATTATTTTACAAATTGTCTTTTACTGCAATATTGTCAGATTGATATATTGTCAATTTTAGATAACTTGTAATAATAATATTTTCGGAGTCAACATAGAGATTTAATCTACTCAGTTCTTTTATTTTGTGAATCAAAACTGGAATTGGTGAACGAAACATTAGGGATTCTCGACATCTTACCGTTTTTATTATTGAATTTTCTTCATACATATTTTCTCCTTTTTGTTATATTTGCAACAAAATCTAAAAAAAAACTATTTTTTTTCTTTAATTCACTTTTCTCTAACGCTTTTATTCTGTTAATCATTCTTGTTATTTTGTTATCTATCTGTAAATACGACCGCCCTTCTGTGCTACAATTGACCGCTTGTGAACATCACTTTTAGGCGTTAATCAAATTTTGGCGCCGTTGCCAAGGAGGTGCTACTAACAAGATTGATCAGTAGATTTTTGAGCCAAAGAGTTAAGTGGTTGCTGCAAGTTTCCACGGATTCAATCTATAAACGCTGCAAACTTTTGTATTCCTTTTTTTTTTTGTTATTTTACCGTCCCTGATTCAAAAAAAAAAAAAAAAAAAAAAAAAAAAAAAAAAAACTTTTGTTTGCTCTATTCCTTTCTTTCTTACCTTTCACGTTCTTCTTTGCTCTCTTTGGGAGTTGTTTATTGTTTTCTCAATTAAAAAAAAAAAAGTCATTTTTTTTAGTATTTGTTTTTAGTTGTGTTTTCCGTTTGTTTATGTGTTCATCTTTTTAGCATTTGTTACCTTTTTCATTTTTTTTTTAGTTATATTGCTTATAAAAAAAAAATCTCACACTTTTGGGATTTGTTTTTATTGTTAATTTTTGTTGACGGTCGATTTTCGTCAACAAAAAACCGGCCGGATTACCTTGGGATTTCCCTTTAGATTACCAGCCTATGAGTGCAGTGAAAGTGTGAATACTTGTTAGATATGAGTGTTTGTATATTAGATAAACTGTATGTAAGCAAACAAGAGGAATTTTATAGTGGTTGACTCTGTAAAATTAGAGCTACATCCACTGTGAGTGTTGTATTTCTTTTTAAAGGATATCAATGTACAAGTTGTGGTTTTCTCTTTTGTTCTCTGACACCCCCCCCCCCTTTCGGTGGGGTCTTCATCCTTTTATATTGGGCTTTCTTCACCTAGTGGGTTTCTTTGATCGGTGGATACACTCAAGTGCTTTCCCTTGGTAAGCCCAGATGTAGCCCACTAATCAGCACTATTCACTCAGCCAATTTGTCTTCTATTACGGCTCTGTGACTCTCCGTAATGCTTTTCTGTCCCCTCTGGGGCAGTTTGAAAACTTGCAATTAATGTTGTCAGACGTCTCTCACTTTTGCACGCAACTTGCCGTGTCTTAAAGGGACGTTCCCCTCGTCGCCAGCGCTGTTTAGCCTCTTTCGTCCTTTCTAGCGATCTTTTCTGCGGTCGAGGAATCTTTGACGCCTTGATTCAGGCGGTGTTATCCGTCGACGCCACATGGGGTCGTCGCCCTAATCTGGACTTCATCTTTGGGCTCTACAGCTGATTTTGAGGGAAACGAAGCGTCGAGGGTTGTGTGCTTGGCGGAGAGTGATTATAGCCACGCGTCGTGGTGCCATTGATCCAGGTGTCCATCACATTTTCCCACACAATAGCTACCCTCCAGGTCGAGGGCTCCTTTTTTAGGCGGCCTCGAGCTCCAGGTTCGGTTGTCCTTTCGTGCTTCGGGTGTGGGAAACCGGTCCCGAGCCTTTGTCCGCAATGATGGCCTGGGTGCTTCAGGTGTGTAACCGTCACGTCGATTGGCCTGGCATAATGATGGGTATCCGTGTTCCAAGAAGACGAATATAGACTGTCAGATTTATGTCCTTTCGATTTCCCGCCCTTCTCCATCACCGTCAGATCTGGAAAGTGATCCCTTGCCGTTGGATCTCGGAGTTTTCACCCGACGGTTGGGGGTCGAGGATGCTGTCCTCTTTAAATGCTCTTCATAAACCCGAGAGCCATTTTTCCCTCTCCAAAACTTCAAACTTTTGCTGCGTTTTCGTTGAGCCATTGTTATTTTCCTGGAAACCCTTTTGTTGAACTTCCGACTTCATCCCTCGTATCCTCCGTGGTATATTGCGAACCCGTCCCGGAAATCCTTCTTCTCTGGTAAGTTTATGGATCTTTTCTTACTTGGCATACTCACGGGGTTCCCCCCGTTGTGTACCCGTCCCGGAAATCCTTCTTCTGTGGTATGACCTGTTTTTATACACACATTTTTTTTTATTATCTGTGTGTCTTCAGTTTCTGGGTTTTGGGGAACCCACGATTCCTATGAACAGTGGTCGTTATCATTCTTGTATGAATGGTCGACGTCAAGCAATCATCATTTAGAGTAGTCATCGTTTAATCCTCTCGACGTTAGGGTTTTAACTTAGCTTTTTGTCCTTTTAATTACTAGAACAATGGCCCAAAGTTCACCTAGTCGAGAGGATTCTTCTTCTGTCATCCCTTCTGACCCCCCTTCGGTGGTGGAGATCTCATGGACTTCTTCATCTTCCGGCGTCAACTCTGTGCTTAGGGATATTGAGGACGTCGAGAGAAGTTACGAGCCGGGCGACGACTTCAGAAGTGAATTTGGTAGCGTCGACCGGTTGATAGATAAGGTGGTTGAGCGGATCCCTTTTACGGGGGGCAGTATAAGTAGGGTAACTGCGGCGATGGTGGATGCCCCCGGGCTGCCACGAGCAGCGACCCAGATAGGCCTTCGTTTACAGCTGATGATGTGGCGTTAAGGGTCCGAAATAAAGATATTATTCGAGCTGTAAAGGAGGGATGCATCGACGGGAGGTGGTTCGAGTACCTCCTTCCGGACAAGCATTTCAGGACTAGCATGCTGCCGACCGGATATCTCCCGGTCTATACAAGAGCGGTAACTGCGGGGATGACACTCCCAATTCATCCCTTCGTAAAAGATTTCTGCAATTTTTATGGCATCTCCCTGCCCAATTGGCGCCGAACTTCTGGTACTGCTTTGTGGGAGCCTGGATTCTATGGAACCAGAAGTTTGACATGGAACTCGCATTGGACGAGTTCCGATTTATGTATAAACTTTGCCACGTTGCCAAGTGCGATGGGTGGTACTTTCCGAGTGGCCACGGGAGGGCTCAGCCTAGGTTTGGGAAGCTCATTTTGGGCATTCCCTCGTCGTCACATGGGTGGAAGCCCATGTTTTTCATGATTCGTGGGCCTTTCAACTTTCATCCTAACGACCGCCGGCCCCATCGAAGGCAGGTACAGGTGGCGTTTGGAAATATGAGTAAGCCCCTCGACTCTCTTTTTATCTGACTTTGCCCTTTTTTCATATGTTGATGAGGAGTCCTTTATACTGCAGTTTATCAGGACCGGCCGAAGTTCTCTGGTAATAGTTTGGTGAGGATCGAGGAGGCTTTTTCCTATCCGTCGGAGGTTCGCCACATTGAAACGCTCCTGACTGGGGAGAACCTTCGTGCTACCGGCCTAATTTTAGACCTCCCCAATCCTTCGGACCTCGACATCGTCCGCGCGTATTTTCACCTAAGTGACGAAGGTAATTACTCCTCTCGGCGCCTTCTAGAATTTTGATTCAAGTTTTTCTAATGCTGACCATATCTTCTTTTCGTCGCTAGAGATGGCATCGTTGAGGATTCAACTACCCGGGAGCCAACGGTCGGCACCGAGCCAACAGCCCCCGTCTGTCCCGCAGCCCCCGCCAAACCAATAGCCCTCGGCAAAGGGAAAAGAGAAGGCCAACTCTTCCTGTCCTGCGCCGAAGGGCAAGAAAGTCAAGGATCCTTCAGCGCCGGGGGGCAAGCATCATAAGAGGAGGTGTACTGAGAAGTCGACCACTGGCCAGGCATCGACTGACAAGGCCTGGACACCGGTGGTGCCCATTCCCGATGTCAGCGCTCCCCCGGGGCCAAGAGAACGCGTGCTGATCGCATGGGGGAAGATAATGGATGGGAATTTTCAGGTCTCGGACATTTCTGACGCCGAGGTCGGGCGATGCTGAAACTCACTCCTCGCTTTTCCCTAGTCTTCCAGGCCCTTTACGAGTCTTTCCTCGAGCCTCATTAGATCGCCGCGTCCCAATCTTCCTTAGTCGACCGCCAACGTAAACAGATCTCCTTCCAAATCCACGTAAGATTTTACCGAGAGTTTTTTTTTTTTTTTTTTTTTTTTTTACCTTACCTGATTTTGCAATCTTTTTTAGAGCCTTGTTCTTTCCCTTCTTAAACTCCTTGACCTAGTTAAGGTCGAGGAGCGTAAGGGCGAGATGGACGATTTGGAGCCCAGGCTTAGGTCTCTCGTCGACGAGGCCAAGAAGAACAGGGACGATGCCGTCGAGGAGAGGGATGTGGCGAGGGCCCAACTGACAAGCCTGGAAGGCGACTTGTCCGAGCTGAAGGCCAAAGATAAGGACCTTACTCACCGGGCAGATTTGTCTGAGCAGAAATTGGTCGAGGCGACCGTGGCGGCCGAGAGGCGTTTCACCGAGGGAAAAGCTGAGGGGAAGAAGGAGGCCGAGGCTGAGGCCGCTGCAACCTTCGACGCTAAGCCGGCGGAGATTATTGAGGAGTTCAACACTTCTCAGGAGCTCCTGGATATCCGCAACAAGGATTTCTAGTCGGCGGGTCAGCAAATCGTCGACCTAATCAAGAAGGAGCGTCTTGATTGGGACTTAGGCTTCCTCTACAACTCTCCCACTCCTGTCGGCGATGAGGGAGTGTCCCCTCCTGGTGGCGATGAAGAGAATGCTTCCTCCTTAGGTGGCGGCGAGGAGCCAACGGCCGGCGGCAATGCTTAGGGGTCCTTCCTTTGTCTTTCTTTTTTGCTATTTCTTTTGGAAATTTGTTGTAACTAAATATTCTCTTTAGACAATTTTTATTTTACCTGCATTTTTTATATATATAAAGGCAATAGGTTTTGTTCATACCTTGATTCGCAATCATTGCTTTCCTTTCTTTTTCTCTTTAGAAAATTCCTTGGATTTTACTGAGTGTTGTCTTTCCTCCTTGGAGGATCTAACGTCGAGTTTACCCCTTGGGGTCATTGTCTTAGGAAATTCCTTAGAATTTCACTAAGTGTTTGTCTTTCCTCCTTGGAGGATCTAACATCGAGTTTACCCCTTGGGGTCATCGTCTTAGGAAATTCCTTAGAATTTCACTAAGTGTTTGTCTTTCCTCCTTGGAGGGTCTGACGTCGAGCTTACCCCTTGGGGTCGTCATCTTAGAAAATTCCTTAGAATTTCGCTAAGCGTGTCTTTCCTCATTGGAGGACCTGACGTGGAGCTTACCCCTTGGGGCCGTCGTCTCAGAAAATTCCTTAGAATTTAACTAAGCGTGTCTTTCCTCCTTGGAGGACCTGACGTCGAGCTTACCCCTTGGGGTCGTCGTCTTAGGAAATTCCTTAGAATTTCACTAAGTGTTTCGCGAGCCTTCATCCCCCCCGTGTCTGTTAAATATACCCTTGGGTTTTCTTTTAAACAGACACGTTATTAAGGGGTCAATCTATTTCATGCTGCAAACATATCAATTTATTCTATTTGTGAAGAATGTACAATTGAAATGCATAAAAACTCCATACATTATTGGTAGTACAGCCTTAGTTGCTCAGCATTCCATAGGTGTTGAACCTTTTTGCCGTCGAGGCTTTCTAATAAGTAGGTGCCAGGACGTAGTGTTTCCCTTATGCGGTAGGGCCCTTCCCAAGTTGGGCCCAGGGGACCAGTGTTTTTGGGTTTTGTGCTCTGCGTTACCCTTTTTAATACTAGGTTTCCTGGGATGAACCTCATTTGCCGAACTTTCTTATTGTAGTATCGCGCCGTCCGTTGCTGATAAGCGGTGAGACGTAGTTAGGAGTTAAGTCGCTTTTCTTCCAATAAATTGAGTTCTCCGTTCATGCCCTCTGCGTTATCAGCATCGTTGTGGACAATGGTTCTTAAAGTCGGCGTTTCGATTTCTATGGGAAGTACAGCCTCGACGCCATATGCCATGGAGAAGGGTGTTTCACCCGTTGTAGCTCGGCTTGTTGTTCTGTATGCCCACAAAACCTTGGGTAGCTCCTCGGCCCATCTCCCTTTTAAGTCGTCGAGTCTGCTTTTAAGGGTGTATTTCAGTATTTTATTGACCGCATCGACTTGTCCATTTGATTGTGGATGGATTGGCGCCGAGAAGTCTTTTCGGATGCCCAAACTGTCATAGAATCTGCGTGTTGAGGCGTTGTCAAACTGTTTTCCGTTGTCAAATACAATTAAGTGGGGAACCCCAAACCTGCATTTGATGTGATCCCACATGAATTTGGTGAAGGCTGCTTCCGTGGTTGTAGCTAGGGCCTTGGCCTCAGTCCACTTTGTGTAATAATCTACCGCAACGATTGCGAATTTTAACCCCCTAGGCGCAGGATGCAATGGCCCGATCAGGTCAATCCCCCACTTGGCAAAGGGCCATGGACTGAGAATGGAAGTTAGTTTTTTTGGGGGTGCTCTAGGAATCGTGGCATATCTTTGGCATTTATTGTAAAACCCAAAATTTGAAATGGGGTTATTTTGTAATTTTTAAAGACTTAAGTGTGAAAATTTTAAAAATCTAGGCCAAAATGTAATTTTTAAGAAATGTGGGGATTAAAAATGGATAATTGGACACTCAGTGAGCCCAAACTAGTATTAATGCCACTTAGGCGTGTTCCTCATCCTCACCAATCAGAAAACCCTCATTTTCCCTCTCTTCATTTTTCTCTCATTTTCTCTCCTTTTGTCCACGCACGGCCGACCCACCTCCAGTGAGATTTCCGGCGTCCGTTTTTGACACCTCCTGGCTCGTTGGAAAGATCTCGTCGAGCTGAGTTCGGATTGGTGTCTTCCAGCCGCCAACTTCGCCGGACGACGCCACACTTGCCGGCCAAAGTTTTGAAAAACACCCAAACTTTCGATCGTGATATCTTCGCCGTCCGATGTCCGATTACAGTGATTCCTGCCCCAGTAGACTCAGAACCAAGAGATGAAGAAAACCGTACTAGTAGCATGGCTCGATTCTGACCGGAGCACCACCACCCGTGGTGGTCAGATTTCTCACCGCCGCCGCCCTCGTACCTCCCTCCTTGGGCTGCCGTGAACGACACCGCCCAGCTCAATAGCTTCAGAGGGAGCCGGCAAGTCGTTCTGGGCCATCAGCCGTGGTCACCGCCGTTGGCTTGCTGGAAAACGAGCCTCCGCCGCCGTGAGAAAAATGGGAGGATGGTTCCAGTGATCTAGCCGTTGGATCCTCGTGATCTTGGTGTCAAAATACTCAAAATCTCAAGGGTAATGAAAGCCCTCAATCCATTTTGAAGATTCGTGGCTGGAAAACAAAGATTCAAGACTCAAAATTCGGCCGGAATTGAGGATCTCGATCCGAGTGGCTAGAGGCCGAATTTGGTAAAATTGACATCACCATTGGATTCAAAACTATTGATTTAGGGGGGGTAGGACCCAAGTCCGCCGTGGGATTCTTCACCGGGAAGCTCCGCCGTCGCCACCGCCGCCGGTGGCCGGATTCCGGCGAAGCTTTGTTTCTCAGCTTCTCGACTTCCGATTGACGATCCGTTTCGAGGTAGGGGTCCTATTACTTAACTTTTGTGGAATTTTATTTAATTTAATTTATTTTGTTAAATTTGAGAAGATTGAAATTGTATATAAAACTTATTTATTACTGTTATACGATATGACTTGAAACAGAACCATTAGGGGGCCCGTCCTGTAATGTACAGCGTGGCTAAGCGATTTTGACATAATTTTGGAATCTGACACAAAAGCATGGTTAGGACAATGTAAACCGAACACGATAGTGAGATAGTGTGCTAACAGTAGGTGTAGCCGTTCACCATCCCTGGGTGTGAACCTGAAAAGGTAAAAGAGGGAGAGGTGATGGCGCTCTCCAAGGTTGAGAATCCCTAAGGTTACTGTACAGTGGTTGCGTCTTGGTGAGGGCTCGGAACGACAGTTCACCCTTGCCCATGGTTCGAGAACTGATCTGGTAGAGACGCTGAGATAGAGCTCCTTGCTATCAGTGCCTTGAATCACCGTGCCCTTTGGGGGTTTTTCATCACGAGCGTACGGATTGGGTTATCTCACTGACACTGATAATCTAACTCATTATTCATAAAACATAAAAACTACTAACCATGCAGGTTTAATTGGATAGCTAAATAAAACTAAAGGTGAGTAATAGTCCTCCTACTGAGCATTTCATGCTCACCCCTTTTCTCTTCCCATCCCCAGGTGGAGTGCAATGTAATCTTTCAGACGAGGAGTAGACGTCTCACAGTGTGCACGTGTTGGAGACCTATCCCTTCTTTTGGTCTTCTTCTATTATGTAAGATTCTGACTGGGTTGTTTTCAACATGGATGTGACTGATGATGGATGTATTATTTTAGTATTTTACTTGGTGCTACATTGTACTGTGGATTTCTGGTTTAATTTTCTTTGTCGAGTTGTGATTTTAATCATGAGTTTTTCATTAAAATTCCCATGGGCACTTGTCGTTTATATTTCAGGAGTTATATTTTATTTTTATTTTCGTTTATCCCTCGTATTTTATTCTTATTGCGTAACCCCCACCTAGGGGTGTTACATTTATCGCATCGTCGGGCGTATTGAAAAGCATCTTTTTTTAGCATAGGCCAGTAGTATCCTTGCCTCGAACCCCTTAGAGCCAAAGATTGCCCCCTAGTATGGTTGCCACAGACTCCTTCATGGATCTCTTGGAGGACTTTCTGGGCTTCGGCATCATCTAGGCACCGCTGTAGAGGTGTTGAGTAACCTCGTTGATAGAGCAGGCCATCGTATAATAAGTACCTGGCGGCTCTATACCTGACCCGTCGGGCCTTATCTTTATTATCCAATAGATGCGCGTCCATTAGGTACCGTATGAGTGGCATCATCCAATTTTCACCTTCTGGGACACTTAATGCCTTTGCGTGCTCCTCGATGGACGGCCGTTCCAGTTCTTCAATCGGAACGACGCCTAGTGTGTTGGCGTCCCTTGATGAGGCCAATTTTACCAGTGCATCTGCGTTTGCGTTTTTGGCTCGTGGAATCTGGAGTATTTCGTAGTTTTTGTACTTAACGAGTTCCTCCTTTACTTTTCTCATATATGCCCCCATCTTCTCACCGCGTGCTTGGTATTCCTCCTTTACTTGCGCGACAACTAGCTGAGAGTCGCTGTAGACGCTAATCCTCTCGACCTTTAGGTGGTTAGGTAAACGTAGTCCGGCAATTAGGGCTTCATATTCCGCCTCATTGTTCGACGCCTTAAATTTAAACCGTACCGCCAAGGTAATCTTGTGGCCTTTGGGGCTGAGTAGTAAAATGCCGGCCCCTGATCCGTTTTCGCTTGACGCCCCATCTACGTAAAGCTTCCATCTTGTAATCTCGGTTTCTTCGGATGGAGTGAGAGTCGGTGATTGGTGCATGAAAATGCACCATAAATACTGCTTTTGATTTATATAATATTAAAATATTTCAGCTTTAATTAAGCAATTCCATTATTTTTATTCATAATATTTTAATTGGAATTTGTCTAGTTTTTGCTTAATTATTTACAGATGAAAGCAGTGTAAAAGGCTACACAAGAAGAAGCCATGAAAGCCATATTTTTAAGCCTTTCAGCCGAGCCACACGTGAGAGCCGCGTCAACCAAGCCGAGCTGAGCAAGCTGAGCCAAGCCACTATCTCTCTCCGCGTGGGCCCCAGCTCTCTGCCTTCCCCACTCCATCTCGCGCATGTCCCCAGCACGCCCATCTCTCAACTGGCGCGTTCTCTCCACGGAGCCATCACCGCGCGTCCAAGAACTCTGAAGCGTGGGTCCCGCGTCTGCGATCATCAGCTGGCCTTCCTCTCCGCGTGTGACAGTTGTCCAACCTTGTCCCCCATTCTGACTCCGCGCCAGCGCCCTTCCTCCACTCCGCGCGCGACATGTGGCGGCTCATTCCTTTCCTCCAACCAAGCTTCGACACGTGCCCAGATGAGGCTAAATCCGAATTTCTTCTTCAAAATCAGAGCAAATTGGCCAGATTTCTTCCCAAATTAAATATATGATTTCTCTTAATTTATGTGTAATTTTATTTTGTTTCCTTTTCTTTTGTAATTTTCTAGTTTTACAATTTATTTCCTTATTTGACAGACAACCTCTGAACACTATAAATAGAAGGGTTGGCCTAAGGTTTTAGGAGGTTTTTAATATTCAATTTTCTGTCGTTTTGCTGTCAGTCTCATATTTTCTCTCTAGAACTTGTGAGAATGTTTTGCAAGATAGGCTAGAGTTTTCTTGGTGAGGTTAGAGATGAACTTCTATTGAGTGACCCAATTTGGGGTTTTGATTCCTTGTTCTGTAAACTTCAACATCTGAATGAATTAAATCTCATCTATTTTTCTATTACTTTTCAAAATATTGTGTGCCAATTTTTATATAAGTTCAGTCACACTTTTCTTATGTAATTATGTCACGCATTGTTTGTTATTCAAATTATTTTACAAATTGTCTTTTATTGCAATATTGTCAAATTGATATATTGTCGATTTTGGATAACTTGTAATAATAATATTTCCGGAGTCAACATAGAGATTTAATCTATTCAGTTCTTTTATTTTGTGAATCAAAACTGGAATTGGTGAACGAAACATTAGGGATTCTCAACACCTTACCGTTTTTATTATTGAATTTTCTCCATAAAAATCTTTTCTCCTTTTTATTATATTTGCAACAAAAATCTCAAAAACTCATTTTTCTTTAATTCACTTTTCTCTAATGCTCTTATTCTGTTAGTCATTCTTGTTATTTTGTTATCTCTCTGTGGATACGACCGCCCTTCTGTGCTACAATTGACCGCTTGTGAACATCACTTTTGGGTGTTAATCAGTCGGTCTATGAGAGAATTCAGCCAGAAAGTCGGCGAGCGCTTGGCCCTTAATCGCGGTTCGTGGCATGTACTTTATGTCGATCTGGCTCAGTTCTACCGACCATTTGAGGAGCCGGCCGGATGTTTCTGGCTTCTGTAAGGCCTGTCTCAACGGGTGGTTTGTGAGAACTCGTATTGTGTGGGATTGGAAGTAGTGCCGAAGTTTTCTCGAAGCTACCATCAGGGCGAGGGCTAGACGCTCCATTTCGCTATATCTTGACTTGGCGTCGAGTAGTCTTTTGCTCACATAATAGATCGGTAATTGCACCTTCTCTTCTTCTCTTAACAGTACGAAGCTCACGGCGTGTTGGGACACGGAGAGGTATAAGCTACGCTCTTCGTCGACGTTTGGCTTTGACAAAATTGGGGGTTTGCCCAAATGCTCCTTTAGTTTTTGGAAAGCCTCCTCACATGTGGTGTCCATTCGAAATGCTTGTTTCCTTTCAAAGCGTCGAAGAAAGGGACGCAATCGTCAATGGCTTTTGATATGAACCTATTTAGGGCGGCGACACAACCTGTCAACCTCTGCACCTCCTTCGGTTTTGTTGGTGACCGCATGTCTTGTAGTGCTTTAATTTTCTCGGGGTTGGCCTCAATCCCACGGTTGCTGACCATAAAATTGAGGAACTTCCCCAACCCGACTCTGAAGGCACATTTCTGGGGATTGAGTTTCATGTGGTATCTTCTTAATATGCTAAACATTTCTCCCAGATGATCGACGTGATGGCTGGCCTTGGCGCTTTTTACGAGCATGTCGTCGACGTAGACCTCCATTGTTTTGCCGATCTGTTGAGCGAACATCTTGTTTACAAGCCTTTGGTAGGTGGCCCTTGCATTTTTAGACCGAAAGGCATCAATTGTAGCAGTAGAGACCCCTATTGGTTATGAAAGATGTGTGCTCCTCGTCGGCTGGATGCATGGGGATCTGATTGTATCTGGAATAAGCATCCATGAAGCTCAGCATCTCATGTCCTGCCGTGGCGTCGACCATTTGGTCTATCTGAGGGAGCGGAAAGCCATCCTTTGGGCAAGCTTTGTTGAGATCGCTGAAGTTGACGCAGGTCCTCCGGCTTCCGTTGAGTTTGACCACTAGAATGGGGTTTGATACCCAACGAGGGTAGTGGGCCTCCCTTACGAACTCTTTTTTGATCAGCTTGTCGACTTCCACTTTCAGTGCCTCATACCTCTTAGGGTTCATTGGTCGCCGTTTTTGGCGCCTGGGAGGATACGTGGGGTCGATGTTCAGGGAATGACACATTACTTTGGCGTCGATTCCTTTCATGTCGGAGTGGCTCCAGGCGAAGACATCTAGGTTCTACCTGAGGAAGTTTTTAATCTCACTTTTGAGTGGTGGGGTCAAGTCTGAACCTATTTTTAGTACTTTGGTGGACCCGCTTTCGCCAATCTGGATTTCTTCCAACTGCTCGACGGGCTGAGACCAAGTAAGTTCCTCTTGAACCCTGGGGTCTATATCCTCAATGAGGCTTTGTTGAACCATCCTCGTTTCCTGTCTTCCCGGCTGGTCATATCCGCGTAGGGCATAAGAGTATGCGACCCTGGCTTCGTATTGGTTGCTCTTAATTTCTCCTACGCCGTTTGTGGTGGGGAATTTGACCTTTTGGTGGTAGATGGAGGTTATTGCCCTTATTGCCTAGAGGGTTGGTCTCCCGATTACTACGTTGTCTTGGGAGCCTCCTTTGATGACCACAAAGTTGGCCATTGTTGTCGCTTGTCGGGGTTTTTCTCCAGCGGTTATAGGTAACTGGATAGTTCCTTGAGGAATGACGGAGTCTCCAGTGAACTCGTATAGTGGCCTGGAGGTCCTCTCCAACTGTCCCTTGTGGATTCCCATTTTTTCTAAGCAGTCGGAATATAGGAGGTCCATTGAACTCCCATTATCCACCAAGATTCGACACACGGTGTGGTTCCCGATCATGGCTTCCACCACAGCGCGTCGTTGTGGGGGAAATGGACTCCGCTGGCATCATCCTCGGTAAAGGCCACGTCAGTGTGGCTGTGCCTCTCGGTTTTTAAGGCGGAGACGCTCCAGAACCGTTCCTGGTAAACCCCCTTGGCCTCATGGGCGTAGTCCTTCTACGACCTCCGCGTGTCTCCTCCTATATAGGGGCCGTCGAGGACCGTCCGTATGACGCTGACAGGTGTTGGTTGCCGAATCGAATTCGACGGCGGAAACGCAGCGAAATAGCGGATCGTGTATAACAAAAATTTTCATAAAACTTTTGAGATACTCTATAGATTATATTAATTTATGCACCAATAAATTAATCTCATTAATTTATAAGATTCAAGGATCAACCGAAAAAATACCTTGTAGCCGACTCGGATGATATCTTGATTTTCTTTGACCACGAACAGTCCTAGCTCCAAGCTTTGTGTTTAGAACACCAAAGTCTTCCACGTCAATTCCTTGATTCTACGTAGACGTGTGTATGGGCACACGTGAGACAAAACGGTTTCTTAAACACTCGAATTTCCACAAACACCAACGCATGCACGATGTGGAATTTTTGGAGAAAAATATTTTTCACTCTTTTCCCTCTATATGAGAATTTCGGCCACACCTTTCTTTAGGGCTGAAAATATGTCAAAAATTGTTGTTACAATTTTCTATCTATCTCATATTTAAAGAGTAGAAGTCAAACTTCAAAATAGGATCAAATCCTTATCTCCAATTTTGAATTTGAACAAAAAATCCTTCCCTTATCCTCTTAATGGCCGCCACCCTAGGGATTTATCCCTTTGTATGTGGCACCTAAATAAGATAGGGAAGGAAGATATTTTATCCATTATCCAAGTAGTCAATTTTAATTTAGATTCAAATTGAATTTAAGTCAAACTTAAATTAATTTGAATTCTAAATTAAACAACTTATCAAATAAGTTTAAATGGATAAATCTAGATATGTTCAAATTCAAATTTAAATAATCTCATTATTTAAATAATAATTAATTCTCAACTAATTATTCTTCGAGTATTTAATTTTAGAATTCCGTAATTCTAAAATTCCCATTTTGCCCTTTGTGTCTGGTAGAATTACAAGGACGACACGGGGACTAATGGACCTATAATTCTGAGCTCCAATAAAATTAATAATTAATTAAACACTTTAATTAATTAATTCTATTAATTCCAATAGTTACTCCACTATAAACTTGGAATTGCACTCTCGGAATTATAGACATTAATTACTTCTAAACTGTGAAGCGTCCATTTGATATAGTCATTGCATATAGATCGATCCTCCATAAATAATTCATAATTAGAGTCAGGTAGAATCTGTTAACCTCTCTAATTACATCTTTATCCTTGAGTACCATTGATTCTCTAATGGATAGTGATTCATAAAACACATTCATGAACCAGAGCGCTCTTACTAATCCAAGTACCGAATCAACACTCAAGAGAATTATTTATCTACTTCTTTCTCAAGAAGGAATGGATTTCATCTCGTATAATAACATTCCCACTACCTATTTCATTATGTCTCCAAAATACAAGGAATAGGATTCAGGGTTTCGTAATCCATACCGAGTAAATCAAAAGACATAAATCCATAAATAGGAGTTTGTTAAGAACTCGTGATTAAGATCATTCTATATATGACCATCGGTAGACTCAATTAGAATTTCTATGCTTAACGGAAATTATTAGAAATTCATATTGTGTCTCAAGGCCCATGTTCCACATAATCTCATTATGCGAAATACACTCATTCAATATCTCGCCATATTAACAAAGTCTGGGATAACACCGCTCCATTCTAAATGGGAATGACATGTATTAATAATGTTTTAATTAAAGATTCTAAACTTTAATTAAATTCATTATGAAACAGTTAGTTTTGATTATTATCCTTAAACATTATCCTCTTGTATATAACACTTATATACAATGTTTAAGGTTACATAAATAATCAAGGAATTTTATTTGATATTCATAAAATATTCATAAATATATGCACATAAAATGATGAATAAACTATTTTATTAAATAAATAATAAATATCCTTTTACATCTCATGCTTTCAGGGCACTATTCCCAACAACAGGTTCCTGATCTTCTGGGCAATGGCTCTCCTCTCGGCGTCTGTTGTCGCTTTGCCCACCATGACCGTCGTTGTGGGGTCTCTGCTCAGCCCTGAATTCCTATAGTCTTCCCTCGCGGATTATTCTTTCGATTTCATCCTTGAGGTCAACGCAATAATTGGTGTGGTGGTTGACATCGCTGTGGAACCTGCAAAATTTCTTCGGGTTCCTTTGGCTGGGATCTGACTTTATTGGTTCTGGTCGGCGCAGCAAGTTTCCGCGGCCGACCTGGTTGAAGATTTCCTCGATGCCTGCCATCAGTTCATGATAGGTGTCATATTTCTAGAACAATCGAGGCCTACGGGCATCCTCCTGCCTTGGCTTCTTGGCCTCTCGTGCTCCTTGCGTTGGGGTCGGTTGCTTGTCTCTGCCTCCTCCTCCTCGACGCTTCTTCCCATCTTGCTTTGATGGCGTCGACCCCTGCTCGGCTCCTTTACCCTTATTGGACCTATGATTTAGGTCGTTAGCATCTGCTTCTTCAGCATTGATGTATCCCTGTGCTCAGGCAAGGAACTCCTTGTAGCTGGACGGGGGTTTTCGATTCAGTTCCCTTTTAAAGGGAGTAATCTTCTTCATGCTGGATAACGCCCCCATCAGGGCTTCTCTGTCCGTGATATCCATCATAGCGGCGACGGCCTCGCCGTATCTGGCCAGCCACTCTCTTAACGTCTCATTTGGCTTTTGGTATATCATCGTTAGATTCTGCTTCGGGGGGACGTACTTTTTAACCCTTATGAGCTGGAGGGAGAATGCTTCCTTTAACTCATCCCAGCTTGAGATAGAGTTTGGCTTTAGCGTCCGGAACCATCTTCGGGCAAAGTCTGTTAGGTGGTTCTGAAAGGCTCGGCACATGATCTCCTTGGTGTATCCGTGCAAGAGCATGTGCTCTATGTACATTTTCAGATGGTCGTCGGGATCAACTCGCCCGTCGTATGGTGGGATCGAAGGCGACCTGTATTTGTCGGGGAGAGGAGGCCCCATTATTTCCGCGGTGAACGGATGGTCATGCGTGCGACTGGGCGTAATGTCGACGTTTACCACCTCGGCCACTCGTCCAATGTTCTTTTTCAGACCTGCCACGTCCCCCGTCAGTTATCTTTCTAGGATGGCCATGCAGTCCATGAGGGTTCACGCTTCTTCTGTTGAAACAGCCGAGCCAGCAGCTCTCGGCGGTTCCGCCCTTTGAGCGATGGGTCCGCCTCTGGCCTGGCCGCCTGCCTGCACCGACCCTAAGTCTCCTGGCTGGTTTCCTCTGGGATTTTGGGGCAGCTCCTCAATGGCTTGAAGTCCGGCGGCTCTTAATTGGTTGCCGGAGGAATGGGAGGGTCGAGGCCTAGGAGGGCCCTGGTGGTTCTCGCTTTCCCCGGTTCCTTCTTGGATATGTGGGTGATTACCGTGATTCAGATTTTCCATCATGGCAGGTCCTTGCAGCCTCGGGGCCTCTTCTAGTGGCGGTATGGTGTTCCTTCCATCTAAGCGCTCAACCACGGCTACCAGCCCACGTAGTAACTCGGTCAGAGTGGCTATTTGGGCTTGCATCTGCATCGGATCTGGCCGTGGTGCGTCTGGAGGTGCGACTCCATTTTTGTCCAGGCGCAAATCTCCTTCCATCCCGCTAATCTCTGGGTGGATGGTGGTTTGTAACTATATTTTCAGGGGTCGAACGCTTTCGGTCCCTAGCGGAGTCGCCAATTGTTGACGGTCGATTTTCGTCAACAAAAAACCGGCCGGATTACCTTGGGATTTCCCTTCAGATTACCGGCCTATGGGTGTAGTGAAAGTGTGAATACTTGTTAGATATAAGTGTTTGTATATTAGATGAACTGTATGTAAGCAAACAAGAGGAATTTTATAGTGGTTGACTTTGTAAAATTAGAGCTACATCCACTGTGAGTGTTGTATTTGTTTTTTAAAGGATATCAATGTACAAGTTGTGGTTTTCTTTTTTTGTTCTCGACCCCCCCCTTCAAAGGGGGTCTTTATCCTTTATATTGGGCTTTCTTCACCCAGTGGGTTTCTTTGATCGGTGGATACATTCAAGTGCTTTCCCTTGGTAGGCCCAGATGTAGCCCACTAATCAGCACTGTTCACTCAGCCAATTAGTCTTCTATTACGGCTCTATGACTCTCCGTAATGCTTTTCTGTCCCCTGTGGGGTGGTTTGAAAACTTGCAATTAATGCTGTCAGATGTCTCTCACTTTTGCACGCAACCTGCCCTGTCTTAAAGGGACGTTCCCCTCGTCGCTAGCGCTGTTTAGCCTCTTTCGTCCTTTCTAGCGATCTTTTCTGTGGTTGAGGAATCTTTGACGCCTTGACTCCGGCGGTGTTATCCGTCAACGCCACATGGGGTCGTCGCCCTAATCTGGACTTCATCTTTGGGCTCTGCAGTTGATTTTGAGGGAAACGAAGCATCGAGGGTTGTGTGCTTGGCAGAGCGTGATTATAGCCATGCGTCGTGGCGCCGTTGATCCAGGTGTCCATCACATTTTCCCACACAACAATTTTATTTCTCTTTTTAGTTTTAAAATTGATTGTCAATTGATTTTGTAATCTTTTACTTTTTATAAGTTAGGATTTTATTTTGTTTCTCTATTTGTATATTTTAATTGTTGATTCTTATATTGTTGCCTAATTTAATTTTTTTCTTTTATTGTATTCATTAATCCTTAGGATTATAATTTAGATAGTAATTAATTGAAGAATTTAGATTCCTAATCTAGGATTTTCATAATTTTGTAGATTTAGGCTTTTGACTTTAGGAATAGTTTCCATTAATTAGATTACATTTCATAATTTACTCAATAAAATTTAATAATTGATTTTGAGAATAATTGTGTGTTACGTAGAAAGTATAATCTGAGGGAGTTCTGTCTAGGAAAGTTGGTACTTAATCGGGCCTCGCCCCACTAATCTTTCCTGGGAACGTTGCTCTGTCTAGGAGACTATATATTGAGCCAAGAGCTATAGTCTTTCCTGGGAGCACTCTCAGTGGTTACAATTTACGTTAATATATAATTGTTTTCTTTTTCATTAAAAATAAAAAAAAAACAAAAAGAATTAAAAAAAAGCCGCTTAGGGTGAATGCATCGATATAGAGACAAACTAGGGAGATTTGCTCAACGTCCAGATTTAGAAACCCCTAGTGAAATTCTCTCAGACTCATCTTCTACGTCTCCGTCTTCACACTCGTCATTGGAATTCGCATTTCAAAATCTATTCGCAATGGCACAACACGAGGATGTTCAGCAGAGGACGTTGCAAGATTACTTGCACCCGACGCGCAGGGCCACCCCATCATGCATCATGTTCCCGCCAAATGCGCCGCCTACGGATTTCAAGCCGGGCATGATTACGCTTCTCGTAACTTTTCACGGGTTAGAGAACGAGAACCCCTATGTACACATTCGGGAGTTTGAAGAGGTGGTGACCACCTTTCACAGTCGTGCTGAGGCCGCAAACACTGTCAGATTGAAGTTTTTCCCTTTCTCTCTGAAGGACAAGGCCAAAAGCTGGTTGTATTCTCTTAGGCCCAAGTCTATTGGTACGTGGGAAGAAATGACGATGACATTCTTCAACAAGTATTTCCCACACCATAAGACCAACAATTTAAAACGACAGATCTCGAATTTCACTCAGAAGGAAAATGAAACCCTCTATCAAGCCTGGGAACGTTTTAAAGATCTGTTAAATATGTGTCCCCACCATGGATATGAAAGTTGGCGCCTCGTAAGCTATTTCTACGATGGACTCACAATCCGAGAGCGCCAATTTGTTGAGATGATGTGCAATGGAGATTTTCTCCAGAAGGATCGTGACGAAGCTATCGAGTACTTGAATGAGTTAGCTGAGAAAGCTCATACTTGGAATGGACCGAGTGCTACTGAGAGCACCAGTAGGTCCTGACCAGTTGGAGTTTATCAATTAGGGGAAGAAGACAGCCTCAAGGCTCAAGTTGAAGCTTTGACGAAGCAAATTGAGGCCTCAAAAGTAAAGATAGTAAAGGACCCTACATGGTGGCAAGGACAGAGGCACATGAGCCCTGTTTAGTTTGTGGTGGAATGGGCCATCTAACTCAGGAATGCCACACTTTAAGTGAAATGAGAGGGGTATATGAGGAGCAGTGTAATGCATTGGACACATACAAGAAGCCTTATGGACCTTTCTCAGAATCTTACAATCCTGGTTGGAAAAACCACCCGAACTTCAATTGGCGAGATTCGAATCAACATGCACAATCATCTGGAGGGCAATGGAGATCAGAGCAACAATCTCAACCACCAGGGACATATTTTGCGCCTCAGACTAACATGCAGCCAAAAGGGAATTCTCTAGAGGATACCTTAAAAGCTTTTATGGACGCGCAAAATAAGACGAATCAAAGGGTTGATTCAATGCTCACGCAGCTGGTGGAAGAGAACAAGGAAATAAAAAGTCAGATCACAAAGCTGACAGAAGCTTTAACCGTTCAAGAGCGCAGTAGATTTCCATCACAGGCCCAGTCCAATTTGAGGGGACAACACATGGCTCAAACTTCAAACTCTAAAAATCAAAATATCAAGGAAGTTAACGCCATCTCTACTCGAAGTGCTAAGAATTTAGACACACAATCGACAAGTACAGCCACTTTGAGTAATGAAGAATCGGCACAGGAGAAAGAAGAGCCAACTAAAATTCCGGTAAAGGTGCCTTTTCCCTAAGCTCTCCGACCTGCTGGGAAAGTGCCGGAAAATCAAAGTGAGATCCTGGAGCACTTGACACCATTGAAGATCAATCTTCCCTTACTACATGTGATCAAGCAAGTGCCGGCATACGCCAAGGTTATCAAGGATATGTGCACCATAAAGAGAAAGCACCACGTCAAGAAGACTGCATTCTTGACGGAACAAGTGAGCGCGGTGATTGAGCAGAAAACACTGCTGAAGTATAAGGATCCAGGTTGTCCTACCATTTCTTGCCAGATCGGGACACATGAATTCGGCCAAGCGTTACTAGACTTAGGATCGAGTGTGAACCTCATGCCTTTTTCGGTCTACTCGCAATTGGGTCTTAGAGAGATTAAGCCCACATCTGTGGTTCTGCAACTGGCCGATAGATCCATTAAGAGACCACGGGGAATAGTGGGAGATGTTTTGTTGCAAGTTGACAAGTTTTATTACCCCGTGGACTTTCTTATTTTGGATACATAATTCGTGGTGGATATGGAGTCATCCATTCCCATCATTCTGGGAAGACCATTTCTTGCCACAGCAAACGCACTTATCAATTGTAGGAATGGTCTCATGAAGATATATTTCGGGAATATGACCCTTGAGGTAAATATCTTTCATATTCAAAAGCAACCACATGATGATGATGAGTGTCACTAAACATTTATGATCGACACACTTGTCAAGGAGGGGATTCTGCTGCAAAGTAACTCTAAAGATATGGAAAACCTCCTCCAAAATTCTGAATCTGAGAGTTCCGATCCTTGTGAGGTGGCTAACAGTTCTGCTATTTTCAAAGAATCACAGGATAGAGGAACCAAGTTTGGGTCACCATGTTTTTAGGAGCTCCCAACAGAAGGAGAAAGACCGAATTCATCCACCGAGGAGGTTCCAAAAGTCAAGCTAGGCCAACCACTTGAGGGCTTAAAACATGCATTCTTGGGAGATGAAGACACATTCCCAGTCATCATCTCATCTAAACTCGATCTATTGCAAGAACAACGATTGATCGACATGCTGAAAGAGCGCAATTCTAAGATCAAGGTAAAAATGAAAGCGATTCATGACAAGCAGATCCTGAAGAAGAATTACTTTGAGCGGGTGAACCAGGTGGAAGAGATCATTCTCGACGACCCCGTTTACCAGCCCTGAGTAGTTTGCTCACATCTTCTGTACCATATTTTGATTTTTTATTTTTCTTTATTTCTTTTTACATTTTTTTTATGTGTGTTTTTGGAGAATCATATTAGGAAGCTCATGTTGTGCTTCTAAGTGGAAAGCTCATCGTCTAGGTGTCTTCTTTCTCTATATTTCCATAATTTTTGACATTGAGGACACTGTCTGATTTTGGTTGGGGGTGGTGAGCATATTCATGCGTAAGAGTAATTTTTGTCATGACGATATTTGGGTTAAACTTTTTACAAAGTTGTCTGAGTATGATTTCAAAATGATTGGTTTGAGTCAATTTTTACTGTCTTAGTTACGAAGAAATGACTTCCAGAGTTTCTTTTTGCATGTGCTAAACCTTGTGGTAAGATGGATGTTAATGCATGTCAGCTGAGAAAATTCCCAAGTTTAAGTACTTTATTTTTTGTGAGTTAAGAGAGTTGAGAAAACGACTTTTGAACCTTCATTGATCTTTTGAGCTGGTAAAATCACTATTAGAACATCATTACATGGTTAGTGGTATGCTTGGTGCATATGCTTGAGGGATGGATTTTGGGTTAGATAGGAATGATCTTATGTAATAGAGCCTCATTTGTTATTATTAAAAAAAAGAGCAAGAGCAACATTTCACAGATGATGTAGTTGGTCGTAATCACATTTAATGTTATATAGCTGTTTGTCAAAAGAACACCTTTCTACATTCACCTTATCATTCCAAGTTGTCTCTTGCCAAAAATAAAAAAATAAAAAAATAAAAAAAAAAGGAAGAAGAGAAAAAAAAGGAGTAGTTTATTTTTCTATGCATTTTTGGCTTTTTGTTCGTTTCAGTAAATTTCTGTTTGACCCGAATGAAATCCCAAAAGCTGGTTTGTGGTAAGAATGGTGGAATGTTCTAGTGGTTGATTAACCTATCTTTTGGTCAATGTTCGTTTGACTGCTTGTCCTAAATTTGACCTCCCTCACACTAAGCGTTGATTGTTCCATTTCCAACTCCATGAGAGAAAACCTTTGCACTCAAATATTCCTGACACCTGTGAGATCAATGGAGTTGAGACTTCTACTTGGTGAATTTTTCAAAGCTGCATGTGTTATGGTCAGTGGTAAGAAGGTTACGGTTTGGAGTACACACACACGACTCTGGAGTTATGACTGAAATAATCTTGATAGTATCTTTTGACTTCTTGCTAACAGTTTGTTTGAAATACTCAGGTGACTAAGCGAGTTGAGACTTGATTTTCTTTGTAACATGATTTCTCTTGCACTTGGATTGCTAAAGACTAGCAATAAGCTGGTTGGGGGTTGTGATTGGTGCATGAAAATGCATCATAAATACTACTTTTGATTTTTATAATATTAAAATATTTAAGCTTTAATTATGAAATTTCATTATTTTTATTTGTAATATTTTAATTGGAATTTGTCTAGTTTTTGCTTAATTATTTACCGATGAAAGCAGTGTAAAAAACTACACAAGAATAAGCCATGAAGCCAGGTTTTCAAACCACTCGAGCCAAGCTCTCAGCCAAGCCGCACAAGCCGATCAGAGAGAGGGAGAGCCGCGTGAGCCGAGCCACAAGCTGATTCCAGCTCTCCCACGTTTCCTCACTCTTCCTCGCGCGCGTCACCTCCACGCATGGCCGCAACGCGCGCGTTCCTTGCACGCAGACATCAACGCGCGTTTCAGCTTCTCCCGCATGGGTCCCGCGTCTGCAATGCCAGTCTGATTTCCCAATGATGTCACGCCAGCTGTCAACCTTGTCCCCTGTCTGACCATCGCCAGCTCCATCCGCCCAATCCGCCCGCGACACATGGCACTTTTCCTCCTCACTGCCAATTACGTTGTGACACGTGTCCCCTTGGTGTTGAATCCGAATTTCTCCATCAATATCAGAGCAAATTGGCCAGATTTCTTCCCCAAATTAAATATATGATTTCTCCTAATTTATGTGTAATTTTATTTTGTTTCCTTTTCTTTTGTAATTTTCTAGTTTTATAATTTATTTCCTTATTTGATAGACAACCTCTGAACACTATAAATAGAGGGGTTGGCCTAAGGTTTTAGGAAGCTTTTAATATTCAGTTTTCTGTCGTCTTCCTGTCAGTCTCATATTTTCTCTCTAGAACTTGTGAGAATGTTTTGCAAGATAGGCTAGAGTTTTCTTGGTGAGGTTAGAGATGAACTTCTGTTGAGTGATCCAATTCGGAGTTTTGATTCCTTGTTCTGTAAACTTCAACATCTGAATGAATTAAATCTCATCTATTTTTCTATTACTTTTCAAAATATTGTGTGCCAATTTTTATATAAGTTTAGTCACGCTTTTCTTATGTAATTCTGTCATGCAATGTTTTGTTATTCAAATTATTTTGCAAATTGTCTTTTACTGCAATATTGTCAAATTGATATATTGTCGATTTTAGATAACTTGTAATAATAATATTTCCGGAGTCAACATAGAGATTTAATCTATTCAGTTCTTTTATTTTGTGAATAAAAACTGGAATTGGTGAACGAAACTTAAGGATTCTCGACACCTTACCGTTTTTATTATTGAATTTTCTTCATACAAATTTTCTCCTTTTTGTTATATTTGCAACAAAATCTCAAAAAAACTATTCTTTTTCTTTAATTCACTTTTCTCTAACGCTTTTATTCTATTAATCATTCTTATTATTTTGTTATCTCTCTGTGGATACTGTTGGGAATAGTGTCCTGAAAGCATGAGATGTAAAAGGATATTTATTATTTATTTAATAAAATAGTTTATTCATCATTTTATGTGCATATATTTATGAATATTTTATGAATATCAAATAAAATTCCTTGATTATTTATGTAACCTTAAACATAGTATATAAGTGTTATATACAAGAGGATAATGTTTAAGGATAATAATCAAAAGTAATCGTTCATGATGAATTTAATTAAAGTTTGGAATCTTTAATTAAAACATTATTAATACATGTCATTCCCATTTAGAATGGAACGGTGTTATCCGTGACCGTTAATATGGCGAGATATTGAATGAGTGTATTTCGCATAATGATATTATGTGGAACATGGATGCGCAACAAATATGAATTTCTAATAATTTCCGTTAAGCATAGAAATTCTAATTGAGTCTACCGATGGTCATATATAGAATGATCTTAATTCGAGTACTTAACAAACTCCTATTTATGGATTTATGTCTTTTGATTTACTCGGCACGGATTCAAAACCCTGAATCCTATTCCTTGTATTTTGAGACATAATGAAATAAGTAGCTGGGAATGTTATTATACGAGATGGAATCCATTCCTTCTTGAGAAAGAAGCAGATAAATAATTCTCTTGAGTGTTGATTCGGTACTTGGATTAGTAAGAGCGCTCCGTTTCATGAATGTGTTTTATGAATCACTATCCATTAGAGAATCAATGGTACTCAAGGATAAAGATGTAATTAGAGAGGTTAACGGATTCTACCCGACTCTAATTATGAATTATTTATGGAGGATCGATCTATATGCAATGACTATATCAAATGGACACTTCACGGTTTAGAAGTAATTAATGTCTATAATTCCGAGAGTGCAATTCCAAGTTTATAGTGGAGTAACTATTGAATTAATAGAATTAATTAATTAATTAAAGTGTTTAATTAATTATTAATTTTATTGGAGCTCGAATTATAGGTCCATTAGTCCCCGCATCGTCCTTGTAATTCTACCGCACACAAAAGGGCAAAATGGGAATTTTAGAATTACGAATTCTAAAATTAAATACTCAAGAATAATTAATTAAAGTAATTATTATTTAAATAATGAGATTATTTAAATTTGAATTTGAACATATCTAGATTTATCCATTTAAACTTATTTGATAAGTTGTTTAATTTAGAATTCAAATTAATTTAAGTTTGACTTAAATTCAATTTGAATCAATTTAAAATTGACCACTTGGATAATGGATAAAAGATCTTCCTTCCCTATCTTATCTAGGCGCCACACACAGGGATAAAACCCTAGTGTGTGGCCGGCCACCTAAGGGATAAGGGGAAGGGATTTTTTGTTTCAAATTCAAAATTGGAGATAAGGATTTGATCCTATTTTGAAGTTTGACTTCTTCTCTTTAAATATGAGATAAATGAAAAATTGTAGGACAATTTTTGAAATCACTTTCAGCCCTAGTTCCCCTAGTGCTGGCCGAAATTCCTCATAGCAAAGAGAGAGAAAATATTTTTCTCCAAAAATTCCACATCGTGCATGCGTTGGTGTTTGTGGAAATTCGAGTGTTTCAGAAACCTATTTTGTCTCACGTGTGCCCACACACACGTCTACGTGGAATCAAGGAATTGACGTGGAAGACTTTGGTGTTCTAAACACAAAGCTTGGAGCTAGGACTGTTCGTGGTCAAAGAAAATTAAGATATCATCCGAGTCGGCTACAAGGTATTTTTTCGGTTGATCCTTGAATCTTATAAATTAATGAGATTAATTTATTGATGCATAAATTAATATACTCTATAGAGTATCTCAAAAGTTTTATGAAAATTTTTGTCATACACGATCCGCTATTCCGCTGCGTTTCCGCCGCCGAATTCGATTCGGCAACCAACAATTGGTATCAGAGCGGTCTATAGACGATATTAATTTATGCTTTGACTATTTGATAATTGAATATGTATGTATGTGATGAGTAGGCACTTGCATTTATGGATGTTTATTTTTATTCATGATGATGAATGTATGGATGATGGATTTGGTCGTTAATTATATGGTTCCATGGATCGGTTATATTCATTCGTTAATAAAATTATTTGTAATTTAATTCGGGATTAGAATTATTGTAATTCTAGGATTTGGGTAGAATTAGGGTTTCAGATTTTGAATCAAGAAGGAGGCCTTGAAGATCATATTTGAAGCCTTCAAAGAAGCCCAGAAACTGCCCAGAAAAATTCTGGAAATCGCGGCCCAGACGCGTCTCGGACGTGGCCCAGGTGCGTCCCGGACGCGGCCCAGGCGCGGCCAGGACGCGGCCCAGGCGCGTCGGCCCAGGCGCGGCCAGGACGCGGCCCAGGTGCGTCCCGGACGCGGCCCAGGCGCGGCCAGGACGCGGCCCAGGCGCGTCCCGGACGCGGCCCAGGCGCGGCCAGGACGCGCCCCAGCGCGCGCCCAGGCCGCGCCCCAGCGCGTGGCCAGGCCGCGGCCCAGGGCTGCGGCCCAACGCGCCTGGCGGCCCAAGTTCGGGATTTGATCCCGAACGGGCCCGGGTTTCGAAACCCTCGTAAAGTGCCGACGAGCCCGGAAAAGTTCCGGATCCCAAGGAAGGTGAAATCCAACCCGGAGACAAAGAATGAAGCCAAAGAATAAAGAATTCAAGAATCAAGACCCGTTGATGTAACGGAAGAATATAATTATTGTAATTATTTATTTATTCGATTCGATTGAGTTGTAATTTATTTTTCCATGGGACCCGTCAAATCCATCTCAATAGTTGATTGCATATATTTATATTTTATGTTGATAATTATATATTATATATGTCCATGCATATAACATGCCATGTAGATATAATGTGCCTACTCATATGTTTTTATAACATGCCATGCATACACGCCGTTAATTGTTATTATTTATTTTATTTATTATAAAAGTGTTTTAGAAAAATAAAATAAAATAAGAACCATGCGCTAAAAAATCGATTTAATATGATTAAATTGATTTAAGTTGCAAAATTGATTTGCAAAATAATAATGTACATGTGAAATTGAATTTAAAAGTTAAATTTTTGAATTTCACTTATCCGAAAAATAAATTGTTTATTTTTCGATTTGAAAATCATGAGATGTTTTTCAAATAAAATACATATTTGCAAAATAATGAGTGGGAGAGGGTTGTATGGCAATACGACCCACTAGTCTCCACCGTTAGCGCAACAACACCGTGAGATCCGGAAAGGGGCTTTGCGGCGACATTGAATCGCCCTCTAAAGGAGAGTGTCCTTGCCGGATCAATAACAAGGTTGGCTTCCTAGAGATAAGATTTCAGGATGTATTTCCGAATTGACTACCCAAAGGTAGCAATCCGGAGTTAAGTCTATGGGATCCAAACGGTGGGTTACACTCATAAAATATAATCAAATTTGTTGGTTATATTTTGACCCGAAAATAACGGTAGTTAATAAATATGAAAATATGAGATATTTTGACTATATTTATTAACTGAGAAGAGTCTCGGTCTAATTGGCATATAACTTGACTACCCAAAGGTACACTTTATATGTGGAAAATTGGATTATCGTTGGCACCTAAAATTAAAACATGATTTATGTGTTTTTCATGTGCATCATGCATCATATTTAATTGTGCCTAAATACATGCCTTGATATCCATGCACATAAATTGATTAGATGAATATTCTATTTATTTTCAGCAATATGTCGAATCCCATTATCACACTACTAGCGATCAAAAAATTAGACGCGGTGATAATTATGCTAAGTGGAAAACTAACATGAACATACTATTGGTCCAAGAAGACTATAAGTTTGTCCTAGTGGAGGAATGTCCTCCCCGAACCCGCTGCAACCGCATCCAAAACCGCAGGGAGCCTTTTGATCGCTGATCAAGGCCAACAATAAAGCAAAGTGCTTTATGCTTTGGCCAAAGATGAGCGATAAAAGCCGCAAGAAGCATGAGGAGATGGAGACCGCTTATGAGATAATGGAGTCTCTAGAAGCCATGTTCGCGCCCCTTCCGAAAAAAAGGCTCGCTTTGGATGCCGTAAGGGCTTTCATGAACGACAAGATGAAGAAAGGTTCTTCACAAGGCACATGTTCTCAACATGATTGATCACCTCCACGATGCGGAGCTCAATGGTGCCAAAATCGATGAAGCCACCCAAGTTGGCATCATCCTCGAAAGCTCGTCCCCCACTTTCATGAGTTCGTGAACAATTTTGTTATGAACAAAAAGAAGTGCAATCTCACTCGAACTCATGAATGACCCGCAAAACTTCGAATCCACCAACAAAAGAAGGGGAGGAGAAGCAAATGTTAGAAGGTGAAAGTTCTCGTAAAAACAAAAGGAAAAACCGTAACTGTGGGAAGAGGAAAGAAGGGAAAGAACAAGAGACCCAAGAAAGCAAAGGGCCCCGCCCGAAAACCCGAAGGAAAGTGTTTCCACCGCAATGGCAAAGGGCACCGGAAGAGAAATCACAAAGTATCTCGAGGAGTCAAAAAGAAAAAGGAACAAGGTAAATCGATTTACTAGTCCTTGAAACATGTTTAGTAGAGGGTGATACCTCAGGCTGGATAATTGATTCAGGAGCGACTAATCATGTTTGTTTCTCTTTCGTAGTCTTAGTTCTTACACCGAGCTAGCCGATGGGGACTACACGATGAAAGTAGGCAATGGCGCAAGAGTTTCGGCAAAAGCAAAGGGAGAAGTTAGACTTCGTTTTAGGGAAAATAAATTTTTAGTTTTGAACAATGTTTATTTTATTCCGGATATTCGTAGAAATTTGATTTCTGTGGCTAAGTTATTTGAACAATTATTTAAAGTTTATTTTGATAATGAATTTGTTCATATTTCTCGAAATGGTTTAAATATTTGTTCGACGTCTGATGATGGTTTATATTGTATAAAACCAATACCTAACTCATCGCTTAACACCGAAATGTTCGTGAGTTGCCGAACCTAAGAATAAAAAGCAAAAAGATTTCTCACGATAACAATACATATCTGTGGCATCTTAGGCTTGGTCATATTAACCTAAATAGGATTGAAAGACCGGTAAAGGATGGTCCTTTATGAGCTAAAAGTTGGCGAGCTTCGATCTGTGAATCTTGTTTGGAAGGTAAAACGACCAAGAGACCTTTTACAAAAAAAGGAGAAAGAGCTACGGAACCCCTTCGGGTTGATACATTCGGATGCATGTGGACCGTTAAACGTCCAAGCTAGAGGAGGTTACGAATATTATGTCACTTTTATTGACGACTATTCGAGATATGGTTATGTTTACTCGATGCAACGGAAATCAAAACTTTTGGAAAGTTTAGAGAATTCCGAGCGAAGTTGAAAAACAATTAGGTAAACCAATCAAGACACTTCGATTAGATCGAGGGGTGAATACCGGACCAAGAGTTCCGGGATTTCTTGATTGAAGAAGGTGTGGTATCCCAATTGATCGCACCCGTACACCACAATGAGAATGGTGTGGCCGAAAGGAGAAATCGGACTTTGCTTGACATGATGAGATCAATGTTAAGTTATTCATCACCGCCTACCTCATTCGGGGTTATGCCTAAAAATGACTACTTACATTACGAATAGAGTACCATCTAAGTCTCGTACCTCGACACCCTTAGAGTTGTGGTGCGGTCGAAAACCTAGTTTGAGACACGTGCGATATGGGGTGTCCGGCACATGTGTTTGAAGGGAAAGACGGGAAGTTGGAACCCAAGTCGGCGTATGTATGTTTGTAGGATATCCCGATGGGACAAAGGGAGGTTTCTTTTATAGTCCCAAGATCAAAAAGGTGTTTGTATCGACAAATGCCACTTTTCTCGGAGCATGACTATATGATAGATTTTAAGCCCGAAGTAAGATAGTATTAGAAGAGTTACTTTCCGATGAGATCGGACCACAATCGACAAGAGTTGTCGGACCACTCGGAGAAAAGACCACAGTTCCTAATCGACTCCGGCACCTCGTCGTGGTGGGAGGGTAAGCCGTTACCCGACCGTTATATGAGGAAGCCCAAATCGTCACCGATGACTTGGTAAGGAGGATCCATCGACCTTTAAGGATGCGATGGACGATTCTCGATAAGGAAGAATGGCAAGCAACTATGAAACTCGAGATGGAGTCTATGCACTCTAACTCGGTCCGGCAACTTGTAGATCTACCCAAGGGGTAAAACCCATTGGATGCAAGTGGATCTTCAAGAGAAAGAGAGGAGCGGATGGAAAAGTAGAGACTTTTAAAGCAACGCTAGTGGCTAAGGGTTATACCCAAAAGGAGGGAGTTGACTATGAGGAAACTTTCTGCCAAGAGCCATGCTTAAGTCCATCCGGATACTCCCCGCCATTGCAAAGATATTTTGACTATGAGATATGGCGATGGACGCCAAGACAAATTTTTCTCGAATGGCTATCTTGATGAAACCATCTATATGGATCAGCCAGAGGGTTACATAGTGGAAGGCCAACAAAGAGAAAGTCTCAAAACCGCAAAGGTCCATTTATGGACCAAGCAGTTTCTAGATCATGGAACATCGGTTTGATGAGGTCAGAAGTCTTATGGATTTGATCAAAACATTGATGAACCATGCGTCTACAAGTATAAGAAAGAAGAGAAAGTGGTCTTCTTAATTCTTTACGTCGATGACATCCTACTCATAGGGAATGATGTGGGAATGATGACGATGTAAAGGAGTGGTTAGCCACCAATTCCAAATGAAAGATTTAGGAGAGGCAAGCTATGTTCTTGGGATCAAGATTATTCGAGATCGCAAGAAAAAGCTTTTGCGTTATCACAAGCATCTTATATAGACAAAGTGTTGTCTAGGTATTCGATGCAAAACTCCAAGAAAGGAAATTTGCCTTCTAGGCATGGTATTCATCTTTCTAAGGAACAATGTCCAAAGACCCCGCAGCGGGAAGAAGAAGATATGAGAAGGTATCCTACGCTTACGGCCGTGGGAAGCCTTATGTATGCCATGTTGTGTACAAGACCGATATCTCGCTATGCAAAGGGGAGTAGTCGATCGCTACCGGTCCAACCTGTGGATTAGATCATTGGGTTGCGATGAAGTGTATTCTCAAGTATCTTAGGAGAACGAGAAACTATATGTTAGTATATTCGAGAAGATCTGCTCTCACCGGATACACAGTTCGATTTCCAATCGAGATAAAAGATAGTCGACGATCGACATACGGATCTGTGTTCACTCTTAATGGAGGAGCCGTGGTATGGAGAAGTATAAAGCAAAAGTGTGTTGCTGACTCTACCATGGAAGCTGAATATGTTGCGACTTGTGAAGCCGCAAAAGAAGCTACATGGCTCGGGAAGTTCTTAACGATCCGAAGTTGTTCCAGATATGGATAAGCCAATTAAGCTCTCTTGTGACAACAAAGGGAGCGGTGGCTAATTCAAAAGAACCTAGAAGCCATAAGAGTGCGAAACATATAGAAAGGAAATATCACCCGATCGAGACATTGTGGATAGAGGCGATGTAAGCTGTTCAAGATCGCGTCGAGAGGACAACCTTGTCACCCGCTCACCAAGACATTGCCATTGAATGTTTTTGATCGGCACTTAGATGGATTTGGGATTAGAGACATGACACACCTGCTTTAGGACAAGTGGGAGATTGTTGGGAATAGTGTCCCGAAAGCATGAGATGTAAAAGGATATTTATTATTTATTTAATAAAATAGTTTATTCATCATTTTATGTGCATATATTTATGAATATTTTATGAATATCAAATAAAATTCCTTGATTATTTATGTAACCTTAAACATAGTATATAAGTGTTATATACAAGAGGATAATGTTTAAGGATAATAATCAAAAATCAATCGTTTCATAATGAATTTAATTAAAGTTTGGAATCTTTAATTAAAACATTATTAATACATGTCATTCCCATTTAGAATGGAACGGTGTTATCCGCACCGTTAATATGGCGAGATATTGAATGAGTGTATTTCGCATAATGAGATTATGTGGAACATGGACGCAGACACAATATGAATTTCTAATAATTTCATTAAGCATAGAAATTCTAATTGAGTCTACCGATGGTCATATATAGAATGATCTTAATTCCGAGTTCTTAACAAACTCCTATTTATGGATTTATGTCTTTTGATTTACTCGCACGGATTCAAACCCTGAATCCTATTCCTTGTATTTTGGAGACATAATGAAATAAGTAGTCGGAATGTTATTATACGAGATGGAATCCATTCCTTCTTGAGAAAGAAGCAGATAAATAATTCTCTTGAGTGTTGATTCGGTACTTGGATTAGTAAGAGCGCCCGGTTCATGAATGTCTTTTATGAATCACTATCCATTAGAGAATCAATGGTACTCAAGGATAAAGATGTAATTAGAGAGGTTAACGGATTCTACCCCGACTCTAATTATGAATTATTTATGGAGGATCGATCTATATGCAATGACTATATCAAATGGACACTTCACGCTTTAGAAGTAATTAATGTCTATAATTCCGAGAGTGCAATTCCAAGTTTATAGTGGAGTAACTATTGAATTAATAGAATTAATTAATTAATTAAAGTGTTTAATTAATTATTAATTTTATTGGAGCTCGAATTATAGGTCCATTAGTCCCCGCATCGTCCTTGTAATTCTACCGCATACACAAAGGGCAAAATGGGAATTTTAGAATTACGAATTCTAAAATTAAATACTCAAGAATAATTAATTAAATAATTATTATTTAAATAATGAGATTATTTAAATTTGAATTTGAACATATCTAGATTTATCCATTTAAACTTATTTGATAAGTTGTTTAATTTAGAATTCAAATTAATTTAAGTTTGACTTAAATTGAATTTGAATCAATTAAAATTGACTCACCGGATAATGGATAAAAGATCTTCCTTCCCTATCTTATCTAGGCGCCACACACAGGATAAAACCCTAGTGTGTGGCCGCCACCCAAGGGATAAGGGAAGGGATTTTTGTTTCAAATTCAAAATTGGAGATAAGGATTTGATCCTATTTTGAAGTTTGACTTCTTCTCTTTAAATATGAGATAAATGAAAAATTGTAGGACAATTTTTGAAATCACTTTCAGCCCTAGTTCCCCTAGTGCTGGCCGAAATTCCTCATAGCAAAGAGAGAGAAAATATTTTTCTCCAAAAAATTCCACATCGTGCATGCGTTGGTGTTTGTGGAAATTCGAGTGTTTCAGAAACCTATTTTGTCTCACGTGTGCCCACACACACGCTCACGTGGAATCAAGGAATTGACGTGGAAGACTTTGGTGTTCTAAACACAAAGCTTGGAGCTAGGACTGTTAAGTGGTCAAAGAAAATCAAGATATCATCCGAGTCGGCTACAAGGTATTTTTTTCTATTGATCCTTGAATCTTATAAATTAATGAGATTAATTTATTGGTGCATAAATTAATATAATCTATAGAGTATCTCAAAAGTTTTATGAAATTTTTGTGATACACGATCCGCCTTTCCGCTGCGTTTCTGCCGCCGAATTCGATTCGGCAACCAACAGATACGACCACCCTTCTGTGCTACAATTGACCGCTTGTGGACATCACTTTTGGGTGTTAATCAAGCGTCGATCCCTTTCATTGTCGGAATGATTCCACGCGAAGACATCTAAGTTCTTTTTGAGGAAGTTTTCGATCTCAACTTTATGTGGCAGAGCTAAGCCTGAACCTACTTTTAGCACTTTGGTGGGCTTGTTTTCATCGACTTGGATTTCCACCAACTGCTCGATGGGTTGAGACCATGTGACTTCTTCTTGGATCCTGGGATCTAGGTCCTCGATGGGGCCCTGGAGAACCATTTTGGCTTCCTGTCTTCCTGGCTTGTCGTATCCGCGCAGGGCAACGGAATATGCGACCCTAGCCTCATACTGGTTGCTCTTCATTTCCCCTATGCCATTTGGGGTGGGGAATTTGACCTTCTGGTGGTAGACAAAGGTTATTGCTCTTAATGCCTGGAGGGTTGGCCTCCCGATTACCGCGTTGTACTGGGAGCCTCCTTTGATGATCACGAAGTTGGCCATTGTTGTTGCCTGTCGTAGTTTTTCTCCTGTGGTTGTAGGTAGTCAGATAGTTTCTTGAGGGATGAAGGAGTCTCCAATGAACGCGTATAGTGGCCTGGAGGTCCTTTCCAACTACCCCTTGTGGATCCCCATTTTTTCCAAGCAGTCAGAATATAGGAGGTCCAGCGAGCTCCCATTATCTACCAAGATTCGACACATGGTGTGGTTCTCGATCATGGCTTCCACCACCAGCGCGTTGTTGTAGGGGAAATGGACTCCGGTGGCGTCGTCCTCGTTAAAGGCCACGTCAGTGTGGCTGTGCCTCTGGATTTTTACGGCGGAGACGCTCCAGAACCGTTCCTGGTAAACCCCCTTGGCCTCATGGGCGTAGTCCTTCTGCGACCTCCGCGTGTCTCCCCCTATATAGGGGCAACCGTGGACAGTTCATATGACGCCGACAGGTTCCCGATCTTCTGGGCGATGGTTCTCCTCTCAGCGTCGGCTGTCATTTTGCCCACCATGGCCGTCGTTGCGGGGTCTCCGCTTGACCCTGAATTCCTACAGCCTTCCCTCGCGGATTATTCTTTCAATTTCATCCTTGAGGTCAGCGCAATCATTGGTGTGGTGGCCGACATCGCCGTGGAACCTACAGAATTTCTTCGGGTTCCTTCGGTTGGGATCCAACTTCATTGGTTCTGGTCGGTGTAGCAAGTTTCCGCGGCCGACCTGGTTGAAGATCTCCTCGATGCCTACCGTCAGTTCATGGTAGGTGTCATATTTCTGGAATAGCCGGGGCCTGCGGGCATCCTCCTGTCTTGGCTTCTTGGCCTCTGGTGCTCCTAGCGTTGAGGTTGGTTGTTTGTCCCCGCTTCCTCCTCCTCGACGCTTCTTCTCGTCTTGTTTTGATGGCGTCGACCCCTGCTTGGCCCCTTTACCCTTATTAGACCTATGCTCAGGGTCGTTGGCATCCGCTTCTTCAGCATTGATGTATCCTTGCGCTTGTGCAAGGAACTCCTTGTAGCTGGACGGGGGTTTTCGGTTCAGTTTCCTTTTGAAGGGAGTTATTTTCTTCATGCTGGATAACGCCCCCATTAAGGCTTCTCTGTCCGTTATATCCATTGTAGCGGCGACAGCCTCGCCATACCTGGTAAGCCACTCTCTTAACGTCTCATTTGGCTTTTGGTATATCATTGTTAGATTCTGCTTCGGGGGGACGTACTTTTTAACCCTTATGAGCTGGAGGGAGAATGCTTCCTTTAACTCATCCCAGCTTGAGATAGAGTTTGGCTTTAGCGTCCAGAACCATCTTCGGGCAAAGTCTGTTAGGTGGTTCCGAAAGGCTCAGCACATGATCTCCTCGGCGTATCTGTGCAAGAGCATGTGCCCTATGTACATCTCCAGATGGTCGTCGGGATCTCCTCGCCCGTCGTATGGTGGGATCGACGGTGACCTGTATTTGTCGGGGAGAGGAAGTGTCATTATTTCCGTGGTGAACGGATGGTCATGCGTGCAATTGGGCGTAATGTCGACGTTTACCACCTCGGCCACTCGTCCAATGTTCTTCTTCAGACCTGCCACATCCCCCGTCAGCTTTCTTTCCAGGCTGGCCATGCGTTCCATGAGGGTTCGCGCTTCTTCTATAGAAACGGCTGAGCCAGCAGCTCTCGACGCTTCCACCCTTTGAGCAATGGTCCACCTCCGGCCTGGCCGCCCGCCTGTACTGACCCCAAGTCTCCTGGTTGGTTTCCTTCGGGATTTTGGGGCAGCACCTCAACAGCTCGGAGTCCGGTGGCTCCTAATTGACTATTGGAGGAATAGGAAGGCCGAGGCCTAGGAGGGCCCTGGTGGTTCTCGCTTTCCCTGGTTCCTTCTTGGACATGTGGGTGGTTACCGTGATTTAGATTTCTCATCATGGCAGGTCCCTGCGGCCTCGGGACATCTTTTAGTAGCGGCATGGAGTTCCTTCCATCTAAGCGCTCAACCACGGTCTCTAGCCCACATACCAACTCGGTCAGAGTGGTTATTTGGGCTTGCATCTGCATCGGATCCAGCCGTGGTGCGTCTGGAGGTGGGACTCCATTTCTGTCTGGGCGCAAATCTTCTTCCATCCCGCTATTCTCTGGGTGGATGGTGGTTTGTAACTATGTTTTCGGGGGTCAAACGCTTTCGTTCCCCAGCAGAGTTGCCAATTGTTGACAGTTGAATTTCATCAACAAAAATCGGCCGTGTTACCTTGGGGTTTTCCTTCGGGTTACCGGCCTATGTGTGTAATGAAAGTGTGGATACTTTTTAGATATGTGTATTTGTGTGTTAAGTGAACTGTATGTAAACAAACACAAGGAATTTTATAGTGGTTCACTTTGTATGATTAGAGCTACATCCACTGTAATTTTGTATTTCTTTTGAGAGGACAACAATTTATAAGTTATGGCTCTCCTTTTCTCTCTTGTGTTCAGTTCTCAGACCCGTCTCTCGGTGGGGGTCTTCACCCTTTTATACTAGGCTTCCTTCACCTAGTGGGTTTCTTTTATCGATGGAAGTACTCAAGTGTTCTCCCTTAGTAGGCCCAGATGTAGCCCACTAATCAGCACTGTTCACTCAGCCAATTAGTCTTCTATTACGGCTCTGTGATTCTTCATAATGCTTTCCTGTCCCCTGTGGGGCAGTTTGAGAGTTTGTAATTAATGCTGACAGACGTCTTCCATTTTTGCACGCAACCCGCCATGTCTTAAAAGAACGTTCCCCTCGTCGCCAGCGCCGTTTAGCCCCATTCGTCCTTTCTGGCGGTCCTTTATGCGATTGAGGAATCTCCATACCTTAATTTAGGCGGCACTATCCGTCGGCGCCACAAGGGGTCGTCGCCTTAATCTGGACTTCATTTTAGGGCTTAGCAGCTGATTCAGAGTGAAACGTAGACGTCCAGGGTTGTGTGTTTGGCGGAGAGTGGTTATGGCCACGTGTCGTGGTGTCGTTGATTCAGGTGTCCATCACATTTTCTCACACAACTGTCTGTAAAAGGAAGACAAGGGTACGTGTTGCACATTAACATGCTGTACAGCTGCATGTACATTGAACCTCTTCTTAAACGGTTCAATAAAAAAAATCACCAAACTTTGTGTGGAAATAACAAATTATTATATATACTAAAGGAGAGCCGGGATTCACTATTCATTGTACAGTAAATGAACAGTGAATTCCCGATTTTGTCCTTACTTTCTGATGTTTAATTTTTTTAATGCCCGTTGTGTCCTGTTATGTTATTTTACGTTTTTGTCCTTGATTTTTCCTCATTGTTTGGCTTAGCTCAAGGGGAATTTTTGCCATTGCATTTCCCTGTTTTGTTATTATCTTTTGATGTTTATTTTTTTAATGCCCATTGTGTCCTGTTATGTTTTTTTACGTTTTTACCCTTGATATTTCCTCATTGTGTGGCTTAGTTCCAGGGGTATTTTTGCCATTTCATTTTTTATGCTGATTTTTTCTGCCCTCTCTTTCTCTTGGTCTTTGTGTCTTCTCGAGTTTTCTATTCTTACTTCTGGAGCTTCTGTCCTTTTGTCGTTTTTGTGCTTCTTCGTTTTTTTTTTCTTTTCCGCCCTAATTGCTTCTCTCTTCATTCCCTTTCTCTGATTCCATTTAGCCACAAGTGAACATCCACGATTTATGTGATATTTGTTGTGGGTTCTTTGATTTTTTCCGTCTGTGATTTTGGCTTGATTTTTGGATCGTTTTTTGCTTCGTTTTCCTGTTTTCGCCTGATTTTTGGATGCTTTTTTACTTCGTTTTGCTGCAGGTTTTGTGAAAATTTTTCTTGCATGTTTCTTTCTTGATCTGATTCCCTCATTTACTTTGGTTTCCTCTTTATTGTTTTCTCGAGTTTTTCCTTTTATTTTTTTCTCCAAACCGTCTTCGGTTCATTACTGCCTTTTCTCTTTTTTTTTCCCCGCTTTTCTTTTATTCGATAAGTATTTTTCTTCCATGTTTCTTTCTTGATCTGATATGCTCATTTAATTTGGTTTCCTTTTTATTTTTTTTGCATAATTTTCCCTTTATTTTTTCCTCGAGTCCATGTATTTCTGCCTTTTTCTCTCTCTTTTTTTTCCATTTTTTTGTTAGGTTTTGTCTTTGTTGGTTTCATTTTCTCATTTAATTTATTTTTGCCTCTATTTTTGCTCGACTCAATGTTATCCTTTTTTTTTCGTTTTTCTTTCAATGTCTGGTTTCTTTTGTCATTCCCATGCTTCAAGAGATAATTTTTTTTTCTGCTTTTATTTTTGTGCCTTTTCCTTTCTTTTTCTTGCTATTCACTTTTGTTATTGATCTATTTCAGGAAATAACTTTGTCCAGAAAGAAGGTTATATGAGTGCCTTTTGATATTCTTTGTTGCTGACTTCACCTGAGATATAGATAAGTATCTATTTTTTTATTGTGCATTGATTAATTTGTTGATCTGTGATATCTACACTCCTGATTTGATTACCTAACTTGATGATTTGTAGCCAAATTGTTGCACACACATTTACTTAGGCTGATGATCTGTACCTTAAACATATATTTTCTGCATTTATTATTTTGTTGATCTGTGATATGTAGATTGCTGATTTGGCTGCCTAAATTGATGATCTGTACGTATATTGTTGCAGACACATTAACTACTTAACTTAATGATCTGTACCCATATTATTGCAGAAGCATTAAATGAATTGTTTCTTTTTTTTATCGTTAGTTAATTTCTGAAATTTGTGAAAAATTTGAAAAAAAAAATTGAAAGCTTTTCCTTTTTGTTTTTGTTTTTGTTTTTATTTTTTTTCCTTTTTTCTTTCCTGAAGTCATTATAATCTATATAATAATTTGATTTTTGCTCAATTTACCCTACATTACTTCTACCACCTGATTAATCAATCTTACCTCCTTAATTCTTACAAACCGACTTTCTTTTACTACGTGTCCTCTCATAAATCATGTACAGTTGAAATTTTTTCCCTCATTTACTCTCTATAAATGCTACTGCTATATCAATATTTTTTTTATCTATTTGTCCCTTGCTCTCCTGTGACTTTGCTTTGTCTCCTTCATATTTCATCTCACGTTCTTTATTGCTCTGCTACATTCTGAATCATTGATTGCTCTTTCTATTCCTGTTCTTCTTCCTTGCGCTTGACTTTTAATCCTTTGCATTTCATCTTCAATCACTTATTAGTCTGCTTTAATCCTACTCACTTACTACCCCAACTTCCTACCTTTGTATTTAGTCACTTTCTTTGCTGGTTTTTGACTGGTTGCTATTTCATATTTAAGGCAGTGTTTACAGTGCTCCAAGTATTACTTATAATCTTTGCCTATAGCCATTCACTATTTGTTAATCTATATCTACTTTTTTCTTTTATTCTCTTTTCTTTATATCACAATTATGATTGGGATGCATTTTGACATCTTGAACTTTATATAAACAATCCCAAAACAATTGTGATTGGGTTTATCTCACTTCCTCTTTATATTCCCTCTAAAGCCGAGAATTGAAACCTGTCCAACTTAGGAAAAGAGAGACATTCTTGGTTGCTCCTATAAGTGAAGCTTGCTCCATCTACAGGTAAATTCACCAACTGAATTTAGTTTCTAGATTAATTTAAATATCACTTATTTCATCCTAATTTTTTGATGATTTTAACTTACTTTGATGTATTAGTCCTTTTTTCCTGTTGGTCTCAACATTTTATCTTAGTTTTAATTATTGATTGTTCTATTCTTATTATTTCAATTAGGAAATTCTCTTCATACCGTTTTCTTCTCTCTTTTTACTTACTCTAACATTTTTTGCTTTTTGCCTTTTTCGTTTCACCTTGGCATATTTAGTACTCATTCTTTTAAGCTGCCTCTACCTGATTTCTGTTTCACTGGTTCATACTCACCATTTCAGGAAATATTTCCTACAGGTACTTTCACTAACTCTTGCCCATATTTTCTTCATTATCACATACACATATATCTGTACACATTTTTGCTTAATATATTTAATTCTTACTTGATTTTGTATATGACAACCATACTTACAATTAAATTTAATCGCTTTACCTCTCTATAATCGGTCCAAAATTTATTGACAAGAAACGACACTTACTCATATTAAATAAAATCATTTAAATGTTTTTTTTTCTTCTTCTTCTTCCTCTTCTATAAGATGTGGCAATGATGATGATTAATTTTGACCTATTCAATTTCATCTAATATATTCAAAAATTACTGTGAATAAATGTATCTTATTTGAATTTAAATTTTTTCTTCTGTTTTCACTAAAATAACTTAAATCTTTCTATTTTTGTTTTTGTTTCTCTTTTATTCTTCTTTTTTCCCCCTCCAAAAAATTTAAGACCATTTTCACATAATTTAAACTTTATCTATTTCTATTTACTAAATTCTTCCATATTATTTCTGTCATCATTTTACAAATTTGATTTCCAGTGCAGCAACACTATCACCTTTCCTATTTTGGTCTTCATTTTTTTTTGTTTATATACAAAAAAACCTTTTCAACTTAAATATATTTTTCCTAATCATTTCTTTGATTAGCTTTATATATAAAAAATCTTTTTTCTTCTCAATATCTGAGCCACAATTAGACAAAGCTTTATATTTCTTTCTTTGTTTGCATATAATTTCATCTGAGCAAGGAGGATCACGTTCCCTTTGAAATAGCTCCATGATACTAGCATTTTGTAAATATGATTTGGTTATTCCTATTTGTCTCCAATACAGTAACAGTATCACCTCCCCTGTTTTGGTGTTCCATTTTTTGTTTGTATACAAAAAACGTTTTGAACTTAAATATATTTTTCCTAATTGTTTCTTTCATTAACTTTATATATAAAAAATCATTTTTCTTCTCAATATCTAAGGCACAATTAGAGAAAGGTTTATGTTTGTTTCTTTGTTTGTGTATAATTTCATCTGACCAAGGAGCATCACGTTGGCTTTCAAGCAGCTGCATGGTACTGACACTTTGTAAATGTAATTTCGTTACTTTTATTTGTCTGTATCTATTTTATTTGTCTGTATCTATTCCTGGGGAGGCATATCAAAGAACCAAAGAGTGGACGATATTATTTTTCTTTATCATTTTACAAATTTCACTTCCAATACAGCAACAGCATTACTTCCCTGTTTTGGTATTCATTATTCGGTCCAATATACAACTTTGTTCTAGGGACTTTTGCTATTTTTGTTTTAATTATTTAACCCAAACTCTATTTTTGTAATAGCATCTCATTAAAAATAAAACCAGAATTGTTTCTTTCATTAGTCAAAGCTTTATCATTGTTTCTTTATTTGTATATAATTTGATTTACATATATTTTTCATTTTATTAATCTGTATTTATATAATTGTATTCAGTATTATTAATTTCATATTTTCATCATCATAAATACATAAATTTTTACTATTTCGTTTACTTTACATCACAGTAAAATATATGTAATGTAATAAATTTATTTCTTCAATTAATTACTAATCAATCTCTATCATTCAACATTTTTTATATCTATAAAAAAAATCTCGATTGAATAATATTAAAAAATTAATTGTTGAATTATTTACTACTAACTTTGATATCATGATTAATTCTTTCTCTAAATAGATTATAAAATCAGTTATAGTTACATTACTTAAACAAATAATTTTATAGTTTCTTTATAATTGTTAAACAAATCTTAATTTTAATAATATAATAAAAATGTTTTAACTTCAATTTATATAATAATTTTAGATATTAAATTAATTCTTTATAAACAAATAAAATTTTGGTAGTTTTTAGCTTAATATAGAAATTTAAATTATAAACTTGCAAAAATATATAAGAAAATGTAAAACAAGAATATTACCTCAGCAGATTCCGTTGCCTCGTGTGTTCGGGAAATGGTCGTTTTAGTTGAGGAAGAGCCGTTTTGTGATGCCATTAGTTCTAAAAGATGCCGGTTTTTAATCGATTTTTGTGGTCGGGGTCAGTTTTTGGTCGGTTTTAGTCGGAAGGGAGGTCGGTTTTTGGTAACCGTCGGTGTTTGGTGAGGTGGTCGGTCGGCCGAGACGAGAGAGATCGGAGAGGGTGGATTGGCCAGTAAGAGAACTTCGGCGAGAAAGAGAAAACCAGGTGAGAGGAAAGCTGCGGTCAGTGATGGTCGGTCGTGAGGTTGGTGACTGATCGGAGAGAAAAGCCGGCGGTCGGTGAGAGGTGATCGGAGAGAAAAACTGGTGGTCGGTCGTGAGAGGATTCAGTCGGGTGGGAGGAGGAGAGAGGGTCGGTCGAGGGTTTTTGAGAGTTTGAGAGTTTTTGAGAGTTTTTGAAAATGACCTAAGACTAATAAAATCCATTTTTTGCCACGTGAGATACACGTCATCATTTTTTTGTTATAAAAAAAAAACCGGCCTATTTCCTCAAATTCTGATTTTCTCCGGTCTCTTTTATCAAATTTTCTCATTCCCACTTCCCCTCCACTGTCGAAGAGGCGTTTACCCGGCCAAGGAAGAAGAAAACCTCACTCGATCCTCTCTTTCCCCCAAATTTCCAGATTTCCCCGTGGGCCCTTTGTAAATAGTCTAAGTAAAATGTGTTTTTAAGTAAATAAACCACAAAAAAAATAAATTGAGTAAATAACCTAACTTACACATTAGCATTCCACGTCATTAATTATGCTTCCACATCAGCATTCCACGTCATCAATTATGCTTTTAGGGTTTTCTTTCTCTTCCTCCCCTTCCATTTCGCGCCATTTTGTTCTCCCAGCCGCCTTCAATTTCTCCTCTCTTCTTCTCAAGTCATCATCATCGCATAACCTCATTAACATTATTATCTTGCCCATTCAACATTTTTTTCTCGTCCAAAATGAAGTTTGAAGAAGAGCTAGTAAGTAAGTCTTTCATTTTCTATATCTTTTGTGGTGTTTTTCGTTGTTGTTCATATGTTTTTAAGATGAGAATGTAGTTAAAAATGTTAAAAATCCATTAAAATAGTAATTTTACATGTTAAAAGACTAGTTTACATTGTCTCGATATGATGAAGATCTCTTTGGGTTTAGAAAAAAAAAAAAGGATGGTCGGTTAAGTGGTTAGTGGTCCATTCTTATAACATGGTCGGTTCGTGGTCTCCATTCTTGGTCCATTCTTATAACATAGTCGGTTCGTGGTCCATTCTTGGTCTCGTCTTGGTTTGTTCTTATAACATGGTCGATTAAGTGGTCGGTTAGGTGGTCCTGTTCTTGGTCATTCTTATAACATGGCTTCGGTTCATGGTATTTCTTGGTCTGTTCTTATTGCACAGTCAGTTCTAGTCTGTTCATGGTCTGTTCTTGGTCTGTTCTTATTGCACGGTCAGTTTTTAGTCTGTTCTTATTGCACATTCGGTTCTTAGTCTGTTATTGATCTGTTCTTGGGTTGTTCTTATTATATGGTATGTTCTTGGTTTGTTCTCATTATATGGTATGGTTTAATGACGTATTATTATCTTGATTAAATTTTTGCAGTTTTAAAATCTAAATAATGGCTCAGTGGAGGATTTTTTTTGACATTGGAGGAAAATGGGATGAGACTGAAAGTTATTGGGTGTGGCATACAGATTGTAATTTAATTGGCATATATATGGATGAGAAGGATACTCTCGAAACCTTTGTTGATAAGATTTGTAGAAAATGCAGAATTGATGGACAAAAACATTCTTTTTTGACTATCATGGGTACCGAATTTGAAATGTAAATCGTTGCCCATTGTAATAAAAGAAAATGATGATTTGTTATTCTTCAGGGATATAGCCCACGAGGTACCGCTTCTGCGTGATAGTGGATGGGAAGTTTATCAATCCCAAGAACATATTGATGGAGTAAAATTAGGAGAAATCCTTTGCATGATGATTTTTTTTTATCGTGATTTTATGGGTAATGTAGCTACAGATGAGTTTTCGACTCGTAATGATATTCCACCACAAACACAACCACAACCAGAGTCACAAACCACAGCTAGAGCCACAACCGCTTACCATTTTAAATGAAGTAGAAGTTCTTTGGTCCTTTAGTTTGTATGGACAAGACCGAGTTTGGATCATCTCATGGATCTACCTTCAAAGGATTTGGATCTAGTTTAGAAGTTGGTCAAGATTTTTACGAGTAAGAATGATTTGAAGGAAAAGTCGCATTTAATAGCTTTGAAAGGGAAGTTTGAGTTTCAAACAACAAAATCAAATAAAGACGTGCTTGTAGTAGAGTGTGTGGATCCGAAATGTGTGTGCGTATCCGAGCCTGTAAATTGAGATCACAAACATGTTTGTAATCCATAAAGTATAATGGTGTTCACTCTTGCTCATTAGAAAAGCGTTCAAATAAGCACGGGCAAGCAACGTACTCCGTTATTGGAAGTTGCATGAAAAACTAATTTATAGGCATCAATGAGGGTCCGGTTCGAAATCAATTCGAAAATATGCCCGTGATTTAATTCGGGGACGACCTTGATTATTACAAAGGATGGAAGGCTCATGAGCATGCACTTCAACTCGTAAGAGGTACGGCCAAGAAAGCTTCACTAAGCTCCCATCATACTTTCATATGGTGTCTCTTACTAATCACGGCAAAGATCACCAATATCCATTTTGATGAATGTAACTGTTTTATGTATCTTTTCTTAGCATATGGACCTTGTATCACGAGGTTTCGGTTGCATGAGGAAAGTTATCGTGTTGATGGAACGTGGTTGAAGGGAAAATTCAGAGGTACGTTGTTAGTTGCCACTGCATTGGGAAAGTGAACGTCATTGTTATCCCATCGCATGGGCCATTGTAGACTCGAGAGAATGATGCATCCCGGACATGGTTCTTCTCGAACTTGAAGGTGATTATCACTGATTACGAGGAATTAGTTTTTATTTCGATAGGAATCAAAGTATAAGTAATGCATTGTCTACAGTTTATTCATTAGCACATCATGGTTGTTGCACATGGCATGTGTCTCAAAACATCAAGAGTAATTTCAAATGTAGGTGTTTCGCCACTATTCTTTAGAACCTCCGAGGCCTACCGCATTGACGAGTTTTCTGTCTTGTTTGATGAGTTGTCTGCAAGATATCCCAAAGATTGCTAGATACCTCACAGAGCAAGTTCGCTTTTTGAAATGTGGTCTCGTGCTCATTTTAAAGGAAATCGATATAATATTATGACCACAAACATGTCGAATCAATGAACGCAATGCTCAAAGATGTTCGAGATTACCCTGTCATTGCCCTCTTTAATTTTATACAAGCGAAGATGTCAGAGTGGTTTAATAACAGGCGGGTCGAAGCTTCTAAAACTAAAACATTATTAACGCCAAGTGTGAAAAAAACTCTTCGTGAGGGGCACAACAAAGCGGGATTTCTAACGGCCACAAGACTTAATACTGTTGAGTTCCAAGTGACAGGTGGAGAGGCAACTGTAATTGTCAACATTGGAGTGAGGAGTTGCACTTGTCGTGTGTTCGACCTTGAACAGATACCATGTGAGCATGCAATATCATGTTGTAGAGAAGCAGGAATGTCACTCTATGATTTATGCTCAAAATACTACAGGACAGAAGTTTGGGCTCTTGTGTATGATGAGACAATCTATCCTGTGCCGGATACTTCGCAATGGGATATTCCGAATCACGTAAAGGAAGTTCACCTTCTTCCACCGAGAGTTGTACCAAAGAGGGGTAGGCCAAAGCAAAAACGCATTCCCAGCATAGGTGAGTTCCCACGAAGAAAGAATCGATGTGCTAGGTGTGGGCAATATGGACACTATCAGAAGAAATGTAAGAACGCACCGATGTAATCATGACTTATAAATTTCCGTGTTACAATGTATTCACACTCATTATATTCAACGGGTTACAAAATGTATTAAGCAGCTTATTATGGCTTTGAGGAAGCTTACATTTATGGGGAAATGCTACCCAAATTTTTTCACAATAATGGTTTTTTTTAATTTGGAAAACTTCAAACCAATCAGAAATTGCATTTATAATTTATCATATTCAACAGGTTATTTTGGCTCTGGGGAAGCTTATACAATAATTTATCATTTTGGCACGGGGGCCACGCCTGGCTCATGTGGGGCCACGCCCGGGCCTGGGAAGCCACCCCGGGCGGGGGCCACGCCTGGCTCGCAGAGGGGGCACAGTCGACCAGGCCGACTAACATAAAGGAAATGACCAACAACCGAGCAAAAATAGCAAGAAACAGACCCCCGACCAAGAAACGGACCAAGAACCGACCCAAATGGCAAGAAATGGACCGGAACCAGGCCAAGAACAGACCAAGAACCGACCACGAAAAAATTTGAAAAAATTTATAAAACATAGATTTTTTTCATATTCTTTGGACTTTTTGGGTAATACTAAACTTTTTAGTTTGTACAAGAAAAAAAGAAATTGGTTAGAAATGAAAAAAACCTAGAACAGACCTAGAACAGACCTAGAATAGACCTAGGTCTGTTCTAGGTTTTTTTAATTTCTAACCAATTTTTTTTTCTTTTACAAACTAAAAAGTTTAGTATTACCCAAAAAGTCCAAAGAATATGAAAAAATCTATGTTTTATAAATTTTTACAAATTTTTTTTCGAGGTTTGTTCTGTTGGGAATAGTGTCCTAAAAGCATGAGATGTAAAAGGATATTTATTATTTATTTAATAAAATAGATTATTCATCATTTTATGTGCATATATTTATGAATATTTTATGAATATCAAATAAAATTCCTTGATTATTTATGTAACCTTAAACATGGTATATAAGTGTTATATACGAGAGGATAATGTTTAAGGATAATAATCAAAAGTAATTGTTCATAATGAATTTAATTAAAGTTCGAATCTTTAATTAAAACATTATTAATACAAGTCATTCCCATTTAGAATGGAACGGTGTTATCCGCTGACTTTATTAATATGGCGAGATATTGAATGAGTGTATTTCGCATAATGAGATTATGTGGAACATGGACGCTTGAGACACAATATGAATTTCTAATAATTTCCGTTAAGCATAGAAATTCTAATTGAGTCTACCGATGGTCATATATAGAATGATCTTAATCCCGAGTTCTTAACAAACTCCTATTTATGGATTTATGTCTTTTGATTTACTCGATGCACGGATTCCGAGACCCCGAATCCTATTCCTTGTATTTTGGAGACATAATGAAATAGGTAGCTGGGAATGTTATTATACGAGATGGAATCCATTCCTTCTTGAGAGAGAAGCAGATAAATAATTCTCTTGAGTGTTGATTCGGTACTTGGATTAGTAAGAGCTACGGTTCATGAATGTGTTTTATGAATCACTATCCATTAGAGAATCAATGGTACTCAAGGATAAAGATGTAATTAGAGAGGTTAACGGATTCTACCCGACTCTAATTATGAATTATTTATGGAGGATCGATCTATATGCAATGACTATATCAAATGGACACTTCACGGTTTAGAAGTAATTAATGTCTATAATTCCGAGAGTGCAATTCCAAGTTTATAGTGGAGTAACTATTGAATTAATAGAATTAATTAATTAATTAAAGTGTTTAATTAATTATTAATTTTATTGGAGCTCGTAATTATAGGTCCATTAGTCCCCGCGTCGTCCTTGTAATTCTACCGGACACAAAAAGGGCAAAATGGGAATTTTAGAATTATGGAATTCTAAAAATTAAATACTCAAGAATAATTAATTGTGAATTAATTATTATTTAAATAATGAGATTATTTAAATATGAATTTGAACATATCTAGATTTATCCATTTAAACTTATTTGATAAGTTGTTCAATTTAGAATTCAAATTAATTTAAGTTTGACTTAAATTGAATTTGAATCAATTAAAATTGACTCTTGGATAATGGATAAAATATCTTCCTTCCTTATCTTATTTAGGTGCCACACACCTAAGGGATAAGGGAAGGATTTTTGTTCCAAAATTCAAAATTGGAGATAAGGATTTGATCCTATTTTGAAGTTTGACTTCTTCTCTTTAAATATGAGATAAATGAAAGATTGTGAGATAATTTTGAAACACTTTTCAGCCCTAGTTTCCTAGTGTGGCCGGAATTCTCATATAGCAAAAAAAGAGAGTGAAAATTTTTCTCTCCAAAAATTCCACATCGTGCATGCGTTGGTGTTTGTGGAAATTCGAGTGTTTTAGAAACCGTTTTGTCTCACGTGTGCCCACACACACGTCTACGTGGAATCAAGGAATTGACGTGGAAGACTTTGGTGTTCTAAACACAAAAGCTTGGATCTAGGACTGTTCGTGGTCAAAGAAAATCAAGATATCATCCGAGTCGGCTACAAGGTATTTTTTCGGTTGATCCTTGAATCTTATAAATTAATGAGATTAATTTATTGGTGCATAAATTAATATAATCTATAGAGTATCTCAAAAGTTTTATGAAAATTTTTGTTATACACGATCCGCCTTTCATTGCGTTTCCGCCGCCGAATTCGATTCGCAACCAACAATTGGTATCGGGAGCGGTCTATAGATGATATTAATTTATGCTTCAATTAAATATGTGATATTTAAATATGTATGTATGTGATGAGTAGGCACTTGCATTTATGGATGTTTATTTTTATTCATGATGATGAATGTATGGATGATGGATTTGGTCGTTAATTATATGGTTCCATGGATCGGTTATATTCATTCGTTAATAAATTATTTGTAATTTAATTCGGGATTAGAATTATTGTAATTCTAGGATTTGGGTAGAATTAGGGTTTATGATTTTGAATCAAGAAGGAGGCCTTGAAGATCATATTTGAAGCCTTCAAAAGAAGCCCAGAAACCGCCCAAAAATTAAAATCGCGGCCCGTGACGCGTCCCCGACGCTGCCCAGCGCGGCGGACGCTGCCCAGCGCGTCCCCCAGGACGCGCCCAGGCGTGGCCGGGGCGTGGCCCAGGCGCGTCCCCGGCCGCGGCCCAGGCGTGTCCAGGCCGCGCCCAGCACGCCTGGCGGCCCAAATTCGGATTTGATCCCGAATGGGCCCGGCGGTTTCGAAACCCTCGTAAAAGCGTGCCCGACGAGCCCGGAAAAGTTTCGGATCCCAAGGAAGGTGAAATCCAACCCGGAGACAAAGAATGAAGCCAAAGAATGAAGAATTCAAGAATCAAGTCCCGTTGATGTAACGGAAGAATATAATTATTGTAATTATTTATTTATTCGATTCGATTGAGTTGTAATTTATTTTTCCATGGGACCCGGTCAAATCCATCTCAATAGTTGATTGCATATATTTATAATTTATGTTGATAATTATATATTATATATGTCCATGCATATAACATGCCATGTAGATATAATGTGCCTACTCATATGTTTTTATAACATGCCATGCATACATACAATTGTTATTCTTTATTTTATTTATTATAAAAGTGTTTTAGAAAAATAAAATAAAATAAGAACTATCGCTAAAAATCGATTTAATATGATTAAATTGATTTAAGTTGCAAAATTGATTTGCAAAATAATGTTACATGTGAAATTGAATTTAAAAGTTAAATTTTTGAATTTCACATATCCGAAAAAATAAATTGTTTATTTTTCGATTTGAAAATCATGAGATGTTTTTCAAATAAAATACATGTTTGCAAAATAATGAGTGGGAGAGGGTTGTATGACAATACGACCTACTAGTCTCCGCCCGTTAGCACAACACCATGAGATCCGGAAAGGGGCTTTGCGGCGACATTGAATCGCCCTCCTAAAGGAGAGTGTCCTTGTCGGATCAATAACAAGGTTGGCTTCCTAGAGATAAGATTTCAGGGATGTATTTCCGAATTGACTACCCAAAGGTAGCAATCCGGAGTTAAGTCTATGGGATCGAAACGGTGGGTTACACTCATAAAATATAATCAAATCTGTTGGTTATATTTTGACCGGTAAAAATAACGGTAGTTAATAAATATGAAAATATGAGATATTTTGACTATATTTATTAACTGAGAAGAGTCTCGGTCTAATTGGCATATAACTTGACTACCCAAAGGTACACTTTATATGTGGAAAATTGGATTATCGTTGGCACCTAAAATTAAAACATGATTTATGTATTTTCATGTGCATCATGCATCATATTTAATTGTGCCAAAATTTACATGCCTTGATATTCATGCACATAAATTGATTAGATGAATATTCTATTTATTCCCAAAGAATATGTCGAATCCCATAATCACACTACTAGCGATCGAAAAATTAGACGGTGATAATTACGCTAAGTGGAAAAGTAACATGAACATACTATTGGTCTGCGAAGACTATAAGTTTGTCCTAGCGGAGGAATGTCCTCCCCGAACCCGCGACTAATGCATCCAAAACCGTAAGGGAGCCTTTTGATCGCTTTGGATCAAGGCCAACAATAAAGCAAAGTGCTTTATATTTGGCTAGTATGAGCGATGTGCCCCAAGAAGCATGAGGAGATGGAGACTACTTATGAGATAATGGAGTCTCTAGAAGCCATGTTCGGCGCTCCTTCCGAAAAAGGCTCGTTTGGATGCCGTAAGGGCTTTCATGAACGACAAGATGAAGAAAGGTTCTTCACCAAGGCACATGTTCGAACATGATTGATCACCTCCACGATGCGGAGCTCAATGGTGCCAAAATCGATGAAGCCACCCAAGTTGGCATCATCCTCGAAAGCTTGTCCCCCGACTTTCATGAGTTCGTGAACAATTTTGTTATGAACAAAAAGAAGTGCAATCTCCACCGAACTCATGAATGACCTGCAAAAAACTTGAATCCACCAACAAAAGAAGGGAGGGAAAGCAAATGTTGTAGTTGCAGGAAGTTCGATAAAAACAAAAGGAAAACCGAGAACCCGGAAAAGCGAAGGAGAAAAAAAGAACAAGGTAAATCAGTTTACTAGTTCTTGAAACATGTTTAGTAGAGGGTGATACCTCGGCTGTATAATTGATTCGGGAGCAACTAATCATGCTTGTTTTTTTTTGCAAAGTCTTAGTTGTTATCTTGAGTTAGCCGATGGGGACTACACGATGAAAGTAGGCAATGGCGCAAGAGTTTCGGCAAAAGCGGTGGGAGAAGTTAGACTTCGTTTTAGGAAAATAAATTTTTAGTTTTGAACAATGTTTATTTTATTTCGGACATTCGCGAAATTTGATTTACGTGGCCAAATTATTTGAACAATTATTTAAAGTTTATTTTGATAATGAATTTGTTCATATTTCTCGAAATGGTTTAAATATTTGTTCGGACGTCTGGATGATGGTTTATATTGTATAAAACCAATACCTAACTCACCGCTTAACACCGAAATGTTCGAGTTGCGAACCTAAGAATAAAAAGCAAAAAGATTTCTCACGATAACAATACATATCTGTGGCATCTTAGGCTTGGTCATATTAACCTAAATAGGATTGAAAGACGGTAAAGGATGGTCCTTTATGTGAGCTAAAAGTTGGCGAGCTTCGATCATGTGAATCTTGTTTGGAAGGTAAAATGACCAAGAGACCTTTTGACAAAAAGGAGAAAGAGCTACGGAACCCCTTGATTGATACATTCGGATGTATGTGGACCGTTAAACGTCCAAGCTAGAGGAGGTTACGAATATTATGTCACTTTTATTGACGACTATTCGAGATATGGTTATGTTTACCTAATGCAACGGAAATCCGAAACTTTTGGAAAGTTTAGAGAATTCGAGCGAAGTTGAAAACAATTAGGTAAACCAATCAAGACACTTCGATCGGATCGGGGGTGAATACCGGACCAAGAGTTTCGGGATTTCTTGATTGAAGAAGGTGTGGTATCCCAATTGATCGCACCCGGTACACCACAAAGAGAATGGTGTGGCGAAAGGAGAAATCGGACTTTGCTTGACATGATGAGATCAATGTTAAGTTATTCATCACCGCCTACCTCATTCGGGGTTATGCCCTAAAAAAATTTTGCCACATTCTCGAATAGAGTACCATCTAAGTCTATACCTCGACACCCTTAGAGTTGTGGTGCGGTCGAAAACCTAGTTTGAGACACGTGCGCATATGGGGTGTCCAAACATGTTTCAAGGGAAAGATCGGGAAGTTGGAACCCAAGTCGAAGTATGTATGTTTTCAGGATATCCCGATGGGACAAAGGGAGGTTTCTTTTATAGTCCTCAAGATCAAAAGGTGTTTGTATCGACAAATGCCACTTTTCCGAGCATGACTATATGATAGATTTTAAGCCCGTAAGTAAGATAGTATTAGAAGAGTTACTTTCCGATAAGATCGGACCACAATCGACAAGAGTTGTCGGACCACTCGGAGAAAAGATCCGCGGTTCCTAATCGGACTCCAAACATACCTCGTCGTAGTGGGAGGGTAAGCACGTTATCCGACAGATTATCTGAGGGAAGCCCAAATCATCACCACGATGATTTGGTAAGGAGGATCCATCGACCTTTAAGGATGCGATGGATGATTACGATAAGGAAAAATGGCAAGCGACTATGAAACTCGAGATGGAGTCTATGCACTCTAACTTTCGATCGGCAACTTGTAGATCTACCCGAAGGGTAAAACCCATTGGATGCAAGTGGATCTTCAAGAGAAAGAGAGGAGCGGATGGAAAAGTATAGACTTTTAAAGCAACGCTAGTGGCTAAGGGTTATACCCAAAAGGAGGGAGTTGACTATGAGGAAACTTTCTCCAAGATAGCCATGCTTAAGTCCATCCGGATACTCCTGGCCATTGCAAAAGATATTTTGACTATGAGATATGGCGATGGACGTCAAGACGACTTTTTCGAATGGCTATCTTGATGAAACCATCTATATGGATCGACCCGGAGGGTTACATAGAGGAAGGCCAACAGCGAAAAGTCTCAAAAACCGCAAAGGTCCATTTATGGACCAAGCGAGCTTCTAGATCATGGAATATCGGTTTGATGAGGCAGTAAAGTCTTATGGATTTGATCAAAACATTGATGAACCATGCGTCTACAAGTACAAGAAAGAAGAGAAAGTGGTCTTCTTAATTCTTTACGTCGATGACATCCTACTCATAGGGAATGATATGTGAATGATGATGGATGTAAAGGAGTGGTTAGCCACCAATTCAAATGAAAGATTTAGGAGAGGCAAGCTATGTTCTTGGGATCAAGATTATTCGAGATCGCAAGAAAAAGCTTTTGGCGTTATCACAAGCATCTTATATAGACAAAGTGTTGTCTAGGTATTCGATGCAAAACTCCAAGAAAGGAATTTGCCTTCTAGGCATGGTATTCATCTTTCTAAGGAGCAATGTCCAAAGACCCCGCAGCGGAAGAAGATATGAGAAGGTATCCCTACGCTTAGTGGGAAGCCTTATGTATGCCATGTTGTGTACAAGACCCGGATATCTCGCTGTCTGCGATTGGGAGTAGTCGATCGCTACCAGTCCAAACCCGTGATTAGATCATTGGGTTGCAAAGAAGTGTATTCTCAAGTATCTTAGGAGAACGAGAAACTATATGTTAGTATATTCCGGAGAAGATCCGTCTCTCTCCTTTGGATACACGATTCTCGATTTCCAATCGAGATAGATATAGTCGACGGTCGACATCTAGATCTGTGTTCACTCTTAATGGAGGAGCCGTGGTATGGAGAAGTATAAAGCAAAAGTGTGTTGGTTGACTCTACCATGGAAGTTTAATATGTTGCGACTTGAAGCCGCAAAAAAGAAGCTACATGGCTCGGGAAGTTCTTAATCGATATGGAAGTTGTTCGAGATATGGATAAGCCAATTAAGCTCTCTTTGTGACAACAAAGTGGAGCGGTGGCTAATTCAAAAGAACCTAGAAGCCATAAGAGTGCGAAACATATAGAAAGGAAATATCACCCGATCGAGACATTGTGGATAGAGGCGTGGCGGTTACGAATATCGCGTCGAGAGGACAACCTTGCTGACCCGTTCACCAAGACATTGCCATTGAATGTATTTGATCGGCACTTAGATGGATTTGGGATTAGAGACATGACACACCTGCTTTAGGACAAGTGGGAGATTATTGGGAATAGTGTCCTAAAAGCATGAGATGTAAAAGGATATTTATTATTTATTTAATAAAATAGATTATTCATCATTTTATGTGCATATATTTATGAATATTTTATGAATATCAAATAAAATTCCTTGATTATTTATGTAACCTTAAACATGGTATATAAGTGTTATATACGAGAGGATAATGTTTAAGGATAATAATCAAAAGTAATTGTTCATAATGAATTTAATTAAAGTTCGTAATCTTTAATTAAAACATTATTAATACAAGTCATTCCCATTTAGAATGGAACGTGTTATCCGCCTTTATTAATATGGCGAGATATTGAATGAGTGTATTTCGCATAATGAGATTATGTGGAACATGGACCTTGAGACACAATATGAATTTCTAATAATTTCCGTTAAGCATAGAAATTCTAATTGAGTCTACCGATGGTCATATATAGAATGATCTTAATCCCGAGTTCTTAACAAACTCCTATTTATGGATTTATGTCTTTTGATTTACTCGCACGGATTCCGAGACCCTGAATCCTATTCCTTGTATTTTGGAGACATAATGAAATAGGTAGCTGGGAATGTTATTATACGAGATGGAATCCATTCCTTCTTGAGAGAGAAGCGAGATAAATAATTCTCTTGAGTGTTGATTCGGTACTTGGATTAGTAAGAGCGCCTCGGTTCATGAATGTGTTTTATGAATCACTATCCATTAGAGAATCAATGGTACTCAAGGATAAAGATGTAATTAGAGAGGTTAACGGATTCTACCCTAACTCTAATTATGAATTATTTATGGAGGATCGATCTATATGCAATGACTATATCAAATGGACACTTCACGGTTTAGAAGTAATTAATGTCTATAATTCCGAGAGTGCAATTCCAAGTTTATAGTGGAGTAACTATTGGAATTAATAGAATTAATTAATTAATTAAAGTGTTTAATTAATTATTAATTTTATTGGAGCTCGTAATTATAGGTCCATTAGTCCCCGCGTCGTCCTTGTAATTCTACCGCACACAAAAAGGGCAAAATGGGAATTTTAGAATTATGGAATTCTAAAAATTAAATACTCAAGAATAATTAATTGTGAATTAATTATTATTTAAATAATGAGATTATTTAAATATGAATTTGAACATATCTAGATTTATCCATTTAAACTTATTTGATAAGTTGTTCAATTTAGAATTCAAATTAATTTAAGTTTGACTTAAATTAATTTGAATCAATTAAAATTGGACTCTTGGATAATGGATAAAATATCTTCCTTCCTTATCTTATTTAGGTGCCACACACCCTAAGGGATAAGGGAAGGGATTTTTGTTCCAAAATTCAAAATTGGAGATAAGGATTTGATCCTATTTTGAAGTTTGACTTCTTCTCTTTAAATATGAGATAAATGAAAGATTGTGAGATAATTTTGAAACACTTTTCAGCCCTAGTTTCCTAGTGTGGCCGGAATTCTCATATAGCAAAAAAAAAGAGAGTGAAAATTTTTCTCTCCAAAAATTCCACATCGTGCATGCGTTGGTGTTTGTGGAAATTCGAGTGTTTTAGAAACCGTTTTTGCTCACGTGTGCCCACACACACACGCTCACGTGGAATCAAGGAATTGACGTGGAAGACTTTGGTGTTCTAAACACAAAAGCTTGGATCTAGGACTGTTCGTGGTCAAAGAAAATCAAGATATCATCCGAGTCGGCTACAAGGTATTTTTTCGGTTGATCCTTGAATCTTATAAATTAATGAGATTAATTTATTGGTGCATAAATTAATATAATCTATAGAGTATCTCAAAAGTTTTATGAAAATTTTTGTTATACACGATCCGCCTTTCCGCTGCGTTTCCGCCGCCGAATTCGATTCGGCAACCAACAATTGGTATCAGAGCGGTCTATAGATGATATTAATTTATGCTTCAATTAAATATGTGATATTTAAATATGTATGTATGTGATGAGTAGGCACTTGCATTTATGGATGTTTATTTTTATTCATGATGATGAATGTATGGATGATGGATTTGGTCGTTAATTATATGGTTCCATGGATCGGTTATATTCATTCGTTAATAAATTATTTGTAATTTAATTCGGGATTAGAATTATTGTAATTCTAGGATTTGGGTAGAATTAGGGTTTATGATTTTGAATCAAGAAGGAGGCCTTGAAGATCATATTTGAAGCCTTCAAAGAAGCCCGAAACCGCCCAGAAAAAATTCGAAAATCAGGCCTGTGACGCCGTCCCGACGCTGCCCAGCGCCGCCAGACGCTGCCCAGCGCGCCCCAGACGCCGCCCGTGCGTGGCAGACGGGGCCCAGCCCGAGCCCCCGCCGCTGCCCAGGCATGTCCAGGCCGCGCCCCAACATACGCTGGCGGCCCAAATTGGATTTGATCCCGAATGGGCCCGGTTTCAAACCCTCGTAAAAGCGTGCCCGACGAGCCCGAAAAGTTTCGATCCCAAGGAAGGTGAAATCCAACCCGAGACAAAGAATGAAGTCAAGAATGAAGAATTCAAGAATCAAGTCCCGTTGATGTAACGGAAGAATATAATTATTGTAATTATTTATTTATTCGATTCGATTGAGTTGTAATTTATTTTTCCATGGGACCCGGTCAAATCCATCTCAATAGTTGATTGCATATATTTATAATTTATGTTGATAATTATATATTATATATGTCCATGCATATAACATGCCATGTAGATATAATGTGCCTACTCATATGTTTTTATAACATGCCATGCATACACGCGCAATTGTTATTCTTTATTTTATTTATTATAAAAGTGTTTTAGAAAAATAAAATAAAATAAGAAACCATCTTGCTAAAAATCGATTTAATATGATTAAATTGATTTAAGTTGCAAAATTGATTTGCAAAATAATGTTACATGTGAAATTGAATTTAAAAGTTAAATTTTTGAATTTCACATATCCGAAAAATAAATTGTTTATTTTTCGATTTGAAAATCATGAGATGTTTTTCAAATAAAATACATGTTTGCAAAATAATGAGTGGGAGAGGGTTGTATGACAATACGACCTACTAGTCTCCGCCGTTAGCACAACACCATGAGATCCGGAAAGGGGCTTTGCGGCGACATTGAATCGCCCTCCTAAAGGAGAGTGTCCTTGTCGGATCAATAACAAGGTTGGCTTCCTAGAGATAAGATTTCAGGATGTATTTCCGAATTGACTACCCAAAGGTAGCAATCCGGAGTTAAGTCTATGGGATCTGAAACGGTGGGTTACACTCATAAAATATAATCAAATCTGTTGGTTATATTTTGACTGAAAATAACGGTAGTTAATAAATATGAAAATATGAGATATTTTGACTATATTTATTAACCGAGAAGAGTCTCGATCTAATTGGCATATAACTTGACTACCCAAAGGTACACTTTATATGTGGAAAATTAGATTATCGTTGGCACCTAAAAAATTAAAACATGATTTATGTATTTTCATGTGCATCATGCATCATATTTAATTGTGCCAAAATTTACATGCCTTGATATTCATGCACATAAATTGATTAGATGAATATTCTATTTATTCCAGCAATAATATGTCGAATCCCATAATCACACTACTAGCGATCAAAAATTAGACGGTGATAATTACGCTAAGTGGAAAAGTAACATGAACATACTATTGGTCCGCGAAGACTATAAGTTTGTCCTAGCGGAGGAATGTCCTCCCGAACCCGCCACTAATGCATCCAAAACCGTAAGGGAGCCTTTTGATCGCTGGATCAAGGCCAACAATAAAACAAAGTGCTTTATCTTGGCTAGTATGAGCGATTAGCCGCAAGAAGCATGAGGAGATGGAGACTACTTATGAGATAATGGAGTCTCTAGAAGCCATGTTCGGCGCTCCTTCCGAAAAAGGCTCGTTTGGATGCCGTAAGGGCTTTCATGAACGACAAGATGAAGAAAGGTTCTTGGTCAAGGCACATGTTCTCAACATGATTGATCACCTCCACGATGCGGAGCTCAATGGTGCCAAAATCGATGAAGCCACCCAAGTTGGCATCATCCCGAAAGCTCGTCCCTCGACTTTCATGAGTTCGTGAACAATTTTGTTATGAACAAAAAGAAGTGCAATCTCACCGAACTCATGAATGACCCGCAAAACTTCGAATCCACCAACAAAAGAAGGGAGGAAAGCAAATGTTGTAGTTGCGGGAAGTTCGATAAAAACAAAAGGAAAACCGTAACCGTGGAAAAGCGAAGGAGAAAAAAAGAACAAGGTAAATCAGTTACTAGTTCTTGAAACATGTTTAGTAGAGGGTGATACCTCAGCTGTATAATTGATTCGGGAGCAACTAATCATGCTTGTTTTTCTTTGCAAAGTCTTAGTTGTTATCTTGAAAGTTAGCCGATGGGGACTACACGATGAAAGTAGGCAATGGCGCAAGAGTTTCGGCAAAAGCGAAGGGGAGAAGTTAGACTTCGTTTTAGGGAAAATAAATTTTTAGTTTTGAACAATGTTTATTTTATTTCGGACATTCGCAGAAATTTGATTTACGTGGCCAAATTATTTGAACAATTATTTAAAGTTTATTTTGATAATGAATTTGTTCATATTTCTCGAAATGGTTTAAATATTTGTTCTCGACGTCTGGATGATGGTTTATATTGTATAAAACCAATACCTAACTCATTTGCTTAACACTTTGAAATGTTCGAGTTGCCGAACCTAAGAATAAAAAGCAAAAAGATTTCTCACGATAACAATACATATCTGTGGCATCTTAGGCTTGGTCATATTAACCTAAATAGGATTGAAAGACCGGTAAAGGATGGTCCTTTGCGTGAGCTAAAAGTTGGCGAGCTTCGATCAGTGAATCTTGTTTGGAAGGTAAAATGACCAAGAGACCTTTTACAAAGAAAAAGGAGAAAGAGCTACGGAACCCCTTGTTGATACATTCGGATGTATGTGGACCGTTAAACGTCCAAGCTAGAGGAGGTTACGAATATTATGTCACTTTTATTGACGACTATTCGAGATATGGTTATGTTTACCTAATGCAACGGAAAAACTTTTGGAAAGTTTAGAGAATTCGAGCGAAGTTGAAAAACAATTAGGTAAACCAATCAAGACACTTCGATCGGATCGAGGGGTGAATACCGGACCAAGAGTTTCGGGATTTCTTGATTGAAGAAGGTGTGGTATCCCAATTGATCGCACCGGTACACCACAGTAGAGAATGGTGTGGCCGAAAGGAGAAATCGGACTTTGCTTGACATGATGAGATCAATGTTAAGTTATTCATCACCGCCTACCTCATTCGGGGTTATGCCCTAAAAAAAAAATTGCCACATTCTCGATAGAGTACCATCTAAGTCTGTACCTACGACACCCTTAGAGTTGTGGTGCGGTCGAAAACCTAGTTTGAGACACGTGCGATATATGGGGGTGTCCAAAGACATGTCTTTGAAGGGAAAGATCGGGAAGTTGGAACCCAAGTCGGGAGTATGTATGTTTGCGGGATATCCCGATGGGACAAAGGGAGGTTTCTTTTATAGTCCTCAAGATCAAAAGGTGTTTGTATCGACAAATGCCACTTTTCCGGAGCATGACTATATGATAGATTTTAAGCCCGTAGTAAGATAGTATTAGAAGAGTTACTTTCGATAAGATCGGACCACAATCGACAAGAGTTGCCCGGACCACCTCGAGAAAAGACCACGGTTCCTAATCGGACTCCAAATGCAAGACCTCGTCAGAGTGGGAGGGTAAGCACGCCATCTCACCGCTATACTGGGAAGCCCAAATCATCACCACCGATGACGGTGGGGGAGGATCCATCGACCTTTAAGGATGCGATGGATGATTCGATAAGGAAAAATGGCAAGCGTACTATGAAACTCGAGATGGAGTCTATGCACTCTAACTCGATCCGGCAACTTGTAGATCTACCCGGGCGGGTAAAACCCATTGGATGCAAGTGGATCTTCAAGAGAAAGAGAGGAGCGGATGGAAAAGTATAGACTTTTAAAGCAACGCTAGTGGCTAAGGGTTATACCCAAAAGGAGGGAGTTGACTATGAGGAAACTTTCTACGCCAAGAGCCATGCTTAAGTCCATCCGGATACTCCTGGCCATTGCAAAGATATTTTGACTATGAGATATGGCGGATGGACGTTAAGATGACTTTTTCCGAATGGCTATCTTGATGAAACCATCTATATGGATCAGCCCGGAGGGTTACATAGAGGAAGGCCAACAGCAGAAAGTCTCGCAAACCGCAAAGGTCCATTTATGGACCCAAGCGAGCTTCTAGATCATGGAATATCGGGTTTGATGAGGTCAGAAAGTCTTATGGATTTGATCAAAACATTGATGAACCATGCGTCTACAAGTACAAGAAAGAAGAGAAAGTGGTCTTCTTAATTCTTTTTACGCCGATGACATCCTACTCATAGGGAATGATATGTGAATGATGACAGATGTAAAGGAGTGGTTAGCCAGCCAATTCCAAATGAAAGATTTAGGAGAGGCAAGCTATGTTCTTGGGATCAAGATTATTCGAGATCGCAAGAAAAAGCTTTTGGCGTTATCACAAGCATCTTATATAGACAAAGTGTTGTCTAGGTATTCGATGCAAAACTCCAAGAAAGGGAATTTGCCTTCTAGGCATGGTATTCATCTTTCTAAGGAGCAATGTCCAAAGACCCCGCAGCAGGAAGAAGATATGAGAAGGTATCCCTACGCTTCAGCTGTGGGAAGCCTTATGTATGCCATGTTGTGTACAAGACCAGATATCTGCTATGCAAAGGAGTAGTCGGTCATACCGGTCCAACCCGTGATTAGATCATTGGGTTGCGGTGAAGTGTATTCTCAAGTATCTTAGGAGAACGAGAAACTATATGTTAGTATATTCCGGAGAAGATCATCTCTCACTTTGGATACATGTATTCGATTTCCAATCGAGATAGATATAGTCGACGGCCGACATCTAGATCTCGTGTTCACTCTTAATGGAGGAGCCGTGGTATGGAGAAGTATAAAGCAAAAGTGTGTTCTTGACTCTACCATGGAAGTTTAATATGTTGCGACTTGTGAAGCCATAAAAGAAGCTACATGGCTCGGGAAGTTCTTAATCGATATGGAAGTTGTTCCGGATATGGATAAGCCAATTAAGCTCTCTTTGTGACAACAAAGGAGCGGTGGCTAATCAAAAAGAACCTAGAAGCCATAAGAGTGCGAAACATATAGAAAGGAAATATCACCCGATCGGAGACATTGTGGATAGAGGCGATGTAGCGGTTACGAATATCGCGTCGAGGACAACCTTGTGACCCGCTCACCAAGACATTGCCATTGAATGTATTTGATCGGCACTTAGATGGATTTGGGATTAGAGACATGACACACCCGCTTTAGGACAAGTGGGAGATTATTGGGAATAGTGTCCTAAAAGCATGAGATGTAAAAGGATATTTATTATTTATTTAATAAAATAGATTATTCATCATTTTATGTGCATATATTTATGAATATTTTATGAATATCAAATAAAATTCCTTGATTATTTATGTAACCTTAAACATGGTATATAAGTGTTATATACGAGAGGATAATGTTTAAGGATAATAATCAAAAGTAATTGTTCATAATGAATTTAATTAAAGTTCGAATCTTTAATTAAAACATTATTAATACAAGTCATTCCCATTTAGAATGGAACGGTGTTATCCGCTTTATTAATATGGCGAGATATTGAATGAGTGTATTTCGCATAATGAGATTATGTGGAACATGGACGCTTGAACACAATATGAATTTCTAATAATTTCCGTTAAGCATAGAAATTCTAATTGAGTCTCACCGATGGTCATATATAGAATGATCTTAATCCCGAGTTCTTAACAAACTCCTATTTATGGATTTATGTCTTTTGATTTACTCTGCACAGTTCCGAGACCCCTGAATCCTATTCCTTGTATTTTGGAGACATAATGAAATAGGTAGCTGGGAATGTTATTATACGAGATGGAATCCATTCCTTCTTGAGAGAGAAGCGGAGATAAATAATTCTCTTGAGTGTTGATTCGGTACTTGGATTAGTAAGAGCGCTCGGTTCATGAATGTGTTTTATGAATCACTATCCATTAGAGAATCAATGGTACTCAAGGATAAAGATGTAATTAGAGAGGTTAACGGATTCTACCCGACTCTAATTATGAATTATTTATGGAGGATCGATCTATATGCAATGACTATATCAAATGGACACTTCACGGTTTAGAAGTAATTAATGTCTATAATTCCGAGAGTGCAATTCCAAGTTTATAGTGGAGTAACTATTGAATTAATAGAATTAATTAATTAATTAAAGTGTTTAATTAATTATTAATTTTATTGGAGCTCGTAATTATAGGTCCATTAGTCCCCGCGTCGTCCTTGTAATTCTACCGCACACAAAGGGCAAAATGGGAATTTTAGAATTATGGAATTCTAAAAATTAAATACTCAAGAATAATTAATTGTGAATTAATTATTATTTAAATAATGAGATTATTTAAATATGAATTTGAACATATCTAGATTTATCCATTTAAACTTATTTGATAAGTTGTTCAATTTAGAATTCAAATTAATTTAAGTTTGACTTAAATTAAATTTGAATCAATTAAAATTGACCATCGGATAATGGATAAAATATCTTCCTTCCTTATCTTATTTAGGTGCCACACACCTAAGGGATAAGGGGAAGGGATTTTTTGTTCCAAAATTCAAAATTGGAGATAAGGATTTGATCCTATTTTGAAGTTTGACTTCTTCTCTTTAAATATGAGATAAATGAAAGATTGTGAGATAATTTTGAAACACTTTTCAGCCCTAGTTTCCTAGTGTGGCCGGAATTCTCATATAGCAAAAAAAGAGAGTGAAAATTTTTCTCTCCAAAAATTCCACATCGTGCATGCGTTGGTGTTTGTGGAAATTCGAGTGTTTTAGAAACCGTTTTGTCTCACGTGTGCCCACACACACGCGCCTCGTGGAATCAAGGAATTGACGTGGAAGACTTTGGTGTTCTAAACACAAAAGCTTGGATCTAGGACTGTTTCGTGGTCAAAGAAAATCAAGATATCATCCGAGTCGGCTACAAGGTATTTTTTCGGTTGATCCTTGAATCTTATAAATTAATGAGATTAATTTATTGGTGCATAAATTAATATAATCTATAGAGTATCTCAAAAGTTTTATGAAAATTTTTGTTATACACGATCCGCCTTTCCGCTGCGTTTCCGCCGCCGAATTCGATTCGGCAACCAACATGTTCTTAGTCTGTTATTGGTCTGTTCTAGGTCTGTTCTAGGTTTTTTTCATTTCTAACCAAATTTTTTTTTCTTGTACAAACTAAAAAGTTTAGTATTACCCAAAAAGTCCAAAGAATATGAAAAAATATATGTTTTATAAATTTTTACAAATTTTTTTCGTGGTTTGTTCTTGGTCTGTTCTTGGTCTGTTCTAGGTCTGTTCTAGGTTTTTTTTCATTTCTAACCAAATTTTTTTCCTTGTACAAACTAAAAAGTTTAGTATTACCTAAAAAGTCCAAAGAATATGAAAAAATCTATGTTTTATAAATTTTTATAAATTTTTTTCGTGGTCGGTTCTTGGTCTGTTCTTGGTCGGTTCTGGTCTGTTCTTGCCATTTGGGTCGGTTCTTGGTCGGTTCTGGTCTGTTGTTGCTATATTTTTGTCGGTTGTTGGTCTGTTCCTTTTATGTTAGTCGGTTACGGTCGGCCCGTGCCTCCGCGCCGAGCCGTGCGTGGCCTAGCGAGCAGGGCGTGGGGCCTTTGGCGCACCAGGCGGGGCCCCTGCCCACATTTCTTGGTCTTTTTTTGCTCCGTCTGCGGCGCTGCAAATAAGATAGAAGTGTAAGGCTGCAGTGCGATCGCTTCAGCGCGGGAGCTGTATTAGTTTATGCAAAAAACAGACCTCTCGGTCGCTTTTTTATAGGTCCGCAGGCCGCAAATAAGATAGAAGCGTCTTTCAAGAAGGCCATGGCAACAAAAACCGACCAGAGTGGTCTGTTTTGATTCAAAGTTTTCGAAAAATAAAAATAAAAAGACATACGTTATTACACACAAATTTGGGCAGCATTTCCCCATAAAATATAAGCTTCTCCAGAGCCAAAATAACCTGTTGAATATGATAAATTCTAAATGCAACTCAATGCCAATAATAAACATAATGTAACACCAACAACCAAAACAACCAAAACAATGTTAAACAATGTTATGTTTCTATTTTACAACAACCAAAACAAATAGCATTTCATATAGTTGGACTCAGGGGCTTCTTCATCTTGTACTCGCTCCAAATTCCGACCGCGAGTTCAAGCCGGTAAGCTTCTACTTTTTCTTCTTTGAGGTCTTCTAATGGGATTTTGCGGAGAAGGTATTCGATAAATTTGTAAGTGAAAAGTCTGCAGTCACCTGATCTGAGGTTGTGCACCAACCCATTGACACGAATGATTGGCCATGCACACTCAAGTTTATCGCCTAGATGGTTGAATAAGCCTATGTGCTTCAAGAACATGGGCATCATGACAGCGATTGGCTCCACTTGTCTTTGCATCTGTGAATCTCTGTACATCGGAATAGCTGAGTCATACACCTTTATGTTGAATTCAGATAAATCAACATAAAGCGCAACCCAATGCTTCATCTGAATGTTTAGAGGCATAGTGAAGCCCTGCGCGTCATCCCATTTCTGGCCAATTAAGCGCTTCTCTCCACGGACATATTCATCTAGGTCGTCATCAAATGTATACGTTGCCAATTTCTTTTTGTTGGTGAAGTATCGCGCTCTCAACTTTTGGCAAAATATATCATCTAGGATGACAATATCCTTAGTGAACGCCCTTGTGTGCCCTTGACCTCCGAATTGATAGAAGACCCGATGCCTCGTCAATTTGCTATAAGTCATAAAAAATTAATTCAGTATAATGATAATGGTATAAAAAATAAGACTAAATTTAGAAAATATGTTGTGATTACTTACATCATTAAACAGCCATTCACTTGGCTTTAAGAGGACCTGGAAGAAGTCCTTCCTCCAATCTCCAAAGCCGCATTCAATCAGCTCAGAGTCCATAGTAGAATCAGCAAACCATTTGTTGAAGGCCTCAACAGCATCGTTAAAGGTCCACACCTTCTTCCTCACGTTACGCAGGGGATTTGTGTAAGGTGAGTCCATATCCCCTATTTGGGCCTCTTAAGTCGCTTTTCAATCTTGATTCTGACTCGGCCCGATTGAACTCATTGCTCATCTTTGAGCCTCTGGCTCTGGCCGAACCCGAGGGAGGTCAAGTTCTGCCTCAGGGCTCGCCGAACCCCGAGGGTCAAGTTCTCGCCTCGGGCTCGGGTCAGAGTTGGGTTTGCTAGACACGCTATATTGTCCTTTATTTCCCTAACGGATTGGTCTAGCGAGTCTAGCCTCCTATTGATGGCTTCAAAATGTCTACTATTGTACTCTACCATCTTGTGATAGAGTTTGTCAACTATGTGATCAATAGACATACCATCTTCTTTGTTGCTTTGTTGTTGTTGTTCTTCTTGTTGTTGTTGTTGTTGTTGTTGTTGTTGTTGTTGTTGTTGTTGTTGTTGTTTATTCTTTATTCTTTATTCTTTATTCTTTATTCTTTCTTTTGTTGTTGTTGTTGTTGGGGAAGTTGCTGTTGTTGTTGGGGAAGTAGTTGGAGACGAGCCAATTGTTTCGGGGGCTTCAGTTGATGGACATGGACCATTTTTGCACCAGAGTCCAAAATTGATGCAAGCTGGTCAATCTCAGGATCTTCTTGGTCGGCATAAGGTATATATGACCTCATGCACATACTATTCATTTCCTCCTCAGTGGGATAAAGAATTGGTACGGTCATTCCCTGTATATTAAAAAAACATACATTCAATGATTATTTAGGTAGAAATATATTGTAAAAAAAATAAATATGCCTATTTTGTAAAATTTACACCTATAAAAACATTATATTTAAACCCTTACCTCGCCACTGTGCATGAGGTCGTCTATCTGTCTAACCTCGACCAATGAAACCCGGCGTTGCTCCCATTTGAGCATTCTGGGAAGACGTCCCTCAACCATCTTTGCAAACGTGGCGCCGATGGTTGGAAACGTTTCAAATGCCCAAACCTGCGTTAAACCAATTTTTTAAAGTCTAGTAAACCAATTATGATATTATTTACTATAATGCATGAAAAATTATGAACATAACTGTATGACATACCTGGAAGGCCCAAGGAAACCCGCATATTGAGTAGGTTTCCTTGATGCTCTTATTGCGTCCTTTCCAAACCCATTTATGGTATTTGTCTCTCAAGTTCTTCTTCACAGAGCCCGCAGAGTGCATTCAAAAGACACCCTGCCCCATGGATAGCTGTTGAAGAATTCTAAGTCGTCAACGTAAGACAGCCAATCCAGTGAGACGGTCTTCTTCTCGTCCCCAGATAATAGTACTTGTGCTAAAAAATAAATGATAGCGATCTTTGCTTTATCGCTACCTTTTATCTTATCCCCTGTGAGCAATTTTCTTAAATCTACAACAAGTACTACGAGGGAGTTAAAATGCTCCAATAATCTTCTACTCTTTGAAGCTTTCAAGATCACGTCTGGCTCAGGAGATTCCCCACAGTTCAATCCAGTTATTAGCGCAAATTCCCTCATTCCAAACCTAGTTGCGGTTCCATTAACCATGAACCACAACTCATGTCTTTTTTTTGTTTCTATCTGCCTTAAAAGCAGATAGTGTGTCAACACCCCACAATATATCATATTTTCAGACATTGAAATAAAATGTCCGAAGGCAGACTCCTTGAAAATTGGCATTTCCGTCTCGGGGTCTAGATTACGCCTAATTACCTCCAAAGCCTCAATCTTTGACTTCATTGTCACTTTCACTTTGGAAATACTCCCGTATAGGATCCATGGTCATCTTTAGATGTCCGATCCCGAGAAGTTCACCGATGTTGTACTTTGGGAGGTCATCTTTGTAAAAGAAGATGTAAACACATAGGTCGAAACCAACCAAAATGATGAACCAACCATGACACGACCCGAACCGACCTAAAATCCCGGCAGAATGGACCAAGCGAAAAGAACCGACCAAAAACCCGAACAGAACCCAAAAGCCGACCAAGAACCGACTAAGAACCGACCAAAAACCGACCTCATACATAACAGGCCAAAATCGACCAGGCAGGCCATGATCGACCCGAACCGGCTAAGAACCGACCACCGAAATGACTTTAAACGGACCTAGAACCGACTACGAATGACCCGAAACCTAAACCGACTTTGAAATGTATTAATGTTGCTTATATTAAGTTTTTATTCTTGCAAAAATATATAAGAAAATGTAAAATAAGAATATTACCTCAGTAGATTCCGTTGCCTCGTGTGTTCGGGAAATGACCGTTTTAGTTGAGGAAGAGCCATTTTGTGATGCCATTAGTTCTAAAAGCTGCCGGTTTTTAGTCAGTTTTTGTGGTCGGAGTCAATTTTTGGTCGATTTTAGTGGTCGGGATCGGTTTTTGGTTGGTTTTAGTGGGAAGAGAGGTCGGTTTTTGGTCGGTTTTAGTGGGAAGGGAGGTCGGTTTTTGGTAACCGTCGGTGTTTGGTGAGGTGGTCGGTCGGCCGAGATGAGAGAGATCGGAGAGGGTGGATCGGCCGGTCGGTGATGGTCGGTCGTGAGGTTGGTGACTGATCGGAGAGAAAAGTCGGCGGTCGGTGAGAGGTGATCGGAGAGAAAAATCGGTGGTCGGTCGTGAGAGGATTCAGTCGGGTGAGAGGAAGAGAGAGGGTCGGTCAAGAGTTTTTGAGAGTTTTTGAGAGTTTTTGAAAATGACCTAAGACTAATAGAACCCATTTTTTATCACGTGAGATACACGTCATCATTTTTTTGTTATAAAAAAAAAACCGGCCTATTTCCTCAAATTCTGATTTTCTCCGGTCTCTTTTATCAAATATTCTCTTTCCCCGTGCATTCTTAGGTTCATGGAAGGAAGATCGATACTTGATTTTGTGAAGACTGGGTTGTGTAAGGCAGATCGAAGGCACGTGAAGCGCTGTTCCTACGCCAAGCTCGGTTACTAGTATTATCATTCGACGTTGTGTTTTAATGGCGGATTTATGTTTCAGTTTTTGCTCCATTGGTTCCAGTTATAGGGCAAAAACAAAAAACGTTCTGAGGATTACGTTTGGAGACCCATTTTCCAAAAAACAAAATTAAGACCACCGATTTTCAGTTCTTCTGATCTGAGACCCATTTTCCAACACCACCTCGCCTGATCTGATTTCTGCATCTCCTCTCCTCGCCTAATCTGATCGTCCAACTGTGGCAAGCGTTTCCTTGATCGGCGAATATCCGGCCCTTCTCCCCCAAATCTAACGAGGTATGGCCCTCCTTCAGGTGTTTAGCTGGTTCTTTTTTCTGATTTTCAGATCATTTGTGAATATTTTCTCCCAATCTGTAGATCTGATTACTTGTGATTTTGAAGGAAATTTTTGTTAATTTTTTCTGTTCTCCGTAGTTTCTGTAGATCTGATTGCTTGTGAGGCATGATTTGATTATCTGTCTGCTGCTGCTTCTTATAGGCTAGCTCGATGCAGAGTCGCTGACTCTTCCTTCAGTGTTTCAAAATCTCAAATCACAGATATATCAATTAATTTGGCCAGATCTCTTAGTAAGGTAAAATTTTGTCTTTTAAGTTTGTGATTAATTTTTCGGCCCAAATATATATGTATTTTCTTTCCAACTATGGGTTTTACATTTGTGAGTGTTGGATTCATCTTTATTTTGCATACTTAAGAAGATACATTTATTTGGTGCAGGCTGGAAATTTTCTAGATGCCGCACAGGAATGTGAAAACTTGAAATAGAAGGTTTGTGTACAGTGTGACTTGCAATTGTACCTTATTTTGCTTTACAGCTAAATAACAGAATGTAATATCTAGTAGTGCCAGAATGTAATATCCTTTACCGCTCTCTTAGGAGAACAATGCATATCTGGTCTTAACTTTTTCATCTTTCAATTTCTTCTACGTTTAACACCAAGGGGAGTTTAGAACCTTTTGAGTTTAGAAGTTTTGGGAGTTTATTGCTGGTGTTTCTGCAAGGCAGTAATATTAATCCTATACTATTGCTGCTACCTGTTTTCTTTTTTATTCTCCATTTCATGACTCGTTCTCTTTATGATTGAATCCAGGAGAATTGCTTAGTTATGTTATATTGAATTTGGAACTTGTTTCCTTTACTTTCTGATTTATTATATTCTATTATTTGATGTTTAAGGATTGCTTGATGCAGAAGGTCTACACATATATGCTTTATCCATGTGGAGACTTGGTCAAAGTAACTTGGCCCTCGCTCTGTGGTCAAAAATCTTGCTGCTAGTGTTTCTAGTATGGAGCACATTTATGCGGCTGCCTCTGCTAGTTTTATCTCTTGAGTGAGATTTAGGAATATGGTTCAAGTCCGTATTCGTTTTTTGCATTCATGTCCATTCTTGTATGTTTTGAGATCTGTTCGTGTGTATTTTTTTTTGTTGATTTTTGGGGTTTTTTTTGTTCTGTTTTTGTTTGAATCGAAAGTATAGGGTAAGGGAACAGCAAGTTTCGGTAAGAGAACCGCACGCTCTGCGTGATGTCTGGCCGCCGCAGTTTTGGGAAGTTACTGCAATCCGAAATATAGAAAATACTCGTGTAGATGAGAGAGAAGATAATAGAGTTTCGGCAGTGACATGTAAGGAGACTATTTCTCGTCCTACTGAAGCTGAGGGTAGCAACAACGTGCTGAACACGGATGAATCTAATGATAGAGTCAGACCCAGCAGCGTAAAAGTTCCTCAGATGGTAAGTTCTCTGCTAAAATATACTGAGAGCTCATACTTTCAACCAAAAGAAAGAAAGAAGTTTTAAGAGCTCGTGCCGTGCCAACCTTGCAGTTTTAGGAAAGTGTTTTTTTTATTCTCATGACATGTCAATTTGAATTTTTAAGTTTTAAGGCAACAAGCTTTTTGGAGGGGTTGCATGACACTTCCCTTTGGATACAGGTTGTGGGTGAGGAATCCAATCAATCATTTCGAGCTCCTATTGATGATACTCAGGTTCTCCTTGCGTCTCTTCCTTGCTAAGATAGTTTGAGTGGGCTTTGCCACTCGCAAAATAATTGCACATTAGAATTAATCACCCACTGTATATCATATTGTAGGAGTTGTTTTCTGATTCCCAATCAAGTGATTCAAAAAATGAGGCACCAAGCAGTCCTTTGGAAGAGATTTTTGTACCATCAGAACTTGTAATGAACTTACAGCTTGACTCTGCACCTCCTGATGATGTGTAAGTTTCAATGTGTTTATGGTGAATTTCTGCCGTCTTCCAACCAAAATGCATCCATTAACATGTTATCCACATGCTGTGTTTACCTTAGTTTCTTGTGATTCATGCGTGTGTGATAAAATTAAGGTTTTATGTTAGATTGTAGTGGTGTTTGTTTGGATATAGATAGAAATAATCACCATTCAGGAGCTTGAAGATGATATCCTGTTGTCAATCCGACATCAATGATTTCTTACTTGTGCTGTATATGCAGAAAACGTCACAACCTTTTGCAGGTAAAATGCGGTAAGCAAGCAGGAGCATTTGCATGCTTGCTTGATGAAGATGTGATAGATTCTAGTATCTAATTCACAAAAGATTGAATCAAGAAAAGGAAAGAAAGAATCTTTATTGATTATCCTCAAGAACTACACAGTCGGTTTCTTGGAAACCGTCGGACTCCCTTGCTCAGCCAACTGCCGAGTCTTCCTATGCCTTAATCCAATTCTTGCCTACCTGGCCATCCAGCTTGTCTAGCTATTTTATACTATTCACTGCTTAACTATGTTCCCCTGCACCTGTGCACATAATAGCCCCCTAAGTCTATTTACAAAATAACCCCCAAAGGACTACACCGACACCTACTACACACTCCCAAAATACTCAACCACTACCCCCACCCTTCCTTACGTATACCTGCCTAAGCAAAGGCTTATCAAGATGTAATTCATATTCTTGGTTATCTCTTTGACTTCAAATTCATGCCATCGCGTGCAATACTATTTGGAGATTTGGAGTGTGTCAGACTCTATGTTGTCGTGTCAATGGATTTCATAGTTTATTGTATAAATAATCCGATGTTATTCAAGGCTCCCTTTGAAGGTTGTTTGTTAATATGATTTAAAATCGTATTGTCCCTTGCTACACTTCAAACAATATCCACACTTTCTAGTTCCTTTTACTCGTACAAAGTATTCTTCATTAGTTGTATGGTTTATCTGGTTTTTTCTTTTTGTGCTTTATTAGTTGATCAATTTATATGTTTTAATTAATTAATTGGACTAATTTTGTGACGGGTCAATAATTGCTTTGCTAGAGGAGATGACATTTTTGTTGGAGTATTTTGTCAAGATGGATTATTTACCTTATCATTTCATTTGGCTAGACGTTTTAGATATTTTGATATCTCTAGCTATTTCTTTGTATTCTTTACTTGTTTTTAATGTTAAAGTTGTGAACAAATGGGGTGACTTGTGTTGCAAAAATTTTATTGCCAATTTTGTAGATATTGATAACAATTATTACATTCAATGTTTTTATGTTTTAATTTGAATGTTCCTATTTGGATGTAAGATGTTGCTCAGAATTACTATTTATTTGAATGAATTTAAAAGGATATCAATAATAATTTTAAAAAGCTACAAGAGTATGAGCATAACAAGAAAAAAAAAGTTATTAATCTGTATCGTAATCATACTAAATAGTTGTAAGAGGTTGAAAATAACTTGTCTTAAACGCTATAATACCTCAATTCGATAACGCTTTCCATAACTCTCTTAAAACGTTATATTTTCTTAAGATTTTTAATAGCGTACGATGTCTTAGTGCTCTTAAAAACATTATTACTAGTGATTAATAGCATTTTTAGTCAATTATTGATATTAATATTATATACATATATATAAGGCCTGGTGTCTCAAACAATAAAAGGTTTATGAAACAAGCCCGAGAGCCTGGACGCAAGGTCCCTATGAATCGTAGGCAAGAGTTTAACATATGAAAAATTATGTGCATATAATTTATACAAAAATATTTATATGAATCACACAATACTTTTCAAGAAACAAGGAAAAAAAACAAGCAAACAGTCACCTTCAATTCCTTCTTGATATCTTTACAAAGCATCAAAACATATATAAATATATATATATATATATATATATATATATATATATATAGACACACACACACACGGCTTCATATCTCACATAACACAACGAGTATAGTGAGATTGGCTTCATATCTCACAGAACACAACAAGTATAGTGAGATCTCACTATACTTGCTGTGTTCTGTACTTGTATGTTCTGTGAGATATGAAATCTCACTATATTTGTTGTGTTCTGTGAGATATAAAACCAATCTCACTATACTTGCTGTGTTTCTGTGAGATATGAAGCCATGGGTATATATATATATATATATATATATATATATATATATATATATATGTCAACCACGTGAAGTAAAAGTACTTCAATTCATTTTGAGATTAGAAGATCGGTTAAAAAAATAAATCAAATCATAACAAATCCAATCCAAACGGTGGATTTGATTTTAAATTTTAAAATTCAAAAAAAAAAGAAGAGAAAAGACAATAAATTCTAAAGAAATTCAGAATATTAAATACCCAAAAATCAAAAGTGTACAAATTGAGCCCTTTAGAGTCCATTGGCTCAAAGAGATGAGCCTATTGTCTCATAAAACCATATAGTGATCAAATAAAAATTTTTAAATCCCAAATTCAAATAGAAAAATCTCAACACCAAATTTAAAATGATCATTTTAATTCCCCATAAGATGGGAAATTATCCAAATACAACTTTCAAATTCAAATTCTAAAGTTAAATTGCAAATCAAATTTTAAAACATTTTTGAATTCCTCATATGGTCTTATACCGGGGAATTCTCCAAAATCAAAATTCAAATTCAAGAACTACGATTGACTTGATTTCTTATGGGATACGTAGGTAACCTAAAATTTAAGTGCAGTTTCAAGATCAAAATCAATCCTAAAAGTCCTCATAAAAGACAATCAAAACAAAACTAAATCAAATCTCAAAGTGCGTCAATTCCTCATAAGGTCATACACCAGGGAATTATCCAAAATTTTTTTTAAACCTAAAATTCAAACTACATGTGGCTTGATCCCTTAACAGGGTATGTAGGCAACTCGACAAAATTCACTGGGATCAGCTGCAATTTTAAATTAACCCAAATTTTCTAAATTCACAAAAAAAATAGTATTTACTGTTTTAATTGAAATCAAAAGGTTTTCCCTTGTACGAAGGGATTGTAATTAAGAGGTTATTCTTATAATCTTAAATAGGTCGAACTAAAAATAATAAACTCTTATACTAATTAAATCTTAATATAGGTGAAATTATATTGTGTGTAGAATATTATTTCAATATTAATAAATATTTTTACTCAACAGTCCCTTCTCTAGATTTATTGATCCCCAACGTTCTTCCTAAAGCCAACTAAAAGAAAAGGAACGAAACAAAAAAAAGGGAAAAAAGAAAAAAGGAAAAGAAAAAAAAAAAAAGGAAGGGCAATGATATATAATTTTATTATTGTTCATGTCACGAGTTATAATTGCTATACAAATAGTGGAAGTTGAAAACAAAAGACATAACTTAAATATTGAGTTTGGATTACATGGAATTCCCATTGGAACCCGTCTCTTTCTTTCACTTTGGCTTTGTTTACTCTTTCTGTACAAAATAGGACTTTTGGAAATTGCAATAATTTGTCATTCAACGTGCATTTTTTATCTTCATTTAACAGTCAAGTTTGACATTCTTATCTCATCTTTTATTATGGGAAATTTCCTTAGCTGTTATTTCTGAAGCCAATACAAAATAAAAGAATGATAGAAAGAAAAAAAATTAAGGGGGGTGGGTGGGTAAGAGAGCAAAAATTAGAAAGAGCAAAAGAGAGAGCAAAAAAGGAATAGCCATACTGGTTATGTTCAATTGGATGTTGATGATGTTTCTCCTCCGGTAAGTGTTTGTAATTTTACTAGCAATTATTATTTGTTGTCTTTCTATGTCTAAACAAATTAGTCTTTTTTTTTTTCCCCTTAAACAGTTAGTCTGATTTAGTGATATTTCAATCTTTGTAAATCATAGGAAATAGTAGAAGGGTTTTAGGATGTTGCCATATGACACTGTTGGGATTTGTTTCCCAAAGTTTGTATTGATTGATAGGATTTGTTTCTCGAATTTTGTATTTACTCTATTGGTTTTGTGATTGACATTATTTTAGGAATGATTGACTAGTTAATTGAGGTTGAAATTAGATGTGCAGTTAGCAAGATCTTTATGGATGTTTTTTGAAAGAACTGGAAACTTATTCTAGTTTCTATTTTTGAAAGTCAACTTTTGATCCAAAGATGGTAGGTTGATTTGATTGATTTTTGATGGAGATTTCATAGCTGTTTGATCTGCCTTTGTTTCTCAAGAATGTGTCCAGGTTCATATTACAGTTTTGGGAAGGTTTCAGCAGAAAGGAAGTTGATACAGATTGGATTGGAAAAAGTCGACCATGACAGCTATGTTGCAGTTATTGTTGCAACAAGGATCTGCAACAGATTTGATTCAATGATTTATTTTGAAGAGGTCGACAAGTTGTTTTCCTTCTGCCTATTTATTCAAAGAGTCTCTCAGTTTATTGGATACCTTTTGATGAAGTTATTGCTGGGTTTTGTGAGAGGTGAACACTTGTATTCAAGAGAGATGATTTGAGTATTTTTTAGAGAAAAACTTTGTTGGATGGATTTCAATACTAAAAAGTCGAGGGGATCTCGATGTTCTAGTCCGTTAGGAAATTGTAAGTGCATAGGCGTCTTCTTAGAGAGAGAGTCTCGGGTAGATTAAGACCAATTGAATTGTAAAAGAATTCTTAGTGGATTGTTCATCAACTGGGCGTGGCCCTGCGGAGTAGAGTGTTACTGAACCACGATACCATTTCTCCTGTGTTCATCAATTTTGTGTTTGTTCATTATACTTATTATATTAAAAGACTCTAACCAGAACTTTCAATTGGTATCAGAGCGGGTCACTGACATGTGTTTCGGTGAGATCCTGTTGTATTGCTTATATTTGCAGGTATGGATGTCATGAGAGAAGGAGGTTCGGTGAACAAACCGCCATATCTGGAAGGTGTCAATTACCCCTATTGGAAGGCTCACATGAAAGCTTTCATTAAAGCTATTGATGAGAAGGCATGGCGATCTGTCTTAACCGAATGGACTCATCCAACAACTATAGATGACCAAGGCAATACCATTCCTAAGCCAGAAGAGGATTGGTCCAACGATGAGGAAAAGCTAGCAAACAGTAATTCAAAAGCATTGAACGCCATTTTCAATGCCATGGATGTGAATCAATTCAAATTGATTTCCACATGTGAATCCGCAAAGGAAGCTTGGGATGTTCTTCAAACTGCACATGAAGGAACGGATGCTGTGAAGGCCTCAAAGCTTCAAATGCTCACAACTCGCTTTGAACATCTACGAAGGGAGGAGGATGAGTGCATTATTGATTTTAACTCAAAGCTTTGTGATATTGCTAATGAAGCCTTCGCCCTTGGAGAAAAATATTCTGATGCCAAACTGGTGAAAAAGACCCTGAGATCTCTTCCAGTAAGATTTGCTTATAAAGTAACCGCCATTGAAAAAGCAAAAGACGTGGAAAAGATGAGACTTGATGAACTCATAGGTAATCTTCAAACCTTTGAAATGAACTTTAAGGATCAGAAGAAAAATAGAGGAATTGCATTTCAAGCAGATTATGAAGAGGTCACTACCAAAGATGAGACCGATGAAGATGAGGATATGAGTGAGTCTCTTGCTTTACTCACCAAAAACTTCAACAAAATGTTGAGAAAGATCAACAAGAAGGGAAGAATCAGAGAGAATTCTAATAACTGAAATCCTCAAAAGAAGAACTTTTCCCAGCATTTTGAAGAGAAGAAAAGAAACAAGGGAATACAATGCCGAGAACGTGAATGATTCGGACATATTCAAGCGGAGTGTGCAAACACCCTCAAGAAGAGAAACAAGGCTACAATGGTGTCTACTTGGAGTGATGACACAGATGAGAGTTAAGAGGACGCAGATGATCACACCAGCAACTATGTGGCCTTCACTGTAAGTACTAAACTCACTGATAAACTTTGTTGAACATTGATAATGTTGTTGCAGAATCTGTTGCAACAACGTCTGCAACAACCTCTGGTGGAGTTGTTAATGATATAGGTTTAAAGGATGAAACTGAAGATGACAGTGACGATGATGACCTAAGTCTTAGGAAGATTCAGGAGGCCTATAAAAAGATGTACAGTAAGTGGCTTGTTGTATGCAATCGAAATAAATCTCTTGAAGATGAAGTTACTGTCTTAAAAAGGGAAAGAGATGAAGGAACAAGTTGTGATTTTTAAGTGAAAAATCATTTAAACAACAACAAACTTGTAGGCGGAATTTCAAAAAAATTTCACATATCTTTTAATTCCAAATTAAACGTAAATCACAACGAGAGATACATGCATGATATATGTTTATAGACAAAGGAATAAAACGACAATCATACCTTTATGACGATTGGATCAAATATGGCCGTAAGGATCTTGTCTCACTATCTCACGTTCTGAGATGGAGAATTGCCGTGAAACAAGACCGTTGATCTATGAACACGATCACACCAAAAATCACTCGTTGATTCAAGACTATGACTCTATGTGATTTGGGATAAGAGAGTGGACTCCTTTTGAAAAACCTAAGGAAACAATTTTCCTTCTAATTTTTAATCAGAAATCCGGCCACCTTAGGAGAGAATGAGTGTGAGATATTTTTCTTCTCTTAAGCCAGGTTTTCAATAATATCTTTTTATAGGAGGAAATCCGAAAACTCAAACCCTAGATGAGATTTTTTAATTTTCCCCTTCATTTTTGGATCAAAATCCGAATTCCCACTTATCAAGGGATTTCTGAATTTTCCAAAAATAAAATCAACTCTCTCCCTCCTTCAGTTTCCAAATAAAATCATGTTCAAATTTTATTTTGAATTTTAAATTAATCACCATTAATTTCAAAATTCAAATTCATTCCTTTTATTTTTCAATTATCAAATAAATGAAAAATAACATAATGAATTTATTTAAACATAATTATGTAACAAAATATCAGTTTCAATTTTCCCACTTATTAGAGCTAGCCTTGAGACCGAATGGACCCATATGAATGAAGCTATGGAATTACAATACTCGACTAATTTATCCCGATAAGTTATCGACGTATTTAATTCTGACATTGTACGACTCGACTAAAGGTTCGATGCTGACTAATCTCTCGATTCATATGAGCTATTTTTCTGATGGTGTTAATACAATTTATCACACGGTCCACAGAATAAATGCACTATTATCCTTCGTAAATATCAGTGACTAGAATGGTGTAGAAAATTACCGTTTTACCATTCCAGTCATTATTTCCTCAACTCCTTTATATGGTTGTGAATAAGAAAGACTTATGTTCGTAAGATGTCTCGCAAATGTTACGATGTCTTAATCAATGATTACCATCATTGAATACCAGGCCTGGTTTATTTATTCACACACCTATCAATAAAGCATGAGGTGATATTATCACTTACGAATTCCATATCTGTGAATCACACAACCCCAAATTAATTATGTCATGATCCCAATAGCCGAGATGTTGTTCAAAAACTATGAACTAATGTCATTGGTGGATCAAAGACCATGAGAAATCAAGTCAAGTTATGTATTCACTTCAGGATTGAGATAATTATGCAAATATACTTAGGTTGTAATAATTAGGTTTAGAGTTTAGTAAACGGGTTTTGGCTCTAACCTAATTAGCTACATGGTCTATTCAACATGTTGTGAACATGTCTAGATCAACCACAGAGTCCAACTCCCATGCCCCGAGACCAGTATCACATGGTTCGTTCTAACAGTCATAATCGGACTCGATTGCCCAATCGATCCTAAGACTGTGAATATCAATTTTAAACTATATCAGAAGAGCTTGTCCGGCAGGGATTCCCTGACTCTTCTTTCATTGATAATAGTCTATGGACTAAGCAATATTACTAACACTCTTGAGTATGAATCAAAATATAACTTTATTTTATTTATAAACGTCAGCAAAACAATGATGTCCGATATTTGCCATTTCATAAATAACAAATTACATCCTACTTTATGGACACATTTCCAACAAACTCCCACTTGAACTTAAAGTAGGTGTGTACAATCTCACATCCCCAAACGCTCCAGATGACTATCAAAGACTTTACCAGATAAAGCCTTTGTGAATGGATCAGCCAAGTTGTCATGTGTTGATATCTTTGTCACTTCAACATCGCCTCTTTGTACAATCTCCCGGATGAGGTGGTACTTCCGCTCTATATGCTTGGACCTCTTGTGGCTTCTAGGCTCCTTAGAGTTTGCTATAGCCCCACTATTATCGCAATACAGTACCATGGGTCTATCAGCACCCGGAACAATTTTCAGTGATACAAGGAACTTCTTAAGCCATACGGCCTCTTTTGCAGCTTCACAAGCTGCCACATATTCGGCCTCCATGGTGGAGTCAGCTATGCAAGTTTGCTTAATACTCCTCCATACCACTGAAACTCCATTCAGGACAAACACTGATCCTGAAGTGAATTTCCTGGAATCCTTATCCGATTGGAAATCGGAGTCGGTGTATCCCGTCATAGTCAGGTCAGTACCTCAGTATACAAGCATGTAGTTCCTCATTCTCCTAAGATACTTGAGGATATGCTTGACAATAACCCAGTGCTAGGGTCCAGGGTTAGACTGAAATTTACTCACCACGCCTATCGCATAGCATATATCAAGTCTGGTGCAAAGCATCGCATATAAGAGGCTTCCTACGGCTGAAGCATAAGGAACTCGGCTCATGTCTTCCTCTTCTTGAGCAGTTTTGGGAGACTGCTCCTTTGAGAGGGATACTCCATGTCTGAAAGGTAGATAACCCTTCTTGGAGTTTTGCATGGCAAATCGGTTCATTACCTTATCGATATAGGATGCTTAAGACAATGTTAATTGTCTGTTTTTCTGATCTCGAAAGATTTGAATTACCAAAACATAGGCAGCTTCTCCTAGATCCTTCATATCAAACTGCTTTGCAAGCCAGAGCTTAACCTCAGTCAGTCTTCATATATCATTCCCAATGAGTAGTATGTCATCCACATATAAGACTAAGAAAACCACTTTGCCTTCTTGTATCAACTTATACACACAAGGCTTATCCAACGACTGAATAAAACCGTAAGTTTTAACAGTCTCATCAAATCTGATATTCCATGATCTGGATGCCTGCTTTAGTCCATAAATGGACTTTTGCAATTCACAAACCTTTTCTTCTTGACCCTTTTCAATGAATCCATCTGGTTGTGCCATATAAATGCGCTCATCCAGGTTACCATTTAGAAAAGCTGTCTTCACATCCATCTGCCAGATCTCATAATCTAAGGCAGCAACAATGGATAGAAGAATACGGATGGATTTAAGCATAGCCACCAGAGAGAAGGTATCCTCATAGTCAATTCCTTCGTTCTGGGTGTAGCCCTTGGCTACTAGTCTTACTTTGAATGTCTCCACATTCCTATCTGGACCCTTCTTCTTCTTGTAGATCCATTTACATCCCACGGGTTTTACCCCTTCAGGAGGATCTACCAGAGTCCATACGCCATTCTTATACATTGATTGTATTTCGGCATTCATAGCTTCATGCCATAGGTTTGTTTCAGAACTTGCTATAGCCTGCGAGTACGAGATAGGTTCATCAATGTCTAAATCTAAGACTACAGTCAATGCATCTCCATAAGACATGTACCTATCTGGTTGTCTCACAACCTTCCCACTACGTCGAGGCTCTATTGGTGTTAGTTCTTGTTGTGGTTCATCTGTTATCGGTTCAGGAATGGAACGTGGAGATGTTACCTGAACATTTTCACTAGTCAATTCCTCAAGTACAAGTCTGCTTCTAGGCTTCATATTCTTCACAAAATCCTCTTCTAGAAAATGAGCATTCGTGCTAACGAATGTTTTCTGATCGACAAGACTATAGAAGATGTAACCTTTTGTCCCCTTAGGATATCCTACAAATAGGCATAATTCTGAACGACTGGCTAGCTTGCCAGTCTTCTTTCTAAGCACATGTGCTGGGCAGCCCCATATTCTGGTGTGGCCAAGAGATGACTTCTTGCCACTCCATCTTTCATATAGAGTTCCAGGCACTGCTTTAGATGGAACTTGATTCAGAATATATGCTGTTGTTTCCAAGGCATATCCCCAAAAGGAATCAGGAAGGGATGAGTAACTCATCATTGATCTAACCATATCTAATAGAGTTTGGTTCCTTCTTTCTGACACGCCATTCTGCTGAGGAGTACCTGGCGTAGTCAGTTGAGAAAATATACCTTCTTCCTTAAGAAAGTCTTCGAACTCTACCAACAAGTATTCACCACCATGATCGGATCGTAGTGTTTTGATCTGTTTGTCTAATTGTTTTTCAACCAAGGCCTTGAATTCTTCTTACTTTTCAAAGGTTTCAAACTTTTGACGCATTAGATAAATATGACCAAAACGAGAATAGTCATCCGTGAAGGTTATAAAATATTCATATCCTCTTCTTGCTTGGATATTGAATGGCCCACATACATCACTATGTATGAGTTCTAGGCATTCATTAGCTCTATTTCTCTTTGCGGAAAAGGGTCTCTTGGTCATTTTTCCTTCAATGCAGGATTCACATGTAGGTAGTGAGCCTACACTTAAGGTTTGCAAGGGACCGTCTTTCACTAACCTTTTAATCCTGTCAAAGCTAATATGTCCAAGATGTAGATGCCATTTGTAGGTCTGATCAGTTGGGTCTAACCTCAACCTTTTACTATCCCTAATTGAATTCATGAAATCATTCTTAAGAATCTGAATAACATCACTATTGAATCGTAAAGAATATCCTTGCTCTAACAAACGAGCTACAGAAATAAGGTTTTTCCCAAAAACCGGGACATAATAAACATTGTTCAAAACAATATAACTGTTCTCAAAAACTAATTTAATGCTTCCAACTGATATAGCCGATACTGATGCTCCGTTCCCCCAGCGAAAGTTAAACTCACCTTTGCTAAGCCTTTTGCTTTCCCTGAACCCCTGCAGAGAACAACAAACATGATTAGTGGCTCCAGAGTCTACAATCCAAGAAAAGTAGAGTCAGCCACAAAACAGGCTTCAGTCACAAGTAATGTACCTTTAGCTTTAACCTCCTTGAGGTAAGTAGGACAGTTGCGCTTCCAATGGCCAGCTACTCCGCAATGGTGACATTTGTCATTACTCTTGTCTACCTTTGCAGTGTTCTTGCCCTTTCCAGCTTTTCCTTCCGGCTTCTTCTTGTTGCGGTTTTTCTTATGTTTCTTGGCGCCAGAGGTGGAAGGCTTTGCTTTAGCAAGGTTTGCCTCTCCATTTCTCTTTTTGCCTTTAAGCAGTAGGGTTTCCGCAGTCTGAAGCTCCTTCATGAGTTCAGGGAGTGAATAGTTCAACTTATTCATTGAGTAGTTGAGTTTGAAGTTGTCGAACATCTCCGGGAGAGTCTCTAGGATCATATCCACATGAGTCTCCCCATCTATCTCAGTTCCCATGAGCTCCATCTCATTCAGGTGACTAATGATCAGCAACATATGGTCCTGAACAGGAGTACCGAATTTCATCCGGCAGTTCATGAAGTTACGCACAGCAACTTGCTTGGCTTGACAGCCCTGGCTGCCGAACATTTCAACATTGCTGTAGATCATATCTGCTGCCGTCAGCATGTTTTGATGTTGCTGCTGCAACACATTGCTAATTGATGCTAAAATATAACACCTAGCAATCTCATCGGAATGCATCCAAGAAGTGTATGCGTCTCGCTCCTCTTGAGTAGACTCATCAGTTAGCCCAAGAGGATAGGGGGTGGTGAGCACATGCTTGTGCTTGTCTACTGTCAACACGATGTCAAGGTTATGTTTCCAGTCAACGTAATTTTCACCCACTAGTTTGTTCGTACTAAGAATTTGTGCGATCGGGGATAAAGACATGATTGCTGAAAAATAAAATAAAGTGGCGTTGGCAATTTGCTTAAATTTTAAGAAAAGTATGATGCATGAATGCAAATACTTAAACATGAAAAAAAAATCCCTTTAAAAAAATGTTTCAACTATGGTGTTACGATCATAAATGGCAACATGTCCCACCTAGGGGTGGTGTCCGTGAAGCCTCCTATCGCATCGAGACTCCTCTCGTTTGGTCCACTTTACAGGATGTCTCCACATCCAGTGCAACCAATCACCATCCTTTTGGTCACCTCAGTCCCATTGCCTAGCTCCTAAGGGAGGTTACAATGGACTTTAGTCTAAGTGTTTAACCGACTAATCGACTCTAGAGGTTGTTATGCACTAGCGATCCATCTAGGGATGGTCCCGTCACTACTTCCTTTTTGAGTCTTATCTTCTCAAGCAACCTGATGACTCCTTAGCGACATGCTTCGTGGGTTTCTCCCATTGAAGTGAGGACCACTAAGGTGGTTCTTAACCCGTCCACGTGTCACGATCAGGCTAAAGTCGGAGACCTTGAGAACGTTTCAACGCAAACGACCCTCCCACTTAGCTTTTTGAAAAAATGGATTTTGTTTTTAAAAATTAAGTCCAATTAATAATTTGTCAACAAAATTATATCCTTTATAAATTTGTCGTTGCATTTTATATCACTTTATAAAATTTACCCATTGCATTTTAAAATTATAACAATTTATAATATTAAACTACAATGATGCATGAACATCTTTACATGGCAATTTGATATTGGCATCACTATATCCTATATGTCATGTTTTAATGATGCGAGATTAAATAATAAATCATACATTCAAAATTTAACCTCTCTATGGCTCATTTCTAATTACAACCCATAAAACAAATGAATAATAAATTACAATAATATTCTTCATCTTGTCTCCATGGCATCTTCACAATTTTCCCTTTTCATGATCCCTGAAATAGAAAATGTTTTGTAGAAAAAAAAAATTTAAAATTTGAAATTCAAAAATTAAAAAAAAACCCTTTTTTTTTTAAAAAAAATTTTGGGCTGGGCTCGGGACAATCCCGAGCCCACCCTATCTGCCTCGGCAGGGCCAGGCCCTGCCCAACGCAGCACGGGCTGCCAAGCTAGGCAGCCCTTGCGCGCTCAACATGGGCCGCGGTCCTTGCCTAGGCAAGGCCAGCGGTAGGGCCTGTAGGCCCGCTAGGGTTTTAGAAAACCCTGGCGCACGCTAGGGTTTCCAAAACCCTAGTGTGCCGTGCAGCCAAACCCAGGGGAGGGGCTGGCGGCTGTACTGGTGGTGGAGGCAGGGCTTCGTGCGGCGGCGGCAGCGACGGGGACGGCGGCGACACTAAAAAAAAATTTCCGGAATTTTTAAATTACAAAATTTCCTATGCCCTTTAATGGCTTACATTATTTTCTAAAGAAAAACATAAACCACCAACTTTGCATAATTAAAAGCCTAGAGCCAATCGATCAGGATCCAATCACAAATATATTCAAAACAATTTTGAATTCATCACATATTCATGCAAGATACCAATATCAACACATATCATACAATCCAATCGCATAAACATAAATCATGCATGATCAAAAACCTAGGCTCTGATACCAATTGAAGGAACAAGTTATGATTTTTAAGTGAAAAATCATTTAAACAACAACAAACTTGTGGGCGGAATTTTAAAAAATTTTCACATATCTTTTAATTCCAAATTAAACGTAAATCACAACGAGAGATACATGCATGATATATGTTTATAGACAAAGGAATAAAACGACAATCATACCTTTATGACGATTGGATCAAATATGGCCGCAAGGATCTTGTCTCACTATCTCACGTTCCGAGATGGAGAATTGCCGTGAAACAAGACCGTTGATTTATGAACACTATCACACCAAAAATCACTCGTTGATTCAAGACTATGACTCTAAGTGATTTGGGATAAGAGAGTGGGCTCCTTTTGAAAAACCTAAGGAAACAATTTTCCTTCTAATTTTTAATCAGAAATCCGGCCACCTTAGGAGAGAATGAGTGTGAGATATTTTTCTTCTCTTAAGCCACCCCTAAGGTTTTCAATAATATCTTTTTATAGGAGGAAATTCGAAAACTCAAACCCTAGATGGGATTTCTGAATTTTCCCCTTCATTTTTGGATCAAAATCCGAATTCCCACTTACCAAGGGATTTCTGAATTTTCCAAAAATAAAATCAACTCTCTCCCTCCTTTAGTTTCCAAATAAAATCATGTTCAAATTTTATTTGGAATTTTAAATTAATCACCATTAATTTCAAAATTCAAATTCATTAACTTTATTTTTCAATTATCAAATAAATGAAAAATAACATAATGAATTTATTTAAACATATTATGTAACAAAATATCAGTTTCAATTTTCCCACTTATTAGAGCTAGCCTTGAGACCGAATGAACCCATATGAATGAAGCTATGGAATTACAATACTCGACTAATTTATCCCGATAAGTTATAGATGTATTTAATTCTGACATTGTACGACTCGACTAAAGGTTCGATGCTGACTAATCTCTCGATTCATATGCGCTATTTTTCTGATAGTGTTAATACAATTTATCACACAGTCCACAGAATAAATGCACTATTATCCTTCGTAAATATCAGTGACTAGAATGGTGTAGAAAATTACCGTTTTACCATTCCAGTCATTATTTCCTCAACTCCTTTATATGATTGTGAATAAGAAAGACTTATGTTCGTAAGATGTCTCGCACATGTTATGATGTCTTAATCAATGATTACCATCATTGAATACCAGGCCTGGTTTATTTATTCACACACCTATCAATAAAGCATGAGGTGATATTATCACTTACGAATTTCATATCTATGAATCACACAACCCCAAATTTATTATGTCATGATCCCAATAGCTGAGATGTTGTTCAAAAACTATGAACTAATCTCATTGGTAAATCAAAGACCATGAGAAATCAAGTCGAGTTATGTATTCACTTCAGGATTGAGATAATTATGCAACTATACTTAGGTTGTAATAATTAGGTTTAGAGTTAGTAAACGGTTTTTGGCTCTAACCTAATTAGCTACATGGTCTATTCAAGACGTTATGAACATGTCTAGATCAACCACAGAGTCCAACTCCCAAGCCCCGAGACTAGCATCTCATGGTTCGATCGAATAGTCATAATCGGATTCGATTGCCCAATCGATCATAAGACTGTGAATATCAATTTTAAACTATATCAGAAGAGCTTGCCCGGCAGGGATTCCCTGACTCTTTTTTCATTGATAACAGTCTATGGATGAAGCAATATTACTAACACTCTTGAGTATGAATCAAAACATAACTTTATTTTATTTATAAACGTCAGCAAAACAATGATGTCCGATATTTGCCATTTCATAAATAAAAAATTACATCCTACTTTATGGACACATTTCCAACAAGAGATGAGTTGAAAAAGGCTACAACAAATTAAGAACTTTTGGCAACAAAGCATCAGAAAAAGCTTGCTGGAACCAGACTCGAATTGGAGCAAACTCAGAAGAATTTGAGAATGCTAAATTCGGGAACTGCAAAATTGGATCACATACTTTCACAACAAAATACTAGTAGTGATCAATCTGGACTTGGTTACAAGGGTCAAGGAATATCTAGAAAAACTGCCTTTGTGAAAGGAGCCTCCAGTATGAGAATGCAGGCCCTTAAAAAATCTCATATAAGATCAGGTAAGAAGTATGTTGCAAAGCCAGTTAGTCAAGCAACAAACAGGTTTGTTCCTATTTGTCATTATTGTAATATGCCTGGACATATTTGACCATGGTGGTTTAAGTACATAAATACCAGTAAAAAAGGTTTGAATTTGGAGTATGGAAAAGTAAAATGAACACCTAGAATCAAAATTGATTTATCTAATAAAAATACAAGAAAAATATGGGTTAGAAAATCCGATTTAAGGTGTTTTGTTGCTTATACTTCTTTAAAAGCATGTACTACTGATGCATGATATTTTCACAGTGGTTGTTCTTGACACATGACAGGGACTCGGGAAAACCTGTCACACTTTCAAGAAGGTGACAAAGGATATGTGACCTTTGGAGATGGTATGAAAGGTCGTGTTCTTGGTAAGGGAACATTGAATGTTGATGGTTTTCCTAAACTAAAGAATGTGATGTTGCTGGATGGTTTGAAAGCAAACTTGATAAGCATAAGTCAATTGTGTGATCAAAACTTATTAATGAAATTCACAAAAGATTCATGTCATGTTTTTGATGATAATGATTCTTGTGTCATGACAGGAGGAAGATCATCGGATAATTGTTATTTACTTATTCTTCCTCACAACACATCACACACTCACAAGTGTCATAATGCTTCAACTAATGATATTGATATTTGGCATCAAAAGTTGGGTCATTTAAATTTCAAAACCTTGACAAAAATTCTGAGTACAGGAGCAGTGCGTGGAGTTCCAAAACTGAGTAAAAGAGAAGCATGTGTTTGTGGTCCTTGTCAAGTCGGCAAAGAAACAAGGACAAAGCACAAGGGATTGCAATAGATAAGTACAACAAAGATTATGGAATTGCTACATATGGATCTTATGGGTCCTATGCACATGGAGAGCATTGTAGGTAAGAGGTATATCTTTGTGTGTGTTGATGATTTCTCTAGGTTCACTTGGGTGGATTTTATTAGAGAGAAATCAAATACATTTGGTTTTTTCAAAAATTTGTGTAAAAAATTAAAAAATGAGAAAAGTTGCAATATAGGGAAAATAATCCGAATAAAAAGTGATCATGGTAAAGAATTTGAAAATACCATTTTCGGTGAATTTTGTGATGAACATGGGATTGCACATGAGTTTTCAGTTCCTAAAACTCCTCAACAAAATGGGGCAGTTGAAAGGAAAAATAGGACAATCTAAGAAATGGGTCATGTCATGCTAAATTCGAAGAGAATCTCGTTAAGATTTTGGGCAGAAGTGGTGAATACAACATGCTACACAACAAATCGTGTTCACTTGAGAAAAGGTACCTTAGTGACACCCTACGAAATTTGGAAAGGTAAGAAACCAAAGCTCAAATATTTTCATGTTTTTGGATGTGTGTGCTATATCTTAAATGACCGTGAAAAATTGGGAAAATTTGAGGCTAAAAGTGATGAAGGTGTGTTTCTAGGGAATTCCATGAATAGTCACACATATTGTGTATACAACATGAGAACACAAACTATCATGGAGTCAACCAATGTAGTGTTTGATGATTACAAAGATTTGTCTGAATTTTCTGGGGAAGAACATATCACCTCTTTTACTGACATAACTGGAAATACAGAAAGAAAAAATAATGCTCAACACTTGGGAGACAAACATGTTACAGACAATGTTGCAACAGACTCTGTGACAGACGAAACAGCAGAAAATGAACCAAGTACAGAAAATGTTGTTTTTACAGAATTTGATGTTGCAGATCCAGTAAGAAGAATGCCATCTGCAAGGGTTCAGAAAAATCATCCTCCAGAGAAGATTATTGGAGATCTTAAGGAAGGAATCCGAACAAGAGAGGAACCAAGAAAGAGGTATGATGAAATGGGTAGGTATGTTTGTTTTACCTCTCAAATTAAGCCTAAAAATATCAAAGAGGCTTTGCTTCATGACAAGTGGATTAATGCAATGCAGGAAGAATTGGAGCAATTTGTTAGAAATGATGTGTGGACTCTTGTGCCCAGACCAAAAGATTCAAATGTTATTGGTACTAAATAGATTTTTAAAAATAAGTCTGATGAATTTGGTACAATTGTTAGAAACAAAGCAATGTTAGTTGCACAAGGGTACACATAGGTTGAAGCATAGACTTTGATGAAACTTTTGCACCAGTTGCTAGGCTTGAATCTATTAGATTACTCTTGTCTATTGCGTGTCTTCTAGATTTCAAACTCTATCAAATGGATGTAAAAAGTGCTTTCCTAAATGGTTTTTTGAATGAGAAAGTCTATGTTGAACAATCAAAAGGCTTTGAAGATCCTCATCATCCTGATTATGTGTTTCAATTAAAAAAGGCTCTCTATGGTTTAAAGCAAGCTCCCCGGGCATGGTATGAAAGATTAACAAATTTTTTAATTGAAAATGGATACAAGAGTGGAGGAGTAGATAAAACTTTGTTCATTAAACAATTTAAGACTGGCATGATTATTGCTCAAATTTATGTTGATGACATTGTTTTTAGATCTACTTCACAGGTCAAGATTGATGACTTTGTTAATCAAATGAAGAAAGAATTTGAGATGAGTATGGTTGGAGAACTAACTTATTTTCTAGGATTGCAGGTGAAACAAGAGCATAATGGGATTTTTATCTCACAATCAAAATATGCAAACAACCTAGTAAAACGTTTTGGTCTAGACAAAACCAAAGATATGAGAACTCCAATGGGATCTACAGTTAAATTAATCAAGGATGAAGGAGGAGTTTCAGTTGATCCAAGTCTTTATAGGAGCATGATTGGTAGTCTACTCTATCTCACAGCAAGTAGACCTAATATTTGTTTCAGTGTTGGTGTGTGTGCTAGGTACCAGACAGACCCAAAGGAATCACATTTGACAACAGTAAAAAGGATCATTCGATATGTGAAAGGGACGACAAATTATGACATTTGGTATTCAAAGGACACAAATTCTAATCTTGCAGGTTTGTGATGCCCAGATTTCTCACATACTAATTGGCCAATGCATTGCATGATTTTACATTTATATGCATATGATTTCATGTTGATAATGTGCATTTAATGTTAAATGTGTATATTGTTTCATAAGTTACAGGTTTCCTTGAAGGTGAATCCGGTAAGTGGGAATGAAGGAAAAGAAGTTTAAGGATGATTTCATATGGAACTTGATAGGTAACGGAGCTCAAATATTTTAAAGGTACAAAAAAAAGTGTAAAAACGATCGACTTTAGATGTAACGGGAAGGTTTAGTATGCGTTTTGTTGGGTGAATAGACCATAATATAGTAAGGGATATTTTATAATAACTATACAAGTGAATAAGATTTATTACGAATATTGATGTGAGTTCCACATGAATTATAGGGTGGGACTACTTTGAGCCTAGATTAGGGTTTAGGCACAATTTTGAGCCTAGTTTGACACAATTTTCAACGTTTAGGCTTTCGAGCCTAGATTAGGGTTTTTGACTATTATTGTTGCTTTAGAAGTTCATTAGGGCATGTTTTATAATGTATGGAAGGTTTTAGAAATACGGGCGTAAAGTTTTGGTTATGAATGATTTAAAATTTGTAAATGACATCTATAACATACAAGAAATCGGTACGAGCACATAAGCTTGATTTAGTAAGAAAAATAATAGGTTATGACTTAAGGTGTCCTTAAGCTTTTGAATAAGCGTTTTGATGACGGGTATTTCTACCAACAAATCAAGTACTTTTAAGCTTGAATATTTGTAAGTTTTCAAGCATTTTTGTTAGTTTAATGTCTTTTGTGTGTTTTTTATAGGAGTTATAAATAAATGCGAACTTGGATGATTTTGCATGAAGCAAAGAAGAATATTTGCCCAACTTGTGAATCAATGGCAACAGGAGGCAAAAGAGGATTTTAAGGCACAAAAGAGGAGGCTTGGAATGCAAAAAAGCGGGCTGCAGCAGACCATTTTGGACTACAACGCGCAAAGGAATACAAAGAAGTCCAGAGAGCAAGGGAGGCGCAGGCTGCAGCGCACTAAAGTGGGCTGCAGCACACCAAGACCTGCCTAGCTCCAAAAATGCGTGCTGCAGCACACCCAAAACGTGCCCAGAGGCTGGACACGCGCTGCAGCGTGCCCAAGGGGCACTGCAGCGCGCCAAAAGGTCCCAGGAATGTGTCCTATGCGCTGCAGCGCGTCTCAGCCCCCTGCGAGCAAAACCCCTCTTCCAAAAATGCGCGCCGCAGCTTGTTTTCACATGGGCTGCAGCGCGCGACTAAATCCCTAGCTCCGAAATGTTGTAGTATAAAAGGAAAGAGATGCCATTTAGAAGGGGAGCCTGGAAAATTGAAGAAAACATCAAAAGGAGGCCGAAATCCTTCATCTTGGAGGTCCTTGGAAGCTCTTCAATGGATATTGGGTTTTATCTTCTTTCTCTATGCTTAATGCTTTTAATTTATTTGGCCAATGAGTTAGATGATTTTTAGATTGCGAATTTGATGCTCGGGAGAGATTGAGTTCTTTATCTAGATTTGAGAAGCATAGTCTAGGTTGTTGTGAGACCGGGAGGAGATCAATGCTTAGATAATCAAATTAGGATTTAGGTCATTGTGAGGCCGGGAGGCGATCAATATTCCTATTTTCTAATTCTAAAGGCGAAGCTTAATTTGTGTTTAAAATGTTCATTTCGAATAGGGATATTATTTTGGGTATTTAAATACAATTTCTTGTGAGGCACTCGGGAGAGGTTGCGAGATGATATTAGAGCCTTGATTAATGAATTGAATGGAATTGATTAGCAATTACATAATAGGATGAACATAGGAATAATAAAGCGAAATCAAGTCCCTAGACCATTTGTGTATAGATACTTTATTTTCTTTTTTCGTATTTATTTTCTTAATTGTCATTTTATTAGGTTGCCTAGATAAAGTTAAGTTACAATAATTGTGGTACTTAATGGCAATTCTAAACCCAATCCCTGTGGAGACGATACTCACTCACCTTATACTCAAAACTTGACACCGTACGCTTGTAGAAATTTATTATACAAAATTAATTCGCATCACGTTTTACACTTTAAAGAAAGAAAGTCAGCAGCTGGAACTTTGACACACGGGCAGCTTAGGTGAGAGTACTTCATGATGAAGTACTTAAGGTGCTTGCTAGGTTGCTTAAAAAGTTTATTAAGCAAGTAGCTTAAGCTATTAGCCCTAAAAACTCTAATTCCGACTCTCAACCTCTGAAAAACTCCATTTCCATTAAGGCTCATGTGAGGATAAGAGAAATCTTTGGTGGTTTAGTAAGTTTTGGGTGTTTAATTGCAAGAAAATTCAAACTGGGCTAAGCTAAGTGATCAGTGCATGAAAATGCACCTTAAATACTGCTTTTGATTTATATAATATTAAAATATTTAAGCTTTAATTAAGCAATTCCATTATTTTTATTCATAATATTTTAATTGGAATTTGTCTAGTTTTTACTTAATTATTTACAGATGAAAGTAGTGTAAAAGGCTACACAAAAAGAAGCCATGAAAGCCATATTTTCGGCCAATCCGAGCCACACAAGCCGAGCCAATCAGAGAGAGCCACGCCACCCATCAGCCATGCCAAATGAAGTGGGTCCCGCGTGTCAGCGCAGAAATCCGCGCCCTTTCCCTCGCTCCGTCTCACGCCCCGCGCGTCCCCAGTATGCCCGCCCTCAAGGAGCGCGTCCCATGCACGCGCGTTCTCCAGCGCGTCCGACTCCTCAGCAACGTGGATCCCGCGTGTCAGCGTGCCATCCCAAGCTCCTCTCCGCGTGTGACAGTTGTCCAACCGTGTCCCCCATTCTAACTCCGCGCCAACACCCTTCCTCCACTCCGCGCGCGGCACGTGGCAGGCTTCTCCTTTCCTCCAATCAAGCTTTGACACGTGTTCCCTTTGAGATGAATCCGAATTCCTTCCCCAAAAATCAGAGCAAATTACCGGATTTCTTCCCCAAATTAAAATGTGATTTCTCCTAATTTATATGTAATTTTATTTTGTTTCCTTTTCCTTTGTAATTTTCTAGTTTTACAATTTATTTCCTTATTTGATAGGAAACTTGAACACTATAAATAGAGGGGTTGGCCTAAGGTTTTGACAGTTTTGAATATTCAGTTTTCTGTCGTCTTGCTGTCAGTCTCATATTTTCTCTCTAGAACTTGTGAGAATGTTTTGCAAGATAGGCTAGAGTTCTTTTGGTGAGGTTAGAGATGAACTTCAACATCTGAATGAATTAAATCTCATCTATTTTTCTATTACTTTTTAAAATATTGTGTGCCAATTTTTATATAAGTTTAGTCACGCTTTTCTTATATAATTCTGTCACGCAATGTTTTATTATTCAAATTATTTTGCAAATTGTCTTTTACTGCAATATTGTCAGATTGATATATTGTCGATATTAGATAACTTGTAATAATAATATTTCCGGAGTCAACATAGAGATTTAATCTATTCGGTTCTTTTATTTTGTGAATCAAAACTAGAATTGGTGAACAAAACATTAGGGATTCTCGACGCCTTACCATTTTTATTATTGAATTTTCTTTATACAAATTTCTTCCTTTCTATTTTATTTGCAACAAAATCTCAAAAACTCTTCATTTTTCTTTAATTCACTTTTCTCTAACGCTCTTATTCTGTTAGTCATTCTTGTTATTTTGTTATCTCTCTGTGGATACGACTGCCCTTCTGTGCTACAATTGACCGCTTGTGAACATCACTTTTGGGCGTTAATCAATAAGCCAATGTTAGGTATTTAGTACTGTTCAGTTCTGTTCTGGGGGTTTTCCTTTGAAGTCGACTATAATATTTGACCCACATCATCTCTTATATGTCAGGAGGATTTTCATAAAAGGGAATAATCAAATTCAATAGGGAAGTGGTGGTTTGAGGTTCGTTTGTGGAAGCTGTCCAAAAACAGGATTGTTTCAAAACCGGTTCAGGTTTGTACATGGTTACCTAGGCTAGGAAGCTTGTTTTGATCTGAAATTCTTAGGATTGCCTCATTTGTATGTTAGATAAACTTCACTAAGATAGTTTTTGGAAATTCAATTAAATTTGGGAGTTATAACCTAAAACCTGAGGCTGGTCCAGTTTGTGGTATTGGATGAATTTGTGGTTTCAAGATGTTTTGTGAATTTTGGTCAATTTAAATTTGTTTAAGTTGCAAAGCAGGTATTTTTATGCTTTAGGGAGTGTTAAAATGAAGGGGAAAATCTGCCAAAATTTTTAGAAAAAAAAATTTGACTTAATTTGGTTCAAAAATGAGGGAGTTAGGCCATATTTTGGTGCTGCCCGTGCACCAAGCCACACCAGGCACACGCCTGGGCCCAGTGGGCACGCGCTGCAGGCCACACAGGCATGCCTGTGCACGCACAAGCAGGCCAGGGGCGCCCAGCCAGGTACGCCCTTGGGCTACTTTGCCAGGACGCGGCCTGACTAGGCCAAAATGGCCTAGTCAAGGGTTTTCAGGGCTCCGGAGTCCCTTTTTGGTGCCGTTTCTTGTGTTTGAGTCCTATAAACCCCTATTTTTATGATTGTAACTTAAAATAATTATTTAAAATATTATTTTAATTATTTAAATATTTTTAAAAAAATTATTAGTAAAAATTAGGAAAATGAGCTCCTTAATACATAATTGGTAGTGATAGTTGGTCGGGTGACAATGTTAGTTAAAATACTCAATGTTTTAGATGAGTGGAACACCAGATTTCCTGAGAGGATACCAGAGAGCATCAATATCAATTCTAAGGCTCGAGGTAAGTAGGATATCACCTATATCACCATAAAAGTCATGCATATACTATGTGATTCAAAGTTGTGATATGTGAGTATATGAGGCATGTGTTATTGATGTTAGCATAACCATGCATGCATGACATAATGTAAAGAGGTGTACCATTGAACATAAAATTAAAAGAATGAATATTAAATGTGAAGAGAGAGTTAAATGATGGTTTTATAGTTTTTGACGAGTTTTGTGTCTCCAAGGAGACTGCCGGACCTCTTACGACGTGGGAAGCTTCTCCGATGATCACGGGGAAGGATTTGTGCTTATTATGATTAGCCCCATGTGACGGTATTTTATAATATAATTTGTGATCACTAGGTTGAAGGACCATTGTCTCAATAGAGACTCGCTGTGTGGGAAGCTTCCTTGATTATCATGAGGAAGAATTGATTTTAAATGTGAAAAATGTATTTTGCCCCACACGACGACATTCGATGTTATGTATGTTATGGCCACAAGGTCTGATGAGGTATCAGGGATACCACCCCGTCTAAGTGATTGCATGCATAAGATAAAAGAATGGATGAAAAGTTAAAATGTATGATGTTAACAAGTCATGAGCTCATGCATATTCTCTTTGTTGCTATATCATGCATTATTCTACTTACAGGGCTTTAGCGCACTTATTTATGGTGATGCAGATGAGGGTACATCTCATCATTAGTTATGGACTACATGGTTGATTGGCGTAATCCTGAGGACTGAGACAGGTGTATATAGACAAACTGACATGTATTTTGGAGGCCCTCGCTGTACTTAGGGATTGTGATTTTGTGTGAGCTCGTGGGGATGTACATAGTATAAGGCTGAGCCTATTTTTGATAGATGTATTATATTGTATATGTTTGGCCAGCTTATTGGAGTATATTATATATGTTTTGATTATCTTTCCTTGTTAAGAAGTTTAAAAAGTTCAAATTTGCCTGTACTTTTATACTTAATACCTATAACATGTTAGGTTAATTTAAAGGAAGGTTAAAAAGTAACTGTTGGGAATTGTGTCCTAGAAGCATGAGATGTAATAGGATATTGATTATTTGTTTAATAAAAGAGTTATTCATCATTTATGTGTATATATTTATGAATATTTTATGAATGTCAAATAAAAATTCCTTGATTTTTTCTGTAACCTTAAACATGGTATATAAGTGTTGTATACGAGAGGATAATGTTTAAGGATAATAATCAAAAGTGATGTTCGTAATAAATCTAATTAAAGTTCAGAATCTTTAATTAGAACATTACTAATACATGTCATTCCCATTTAGAATGGAATGGTGTTATCCGCACTGTTAATATGGTGAGATATTGAATGAGTGTATTTCGCATAATGAGATTGTGTGGAACATGGATACAGACACAATATGAATTTCTAATAATTTCCGTTAAACATAGAAATTATAATCGAGTCTACCGATGGTCATATATAGAATGATCTTAATCCTGAGTTCTTAACAAATTCCTATTTATGGATTTATGTCTTTTGATTTACTTGGTATGGATTTCGAGACCCTGAATCCTATTCCTTGTATTTTAGAGACATGATGAAATAGGTAGCTGGGAATGTTATTATACGAGATGGAATCCATTCCTTCTTGCGAAAGAAGTAGATAAATAATTCTCTTGAGTGTTGATTCGGTACTTGGATTAGTAAGAGCGCTTTGGTTCATGAATGTGTTTCATGAATCACTATCCATTAGAGAATCAACGGTACTCAAGGATGAAAATATAATTAGAGAGGTTAACGGATTCTACCTGCCTCTAATTATGACTTATTTATGGAGGATTGATCTATATGTGATGACTATATCAAATGGACACTTCGCAGTTTAGAAGTAATTAATGTCTATAATTTCGAGAGTTCAATTTCAAGTTTATAGTGGAGTAACTATTGAAATTAATATAATTAATTAATTAATTAAAGTGTTTAATTAATTATTAATTTTATTGGAGCTCGGGATTATAGGTCCATTAGTCCCCACGTCGTCCTTGTAATTCTACCAGACACAAAGGGCAAAATGGGAATTTTACAATTACGGAATTCTAAAATTAAATACTCGAAAAATAATTAATTGAGAATTAATTGTTATTTAAATAATGTGATTATTTAAATTTGAATTTGAATTGTGAACATAATTTAAATTTATCCTTTTGAACATATTTGATAAGTTGTTCAATTTAGAACTCAAATTATTTTAAGTTTGACTTAAATTCGAATTTGAATTTGAATTAAAATTGGACTACAGGATAAACGATTATTTCTCTTCCTTCCCTATTTGGATTTGACGCCACACACAAGGGAGAAAAACCCTAGGGTGGCCGGCCACATTTGAGATAAGGTGTAGGAGATTTTTTGTTCCAAATTCAAATAGGAGATAGAGATTCGATTCTATTTTGAAGTTTGACTTCTACTCTTTAAATATGATAATGATAGAAAATTGTGTACATAATTTTGAAATAATTTTTCAGCCCTAACAGTTAGTTGTGGCCGAATTTTCTCATAACAAAAAGAGAGGAAAATTTTTTCTCCAAAAAAATTCCACATCGTGCATGCGTTGGTGTTTGTGGAAATTCAAGTGTTTCAAAAACCTATATTGTCTCACATGTGCCCACACACATGTTCGGAATGGTGTCCTAGAAGCATGAGATGTAATAGGACATTTATTATCTATTTAATAAAAGAGTTTATTCATTATTTTATGTGCATATATTTATGAATATTTTATGAATATCAATGAAAATTCCATGATTATTTATGTAACCTTAAACATTGTATATAAGTGTTATATACGAGAGGATAATGTTTAAGGATAATAATCAAAAAGCAATGTTCATAATGAATTTAATTAAAGTTCAGAATCTTTAATTAAGACATTATTAATACATGTCATTCCCATTTAGAATGGAACGGTGTTATCCGCACTGTTAATATGGTCAGATATTGAATGAGTGTATTTTGCATAATGAGATTATGTGGAACAAGGACACAGACACAATATGAATTTCTAATAATTTCCATTAAGTATAGAAATTCGAATTGAGTCTATCGATGGTCATATATAGAATGATCTTAATCCTGAGTTCTTAACAGACTTTTATTTATGGATTTGTGTCTTTTGATTTACTCGGTACGGATTCCGAGACCCTGAATCCTATTCCTTGTATTTTGGAGACATGATGAAGTAGGTAGCTGGGAATGTTATTATACGAGATGGAATCCATTCCTTCTTGAGAAAGAAGTAGATAAATAATTCTCTTGAGGGTTGATTCGGTACTTGGACCAAGGGAGAGCTCCGATTCATGAATGTGTTTTATGAATCACTGTCCATTAGAGAATCAATGGTACTCAAGGATAAAGATATAATTAGAGAGGTTAACGGTTCTACCTGGCTCTAATTATGAATTATTTATGGAGGATTGATCTATATGCAATGACTATATCAAATGGACACTTCACAGTTTAGAAGTAATTTATATCTATAATTTCGAGAGTGCAATTCCAAGTTTATAGTGGAGTAACTATTGGAATTAATAGAATTAATTAATTAATTAAAGTTTTTAATTGATTATTAATTTTATTAGAGCTCGGGATTATAGGTCCATTAGTCCCCGCGTCGTCCTAGTAATTCTACCAGACACAGAGGACAAAATGGAAATTTTAGAATTACGGAATTCTAAAATTAAACACTCGAAAATAATTAATTGAGAATTAATTATTATTTAAATAATGTGATTATTTAAATTTAAATTTGAACACATCTAGATTTATCCATTTAAACTTATTTGATAAGTTGTTCAATTTAGAATTCAAATTAATTTAAGTTTAACTTAAATTCAAATTTGAATTTGAAATAAAATTGGACTAAAGGATAAAGGATGATTTTCTCTTCCTTCCCTATCCGGTATTGGCGCCACCCAGGGATGAGAGTCCCCATCTTGGCCGGCCACACTAAGGGATAAGGGAATAGGAGATTTTGTTTAAAATTCAAATAGGAGATAATTAACAAGCTTTATCTTAGAGATAGAGATTGGATTCCTTCTAGAAGTTTGACTTCTACTCTATAAATACTATTTTTGAGACAATTTTCGGAATGGTTTTTTGCCCTAATTTTAGAGGTGGCCGAAATTTCTCTATAGAAATTTTGAAACAAATTTTTTAGCTCAAAATGTTAAGGCTGGCTGAATTTCTCAAGTAGAGAGGAAGGAAAAAATATTTTCTCCAAAAATTCCACATCGTGCATGCGTTGGTGTTTGTGGAAATTCGAGTGTTTATTGTAACCCGTTTTGTCTCATGTGTGCCCACACACACGTCTTCGTGGATTCTAGGAATTGACGTGGAAGACATTGGTTTTCTAAACACAAAGCTTTGGAGCAAGGATTGTTCGAGGTCAAAGAACTCAAGTTATCAACCGAGTCGGCCTCCAGGTATTTTTCTGAATTGAGTTCTTAATAAATGAATTAATGAGATTAATTTATTCGTGCATAAATTAATATAATCTATAGAGTATCTCAAAGGTTTTATGAAAATTTTTGTTATACACGATCCGCCTTCTTTTTTGCGCTTCGCCAAATTCGATTCGATTCGAACCAACAATTGGTATCGAGCAATCTATAGACTATATTAATTTATGCTCGATTATTTGATAATCAATATTAAATATGTGATATTTAATTATATATGTATGTGATGGGGAGGCACTTGCATTTATGGATGTTTATATTTGATTCATGATGATGAATGTATGGATGATGGATTTGGTCGTTAATTATATGGTTCCATGGATCGCATTAAATTGCTCAAATTAAATTATTTGTAATTTAATTCGGGATTAGAATTATTGTAATTCTAGGTTTTGGGTAGAATTAGGGTTTTGATTTTGAATCAAATAAGGAGGCCTTGAAGATCAAGTTTGAAGCTTTTGAAGATGCCCAGAAACAGCCCGAGAAAAAATCGCACAGAAGGCGGCCGGCGCGCCCGCCCGGTACCGGCCAGCGCGCAACCAGATCCGCGCCCGGTCAAAGGCACCAGCGTGGATAGTCCGCAGCGCCGCGCGTCTTCACGGCGCACGGCGGCGCGCGCCATCCCCATCCCGCGTGCACTCGGGCCCGTGGTCATCGGGCCAGATGCGATCAAATGGGCCCCAAACGGGCCCAAGGGTTTCTGAAACCCTCGTAAAGCGTGCCAACGGGCCCGGAAAAGTTCCGGATCCCAAGAAAGGTGAAATCCAACCCGGAGACAAAGAATGAAGCCGAAGAATAAAGAATTCAATAATCGAAGACTCGTTGATGTAACGGAAGAAAATAATTATTGTAATTATTTATTTATTAGATTTTGGTTGTAATTTATATTTTTCATGGGACCCGGTCAAATCCATCTCAATTGCCGATTGCATATATTTATAGTTTATGTTGCTAATTATATTTTATATGTCCATGCATATTGTTGGTTGCCGAATCGAATTCGGCGGCGGAAGCGCAGCGGAAAGGCGGATCGTGTATCACAAAAAATTTCATAAAACCTTTGAGATACTCTATAGATTATATTAATTTATGCACGAATAAATTAATCTCATTAATTCATTTATTAAGAACTCAATTCAGAAAAATACCTGGAGGCCGTCTCGGTTGATAACTTGAGTTCTTTGACCTCGAACAATCCTTGCTCCAAAACTTTGTGTTTAGAAAACCAATGTCTTCCACATCAATTCCTAGAATCCACGAAGACGTGTGTGTGGGGCACACATGAGACAAAACGGGTTACAATAAACACTTTCGAATTTCCACAAACACCAACAAGATGCGCGATGTGGAATTTTTGGAGAAAAATTTTTCCTTCCTCTCTACTTGAGAAATTCGGCCAGCCTTAACCTTTAGGGCTGAAAAAATTGTTTCAAAATTTCTATAGAGAAATTTCGGCCACCTATAAAATTAGGGCCAAAAACAATTCCGAAAATTCTCTCTAAAAAATCATCTTTTGAGAGTAGAAGTCAAACTTCTAAAAGGAATCCAATCTCTATCTCTAAGATAAAGCTTGTTAATTATCTCCTATTTGAATTTGGAACAAAAAATCCCTTCCCCTTATCCTTAAGGTGGCCGGCCACACTTGTAGGGTTTATCCCTATGTGTGGCGCCTATTATAGATAAGGAAGGAAGATATTTTATCCTTTATCCAAGAGTCCAATTTTAATTTTATTCAAATTGAATTTAAGTCAAACTTAAATTAATTTGAATTCTAAATTGAACAACTTATCAAATAAGTTTAAATGGATAAATCTAGATGTGTTCAAATTCAAATTTAAATAATCACATTATTTAAATAATAATTAATTCTCAATTAATTATTTCTGAGTGTTTAATTTTAGAATTCCGTAATTCTAAAATTCCCATTTTGTCCTCTGTGTCTGGTAGAATTACTAGGACGACGCGGGGACTAATGGACCTATAATTCCGAGCTCCAATAAAATTAATAATTAATTAAACACTTTAATTAATTAATTAATTCTATTAATTCCAATAGTTACTCCACTATAAACTTGGAATTGCACTCTCAAAAGTATAGACATTAATTACTTCTAAACTGCGAAGTGTCCATTTGATATAGTCATTGCATATAGATCAATCCTCCATAAATAATTCATAATTAGAGCCGTAGAATCATTAACCTCTCTAATTATATCTTTATCCTGAGTACCATTGATTCTCTAATGGACAAAGTGATTCATAAAACACATTCATGAATCGGAGCTCCCACCGGGTCCAAGTACCGAATCAACCCTCAAGAGAATTATTTATCTACTTCTTTTCTCAAGAAGGAATGGATTCCATCTCGTATAATAACACTCCCAGCTACCTACTTCATCATGTCTCCAAAATACAAGGAATAGGATTCAGGATCTCGGAATCTGCACCGAGGTAAATCAAAAGACACAAATCCATAAATAAGAGTCTCATTAAGAACTCGTGATTAAGATCATTCTATATATGACCATCGATAGACTCAATTAGAATTTCTATACTTAACGGAAATTATTAGAAATTCATATTGTGTCTGTGTCCTTGTTCCACATAATCTCATTATGCGAAATACACTCATTCAATATCTCACCATATTAATAAAGTCATGGGATAACACTGCTCCATTCTAAATGGAATGACATGTATTAATAATGTTTTAATTAAAGATTCTGAACTTTAATTAAATTCATTATGAACATTGCTTTTTGATTATTATCCTTAAACATTATCCTCTCATATATAACACTTATATACAATGTTTAAGGTTACATAAATAATTATGGAATTTTCATTGATATTCATAAAATATTCATAAATATATGCACATAAAATAATGAATAAACTCTTTTATTCAATAAATAATAAATATCCTATTACATCTCATGCTTCTAGGACACCATTCCCAACAATCTCCCACTTGTCCTAAAGCAGGTAGGATATGTCTCAAATCCTGAAACTTTCTAGGTGTCTATGACTGATCTATGCTCGGAACAATTTCCAGATCAGTTAAGAATTTTCTAGAGTCGTTGCTTTCTTTTCTTTGCTTCACAAGTCGCTACACATTAACTCTTAATGATAAAATTAGCAATCACACTTTGCCAACAACCTTTCTTGTCATGAATCCTTCACCTAGTGTGAATACAGACTTGGATGTTGACTCTCAAAATCCACGTATGACTCATAGTCAAAGTCTATGTATCCAGTGAGAGACAACTCTTTCACTGACTAAACTATCTTATAGTTTCTTTATTTTCCTTGTATACTTAAGGATACACTACACGACCACTCAATGATCAAATCTTGAGTTCAACTGACAACGGCTAACTACTCCCACTGAATATCATATATTCGGGCTTGTAAAGAACATCTTCTTTTCTTTCATTTGAAACATCTTGGTTTTGATCAAATCCATAAGACTTAATAGCCTCATCAAACCTGATATTCCATGATCTAGAAGTTTGCTTCAATCCATAAATGGATCTCTACAGTTTGCAGACTTTCTGCTCTAGGCCTTTCTCTATGTAACCCTCTGGCTGATCGATATAGATGGTTCCCTCAAGATAGCCATTCAGAAAAGCTGTCTTGACATCCATCTGCCATATCTCATATTCAAAATATGTTGTTATGGCTAAGAGTATTCGGATGGACTTAAGCATGGCCTCCGGTGAGAGAGTTTCCTCATAGTCAACTCCTCTTTATGGGTGTAACCCTTAACCACTAGCCTTGCTTTATAAGTCTCTACTTTTCCATCCGCTTATCTTATTCTCTTGAAGATCCACTTGCATCCAATGCGTTTTACCCCTTCGGGTAGATCTACAAGTTGCCGACCGAGTTAGAGTACATGGACTCTAGCTCGAGTTTCATAGATGCTTGCCACTTTTCCTTATCAAATTATCCATCGTAGCCTTAAAGGTCAACGGATCCTCCTTACCATCATCAATGAAAGGATTTATATGTGTTTCCTCAGTATACCGGTTAGGTAACTTGCTTACCCTCCCACTACAACGAGGTGCCACTAGAGTTTGATTAGGAATCGTGATCATTCTTAGCGTTCCAACAACTCTTGTCAGTTGTGGTCCAATGTTATTGGAAAGTAACTTTTCCAGATCCTTTTAGCTTCTAGGCTTGAAAACTATCATATAGTCATGCTCTAGAAACGTGGCATTTGTCATACAATTACCTTTGATTCTTATGACTATATAAAATAATCATTCTTTTGTCCCCATTGCATATCCCACAAACATGCATATTTACGATCTTAGTTCCAACTTCCCAGTCTATTGTTTCATCACATGAGCCGGACACCCCCATATGTGAATACGCTTCAAAACTAACTTTCGACCATTCCACAACTCTAGGGTGTCTTTGGTATAGACTTAGATGGTACTAGATTCAAAATATACATGGTGGTTCGTAGGGCATAATCCCGGAACGAAGTAGGAAGTGAAGAATAACTCAACATTGATCTTATCATGTCGAGCAAAGTCTGATTTCTCATTTCAGCTACACCATTCTGCTGTGGTGTACCGGGTGTAGTCAATTGGGATACCACACTTTCTCCAATCAAGAAATCCTGAAACTCTTAGTCCAGGTATTCATCCCCTCAATCTAATTGAAGTGTCTTGATTGGTTTACCTAGTTTTTTCAACTTCGCTTTCGAATTCTCTAAACTTTCTAAAAGTTTCAGATTTCCGTTACATTAGGTAAACATAACCATATCTTGAATAATCATCAATGAAAATGATGAAATATTCGTAACCTCCTTTGTCTTGGACGTTTAACGGTCCACATACATCCAAATGTATTAGCTGAAGAGGTTATGTGGCTCCTTCTCCTTTCGTCATGGAAGGCCCGCGGTCATTTTGCCTCCTAGACAAGATTCATTGGCTGGACGCTCACTAACTTTTAGTTCACGTAAAGGACCATCCTTTACCAGTCTTTAAATCGTGTTTAGGCTAATATGACCAAGTCTAAGATGCCACATATATGTGTTATTTATCATGAGAGATCCTTTGCTCCTTATTCTTAAGTTTGGCAACTTTTGAACTTTTCAATATTTTACAGTGAGCTAGGCATCAGTTTAAACGGTATAAACCATTTTCCAAATATCCAGAACATATATCGGAACCATTCCGAAAGATGTGGACTAGATTTTTATTTAAAAGCAATTGTTCAAATAATTTGGAATTAGAAATCAAATTTCTGTTTATGCTTGGTGGGAAATAAACATTGTTCACAATAAGGTATTTCCAAAATTGAAGTCTAACTTCTCCCAACGCTTTTACCAATATCCTCATGGTATTCCCACTTTCATCGTGTAGTCCCTGATGGCAAGTTCTTCGTAAGAACTAATATTTTGCAAAGAAAACCAAAACATGATTAGTTGCTCCCGAATCAACTATCCAGGATGAGGAATCACCCTCTACTAAAGATGTTTTTAGAATTAGTAAATCTTATTTACTTTGATTCATTTTCTTTGTTTAGGTGGAAACAATTTCCATTTAAGCGCTAAAACTTAATAAAGAAAACAAACATGATTAGTTATTCCTAAATCAACTATTCAGGATAAGGAATCATCCTTTTTTACTAAACATGTTTTAAGAACTAGCAAATCATATTTGCTTGAGTTCCTTTCTTTATTTCGGTGGAAATGGCTTTCCTTGTAAGAACTAAGACTTAATAAAGAAAACAAACATGTGTAGCAACTCCCGAATCTACTATCCAGGAATAAGGAATTACCCTTTTTACTAAACATGTTTTTAGAACTAGCAAATCGTATTTGCCTGATTCCTTTTCCTTTATTTTATTGGAAACGACTTTCCTTTTGTCTTTTACTCAGGCCCTTACAGTATTTAGCCAACCCTTTTGTTTTATGGATTTTCGATACACGATGTCGATGACCGCATTATCTCATAAGTTTGTCTCCATGCCTTCATACTTCTTGTGAATTACCATGCACAACCCTAGCCAACAGTTAGCTATTGTATTTTCATTAAGGACAGGAGGACAATCCTCCATTTGGGACAAACTTATATTCATCACATGAATGTAAGTTGTTTATGTTACTTTACCACTTCGCATAGTTTATCTCTAGTCAGTGTTTCAGTTTTGTATAGTGAGATTATACGATTTGACATATTGCTGGAAATAAGCAGAATATTCATCTAATCAATTTATGTGCATGAATATCAAAACATGTGAATTTAGGCACAATTAAATATGATACATGACGCACATGAAAAATACATAAATCATGTTTCAATTTTAGGTGCCAACGATAATCCAATTTACCACGAATATAGTGCCGCCGTAGGGTAGGTCAAAATATCGCAAATTGAACCGAGACCTTCTCAATTAATAAATATAATCAAAATATCTCATATTTTTATATTTATTAACTACCGTTATTTTGGTCAAAAATATAATCAACAATTTGATTATACTTTTATGAGTGTAAGCCATCATTTTTGTTCAATTTAGAATTCAAATTAATTTTAGTTTGACTTAAATTCGAATTTGAATTTGAAATAAAATTGTACTAAAGGATAAAGGATGATTTTCTCTTCCTTCCCTATCCAGTATTGGCCCCACCCAGGGATGAGAGTCCCCATCTTGGCCGGCCACACTAAGGGATAAGGGAATAGGAGATTTTGTTTAAAATTCAAATAGGAGATAATTAACAAGCTATATCTTAGAGATAGAGATTCGATTCCTTCTAGAAGTTTGACTTCTACTCTATAAATACTATTTTTGAGACAATTTTCGGAATGGTTTTTTGCCCTAATTTTAGAGGTGGCCGAAATTTCTCTATAGAAATTTTGAAACAATTTTTTCAGCCCAAAATGTTAAGGCTGGCTGAATTTCTCAAGTAGAGAGGAAGGAAAAATTTTTTTCTCCAAAAATTCCACACCGTGCATGCGTTGGTGTTTGTGGAAATTCGAGTGTTTATTGTAACCCGTTTTGTCTCATGTGTGCCCACACACACGTCTTCGTGGATTCTAGGAATTGACGTGGAAGACATTGGTTTTCTAAACACAAAGCTTTGGAGCAAGGATTGTTCGAGGTCAAAGAACTCAAGTTATCAACCGAGTCGGCCTCCGTATTTTTTTTCCGAATTGAGTTCTTAATAAATGAATTAATGAGATTAATTTATTCGTGCATAAATTAATATAATCTATAGAGTATCTCAAAGGTTTTATGAAAATTTTTGTTATACACGATCCGCCTTTCCGCTGCGCTTCCGCCGCCAAATTCGATTCGGCAACCAACAACACATGTCTACGTGGAATCAAGGAATGGACGTGGAAGACTTTGGTTTTCTAAACACAAAGATTGGAGCAAGGACTGTTCGTGGTCAAAGAACTCAAGTTATCATCCGAGTCGGCTTCTAGGTATTTTTCCTGAATGAGTTCTTGATATATATAAATTAATCTGATTAATTTATCCGTACATAAATTAATATAATCTGTAGAGTATCTCAAAAGTTTTATGAAAATTTTTGTTATACACGATCTGCCTCCCCGCTATGCTTCCGCATCTGAATTCGATTCGTTTGCCTACAATTGGTATCAGAGCGGTCTATAGACAATATTAATTTATACTTCGATTATTTGATAATCAAAATTGATATTAAATATGTGATATTTAATTATGTATGTATATGATGGGTAGGCACTTGTATTTATGGATGTTTATTTTAATTCATGTTGATGAATGTATGGATGGTGGATTTGGTCGTTAATTATATGGTTCCATGGATCGATTAGATTCATTCATTGATAAATTATTTGTAATTTAATTCGGGATTAGAATTATTGTAATTCTAGGTTTTGGATAGAATTAGGGTTTTCAATTTTGAATCAAAAGAAGACCTTGAAGATCAAGTTTGAAGCTTCTGAAGGAGCCCAGAAAACTGCCCAGAATATTTCCAGAAATCGACCAAAGGGCGCGCCCCAGCGCGCGGCCCCAGCAGCTTTAGCGCGCCCCAGTGCGCGGCCCAGCTCGCATCCCCAATGCGCTCCAGCGTGCGATAGGGTGCGTCCCAGCGCCCGGATAGTCCGCGCGGGTGTGCACAGTGTGCGGCCCTCTGGTGCGCGTGTGTGCACCCAAGTGTGCGGCTGGCGGCCCAGATTCAGGAATTGGACCCCGAATGGGCCCGAAGGTTTCTGAAACCCTCATAATGCATGCTGAAAGACCCGGAAAAGTTTCGGACCCCAAGGAAGGTGAAATCCAACTCAAAGACAAAGAATGAAGCCTAAGAATAAAGAACTCAAGAATCGAAGACCCGTTGATGTAACAGAAAAATATAATTATTGTAATTATTTATTTATTCGATTCTATTGAGTTGTAATTTAATTTTCTATGGGACCCGGTCAAATCCATCTCAATAGTCGATTACATATATTTATATTTTATGTTGATAATTATATATATTATGTCCATGCATATAACATGCGATATAGATATAATATGCCTACTCATATATTTTTTTATAACATGCCATGCATATACGCGCATTTGTTATTGTTTATTTTATTTATTATAAAAATATTTTAGAAAAATAAAATAAAATAAGAACCATGGGCTAAAATCGATTTAATATGATTAAATTAATTTAAGTTGCAAAATTGATTTGCAAAATAATGTTACATGTGAAATTGAATTTAAGAGTTAAATTTTGGAATTTCACATATCAGGAAAATAAATTGTTTATTTTTCGATTTGAAAATCATGAGATGTTTTTCAAACAAAATACATATTTGCAAAATAATGAGTGGGAGAGGGTTGTATGACAATACGACCCACTAGTCTCAACCGTTAGCGCAACACCGTGAGATCCAAAAAGTGGCTTTACGGGGACATTGAATTGCCCTCCTAAAGGAGAGTGTCCTTGCCGGATCAATAACAAGGTTGGCTTCCTAGAGATAAGATTTCAAGATGTATTTCTGAATTGACTACCCAAAGGTAGCAATCCGGAGTTGACTACCCAAAGGTAGTTAAGAAATATGAAAATATGAGATATTTTGACTATATTTATTAACTGAGAAGAGTCTCGGTCTAATTGGCATATAACTTGACTACCCAAAGGTACACTTTATATGTGAAAAATTAGATTATCGTTGGCACCTAAAATTAAAACATGATTTATGTATTTTTCATGTGCTTCATGCATCATATTTAATTGTGCCAAAATTCACATGTCCTTGATATTCATGCACATAAATTGATTATATGAATATTCTATTTATTTCTAGCAACATGTCAAATCCTATTATCACACTACTAGTGACTGAAAAATTAGACGGTGATAACTATGCTAAGTGGAAAAGTAACATGAACATACTGTTGGTCTGCAAAACTACAAATTTGTCATAGTAGAGGAATGTCCTCAGGAACACGTGGCTAATGCATCCAAAACTGCAAGGGAGCCTTATGATCGCTGGATCAAGGCCAACAACAAAGCAAAGTGCTTTATACTGGCCAGTATGAGCAATGTGTTTTGCAAGAAGCATGAGGAGATGGAGACTGCTTATGAGATAATGGAGTCTCTAGAAGCCATGTTCGGCGCTCCCTCTGAGAAGGCTAGTTTGGATGTTGTTAGGGCTTTTATGAATGACAAAATGAAGAAAGGTTCTTCAGTCAAGGCACATGTTTTGAACATGATTGATCACCTCCATAATGCAGAGCTCAATGGTGTCAGGATTGATGAAGCCACCCAAGTTGGCATCATCTTAGAAATGTAGGATCTAGTTGTGATTTTTAGATGAAAAATCATTTAAACAACAACAAACTTGTAGGCGGAATTTCAAAAATTTTAACATATCCATTTAATTCCAAATTAAACATAAATCACAACGAGAGATACATGCATGATATATGTTTATAGACAAAGGAATAAAATGACGATCATACCTTTGTGACGATTGAATCAAATATGACCGCAAGGATCTTGTCTCACTATCTCATGTTCCGAGATGGAGAATTGCCGTGAAACAAGATCATTGATTTATAGATACGATCACACCAAAAATCACTCGTTGATTCAAGACTATGACTCTAAGTGTTTTTGGGACGAGAGAGTGGACTCTTTTTAAAAAACCTAAGGAAACAATTTTTTCTTCTATTTTGTCTCAAAATTCCGGCCACCCTAAGGAAAGAAAAGTGTGAGATATTTTTCTTCTCTTCAAAAACTCATAGCTAGGGTTTTCAATAATATCCTTTTATAGGAGGAAATTCAAAAACTCAAACCCTAGATGGGATTTCCGAATTTCCCCCTCTCTTTAGGATCAAAATCCGAATTCCCCACATGGCTAGGGATTTCTGAATTTTCCTTCTAACTTTAGGATCAAAATCCGAATTCCCCATATAGCAAGGGATTTCCGAATTTTTTCCCAAATAAATCAACTTTCTCTCTCCTTTAGTTGCCAAATAAAATCATGTTTAAATTTTATTTTGAATTTTAAATTAATCACTATTAATTTCAAAATTCAAATTCATTCCTTTTATTTTTCAATTATCAAATAATGAAAAATAACATCATGAATTTTTAAACATAATTATATAACAAAATATCAGTTTCTATTTTCCCACTTATTAGAGTTAGCCTTGAGACAGAATGGACCCACATGAACAAAGCTATGGAATTACAATACTCGACTAACTTATCCAGATAAGTTATCGACATATTTAATTCCGACATCGCACGACTCCACTAAAGGTTCGATGTCGACTAATCTCTCGATTCATATGCGCTATTTTTCTGATGGTATTAATACAAATTATCACACAGTCCATAAAGCATGAGATGATATTATTTCTTACGAATTTCATATCTGTGAATCACACAACTCCAATTCAATTATGTCATTATCCCAATAGTCGAGATGTTGTTCAAAAACTGTGAACTAATCTCACTGGTGAATCAAAGATCATGAGAAATTAAGTCGAGTTATGTATTCACTTTAGGATTGAGATAATTATACAAATATACTTAAGTTGTGACAATTAGGTTTAGAGTTTTGTAAACAGTTTTTACTCTAACCTAATCAGTCACACAGTCTATTCAACATGTTGTGTACATGTCTAGATCAACCACAGAGTCCAACTCCCATGCCCCGAGACCAGCATCATATGGTTCGATCTAACAGTCATAATCGGATTCGATTGCCCAATTGATTCTAAGATTGTGAATATCTATTTTAAACTATATCAGAAGAGCTTGTTCGGCAACGTTTCCCTGACTCTTCTTTCGTTGATAACAGTCTATGGACTAAGCAATATTACTAACACTCTTGAGTATGTATCAAGACATAACTTTATTTTATTTATAAATATTAGCAAAACAATAATGTTCGACAATTGTCATTTCACAAATAACAAATTACATCCTACTTTATGGACACATTTCCAACAAGAAAGCCTATCCCCTGATTTTCATAAGTTTGTGAACAACTTTGTTATGAACAAGAAAAAGTCCAACCTCACTGAACTCATGAATGACCTGCAAAACTTCGTATCCACCAACAAGAGAAAGGGAGGAGAAGCAAATGTTGTAGTTGCAGGAAGTTCTGGTAAAAACAAAAGAAAGAACCAGAACCAAGGGAAAGGGAAGAAAGGAAAGAACAAGAGACCCAAGAAGGCAAAAGGCCCCATCTAGAAACCCAAAGGAAAGTGTTTCCACTGCAATGGCGAAGGGCACTGGAAGAGAAACTGTCACAAGTATCTCGAGGAGCTGAAAAAGAAAAAGGAACAAGGTAAATCAGATGTACTAGTCCTTGAAACATGTTTGTAGAGGGTGATACCTCAGCCTGGATAATTAATTCAGGAGTAACTAATCATATTTGTTTTTCTTTACAGAGTCTTAGTTCTTACACCGATCTAGCTGATGGGGACTACACGATGAAAGTGGGCAATGGCGCAAGAGTTTTTGCAAAAGCAGTGGGAGAAGTTAGACTTCATTTTAGGGAAAATAAATTTTTAGTTTTGAACAATTTATATTTTATTCCAGACATTCATAGAAATTTGATTTCTGTGGCTAAGATATTTGAGCAATTATTTAAAGTTTATTTTGATAATGAATTTGTTCATATTTCTCGAAATGGTTTAAATATTTGTTCTAGACATTTGGATGATGGTTTATATTGTATAAAACCAATACCTAACTCACTGTTTAATATTGAAATGTTCAGAGTTACCGAACCTAAGAATAAAAGCAGAAGATTTCTCACAGAAATAAGACATATCTGTGGCATGTTAGACTTGGCTATATTAACCTGAATAGGATTGAAAGACTGGTAAAGGATGGTCCTTTGCATGAGCTAACAGTTGGCGAGCTTCCGGTCTATGAATCTTGTTTGGAAGGTAAAATGACCAAGAGGCCTTTTACAGCAAAAGGAGTAAGAGCTACAGAACCCCTTCAGCTGATACATTCAGATGTATGTGGACTGTTAAACATCCAAGCTAGAGGAGGTTATGAATATTATGTCACCTTTATTGACGACTATTCGAGATATGGTTATGTTTACCTAATGCAATAGAAATCCAAAACTTTTGGAAAGTCTAGAGAATTCCGAGCAGAAATTGAAAAACAATTAGGTAAACCAATCAAGACACTTCGATCAGATCGAGGGGGTGAGTACCTGGACCAAGAGTTTCAGGATTTTTTGATTGAAGAAGGTGTAGTATCCCAATTGATTGCACCCGGTACACCACAGTAGAATGGTGTAGCCGAAAGCAGAAATCAGACTTTGCTCGACATGATAAGATCAATGCTGAGTTATTCTTCACTGCCTACTTCATTTTGGGGTTATGCACTAAAAATTGCTATGTATATTTTAAATCTAGTTCCATCTAAGTCTGTACCTAAGACACCCCTAGAGCTGTGGAATGGTCAAAAACCTAGTTTAAGACACATTCGCATATGGGGGTGTCCAGCACACGTGCTGAGGTAAAAGAGTGGGAAGTTGGAACCAAGGTCAGAAGTATGCATCTTCGTAGGATACCCACAAGGGACAAGAGGAAAACTATTTTATAGTCAAGCAGATCAAAAGGTGTTTGTATCAACAAATGCCACTTTTCTGGAGCATGACTATATGATAGATTTTAAGCCCAAGAGTAAAATAGTATTGGAAGAGTTACTTTCCGATGAGATCGGACCACGACCGACAAGAGTTGTCGGACCACTCAGACAAAAGACCACAGTTCCTGATTAGACTCCTACGGCACCTCATCGTAGTGGGAGGGTAAGTAGGTTACCTGACCGTTATACCGGGGAAGCCCAAATCATCACTGTTGATGACGGTAACGAAGATCCATCAACCCTTAAGGATGCGATGGATGATTTTGATAAGAAAGAATGGCAAGCAGCTATGAAACTCGAGATGGAGTCTTTGAACTCTAACTCAGGCTAGCAACTTGTAGATTTACCCGAAGGGGTAAAACCCATTGGATGCAAGTGGATCTTTAGGAGAAAGAGAGGAGCGGATGGAAAAGTAGAGACTTATAAGCAAGGCACGACTAAGGGTTATACCCAAAAGGAGGGAGTTGACTATGAAGAAACTTTCTCGCCAGTAGCTATGCTTAAGTCCATCCAGATACTCCTGGCCATTGCAGGATATTTTGACTATGATATAAGACAGATGGATGTTAAGACAGCTTTTTTGAATGGCTATCTTGAGGAAACCATCTATATGGATCAGCGTTGCGTGAAAACTCGCAAGTATACGAATCGCACAAGTAATAAAGTGTACAAGAGTACGAATATCGATCCCATGAGGATTGTGTTTAGCTTTCGTTAAATACTAATATTGATTAACTTCTAGGATTGTTTTCTTTTTATATTTTTATAACTAAAAGAAAATAAGAATGCAAGCAATTACAAATAATCGAGCTAGGACCTCCTAATTTCCCCTTGATTGCGAAATGCTAAAGCCACTAAAGAAATGCTACAGCATTTTGTACTAGTTAACCAAACTCACATTTGTGCATAAAGTTCTTCCAAATTAATTATGACTATAACTCCTCAAACCAATTTCATCATATTCCTATGTGAATCTAGTTAATGGAATTCCCATTTCAAGTTCGGGTTTATTAGGTTATACAAGGTAAACGATATATTCCTATACCTTCTACAAATCAATATATTCCTATATTGAACATGCATCATCCATGTAAAGTCCAACCTAAATTAATTTTTCCAAATCAATCTAAGTCTAGTTCTACATTTTGATTTCCATCAAAAATAGAAATTAAGCAAGTAAATACACATGAACGAACAAGCACAAGAATACCATAAACAATCCAAAAGCATAAACTAAAACATCACAATCTTAGTTCCACTAGGAGCCTAGCTCACAAAATTAACTAAATAACATCAAGGGTTTCATCATTTCTAGAGATTACAAAAATAAAGAGAATAAAGATGGGAAAGAAATCACCAAATGGAGGTGTCACAAACTCCAAAACCTCTTCCCAAAATCTTCATCTTCCTCCTTCTTGAAGCTCCAAAATAAATTCCCCCTCAATAATTTATGGAAAATGAAACCTAAATCTAATAAAATAAAAATATTTGTTTTGGGATTTTCTTGAAAAATTGGCTGAAAAGCCTTATTAAATGCTTTGCTCTTTTCCCTCTTGTTCTCTGTGGCTGCTCGTATGAGGGCTGGAAGGGATCATCATCACCCACCCTAATTGCCTTTAATTCCACGCACAAAAGGAGAGAAGAAACCTAGACAAGTGGCAGCGCCGGATTGGGAGCAAAGAGATAGTGGGAGACAAGCTCGCCACGTGGCACAGAGAGAATGGCTGGAGCAAACATTTGTCTGCCTGAAACTCACAGAAAGGAGTGTGAATCACACACATGCATCAGGTACGTTGGTGTTGCGGATCTGACGGTTATAAAAGCGAGTTCCGCTTGTTTTTCTACTCTCCAGATTGGGCTTTGCTTGGTCCGAATTCTATTTTTAGTTTCTGATTTGTTTCTTTACATTTTGACCCCATTTCAGCTCAAAAGTTTGCAATTAAGCCCACCTGTCACCAAATTCATTACATAAATGAGGAAACTAATTATTTTGAAAGGAAACTAAATAAAAATAAAACAAAATAACATAAAAATACCTAAAACAAACTAAAAATAAAATTAATTCCAAATAAAATAAAATGAAATAAAAATAAGGTAAAAATATTAAAAACTAAATAAATTCTCAAGAGCAAATATACTTTTTAATCCATAAAAGAGGCTAAATTACTCCATTTCATGGAGTTATCACACCCCCAAGCTCAAGATTTTGCTTGTCCTCAAGCAAAACAAAAAGAAAAAGACTCAAAAACAAGTGTGCATTTATGGATGAATTCTCATGAATAATTCCTCAAGGATTGAATTAGAAACATAGCTCAAGGAAAAACACAATTTTCAATCAACTTTTATTTCAACTTCAAAAGATTGTTTCTTCTCCAATTGGACCTTTCTTGTGTGTGTGTGAATAGCCAAGTGCTATTTCAACATTGGAAATTCAAATGAGATCATGCAAACATGCTTATAGAATATAGAATTTAGAATTTAAGCACATGCATGCAAACTCCATAAGCTTACTTTTCAAAACCATCTCCACTAATGTAGACTAACACTTAATCAAGGATCAATAGGATTTTTAAGGCTTGTAACGATAGGCTAGGGATTAAGGTAGGATAAAGGTAATTTTATGGCTCAAATCACACCCTAAATACATTAGTTACTCTAAGACCATACAAGAGCTCATATAACTCATCAAAGTACACCCTCAAACTTGATTTCCACTCTCTTTTGTCAACCACTTATTGAAGAAACCAAAAAAATTCATCCCTTTTTTTTTTCATTTTTCATTTTTTTTTAATTTTTTTTTTTTGAAGATCGCCTATACCCCCAAACTCAAACTCAACATTGTCCTCAATGTTGCAAAATAAACACAAGAAGGTAAAGTAAACCTCACTATTTATTTATTTATTTATTTTTTCAACTGCCTAGAATTGCTATCAAATGCTGTAGCGTTTTTTGTTTACAGAATTGCACATGTTTTTCACACCCACTGCATCATCTCACACTAACTCATATAAGGCAACAACACTCACAACACCACCCTTCCTTCCTTATCCAACATAGCTCAATATGTCCTCAAATAACTAATATGCTCATGGGTGAGGGGTAGAAAGTTGGAAACTTATTTAAAAGGCTAGGCTAAAGATGTGGGTAACAAAGGAAATCGTATATATAGGCTCAAAAAGGGTGACTATGGATATAACATGTACAAGGTTGACTTAGAAAGTCTCAATCGGTCCAATGATGGCCTAAATCATGTCCTTGATCAAGTGCTTGCCTAGGATTTCGCCTCGACAATTCATCAAGTAAGTTCTAGAGTTTGTAAAATCTAATGATATGATATATACACAATTTTTGCATCACATTCACATAATCTTTCTCTAGAAATCCAATGCATCCATAACACAAGGTAAAGTGCTCAAAGTTAAGAAAAAGTCACAATCTTTGAACAAAACAATCAAGTGAATTCCAAAATAAAAAGTTGAGAAAAGAATATTTTTCTAAAAACTATGCTCAATCCAATAATTATCATCATAGGTCCAAGAGAATTCACCACAAAACACACCAAACAACAAGGAAAACACAAGACACTTTTTTTTTACATTGTTGCAGTAATTCTTGTAATGGAAAAACTTTTGCTACAGCAAACTATGAACACCAGCCTTTGGACCCCCTTTTTTTTTTCAAAAGAAACAAAGACAAACAAGTGTTTCCCCAAACTCATTAAGCACAAAATCCTCAATATGTAAGCAATCAAGAGCATAAAGAAAAGTTTCAAGGAAATTCCCCTCATTGGTGATTGGGCATGATGGCACGTTAACTCCCTTGAAGTGTAAATCCTCCTAGTCCCTTCCATTGCTCCAAAGCTTGACCCTACAAGAGAAAAACACCAAAGCAAAGTAAAAAGTTCCTAGAAAATTCAAAATTAACACAAAAAAGACTCAAATAACCACAAGAAGAAGATTGGAGAAATTGGGTTGCCTCCCAACAAGCGCTTTCTTTAATGTCTTTTAGCCGGACATTTGGAGAAGAGCTCATCAAAGAGCGGCTTCCGCCCATAGTAAGTGTCATAAAACACTATAAATGGGTCTTGGTTGTGGATGCCCTCAAGCTTGGCAAGATGTGGAGATATGTGGTACGTAAGTTCAACTTGGCTTGATTTTGGAGCATGTGCATGATGGACACCAAGGTACGATGTTAATGCTCATGGAGGAGTTGGCGGCCACATTGAATCTTCGTACATATACTCTTGCATGACCGGTGGCACAAAAGGTTGAGACTCGAAGACTTCTCCTCGTGCTCCCGCTTCAATGGTGAAGTATTGGTTCACTTCGTCGGTCAAAATAGAATCCAAGACATTAATGGCTGATTTTTCATTTTGTTGTTCTACCTTGCATTATTGCAGCATTGTTGTAGCATCCTGTTCCGCAACAAAAATTTCAGCTTTAAGTCTCCCACTTCATCTTCGTTGATCTCTTCTTCTTGGATCAAAGGGGGCTCTTGTTGTTGTTTAGGCTCATCCATAGGCATGTCAAACTCTTTCCCACTCCTCAAAGTGGTTGCTTCACCATGGTCCTTACCTTCTTGCCTAGGATTCTCCATGTCATTTAGAAATGAACCTTGAGGACGATTGTTTAATACATTAACTATTTGTCCTACTTGATTCTCCAAACTCCTCAACAAAGTTTCTTGGCTTTGAAGGATGGCATCATTCATAGCTATGGCATCCCTCAACAAGCTCTCAATGGAACTTGAGTTTTCATGAGGGTAGGTGTCAAAACTTGGCTCCACATTCTTGTAATTGTCCTCCCAACCATGGTTGGTCATTAAGCAATCCCAATTCCACTTGTCATACTCCACCATGTCTTCCAACATCCAATAGGCCTCATCCACAGATAGTTGGTAGAAAGTGGTGGTACCATCTCCCCTTTCCACCCAATTTCTTGTCGTGGCACATAACCCATTGGGAAAGACTTCAAGTTGACACTCTTTGGAGCAACCATGAGATGAGAACCTCGTTAACAAAGCCTTGTATCTCCACCATGCGCTATGTAAAGCTTCCAAGTCATGTTGAAAGAAATTCAAGAGGACTTGCCGATGTGACATCTCAAGTACCTCGCAACAAAAACAAAGCTCAAAAACAAAAGTAAGAACAAAAGAAACTAAAAGCAAAGAAGAGTAAGAAAGTAACCAAATAATTCCTAGAGCTAAATGATATCAATATCAACTAAAACTAAATGCCAATCCCCGGTAATGGCGCTAAAAACTTGTTCCGTGAAAACTCGCAAGTATACGAATTGCACAACTAATAAAGTGTACAAGAGTATGAATATCGATCCCACGAGGATTGTGTTTAGCTTTCATTAAATACCAATATTGATTAACTTCTAGGATTGTTTTCTTTTTATATTTTTATAACTAAAAGAAAATAAGAATGCAAGCAATTGCAAATAATCGAGCTAGGACCTCCTAATTTCCCCTTGATTGCGAAATGCTAAAGCCACTAAAGAAATGCTACAACATTTTGTACTAGTTAACCAAACTCACATTTGTGCATAAAGTTCTTCCAAATTAATTATGACTATAACTCCTCAAACCAATTTCATCATATTCCTATGTGAATCTAGTTAATGGAATTCCCATTTCAAGTTCGGGTTTATTAGGTTATACAAGGTAAACGATATATTCCTATACCTTCTACAAATCAATATATTCCTATATTGAACATGCATCATCCATGTAAAGTCCAACCTAAATTAATTTTTCCAAATCAATCTAAGTCTAGTTCTACATTTTGATTTCCATCAAAAATAGAAATTAAGCAAGTAAATACACATGAACGAACAAGCACAAGAATACCATAAACAATCCAAAAGCATAAACTAAAACATCACAATCTTAGTTCCACTAGGAGCCTAGCTCACAAAATTAACTAAATAACATCAAGGGTTTCATCATTTCTAGAGATTACAAAAATAAAGAGAATAAAGATGGGAAAGAAATCACCAAATGGAGGTGTCACAAACTCCAAAACCTCTTCCCAAAATCTTCATCTTCCTCCTTCTTGAAGCTCCAAAATAAATTCCCCCTCAATAATTTATGGAAAATGAAACCTAAATCTAATAAAATAAAAATATTTATTTTGGGATTTTCTTGAAAAATTGGCTGAAAAGCCTCATTAAATGCTTTGCTCTTTTCCCTCTTGTTCTCTGTGGCTGCTCGTATGAGGGCTGGAAGGGATCATCATCACCCACCCTAATTGTCTTTAACTCCACGCACAAAAGGAGAGAAGAAACCTAGACAAATGGCAGTGCCGGATTGGGAGCAAAGAGAGAGTGGGAGACAAGCTCGCCACATGGCACAGAGAGAAAGGCTGGAGCAAACATTTGTCTGCCTGAAACTCACAGAAAGGAGTGTGAATCACACACACGCATCAGGTATGTTGGTGTTGCGGATCTGATGGTTATAAAAGTGAGTTCTGCTTGTTTTTGTACTCTCTAGATTGGGCTTTGCTTGGTCCGAATTCGATTTTTAGTTTCTGACTTGTTTCTTTACATTTTGACCCCATTTCAGCTCCAAAGTTTGCAATTAAGCCCACCTATCACCAAATTCATTACATAAATGAGGAAACTAATTATTTTGAAAGGAAACTAAATAAAAATAAAACAAAATAACATAAAAATACCTAAAACAAACTAAAAATAAAATTAATTCCAAATAAAATAAAATAAAATAAAAATAAAGTAAAAATATTAAAAACTAAATAAATTCTCAAGAACAAATATACTTTTTAATCCATAAAAGAGGCTAAATAACTCCATTTCATGGAGTTTTCAATCAGCCAGAAGGTTACATAGAGGAAGGCCAACAGCAGAAAGTTTGCAAACTATAGAGGTCCATTTATGGACTGAAATAGGCTTCTAGATCATGGAACATCAGGTTTGATGAGGCTATAAAGTCTTATGGATTTGATCAAAATATTGATGAACTATGCGTCTACAAGTACAAGAAAGAAGAGAAAATGGTCTTCTTAATTCTTTACGTCGATGAGATCTTACTCACTGGAAATGATATGGGAATGATGACAGATGTAAAGGAGTGGTTAGCCAACAAATTCCAAATGAAAGATTTGGGAGTGGCAAGTTACGTTCTTGGGATTAAGATTATTCGAGATCGCAAGAAAAGCTTTTGGCATTACCACAAGCGTCTTATATAGACAAAGTGTTGTCTAGGTATTCGATGCAGAACTCCAAGAAAGGGAATTTACCTTCTAGGCAAGGTATTCATCTTTCTAAGGAACAATGTCCAAAGACTCCACAACAAGAAGAAGATATGAGACGGTATCCTTATGCTTCGGCTGTGGGAAGCCTTATGTATGTCATGTTGTGTACAAGACCAGATATCTGCTATACAGTAGGAGTGGTCATTCGCTACCAGTCCAACCCAGGATTATATCATTGGGTTGTAGTAAAGTGTATTCTCAAGTATCTTAGGAGAACGAGAAACTATATGTTGATATATTTCAGAGAAGATCTATCTCTCACCGGATACACAGATTCTGATTTTCAATCGGATAGAGATAGTCGACGGTCGACATATGGATTTGTGTTCACTCTTAATGGAGGAGCCATGGTATGGAGAAGTATAAAGCAAAAGTGTGTTGCTGACTCTACCATGGAAGCTGAATATGTTGCAGCTTGTGAAGCCGTAAAAGAAGCTACATGGCTCAGGAAGTTCTTAACTGATCTGAAAGTTGTTCCAGATATGGATAAGCCAATTAAGCTCTACTGTGACAACAGTGGAGCGGTGGATAATTTAAAGGAACCTAGAAGCCATAAGAGTGCGAAACATATAGAAAGGAAATATTACCTGATAAGAGACATTGTGGATAGAGGTGATGTAGCGGTTCAGAAGATCGCGTCAGAGGACAACCTTGCTGACCCGTTCACCAAGACATTGCCATTGAATGTATTTGATCGACACTTAGATGGATTTGGGATTAGAGACATGGCACACCTGCTTTAGGACAAGTGGGACATTGTTAGGAACGGTGTCCTAGAAGCATGAGATATAGTAGGATATTTATTACTTGTTTAATACAAGGGTTTATTCATCATTTTATGTGTATATATTTATGAATATTTTATGAATGTCAAATAAAAATTCATTGATTATTTATGTAACCTTAAACATGGTATATAAGTGTTGTATACGAGAGGATAATGTTTAAGGATAATAATCAAAAGTGATGTTCGTAATAAATCTAATTAAAATTTGGAATCTTTAATTAAAGTATTACTAATACATGTCATTTCCATTTAGAATGGAACGGTGTTATCCGCACTGCTAATATGGTAAGATATTGAATGAGTGTATTTTGCATAATGAGATTGTGTGGAACATGGACACAGTTACAATATGAATTTCTAATAATTTCCGTTAAGCATAGAAATTCTAATTGAATCTACCGATGGTCATATATAGAATGATCTTAATTTTGAGTTCTTAACAAACTCCTATTTATGGATTTATGTCTTTTGATTTAGTCGGTACGGATTCCGAGACCCTGAATTCTATTCCTTGTATTTTGGAGACATGATGAAATATGTAGCTGGGAATGTTATTATACGAGATGAAATCCATTCCTTCTTGACAAAGAAGTAGATAAATAATTCTCTTGAGTGTTGATTCGGTACTTGGATTAGTAAGAGCGCTTTGGTTCATGAATGTGTTTTATGAATCACTATCCATTAGAGAATCAATGGTTCTCAAGGATGAAGATATAATTAGAGAGGTTAACGGATTCTACCTGACTCTAATTATGAATTATTTATGGAGGGTTGATCTATATGTGATGACTATATCAAATGGACACTTCGCAGTTTAGAAGTAATTAATGTCTATAATTTCGAGAGTTCAATTTCAAGTTTATAGTGGAGTAACTATTGGAATTAATAGAATTAATTAATTAATTAAAGTGTTTAATTAATTATTAATTTTATTGGAGCTTGGGATTATAGGTCCATTAGTCTTCGCGTTGATCGTCCTTGTAATTCTACCAGACACAAAGGGCAAAATGGGAATTTTAGAATTATGGAATTCTAAAATTAAATACTCAAAAAATAATTATTGAGAATTAATTATTATTTAAATAATGTGATTATTTAAATAATGTGATTATTTAAATTTGAATTTGAATTGTGAACATAATTTAAATTTATCATTTTGAATTTATTTGATAAGTTGTTCAATTTAGAATTCAAATTGATTTGAGTTTGACTTAAATTCGAATTTGAATTTGAATTAAAATTGGACTACAGGATAAAGGATTATTTTTCTTCCTTCCCTATCTGGATTTGGCGCCACACACAAGGGAGAAAAACCATAGGGTGGCCGGCCACATTAGAGATAAGGTGTAGGAGATTTTTTGTTCCAAATTCAAATAGGAGATAGAGATTTGATTCTGTTTTGAAGTTTGATTTCTACTCTTTAAATATGAGAATGATAAAAAATTATGTACACAATTTTGAAACAATTTTTCAGCCTTAAGAGTTAGTTGTGGCCGAATTTTCTCATAGCAAAAAGAGAGGAAAAGTTTTTCTCCAAAAAAATTCCACATCGTGCATGCATTGGTGTTTGTAGAAATTCGAGTGTTTTAGAAACCTATTTTGTCTCACGTGTGCCCACACACATGTCTACGTGGAATCAAGGAATTGACGTGGAAGACTTTGATTTTCTAAACACAAAGATTGGAGCAAGGACTGTTCGTGGTCAAAGAACTCAAGTTATCATCCGAGTCGGCTTCCAGGTATTTTTCCTGATTGAGTTCTTGATATATATAAATTAATGTGATTAATTTATTCATGCATAAATTAATATAATCTATAGAGTATCTTAAAAGTTTTATGAAAATTTTTGTTATACACGATCCGCCTCCCCGCCACGCTTCCGCATCCGAATTCGATTCGGTTACCAATAGTAACACTACTTAATATGACTAATTAGATAATTTAGAGCCATATTAGGAAGGGGCGTTACAAGGTTATAGTGTAGATTAGGCTGGAAATGCAGATGATAGAAAAAGCACAGCTGGCAGATGTTTCTTTTTAAGAAACAACATGGTTTCATGGTACAACAAGAAACAGAATTCAATCTTCCTATCAACGGCAGAAGCAGAATATATAGCGGCAGGAAGTTGTTGTACACAATTGTTATGGATGAAACAAATGCTTAAAGATTATGGTATTCTACAAGATACTTTAAGTGTTTATTGTGACAATACGAGTGCAATAAACATTTCAAAGAATCCTGTATAGCACTTTAGAATGAAACACATTGATATTCGATATCATTTTATTCGAGATTTGGTTGATAAGAAAATAATTGTTCTTGACTATGTTGCAACAGAGAAACAACTGGCTGACATTTTTACCAACGCTATTGAAGTAGTAAAGTACGAGTCTATGAGAAAAGCTTTGGGTTTATGTGTTCTGTGAGTATAATTCATGATCAGTTATGTTCAGTTTAATAATTTGGAATTTGATTTTCTCAATATTTTAAAATTCCTATGTGAACCATTGTCCTCTTTGCACGATTTCTTAGCAACATATCTAGAACATTGATTTTAAGCATAATAATTAATAGATTTTGAATTTTCTGTGACTTCGGATTAATCTCCATTCCTGAATTCTAATCATCTTGATTTTAGAAAGACAATATGCAGGCAATCTTAAATATATATATATATATAAATAGAGAAAAACTACCTACATCTTGTGTGAAGCTATCTTTGAGTAATCTGGGCTTATGTATCACTAATATATAGAAGATGATCTACCATAAGAAAAGAGCTGCCATGATGCTATAGTGAAAGGCTCCAAAAATATTAAAAACCTGCACGATGATCAGATGAACAAGTAAATTTGAACAGGCTATGTCTTGTGCAAATATTAGAATGCTAAGATAAAGGTTCAAAGATGAAGTTCAAAGAAATCTTTACACACACTTGGTTCATATTTAAATTTTAATATGCTGAGAAATTCTAAATAGTACATATTTGATATTTGAACATAACTTTGAATGAATATTGCTCTAAACATATATAGTTCATAGTTTTTTTCTTTAAAATATATATATATATATATATATATATAGGAAATGTCTTTAGTCTGGTAGGTATAAAATGGCTGACTGATCCGGTCAGACAATTGTGACCGTTAGATTGGAATTAAACGGTGTAGATTTGTTTCTTTGTTTCTCCAAAACCTCTCACTTTCTCAAATGCACGTGCGAGCAGCATCATTCCCAAATCTTATTTTCTCTCGACCTCCCTCGACCTCCCTCGACCTTCCTCGAGCTCCTTTGACCTCCTCCGCAGCCAGATCGACACCGACGAGTTCCGAGAGGCGAACCGCGTCCCGACAACTCCCTCAAGCAAACCCACTCCTATCCCCTCCTCCACCCTGACATTTCCTCTCTCCTGAAACACCACCACTTCATCCTCTATCTCCGTCGACGCTTCCTTGAACGCCTCCGCAGGGGTGTTGCCAGAGGTGACTTCCGACAGGCCGACAAGGAGACCCGCCACCTAACGACCACTCCCACTAACATTTTCTCTCCCCTCAAACATCACCGGTTCATCCTCTCCGCCTAACACTTTGTCGACGGAGATACTCCCAAGGTAATCTTCCAAACATTTTAAATTGTACAGCATTTGTAAAAAAGAACTTAATTATATCTCGATTGTAGACTCGAATTATCTGGAAAATGGAAAAAATGGTTAAAAGGAGGCATTTTGCAGAAAATTGTAGACTCAAATTATCTGGAAAATGGAAAATTGAATTATCTCCATTATCAAGTTACGCAGAAAATTGTAAATAGAGGGGACGTTTTGGAAGATAGAAACACTATGGGTGGGTCGAATTTGTAGTTATTTGAAGCTAATTTTGATTCGTTGCTTCAATTTGGTAGTTATAGGGTTTGTACATGTGGTAAACAAAAAACCTATTGGGAAAGTGAAACGTCCCAATAGTAGGAAACTTATATAGATGCAGTACAAGTGGATTCATTTATTATTTTTCTGAATAACTATGAAACCAAAGATGTTTACAAAAAAGTATTAGTTGATTTAGTATTAGTTGATTTAGTTGAAAGAGTATTTTACAAAAAAGTGAAAACCAAAAATGCAAGTGGATTTATTTTTGATTTTGCTGAATAAGTATGTAGGCGTGGATGTTTGTGGATGCTACAAGCCAGTATAATTTATTCTAGTTGAAAGAGTTTTATACTAAAAGTGTGCTATGCGATATATCGTGTAAGCAGTATGAATAAAATTGCGTGATTATTGCTATTGTCACCTTGGTGTTTCTTGTGTGACATGGGAAGCATAAATTAAGCTATGGTGACTAAACGGGGTTGTAAAAGGCAGAGTGTGGATCGTGTAGAAGAGGACAAAGAGCATTTGTCCACTTCGGTTTCTAACCAAAAATTAAATGTATGATGCTCCCCACTGCGGTTTGGTAAGATGTGTGCTCATCTTAGTGAGTGTAGAAGGGCGTTGGTTAAAGGAATGGGGTTTGGGGGGTTGTTGGGAATGGCTAGTGTGCACATATGTCACACATTGATTATGTGGATGGTGGACAACTTTAAAGAGGAGGATTGCTCATTGACTATTTGCGGGAAGACGTTTGTCCTCACAACGGAGTTGTTTGGTGAAGTTATGGGGTTGTCTGATGGGGGGGGACGACTTTGAGCAGCAAGGCACAGATGAGGAAGTGAATAATCGGAAGAAAGAAATAATGGATGGAAGGAAGCACCTACAGTTGTCTGATTTGGAGGATGACTTGTTAGATGATAAGCATCCTGATGACATATTTATTAGGAAGTTTTTACTGTTTGCTAGTGGAACTATCTTAATGCCAACAACAACTGTTGTGGTTGGAACAACCATACTTTCTTCCATAAACGGTGTTCATAGTGTGAAGAACTTAAACTGGGCAACATAGTGTCTTAGTCATCTTGTTAAGGCAATAATGCGTTATAAAAAAAGGAAAGGGGAATTCATTGGTGGATGTGTGCTATTTCTATAGGTAAATGCTAGATTACTCATGTTCGAACTTGAATGTTGATGATTTCTTTGGTTGGGACGCGCATTAATTGTGATTAATAATAATCTTAACTTCCTTGTAAGGTGTTTTACCTACACCATTTGGAGGGTCACTCTCAATTCATCGATCCCAGTAAAGTACCAATAACTGCGTGGACAGAGAAGAAGACTAGAGCAGTTCTAAGATGGATTAAGGCTTCCGGCGGTTACTCTGTTAAGAAGGTAACAAAGTTAAATGACTTGTATTGCAAAGGTGTTTTAACTGTTTTTGGTTCCAATTTTAACTTAATTTGTTTAAATTTGTACGTGTATACTAACGCTTTATTGTCTTGATTAATTGATGCAGATGCGATCATCAATGGTCGAAGAATTAGGTGTTAGAAGAAGAACCATTGAGACACATGCCCTCAACATCATGAATGAAGTAAACCGAACGAAGGATGTGGTTAGTGAGTTAGCTCAGCAACTCTCTAAGTTTAAAGAAGATATGTTGGATGTTATTAGGAGAGAAGTTCGTGTTGCGACTTCCGAAGCATTAGACGAGGCTAATTCCAATGCAGGGAAATCCGATGAAGTAAGGAGAAGTATCGCCAACAAGAGTACGGACACGAAGGGTATTCAAAATGACGCCCCATCGTGTGAACCTCCAATTAAACACGTAGCAGGGGCAGCAAATGAAGGGACATCCATTTCTGAGATAATGCGTGGAATGGATAATATCGAAGATGAGTTTGCAAGCATTTTTAAGTCACTCAATAGGATACAGTCAGGACAATCGAAGCGGAATGTTGCCGGTTCAAGTGATTCGAAAACCAATGTAAATGGTTGGTTGGCTACAATAGATCCTCCGGATAGTTTGCGAAGTGATGAAGTTGCTGAATCTGTTAGACAAAACCATCCCCGCGACCCGACTTGTCTTCTTAAAGAATACGTAGTAAGCAAGGGTCGAAAAGTAGGAAACTTTCTATTGCGATTTGTTGTTAAGCCAACTGACCTATGTGTTGCTTTGTATGTATATGACGAGTCATTGAAGAATGGGTAAGTTTGGAAACCGGTGGTTATTATTACCCTAACCATTTCATTACTTTAAATAAATCAAAATAAAATAAAAAATACATCACTAATGTTGTCGTAGTCCTATTTTCGTATGCAGTGAGATCCTTGGCTCGTTTGGAAGATTTTCTTAAGGCGGATGCACCTTGTTGAGTTAGCTCCCGGCCGAAATATTAGCGGCGCTGTAAGTAAACGATAGTACTTATGTCCTAATTCGCTATGTATTTGAAGAAACACATTGATGATGATAACCCAATTACATCGTAACTAAACTATGATTGTGACGTGCAGATTATTGATTGCTATGCCTGTTGTTTAACGGAGGCTTTGCGAAGGGAGTTCTCCAATCCTATGGAGCAGCCAGTTTGGGTCCTTCCAACTCAAATTTCGGTATTGAGCAGTGCATATATACTTTGAAAGAATAGTAAAATTTAACAAGTATGTGAAACATATAAAATTTGTTTCTACGGGAGTTGTAATTTGGTTTGTTGTACTATGTTCGCAGGTACTTTGTGCCACACCTAAGGAAGAAGGCATCCAAAAGCACATAAAATTAATGCATTATGCGGAAGCTGAGGAATGGCGTCGTAATTTTCTTGGTGATGTTGGAGCCTGTGATAAGGTATGCTCCCCCAACAAACTATTCACCATGTTCGAGCTAGAGCTATGTTGTTGTTTGTAAAATTGCAACAGAAAAACGGATTTTACTTTGAAGTAGTGAACAATGAAAAACTTTTTAGTAAATAACACTAGAGATAAACAGGCCACGATTAAAGACAAAGGCCCCGTTCATTTCGCTGATTCGAGTTTAGAATTCGAGTTTTGTTACAGTAAAAAGCTCTCACAAACAATCACATCTAACTTTTTTGCTACAGTAAAAAGCTCTCACATAAAATCACATCTCAACTCGAATTAAAAACTCGAATCAATGAACTAAACGGGCCCATAAAAAACATAAAAACAGAACATTGATTACCAGAACATTGATTGCAATAAACAAGATTTACATCACCATCCTTCCGTACTTGTCTCAAGAGAAACGACTTGATGTTGACATGTTTAGTTTTAAAACTGGATTATGAGAAATAGCCATTGCACGTTGATTACCAGTTTGGATGAATTGAATCTTCTATGTTGCTCTCCACGCTGTTTTTGAACATGGTTGTCTGTGTTGGTTTCCATATTGACACGCTTGGCAGTGAGGAACACGATCTTCTAAAACAGGTAAATCCCTTACTAATTGCTTTGTTTGAAGTGGTAGTAGTCGTTGATGATGTAATTTCCAAGCCTTTTGTGCCATATCTCCGTGACATTTTCCTTGGTAGGCATCCTTTATCAGCCTGTCATCTTTACGTTCAAATTGTACTTTGTTGCTACTTCAAGTAGCAACAAAGAGCTGATCCTTATCCTCTTGATCAGCAACTTGGGCATCTGCTTCTTGTTGCTGATTTTTTGTTTTGCAAAAAACAGCTTCATGACCAACTAGGTTACACCTGCTGCATTTTGCATTAGGTCTCGTGGATTATTTAAAAGGAGGATGACCCTTTCTGCCACAATGTTGGCATTGAGGATAATTTCCCTTCAGACCTCCGAAATAAACATTTAAAGGCTTAAAAAATACCTAACCACCATGTCCTATAATCAGTCCACGAGTAAACACATAAAAAAGAGAATATTAAGAACCTCCTAGAAACTAGGACACAAACTTTGAAATATTCAGAAACAAAACAATAAAATTAAAAAACCATATGCAAACGTGGCAGTAGTGAGAAACACAATAGTAGTGCTAAACACAACAGTTAAAAAGCTATGTTATGTGTGAATTGAAATCATGAGAAATCTATTGTAGATTGTGATACCATGTTATTCGTCGGAAGATCTGCACTGGTTTTTGGCCGTTTTGGACTTGAACCATCAACAAGTTGAGATTTGGGATTCACTGCCTCATCCTAGGAGTAGACATTGCCGGGGTTGTATTGCCATGGATTCGGTAAGTTGCTTTAACCGCTATCTATAATTTGTTGGAGTATTTTTAGTGTGATATGTTTGAAAATCTTTGTCATGCGAGGTTAAGCGTGCTTGCCAACTTACTCATAAGTGATTTGGAATTGGCATATGATGACAGATCAATCTTAGTTCGTTCAAAGTAGTGCATAAGAAGGATATACCAACGCAAGCAAATGGGAATGACTGTGGCATCTTCGTACTAAAATTCATGTGGGCTGCTGCAACAGGGAACACCGTGGATAGTAAGGTATCAAAATTAATAATGTTCAGATGCATGCAATGAACATCGATATTTATGGTGACACGGTTTGTTCAGCTTGCAAACCACACACTTTCATGTGTACTCTTGTTATATTACTGTCGTTGATAGTTTGATTCGGAGGAGGTACGGTTCTTTCTCGGTCTCGAACTTGTTAGATCAAAGATGAACAATGTTAGGGAAGGCACTCTGAATGTAGCATACAAGCATTCGAAGGATGTTATGTCGAGGTACAGTCTGCAGGGGTTGAGCACCACTACGGAGGAGAAAGTAAGTGCACCATCAGTCGTTGACCCAGAGCCTGGAGCACAAAATTTGGCGTATGCGACAAAGAAGAAGAGGGCCTTACGCTGGGGTCTCAAGGGGTAATGTCCTGCTGCCATTGCATAAAGAAGAAGTGGACTGCAGAGCTATAGGATTAACATCTACCACATTTGTACTTTTTCCGGATTTGATCTAGTGGGTTTGAAAGGAAAAAAATGGCCCGTACAAACAATTCAAGGATATAGTATTGTTTGAAGTACACAATCATGCTTCTGTCCCATAAAAGTATTTTGGTGTTCAGTTGAGTATTGTTTTGATGTAAATGGGACTCCTTGAAGTCTTTTTTCTCACGACATCTTTTATTGTTGTGACAGACAGTAGGTCAACAACTATATTATGTTACTGTTTATCTTGTTTATCTTATCTTACTTAACCTTTGCTGGAATTCATGTGGACTTCATATATATATATATATATATATATATTCAATTGATCTGCAATATTGGAATTACGTTGTGGTCGGATAATTCTTGTTATGTTATAGGATGCACTTCGTGGTAAGGATTTGCAATTCATTCAACAGGGTAGTTAATATCAAAATCAAGAAGCAAACAACCCAAAACCAATTACGAACACTATGAGTAGAGTTGTTTACATACATATACACTGCAAAATATAACACAAGCGTGCTAAAAAAAAAAAACTGAAGTTCAAATACATTACACCGGATAAGGGCAGTAAGGGCATTTGGCGTGAACAATGTTACAGTCAGTGTTATGCAAGGTAAATCAACCATGCCTCAAAAGGGACATAATATAACAATACATCACGTACGCTCCTCCCTCTGTGTCAGCTTCACCTTCGGCAACCACATGACCAATGTGTGGCATCGACAGTGACATTCAAAAGTCGACGTGCTCTGAATACCTCGTCAAGCACTTGTTCCTCAGGAAATCAACGGTTTGGTTAAACTTGTTGTATGTTGAATCAACTTCAATCTGAGCAGAAACTATATGGGCTGCTTATGCATTGATATCATGTTTCAGTTTCTCTACCTCGGCAGTTAAATCCGCAAGTTTCTTCTTCAGGTCGGCGTTCTCGGTGAGAGGTTACTGGCGCTGAGCAGATAGGGAGTTCTCTGCTTTCATAGCATTGTTGTGAAGCTGCAGTAGGTCGTTCATGTATTTTAAGGGCTCATCTGGAAGCTGCTCAATGGGCCACTCAAAAATGTCAACCCACTGAAGCTCACTTCGTGCATCTGTCGTTGAAGGTCGAGGATTGGCATCAGAAGGAGACCCCATATTTCCTTTATGTTTGAATCTCACACGCTAGTTATATATTTCTACTTTTTTTTTCCTCTTACGCTCTGTGGGTTGTGAGCTGCTGGGGAAGTTCACAAGGGGGTATAGCCAACATGAACCATTTAAGATGGCAGATCAGGTTTGGTGCAATAGCATCACATTGAATAAATGCCTTGTCATTCCTAGCATGTACGTACAATTTTTTTTAATCACCATTGAATGAATGAGTGTTAAGGACGCAAGGTGATATCTTGCAGAATGATGCAAAAAGATTTGTTACAAGTCTTGACCGAAGATTTGTTACAAGTCTTAACCGACCCTTGCCAGCGTTTTCAACCCTTTTTTATTGGACTTTTTTTTTTGCCCCCTAAAATTAGTATCTGGATTTTAAGGTTTATTTAAACAGGGTAACCATTTTTTTGACGAATATTCAATCTTTTACGAATTTTTTAACTTTACGTACGTAAAAAATATTAAAAAATACAAATGACGTCAATAAATAATAAAATTGCACAAACCCGAGCGTTACATTTTTCTAGGCGTCGTGGGAAAAAAACCGCCTCCAAAATTTACGAAAAAAGTAAGATGTGGTGAAAAGGCCATTCGGTTGTCATGGTTAGCCGCATAAGGCCGACTTGAGGGCCCGGGATGATTCTCGACCTTTTTTTTTTTGCCCCCCTAAAATTAGTATCTGGATTTTTAGGATTAATTCAACAGGGTCACCATTTTTTTTTACGAATATTCAATTTTTTGCGAATTTTTTAACTTTACGTCCATAAAAAATATTAAAAAATACAAACGACATCAATAAATAATAAAATTGCACAAACCCGACCATTACATTTTTCTAGGCGTCGTGGGAAAAAAACTGCCTTCAAAATTTACACCAACAATATATACGTAAGGGCAAAATTTACACCAACCATTACATTTTTCTAGGCGCATAGAAGCATGCGCTGCAGTGCGCGGACCTAGCAAAACCGACCAGAGTGGTTTGTTTTGCGTAGGCTGCAGCACGCTCCTGTGCGCTGCAGCCTGCGCAGAACAGATCTCTCTGGTCTGTTTTGATTCAAAGTTTTCAAAAAAAAAAAACACATACGTTATTACACTAAAATTTGGGCAGCATTTCCCCATAAATATAAGCTTCCCCATAGCCAAAATAACCTGTTGAATATGATAAATTATAAATGCAACTCAATGCCAATAATAAACAAATTGTAACACCAACAATGTTATGTTTCTATTTTACAACAACCAAAGCAAACAACATTTCATATAGTAGGACTTAGGGGCTTCTTCATCTTGTACTCGCTCCAAATTCCGACCGCGAGTTCAAGCCCGTAAGCTTCTACTTTTTCTTCTTTGAGGTCTTGTAATGGGATTCTGCGGACAAGGTATTCGATAAATTTGTAAGTGAAAAGTCCGCAGTCACCTGATCTAAGGTTGTGCACTAACCCCGTGACACGAATGATTGGCCATGCACACTCAAGTTTATCGCCTAGATGGTTGAATAAGCCTGTGTGCTTCAAGAACATGGGCATCATGACAGCGATTGGCTCCACTTGTCTTTGCATCTGTGAATCTCTGTACATTGGAATAGCTGAGTCATACACCTTTATGTTGAATTCAAATAAATCAACATAAAGCGCAACCCAATGCTTCATCTGAATGTTAAGAGGCATAGTGAAGCCCTGCGCGCCATCCCATTTCTGGCCAATTAAGCGCTTCTCTCCGCGGACATATTCATCCAGGTCGTCATCAAATGTATCGTTGCCAATTTCTTTTTTGTTGGTGAAGTATCGCTCTCAACTTTTGGCAAAATATATCATCTAGGATGACAATATCGTTAGTGAACCGTTCGGTGCCCTTGACCTTCTAATCGATAGAAGACCCGATGCCTCGTCAATTTGCTATAAGTCATAAAAAATTAATTCAGTATAATGATAATGGTATAAAAAATAAGACTAAATTTAGAAAATATGTTGTGATTACTTACATCATTAAACAACCATTCACCTGGCTTCAAGAGGACCTGGAAGAAGTCCTTCCTCCAATCTCCAAAGCTGCATTCAATCAGCTCAGAGTCCATACTAGAATCAGCAAACCATTTGTTGAAGGCCTCAACAACATCGTTAAAGGTCCACACCTTCTTCCTCACGTTACGCAGGGGATCTGTGTAAGGTGAGTCCATATACCTACTGGGCCTCTTAAGTCACTTTTCAATCTTCGATTTAGACTCTGGCTCCGACTGAACCTGTTGCTCATGCTGATCCTCTGGCTCTGGCTGAACTTGAGGTTCAAGTTCTGCCTCCTGCTCTGGCTGAACCTGAGGGAGGTCAAGTTCTGCCTCAGGCTCTGGCTGAACCTGAGGGTCAAGTTCTGCCTCAGGTTCAGCCACTGACTTAGGCTCTGGCTGAACCTGAGGGAGGTCAAGTTCTGCCTCAGGCTCTGGCTGAACCTGAGGGTCAAGTTCTGCCTCAGGCTCTGGCTGTAATTGTTGTTTTGCTAGACACGCTATATTGTCCTTAATTTCCCTAACGGATTGGTCTAGCGAGTCTAGCCTCTTATTGATGGCTTCAAAATGTCTACTATTGTACTCTACCATCTTGTGATAGAGTATGTCAACTATGTGATCAATAGACATACCATCTTGTTGTTGTTGTTGTTGTTGTTGTTGTTGTTGTTGTTGTTGTTGTTGTTGTTGTTGTTGTTGTTGTTGTTGTTGTTGCTCTTTGTTGATCTTTATTTGTTATTATTATTGTTGTTGTTGTTGTTGTTGTTGTTGTTGTTGGGGAAGTTGCTGTTGTTGTTGGGGAAGTAGTTGGAGACGAGCCAATTGTTTCGGAGGCTTCGGTTGATGGACATGGACATTCTTGCACAGAGTCCAAAATTGATGCAAGCTGGTCAATCTCAGGATCTTCTTGGTCGGCATAAGGCATATACAACCTCAAGCACATACTATTCATTTCCTCCTCAGTGGGATAAAGAATTGGTATGGTCATTCCCTGTATGTTAAAAGAACATACATTCAATGATTATTTAGGTAGAAACATATTGTAAAAAAAACAAATATGCCTATTTTGTAAAATTTACACCTATAAAAACATTGTATTTAAACCCTTACCTCGCCACTGTGCATGAGGTCGTCTATCTGTCTAACCTCGACCAATGAAACCCGGCATGGCTCCCATTTGAGCATTCTGGGAAGACGTCCCTCAACCATCTTTACAAACGTGGCACCGATGGTTGGAAATGTTTCGAATGCCCAAACCTGTGTTAAACCAATTTTTTTAAGTCTAGTAAACCAATTATGATGTTATTTACTATAAGGCCATGAAAAATTATGCGCCCAAGGAAAGCCGCATATTGAGTAGGTTTCCTTGATGCTCTTATTGCGTCCTTTCCGAACCCATTTCTAGTATTTGTCTCTCAAGTTCTTCTTCAGAGCCCACAGAGTGCATTCAAAAGACACCCTGCCCCATGGATAGCTGTTGAAGAATTCTAAGTCGTCATTGTAAGACAGCCAATCCAGTGAGATAGTCTTCTTCTCGTCCCCAGATAATAGTACTTGTGCTAAAAAATAAATGATAGCGATCTTTGCTTTATCGCTACCTTTTATCTTATCCCCTGTGAGCAATTTTCTTAAATCTGCAACAAGTACTACGGGGGAGTTAAAATGCTCCAATAATCTTCTACTCTTTGAAGCTTTCAAGATCACGTCCAGCTCAGGAGATTCCCCGCAGTTCAATCCAATTATTAGCGCAAATTCCCTCATTCCAAACCTAGTTGCGGTTCCATTAACCATGAACCACAACTCATGTCTTTTTTTTTGTTTCTATCTGCCTTAAAAGCAGATAGTGTGTCAACACTCCAAAATATATCATATTTTCAGACATTGAAATAAAATGTCCGAAGGCAGACTCCTTGAAAATTGGCATTTCTGTCTCGGGGTCTAGATTCTGCCTAATTACCTCCAAAGCCTCAATCTTTGACTTCATTGTCACTTTCACTGGGAAATACTCCCGTATAGGATCCATGGTCATCTTTAGATGTCCGATCCCAGTAAGTTCACCTGTGTTGTACTTTGGGAGGTCATACTAAAAAAGAAGACAGAACACATCGGTCAGAACCGACCAAAATGACAGAACTGACCATGACACGACCGAACCAACCTAAAATCTCGGCAGGAACAGACCAAGCAGAAAGAACCGACCAAAAACTGAACAGAACCGACCACAACCGACCAAAACCGACCAAGAACGGACCAAGAACCGACCAAGAACTGACCAAGAACCGACTTCATGCAGAACCGACCAAAATCGACCAGAACCGACCATGATCGACCAAAACCGACTAAGAACCGACCACTAAAAATGACTTTAAACTGACCTAGAACCGACTGCGAACAGACCAGAACCTAAACCGACTTTGAACAGACCAATGTTGCTTATATTAAGTTTTTGTTCTTGCAAAAATATATAAGAAAATGTAAAATAAGAATATTACCTCAGCAGATTCCATTGCTTCGTGTGTTCGGGAAATGGCCGTTTTAGTTGAGGAACAGCCGATTTATGATGCCATTAGTTCTTAAAGCTGTCAATTTTTAGTCAGTTTTTGTGGTCGGGGTTGGTTTTTGGTCGGTTTTGGTGGGAAAGGAGGTCGGTTTTTGGTCGGTTTTAGTGGGAAGGGAGGTCGGTTTTTGGTAACCGTCGGTGTTTGGTGAGGTGGTCGGTCGGCCGAGACGAGAGAGATCGGAGAGGGTAGATCGGCCGGTCGGTGATGGTCGGTCGTGAGGTTGGTGACTGATCAGAGAGAAAAGCCGGCGGTTGGTGAGAGGTGATCGGAGAGAAAAATCGGTGGTCGGTCGTGAAAGGATTCAGTCGGGTGGGAGGAAGAGAGAGGGTCGGTCGAGAGTTTTTGAGAGTTTGAGAGTTTTTGAAAGTTTTTGAAAATGACCTAAGACTAATAGGACCCATTTTTTACCACGTGAGATACACGTCATCATTTTTTTGTTATAAAAAAACCGGCCTATTTCCTCAAATTCTGCTTTCTCCGGTCTCTTTTATCAAATTTTCTCTGTTTCTCTGCCGCCTTGAGAATTCGTTGTTGCCATGGAGAAACTTCGCCACCATGGAAGATCTCACAAAGCCCAGTCATCCGCTTCGAGCTCTTCTGAATCTGACGTAAGTCCGTCGCCCCCCTTTCGCATTTCATCTCAACCGTCGTCATCATTATCGCCGCCATCTTCACAATCACAAGAGTCATTTTTTCCGGATTGCAATTTTTGATCCTTGTCACGAGGGAGTTTCTTTCTCAAAGGCGATTGTGGTCTTCGACCCAATCTTTACCGCAATGAAGTCTCCTGGGGAATCATCTTCTCCGTTTCAGCAAGTTCCATTCAAAGGAGAATCCGCACCCTCTAGTTCCTCTACTCCTTCGAAAAGGAAGAGGAGTCTTTTCAAAGATGGAGGGCCAGTCCAGAAATGGGTTAGAATCACTCAGAGCACTCTAAACCCGTAAGGTACATCGTCAAATCCAGAACAGGTGGAGGTCAAAAAGCAAAAGAAGATCTTTGTTGAAAAAAGTCCTTCCCGCCAAAAAGACTTTTGCTAAAAAATCTATTCCCGCCAGTCCACTCGGAAGAAGTCAAATTTTCCTGTTGAAGAACCTGTTGCAACACCATCTGCAACAAAGAATACTCATTCTACAGGTCGGTATGTTATCTCCAAAGCCTTTTCCAAGCAATTTTATTCTGAGAAAAACAAGGAAACATGGAATTTGATCTGTGGAAGAAAGATTTTGTTTGAGAGATGTATACATTGGGGTAACTATAAGGAGATTCAAGAATCTGTTATAGAAAAACTCACTTCGACTAAGATGTTGGTACAATTTCTAAGGCTAGTTCTTATTCGAGTACTCTCATCTATGAGTTCTATGCTAATCTGGATCTAGAAATTGCTAATCCTAAATCCCCACGGTATTGTCTCATATATGTGAGAAATAATGTTTGTCATTTTTCTCCATCAATCATCATCAAATATCTGGGTTGTCCAAACCTTAAGTCTGACAAGGCTAGGGAGCTAGATAAAAATGAGGATATGAATCTTGTTGCATCAGAACTCACAGGAAAAAAATACCAAATGGTCTGGACTTCTTCGGTCTGTAGAGTTCACTATCAAATATTCAGTTCTTCACAAAATTGCTTTAGCAAACTGGCTTCCCTTGTTGCATCCTACCACTGTCACAAGAGATTTGGCATTGTTATTATATCTCTTGGGTACAGGTACTGGCTTTGATATGGGCAGGCACATCTTTGAAGTGATCGTTACGTATGCCAATGCTCCGGTAAGTACAAAAATACTTCCCTTTCCATGCTTAACCCATGCAATTCTCAGTTCACAAAAAGCATACCTCATTGAAGACACAGACTCAAGTGTCCAACCACAAGCCCCTATGAAGCTTTCACCAAAGCTGCTGAAAGGAGAACACATAGATGACATCAAGGGGGAGCAAGCTGCTTCCACACCTGTTGCACCTGATGTTGCAACAAAGTCTGCAACAGGTGATCACTACCGAATCTACAAGTTTCTTTCTTCTGAGTTATAGCAGGTTTGGCTCCAAAAATAGCAGCTCGCTGAAGAACAACTTCGTTTTTCTGTCAAAGAGACAGAGATTCTAGCATTGCTGGCTTCTTTTCATCCAGCTTCTTCTTCAACTGCTCCCATTCCTTCTCCTACACAAGGTTCTGCATCATCTTTCCATACTTCTCATTGAAAGTTCATTACTTTGGCCTTTTGTCAAAAAGGGGGAGTAAAAGTGGGTAGTTTTTTCTTTTTAGTTAGTTTTTAAGTTCAGGGGGAGTCTTTCTTAGCTTTGGCTTATGATAGTAGACTTTACAAAAATTATTATGTTTTAGTTTCTGTTGTTTAAGTTTTGCCAAAACAATGCCAAAGGGGGAGATTGTTGGGATTTGTTTCCCGAAGTTTGTATTGATTGATAGTATTTGTTTCTCAAATTTTGTATTGACTCTATTGGTTTTGTGATTGACATTATTTTGAAAATGATTGACTGGTTAATTAGGGTTGAAATTAGATGTGCAACTGGCAAGATCTTTATGGAAGTTTTCTGAAAGAACTGGAAACTTATTCTAGTTTCTATTTTTGAAAGTCAACTTTTGATCCAAAGATGGTAGGTTGATTTGATTGATTTTTGATGGAGATTTCATAGATGTTTGATCTGCCTTTGTTTCCCAAGAACATGTCTAGGTTCATATTACAGTTTTGGGAAGGTTTCAGCAGAAAGGAAATTGATACGGATTTGATTGGAAAAAGTCGACCATGACAACTATGTTGCAATTATTGTTGCCACAAGGATCTGCAACAGATTTGATTCAGCAATTTATTTTGAAGAGGTCGAAAAGTTGTTTTCCTTCTGCCTATTTATTCAAAGAGTTCTCAGTTTATTGGATAACTTTTGACGAAGTTATTGCTGGGTTTTGTGAGAGGTGAGTACTTGTATTCAAGAGAGATGATTTGAGTATTTTTGAGAGAAAAACTTTGTTGGAGGGATTCCAATACTAAAAAGTTGAGGGGATCTCACTGTTCTAGTCCATTAGGAAATTGCAAGTTCATAGGCGTCTTCTTAAAGAGGGAGTCTCAGGTAGATTAAGACCAATTGCATTGTAAAAGAATTCTTAGTGGATTGTTCATCAACTGGACATGGCCCCGCGGAGTAGGGTGTTACCGAACCGCGATACCATTTCTCCTGTGTTTATCTATTTTATGTTTGTTCATTATACTTATTATCTTAAAAGACTCAACTTTCAAACACCAATCCCTTGTGGAGGATGAAGGTTAAGACCAAGTTGCTTCAAGCTATTTGTGCCGCACGATCATAACATAAGCTTAGATCAGAATGAAAATGAGCAATTTTTTCGTACATGCTTGTTACCGTGTTTGCTGAGGTACTTCAAGTTCGATATATGTTTTCATTGAACTCATACAATGTAACTGCTCTTTAAGAGTCATTTCTTTCCTTAGGTTTCACTTACTAATATGTTTTCTCTTTATATTACTCCAGCAAGTGGTATATGTGACAAGATGATCAGCTTGAATGTTTTACTTTGTATGACTCAAGCAAGTGGTGTACATAAGAAAGGGGAAAAAAAAGAATAAAGACTAAGAAGAAAAATAAGAGAGACAAGAAAAATAAAGGAACAAGTAAAGGAAAGGTGAAAAAAGGGGGAAAATTTGTTTAACATAGGAAAGACCCACTCCCATTGCTTAGTACGAAGTATATGTCTTTAAACAAAATTATTTGAGAGGTTGGTATATATATTTTTTCTGTCTTCTCCAAGCTTTCAGTTAATTGCAACGTTCATGCTTTCATAGAACAAATGGGTAAAGTTTAAGTTTATTTATGGATTCAATAATTATATAATAAGAACTTATAGCCTTTAGGATTTTGGAAAGAAACAAATGCTAGTCTAGTAGTGGCTGTCACTGAATAAACTTCATAACGTTGTTAAAGATTGATTGCTAGCCTTCCAACTGCATTATTATTATTATTATTATTATTATTATTATTATTATTATTATTATTATTATTATTATTTTGTTTCCATGAGCATACAACATATCATAAGGACTGCCCTTAATTTGCCTTTCATTAACCAGGTTCCAATCCACCTGCTTCGTACTAATTTTTAATGTGTTTTCTCTTGTTAATGGTTAGATAGGTAGGTGAATAAAAAATGTCGCTTTGATGGTATGCATAGCTGATAAAAAAAATATGGCCTTCCATCTCCCGTAAGTTTTCTGAGTTTTGCTTTGATGGTGTACATAACTGATAAAAAAAAATAAGGTCTTGCATCTCCTGTAAGTTTTCTGAGTTTTGCAGCCTTTATGTTTTATCTTGTTATTTCTAGAAGATTTACTTGTCTTTTCTCAAAAAGTTTGCAAATCAAGGGAACTAAACGGAACACCTAAAGAATTAACTCTCTCTATAGGTGGCAGCTGCTAATGTGGTTTCAGGTATGTGGATTGTTATTGAATCCAACTTGAGCCTATTATGAACTCTTTAAAATAATAGAGACAACTTGAGCCTTTTGTTAAGTGCTTGAAATTTTTTAGCCACATGTTTTTTTGCTCACTTGTTGAATTATAGGACAAGGTGTTAGTTTATCAATCCATCACAAAAAACTTAAGTTGTTAGGAGGTGAGCCAATAATAATTTTATACTTTAACACTCTTTCTCACGTGTGGACTGGACAATGGGCAATCCTGTAAGTAAATTAATTAGAAAGCCCAATATGTGAATATTTAAGCCCAAAATATATTAAAAACCCAACACATTATGACAATTTAAATAGGGATAAAGAGTGCAATAATCAGGGTTTGAACTTAAGACCTCCTGCTCTAATACCATGTTAATTTATCTATCCATCCCAAAAGCTTAAGCTTTTGGGATGGATTGGTAAACTAACATAAGGTAGTAGAGTTTCTGGGGAGGGTGCTGTGACGACCCTAATTTTTGGTCATCATCCTATGCTCATACTTACCATTTTTTAACCTCTATGACGACCCTAATTATAACTTCTTAAAATTTCAGGCCATTTTTTTTTTCATTCTTACCATGTACGTTAAAATGTTGTAGCATTCTGGCAACATTCTATTACATCAGTCATCAAAATACATAAAACACTATTTTATTTTACATATAAAGTTCAGCAGCGTTTCTAAAACGCGTGATGTATCCACAACCCACTTGCCCACATCCATTCAAGCTGACCTCTCTGCATGCCCAGCATCAAGTTTTAGGGAGCCGGTGCCTTACCTGTGCTTCCTACAACATGAACAAACTTAATGAGCTTTCGCTCAGCAAGTATCAATAGGTCATAACAGATGCAATAATTATGCATACCTATATATGCATTCATATCATATAGCCTAGTACAGAATTCTCAACGACTTTCGTTCTGTATTTCTCATTCTTTTCATTCTTGTTTACGGATACCATACTGTTATATGGAATGGTTTCCGTGTTTCATTTTCTTGTCTTTTTTTTTTACTTCTTAGGGCCCCCGTCTTGTTGTACCATAGCGCGCATAACCCGGTGAGGAGTGGGATAGCTAACCAATCCAACTCAGTCACGGTTTCATATCTTTCATAGTCTCATAATAACCTTTCCTTCGAAGGCTGGTACAAATAGGACGTTTAGTCTCTTACCGTTTATCAATTTTCTCATTGAAACGGTAACTGTAGTTAAATCTTATGAATTTGTGCATTATTGAGCATTTTATCATGAGATTAACTTTTCGTTAAAGTTTAACCTTTCATTTCTCTTAGTTTGATCTCGACTTAACATCGATACATACTTTTTACGGAATAAAGTTCTACGATTACATAAATCTTGTAGATACTTACCTAACATAGTATCTAGCATTCACATTGTATCTAACATTCAAAATTCTACTATATGCACAATCTTTGTGCAACATAGAAAAGCAAGCTTGTTCATGATATAGCCATAGAAAAACTATTGTACTTACCAAAGTTTCGCTAACAACGTGTCCTTTGTCTCCCTTGATGCTTTTCAACTTCAACCGTTAATCGGCCCTATTGCATAAATTTTTCGATCGTTAGATTCAAAATCTAAGATCAATAATTACTTTGAAATTTACTTCAGAAAGGTCTACAATCCTTATGTTTGGTATTCAATCTCAAACTATTTCCTATTTCAAGGATTTGCACTAAAATTGTGCAAATTACTCTGTCATGGGCCTAATTTTCAATTTTGGTCTAAAACTGTGAATTCTCGTTGTGTTCAGTTTCTAACCATCACCGATTATCGAAATATCTTTCTTTTCACACTTTAATCCCATATTCCTCTTGAAATCCAGTTTTAGTTCAAATTACTCAAACTAAAATTCGGCAGAGTTTCGCCTTATTTTTCTCGTTTCCCGAGTTTTTAATAACTCGTTCTACTTCTGATTCTAGTACCTGAAGTCAAGATTCACATTCCTGAACACAGATTCCAACATAAAATTGAATAAAACATATGTTCTTTCTTAATCTAGGCTCACGGATTTTCGATAGAAATCCACCAAAACTTTATTCAATTGTCTTAACACTTACACCGTTAAACTCTTATTACGATACTCTACAAAACTTCATTTCCAATTTTCACTTGAACGGAAGTTTTTCTGAGATGGGTTACTATACATCTAAATCAAGAAAATATAGAATTCTCACGAAAACTCTGAAATCTTACCTCCAGAAGTTGAGGTTTTTCTGCTAGAACGCCTCAGGTTACGTTTCTACCGAATTAAACAGGAGAAATCTCAATGAAAATGCTTGATTTTCCTTTCTCTAACTCTCTCTAGCAACTCTCTGTTTTTTTTTTTTTTTTTTTCTTCGTAACTCTCTCACGTCTCTTTTTTTTTTTTTTTTTTTTTTTCTATGCCTTACATTAATGGCATTAGTAAATTTTTGTGGTTTTACAACTTGATTTGTCAAGTTAACGTGAGTCACCAAGCTATAAAATAGCTTACGCATATAACAATGCCAGGTGGTATTATTGCATGTGCAACCCATGTCCACCTTACGTAATTATCACCTTTATTACTTTTTTTTTTTATTTTTAAAAAACGTACTAACGTACATGGAAAGGATTATATATATATATATATATATATATATATATAAACTTGGTTTTTCTCCTTTTCTTCTTAGTCGGCCACACGCAAATAAAACAAAGTGGCTTCTAATTCCTTCACTTCACGTTCTTAAGGCATAAATGAATATAATAATAATATTTCTTAAGAAACGTACTTAAAAATAATTATATATAATATTTATATATATACTTATACTATAACTTTACATATTTCGGGAAATTTTATTCCGTACATAAAGTTTTTACATAACTTTTTCTTGATTACATCAAAATTCTACTACTTACTATTCCGGAAAGAATTTAGTCAAATACTGGACTGTCCGGATTAGACATAAATTTTTCCCAGTCATTACAGGTGCTATCATATGATTCCTCAAAACATGTATCTGAATACAAAGAGAGGGATAGGAAGCCTCCGTTGTCGTATTTTTCACAAAATTGTTTTGCTTGCTATTTCTAGACGCCATTCGAGTCGGGTGAGTTGTGTCTGTCAAAGCTAAAAATGGCAAGTTTTATTCATCCTCACCAAATGGCCTCTCAAGCCAACGTGCCTTGTGGCTCTCAAGCCAACTACAGTTTTATCCTTTTCCAATCTTATGATGACATTCTTGTTTCTTCTATTGCTAACCAAATTGCGGAATAACTTAGATTGTGTCCTTTTCACAACTCATAACTCAAGCTTTTTTTTTTGGTGAGAGAAAACACTATAGTAAAAAAAGTTAAATTTGAATTTGAATTTTTGTGAGAGAAAACACTATAACAAACACAACAAATTATAAATACCCCCATGATAATTTATTGTGGTAAAGATAATTTCTCTACCCAACTCCTGATCAGCTAGACTGACTTGAGCGTTAGAGTGCCTTGCACTAGCACCACACCGGTCGCTTCACTCCAAGGCTTTCCCATTTCCTGTGAAGGATAGACATGCCTGAACCCCGATAGAGATCAGAGCAACGATCAGGAGAAGGCAGAGATCGACGTTTTAACACTGTGTGCTTTTGCATGTGAGTGTTGAGTCATAATAGACATCAACATTTTGGAGCTAGAAGGAGGACTCTAAGCCTTTCCAACATGCCCTATGCGGACTACACAACCAAACCACTGTTATGGAGGCTTCTGTCAATGACAAAAACAATCTACTAGAAGATGTCGAACCTGAGCTATAGGCACCCTGAAGAGGAGGAAAACGTGGGGTAAAAGTGGCGAGACCCTGAGCCTTGACCTAAACCGAACGGCTCATAGCTTAAGGCCTAGTTTGGTAATGCTGTAGATTTAAAAAAAAAATTCTTTTAGTTGTGTCGAAGGAAAAAACAGTTGTTACGAAAAGCAGCTAAGTGTTTAGTAAACTATAATTATACAAGTGTTGCCAGTTCTAAAAGCAGTGTAATAGCGTTTGGTAATGAGGTTGAATTGCTGTTTGTAGTTAAGAGGACCGTAATTAATAATCTTAAATTAATATATAAAGTAACTAATAATTTATAATTATTTAGCAAATAAAAATTAATATATTAATAATGTAATAATAATGGATAAATTATCATTAATGAGTACATTAGTAATTAAACTATATATATAATAAATTAATATGCTAAATTATTAGAAATAGTAATTAGTAATTAATTATAAATAATTACTATTTTAGTAATGTACTCATATTTATTAGATTATAAGTAATTAATTAGTGTTTTAGGAAAAATAATTAGTATATACATAATTTATTAATATTCCTTTTACTACTTATATTATTAACTTTTAGTTACATAATTAAATAATTAGTTAATTAATTACTAAAGTTTATTTAATTATCTATTATTTGATATATTACATGGTCAATTTTTGGTAATTATTCTTTTTATAATGATTAATTATTGATTATTAATTATTATTGATTAATATATTACATATTAATAATTATAATTTAATATTAATTATTAATTGATTAATAACTATTTATTTTTTTTATTTACCAACTATTTACTAAATAATAGATTATAATTAACATAACATATGATTGATATATTTATCATTAATTATTTATTTAATAACCTATTATTACTTGTTTTGTTATTAATGTGTTATATAATTAATTTTTGGCCATTAATCTTTAACTAAATAAATAATTACTATATTATTTAATATTTTATTAACAAAATTAAAAACTTAATAGTAATAAATTAATATTTAATTAATAATTAAGTAATTACTATCTATTTATTAATTATCAAGTATATCTATTTATTAATTATTAATTAATATATAAAATATAATTAGTAATTAGTAATTACTTATTTAATATAACTTTGTTGATAATCATTAATTGTATTATTGTGATTCCCGTATAATTAAAAAGTTAAAGTTGTCTTTGGGTTGCTTCTAATTTTGGCTGTAAATTTTTTAAAATTCTTTAAAAATCACTTTTTATATTTTTTTACCAAACACCATTATCAACTTCTGATGGCTAGAGAAGTGATATTAAGCTCCAAGAAGCCCTACCAAACGCACCCAATACCATCTTTATTCGACCGTCTAGGCTGAGCAAGATCAAACTGGTCTAGGACCGGCGAAGGAGCTGACTTGGACCCCGACCTATGGCGAGCTAATGCTTATCCTAATCGAGCTTGAGAGGTGTCGTGTAAGAACTTAAAACCCTTAGACATTAAGTCAACCTCCTGATGAATTGGAGGGACAACCTCGAGGATGTCGGGCAGATGGACCTGATGCTCATCGCTAGCATTATGAGCTCATCGATCCTGAGCAAGTTTAAGGTCCCCCAGATCAACCCGATGTTCACCGCTAGCATTATGAACTCATCAATCCTGACCAAGTTTAAGGTCCCCAAGATCGCACCCTACAATAGTACCATGGCGTCGATGAACACTTGGAGAATTACCGGGAATCGCAACATAACTACTCACAGGCAAAAGTACTTCTTGGCTTAATCCATAGGCTTACCATGAACAATTGGGACCCTGTCAACTATGTCTCTGTAAGTTCTTAGTAGCGAGCCAAATTCATGTATTGGTAGACATGGATGTCAAAACCAATTTGGTGAATTTATTTCTCAAAGGTTAATCACAGAAGGAACCCGAAGAGGCGTAAATAAGCGGATAATGTCATTCCCTTACTTGATCCACAACATCTCCATTGATTAGGGCATTCCTCTTAGGACTTATGAAGGACAGGTCTTGTTGAGTCCCCAACTATCTTTTGTAACTTTGAAGATTTCTGAGACTCTTGAGGTAACAACATCCATTGAGGGAGAGATGTCCATACAGCCCAGTACCACTAATGGATCCAACTCTATTCAAAAAGTTGGAGCAGAAGGTCGATATCTTGACAGTTGCACTTCAAAAGTAGAAGAAGAAAGATGATGAGAAATTTCTCTCAGAGTTTGAAATGAAACAATCGATCAAAAAACTATTTTTATTAGGGCAGTTTTACATGTATATATATATATATATATATATATATATATATATTTATATATTTATATATATTACAATCATAGAGACTAAACTAGGAAAGAATAAACATCAGAGTTTGAAATGAAACAATCGATCAAAAAACTATTTTTATTAGGGCAGTTTTACATATATATATATATATATATATATATATATATATATATATTAATCATAGACACTAAACTAGGAAAGAATAAACACGAAATCTCTTAATTTACAAATCAAAAGTCAAATCTCCTAGAATCAAGAGACACAATTAACTACTCAATCCCATTACAACATAGTTTCCTAAAATAGGAAAAACGTGTTTTTTTTTCAACACTCCCCCTCAAGCTTAAGAATGGATGTTATCCATTCCTAGCTTGTCAACTAGCCCCTTTGTAAGAATATTTGTAAGCTGATTCTTTGTGGAGACGAATGGAGTGCAGATTAAGCCACTATCAAGCTTTTCCTTTATAAAGTGCTTGTCAACTTCTATATGCTTCGTGCGATCATGTTGCATTGGATTGTGGTTTATATTGATGGCTGACTTATTATCACAAAACAACCTCATTGGACTTTCTACCTTACCCTTTAAATCCTCTAAAATTATCTTCCACCATAGGAGTTCACAAATTCCAAACGCCATTGACCTGAATTTTACTTCTGCACTTGATCTCGCAACCACATTTTGTTTCTTACTCCTCCATGTAACAAGATTTCCACCCAAGAATGTACAGTACCCCGAGGTTGATCTTCTATCATCGACCGATCCTGCATAATCGACATCAGTATAGGCTTCAAGACTTAACCTTTCTCTTTGTTTAAACAAAATTCCCTTACCAGGTGAACCCTTCAAATACTGGAGAATTCTATATACAACTTTTAGATGAGTCTCTTTAGGATTATGCATAAATTCGCTCACTACACTAACAACATGTATATTGTCTGGTCTTGTATGTGATAAATAAATCAATTTTCCAACAAGCCTTTGGTGACCACCTTTGTCAACCGCTGCATCTTCTGGAACATTACTTAGCTTATGGTTGAACTCTACAAGTGTGTCAATTGGTTTACACCCCAGTTTACCTATCTTCTTTAAAAGATCAATCACGTACTTCTATTGGGATATGAAAATCCCTTGTTGAGAGTGAGCCACTTCTATGCCAAGAAAATACTTAAGCTCACCAAGATCTTTGATCTTGAATTTTTTCACCAGATACTCTTTTAATTTTCCAATTCCTTTCATATCATCTCTAGTCACTGTGATGTCATCCACATACACCAGTAATGTCATGACTCCCCTTAAAGCTGAATGTCTCACGAACAAAGTATGATCACTTTGACTCTGTCTAAATTCAAGATTTAGCATAACCTTGGTAAGCCTTCCAAACCAAGCCCTTGGAGATTGCTTGAGCCCATACAACGCCTTTCTCAACCTACATACTATATGTTCTCCATTTATAGAGCCGAATCCTAGACGAACTTCCATATTGATTTATTCTTCAAGATCACCATGTAGGAAGGCATTCTTGACATAAGATTGCTGCAATCTCCATCCAAAAATAGCTTTCAATGACAATAACACTCTTACAATGTTCATCTTTACAATTGAAGTAAATGTCTCAAGATAATTTATGTCGTAGGTTTGTGTATAACCTTTGGTAACCAACCTTGCCTTATATCTTTCTAGTGAGCCATCAGACTTATATTTTACAGTAAAGACCCATCTACATCCAACTGGTTTTTTCCTTGCGCCATATTCCTCCAATTCTCATTTCCTAGTGCATCAGATAATGTTTTAGGAATGGTAATACTATTAAGACTAGTGAGAAAGGCCCTATAGCTATCGGATAGCTTGTTGTAGGTCATGAAAAGATACAAGGGGTGTTGGGTACGAGTTCTAGTCCCTTTCCTAAGTGTTATAGGAATGTCAAGATCATTTTCTTTGTGGATATCTGGATATTTGGAATTGGGAAAAGTAGTTGGAGAACTTACCTCAACAATCACCGGAATTGTACTTTCATCGATTGAGGGAATGACTCTTTCTTCATTGAATAAACCTTAGCAAACAGCTCAAGGTGAGTTTGTGTTATGGGTGTAAAAGGCAAAACTGAGCTGGACTGGACAACTTCATAAGGAACTGACTCAGGTTGGATAGATGGAGCTAATTCAAGCTGGACAGAAACAATTTTTGGCTGAATAGGAGGAGAGACAAAGGATGGTGGCTTAGACACAGGCAACTCGAGAAGAAAAGAGTCTTTTTCCTTATCTTCCATGAATGACATCTCTCCCTGAAGATAAGGAGTATGAAAGTATTGATTTTCCTCAACAAAGGTGACATATGCAGACATATAAACTATTCGTGTTGGAAGATGATAGCAGTTATAACCCTTTTGAGTAGACAAATAACCAACTAAGACACATTTGAGAGCCCTTGGATCAAGTTTGCTCTTATGTTGAGAATGGACATGAACAAATGCAACACAACCAAAGATTTTGGGTACAATATTGTTGGTGACACTTAAATTGGGATAAAACTTTGCAAGGACTTGTGGGGGACTCTGAAAATCAAGCACCCTCATGGGCAATCTATTTATGATGTGGGCTACAGTTAACATGGCTTCTCCTCAATAATTTTTTGGAAATTGTTTTTGGAAAAGAAAGGCTTGGGTAACTTGTAAAAGATGGCAATTTTTCCGCTTAGCCAGTCCATTTCAAGATGACTCATGAATAATGCCATTTTTTTGAAAGAATGGAGAGTGGGTTTGATTAAAATAATCTCTAGCATTGTTAGATCGAAAATGTTTAATTCCCACGCTAAATTGTGTCTTGACCATATTGAAAAAAATTTGGAAACACAAGACTGACATCAGATTTGTTTTTTTGATGAGGAAAATCCACGTCATACGAGTGTAATCTTCAATAAACGAAACAAACCAACAACCCCCACAAATATTGGGTTGTAGAAGGCCCCCAAATATCATTATGAATAAGAGTGAATGGAAACAACGTTCTTTTATTGCTTTTTGGAAAAATAGAACATTTGTGTTTTGCAAGTTCACACATATCACAATGAAAACTTTCGACAGTAATTCTATTGAATAATGAAGGAAACATAATTTTAAGAATGTTAAATGATGGATGACCGACGAAGGTGATGAAGCCATATCTTGTCTTTGTTGGTTTTAGGTGACTCAGTGAAGAATGACAAAGGGAGAACATCCTCAATTCTATGTTGCTCACTTGGTCCTTCAAGGTAGTAAAGGTAATCTCTCTCCCTAGCATGTCCAATCATCTTCCTCGTACCTAATTCCTGAAGTACAGAATGAGAGGAATAAAAAAGCACACTGCAATTAGCATCTTTGGTTTTTTTTTTTTTTTTTTTGGATGGACAGAAGACTGGTGAATAATTTTGGAACATAAAGAACATTTTTTAGTGTAAGAGAATCACTAATAAAAATATCTCTTTGACCGGCAACAGTAATGACTGAACCATTGGCTATGGTAGTTTTCTTATTACTAGGACATTGTGTATATGAGATAAATTTTGTAGAGGAAGAGGTCATATGGTCTGTGGCTCCTGAGTCCATTATCCATGTTCTATGAATAGTCTTATCTTATATGAAGCATTAAGAGCATGAGAATGAGAAAATATCCTGAAAAGGCTAGGTTACAAGTACCTAATGACGATGATTGCTTCTATAGTGCCCCCAAGAAACTCTTCAATATCTCAATCTCTTCTCTGTTGAATTTAAGTGATGTCTTTGGTAGTTTGCATTCCAACCATATGAGCTTGGCCTTCTCCGTTTCTTCCTGTCCCATTCTTATTTGGAACTTGCGGCCTACCATGAAGCTTCCAACACCTCTCTTTTGTATGACGAGGTTTTTTTTTTCTTTTTTTTTTTTTGGCAGTATGTGCACCACATATTGTCTCTATTAAATGGCTTTGACCGACATGATTGTTTGTTTTCTTCTGTGAAGGACTGCTCTAACATGACAATCTTCTCACTTGTTATTTTTTATACCAATGCGGAGCTCCCAATAGAAACATTCTCAATCATGACTCCTCTTCTTCTTTCTTCAGCATGGATTATGGAAATTGTCTCATTAAAAGATGGCAGATCCTCATTGCCAAGAACTTGAACCCACACTACATCAAATTCATATTAAGTCCTGCCAAAAAATTATAAATTCCATCTTTTTCAACAAACCTCTTAAGCGTGGTTGCATCCTCACTACACTTCATCTGAATACATTGATAATGATCCATCTTTTGCTAAAGATTTTGCAATAGGTTGGAATATTCAGTAACTGTCTGATTTCCCTTTTTGGTAGCAATAATTTTAGTCTTGATCTCATAGATTCATGTAGCATCACGAACCTTTGAATATGTTTGTTTGACAGCCTCCTAAATTCCCTTAGTGGTATTAAGAAACATGCAAGTATCGCTAATCTCTGGAGACATAGGAAGAAACAAGAAGAAGTTGACACATTATAAATATACTAAAGGGGAGTGAGGGTTTACTGTTCACGCAGACTCAGATTACTGTTCCTTCTACAGTGAAATTATGATTTTGCCCTTATGTCCCTATTGTTCTGTTTTTCTGTGTGGGGGGTTTTTTTGTCTTTTCCGTGCCTAAAGCGTTTCTGTTTTGGTATGTAATTTAATTTGATTTTACGGTTTTGCCCCTAGTTTTTGTTCTTCTTTTGCACTTTTTTCTTGAGGCTTTTTTGGTAATTACCCTTTAGAGGGTTGCTTTCCTCGGTTTGCTTGCAATTCCGGATGCCCTAAATTGTTTTCTTTCTTTCATTTTCTCTTCTCGCCGCCTCCTTCATTCGGTTTCTCTCTCATTGGAGAAACCCTAAATTATTTTGCCTCTTTTCTTTGTTCTTTCTCTCCGCCTGCTTCACCTGTTCCATTTTTGTGCCCTTTATTTTTCTTTGGCGAGTGTTTTGGGCTTTTTAACTCATGGATTGATGTTTGCCTCTTTCATTTGTCCTTTTTCTTGGCCTCCTTCATGTACGTTGTGCCTCTGCTTCCTTCACTATTGTTCGGCCATCTGCTCTTTGCCTCTGTCTCCCTCATTGTTCTTCGGCCACTATTGTAAGTTTTTTCCCTCATGACTTCAAATTCCTTCCCTTTGTTATATAATTTCGCCTGATGTTGTTGAGTTTTGTGATTTTTTTTCTTTGATTTGTTGGACCATTTTTAGTTTTGGATTTGATTTGATTACCTGATGTTGTTGAGTTTTGTCGGTTTTTTTTTATTCCCTTCTTTGATTTGTTGGAGCATTTTTAGTTTCAAATTTGATTTGATTTCTTTCCTTTTTTGTGCATGATTATGATCGTCTGATGTTGTTGAGTTTTGTCGGTTTTTTTTTCTTCTTCTTCTTCTTTGATTTGTTGGAGCATTTTTAGTTTTAGATTTGATTTGATTTCTTTCCGTTTTTTTGTGCATGGTTATTTTGTGGATTTGGTTTAATTTCCCTCTGTTATTTTTTTTGCATGATTATTCTGTGCTTTGCAATTTCTAACTAAATGGTCTATTTAGGTTTTGAAAAATTCATTTCTAATGTTTTCTTCTTTTTCGGGATTGGTCATTTTCTTCAGAGAGTAATTTTTATTTCTCTATTTTTGTGTTGTCTTTGGCTGATTTGTTTGATGTCCTCGGTTTCTTTGCCTTTTTCACCCCCTTTGTGTTTCCCTTATTTCTTTTCCCTCCTCATTCTCTCGGATATGGTTATGCTTTTTCGGCCAATGTCGTGTATCTTTTATTTGTTGTATTGATTTTCTCTCTTTTTCTTATCTGATTTAGGGCGAACTCATATGATTTTATGGTTTCCGTTTCCTGATTTTTTTGATTGTGTTTATTTATTGTTTTAATTTGATTTTTTCCTGTCGTTTTAGTGAATAATGTTTTGATTTATTTATGTTTTGGTGCAGGTGTTTTCAATATTGGTTTGCTAAGATTGCATCTTTAATCTTCCGTTTCCTATTGTATTCCATCTCATTTTCTATGTTTTTTTCCATTGTTTGTCTCCGGGCCTAAACTGTTTAAATTTTTCACTGTTTGGCAAAAGTATGTGCAATTTCTGATTGGATAGCATATATATGTTTATGAAGGATTTTTTTTTTTCTTTTCTTCTTCTTTTCTTCTTTTTCTTCTTCTTCTTCTTCTGTTTACACAGAGTTCTATATGTCGGTGCTTCTATATTGTCTTTGCCTGATCTTCATGATAGAGATTGTTAGGTGAATGGTTACGTGTTGTCTTTGTCTAATTTTCATTTTTTAGTAAACTGATTTTATCTTCTAACGTGTCCTATTGTTATAGGTTCCACGTTTGATCTCCGTTCTCTATCTAATGATCTGTTGTATCCTCGGGTGATCTCTAATATCTCTGGTATTTATTTCTCCTGCCACGTGGATGAGTTATATTAATCTTGCTGTACAGCTATTAAGTCAATCAGTGATCTTTTTCTTATTTGTTTTGCCACGTTCATGAGTTATATTAATGTTGCTGGACAGCTATTAAATCAATTACTGATTTGTTCTGCCACGTTGATGAGTTATATAAATGTTGTTGTACAAGTATTAAATGAATTACTGATTTTTTTTTTCTCTTTCTTTCTCTTCTTCTTATTCTTCTTTTTTTTTTCTCTCCGTTTTCTGTTTCTTATTTGTCCTGCCACGTGCATAAGTTATATTAATTTTCTTGCACAGGTATTAAATGAATTACTGATTTTTTTATCTCTCTTCCCCTTTTTTTCCCCTTATTCTCCGTAATATATTAATTTTATTGTTTTGTTAGAAAATTTTAGGTTCAACCGACTTTACTGTCTTACGTGTCCTGTAGTTATAGGTTATCTATTGATATGTCGTTCTCTATTTAAACATATTATTGGATATGAATGTAATATGTATATTCCTGTTTCTTTCTTTTCATTTGCCCTCTTTACTCTCCTATTTCATCTAACATCATTTACTGTTGTATTACACTGTCCATCACTCACCACTTTATCTCATTTACTCCCTTATCCCTGTATTAACTTTTTCATCTCCCTATCTTTGACAACTGTTGCTTCCGTCTGGTTGGCTGCATTTGGTTGGCTAATATTTTAGAGTTAAAACAGTCTTCATCCTGTTTGAGGTAATATTAATAATCTATATTTACAGTTTTTTAATTTTTGTTATTGACATTGAATGTATTAATTTGCTATGGCAGTATTAATGTTCATTGTTTGCCTTTTTCTGTCTGCTTTTATTTTTCTCTATGTTTGGTCAATGTATAATAGTCATACATTCATTTTTTTTTGTTTTTTTGTTTTGGTTTTTTTTGTTTTTTTTTTGTTTTTGTTTGCTTCTTAGTCATCTCTCTGTATGTATATATATACACATTATTTAATCCTTTATCTCATTTACTCTTTCATTTCTATTTCTTTTACTCCTTTATCCCTGTATCTTTCATTTCTTTTATTTCTATTGGTTGATTAACATTTTAGATTTCAGATTTTCAATGTAAAAAAGAGAAGTCAATATAAGAACATAATATACAAAGCAAATAAAACGAAAAATAGAACATAATCAAACGTGAACAACAAAAATCAATAATACTTTAGCAAAATTAGAATATCAATATAAAATGTTTAAAAGTTATGTGTAGAAATTGATAATATTCATCTTTCTCTAATTTTCGTGTTTTCTGGTTTCTAATGAAATAAGGTATTACCTAACCCCTGTCTAGCTTCATTCCTTTCATAACTTCCAGTTCATTGTACAAAGTTCTCCCATTCTGCAACAATTCAATATACTTTAGACATAAAGAGGTCAAGGACATTGCTCTTTTCTGCCTTTTATTTTTCTTTCCCTATTCTTAACGTTTGATGTAATACAAAAAAAAAAAAAAAACCGAACAACAACAAGAACAACCAAAGAGATTGCTCTTTGTTAGTGTTCTTCTATTTTTCTCCCTGTTTTGTTTCTTTTAATTAATGTAGTAGTCTTGGAAAAGGTTATATGTTATATACTTAATTGACTTCTGTTCTACTCAAACCATAATTTTTGTATTTTGATTTCCCTATTCCTTTTCTTTGGTCGAATTAAAAAAAAAAAAAAAAACCAGGATGATAAAAATCAGGTTAGAAACACTACTCTCCCTTAATATAAATCTATTTTTTTGCATTATTTTTTTTTTAAATAGATATAGTAGTCTGGGAAAAGATAATACGTTATATACTTAATTCATTTTTGTGTTGCATTGAAGCCACAATTTCTGTAATAGAAATAATTTCTTATTTCTTTGTGCAAATATCCTTAGTAAACAACCAGACCCTATTTATTACACATTGCTAGGAATGTGTAATATTTAAATCATGATTGTTAGACAAAGATACTATTATATCTATATCTATTGATTTTTTAAATCTATTTTCTCCTTTTACTTATTTACTCATTTATTTGCTTGATTATTTGTATTTTCCAGGCTTTACTGTTGTTGATTACCCTGTTCTGGTGATTCTCTATTGCTCATTATTGCTCATTATTGCTCAGGTTCGGTTTCTTCAGATTCTGGACTTAACGCAGCATAGGACTTGAGGTATATCTAACAATTTCTTTCTACATTTCTTTGGCCATTGTTACTTACAGTATAAGTCTCAGCACCTTATAATTAATATTAAAATGAGTTCTTTTTAGTCCTACTAATAAATACTGCTAATAGAACAAGATTCTGCTATCTATGTAGAAAAAGATATATAATTAACTTCCATCAATGCTTAGCACACAGAAATTTACAACAGCAGGACATATATTAGAAAATCATATTTTTTTCCTTTTTTTAATATAAAATGACAGAAATTTGTTAGTATGTGAACAGTAGCTAAAAAAATAAATTTCTTTTAATTAATTATTTATAACCTGATAATATAGCACACATAGTAGAAAAACACTCAACACTTCTTCTGTACAATGAAACAAATAAAAAAATTAATTGAATGATGTTACACCACGGTCCGTGGGTCGACCATTCCCTTTTGATATGAGTCGACCACTCCCTCGGATGACACGCGCCGAGGACTCCCCTTTGGAACCAGTCTCCGGCGTCGAGGGGAAGACCGTGTAATGGTGTCCTTGACGCCGAGAGTCATCATGCGACAGTTGACGTCGAAGAAACTGTCTCGACCTCTCACAACCTAGGTATCAAGGAAGATTGCAAGTGGGCCTGCCAGCGGTCATGTCAACTCGAGGAGGGAAGTATTGATCCGACAGCGGCCGCAGGAGTCAGGAAATCAGACGGCAGACAGAGGATCAGCCGCCGGATTTCCGGAACTTTCATCATGAGAACTCACCTACCCTCCTCAAGGACCGAGAACAGAAGGTGGCTTCATCTTGGGAACCGGGATGTGTGAGTACGTGAGAAGGCCTATAAATAGAGCAAACAAAAACCCGAAAAGGGTTAGAGATTTTTGTATGAAAAGGCAACGTTTGTATTCACCTCAACGAACATAGTGCATGCACAAGTGGATTAGGCACAAGATTATTGCCGAACCACTATAAAATCGTTGTTTCTTCTGTATTGTTCTTCGGTTCATTTCATTATCCCGTGTTTAGCATAACCGCGAGTCATTAAGAGAGATTATAACGAGTTGTCGGAAAAACACCGTCAACAATTGGCGCTAGAAGGAGGGCCCAAAGCCCAGAAACTTAACCCAGCTTTGAAGTTAGTCTTATACGACCAGAGACAAACATCATGCGTCCTAGAAATCGCCTACAAACAGCTAACCAGCTAGCCCATGCCGTTCAGGATTCCACCGCCGCCGGGACTTCCGCCGACCAGCTTCCACCGGCCGCAGAAAACACCCCAGACCGCATCGACCAGCTCCAAAAGGTGTCGAGGCAATCGACGCGGGTCGTGGAAAGAATGGCTACGGCCCTTGCCGGAGCAAGACGTGGCGGAACCCAATGCCGCCGCCGAGGCGCGCGACGGTCCCGTGAACGCGCCAATGAGGGAAACCAAGGAATTGGTGACCAGTACGGTGACACCGAGAAATCTGGTGATAGTCGAGCCGACGATACCCATCCGCCAGGGTCGAATAAACCCAGAGGAAGCAAAAGCACGCTGCTGCACGAAGAAGAGCTGCTGGAGAGGGTCAGCAGCCTCCTATGGATAACAGCCAGAGCGCCTCCACCCCTCAAGATGCGATATGAAAACCTCCTGTCCCTGCGGAATCCACGCCGTGTACGGGGAGACCCAGGGCAAAGCTCAATGCTCGCCCAGGAAGGCCCGTGCGGTGGCGAGGGAAGGCGAGCTCGCAGGAGAATAAGGCCCTGGCGAGAAGATGGCCAGGCTAGAGATGCGGATGGGGAGCGATGAACAACTTCGGTAGGTTGTGGGGAAGGTGGCCGAGGCGAAGAAATGTCGACGCAAGGATGTACCGTCCCATGACCATCCGTTCACGAGAGAATATCATCGAGTCCCTCTCCCGGATAGGTACAAGTCGCCCCCCATTCCGCTATATGATGGAAGGAGTGACCCGGACGACCACCTCGAAGTATACACACGGGCACATGGTCCTGCATGGATACCCGAAGGGTGTTGTGCGGGCATTCGAAATCACCTTTCGATTCTGCGAGGAGGTGGTTCGGTCTCTCAAACGAACTCCATCACCGGTTGGGATGACTGAAGAACACCTTCTTATTTCGATTCGTGGGTGTCAAAAGTACATCCCACCTAAGCGAGAACTGTCAAGAGTGTACCGGGGCCCAATGAGTCCCTGAAGGACTTGGATAGCTCGTTTTGAGAGGCGGTCGCGCAGCCACCAGGAATCTCGATGAAGTGGCTTTGATGGGGGCGCTGTCGATTATGAAAAGGACATCCCCCACAAGACGGACCTCGACCCCAAGGTCGCCTCATACTTATCAAGAATTTTTGACGAGGCCCCAGGGATTCATCAACGCCCGAGGAGGCCAAGAGGGCCCTTAAGAGCAAGGGGACCCCTCATTAAGGAGGAGGCTGGCCAAGCTAACAATCGAGCAACGCAAGAAGCGCTGGGTCCTCCCAGGTGCAAGCCGAGGTCAAGCAAACCCGTTCGAATAATAGAGGCGGCAATGCCCCGACGAGCCGGGGAAACAAAGCGCCCAGGCCGCAACGGCACGATTTACACCGACAACGGGGATCGAGGACGCCTACCACTTCTAGATCAGCCACTTCCAGGCATTACGCCGACCTCCACCCATGAGGGGCGACCCGCACGGAGAAACCCGACAGGTATCGCCGCTTCCATGGCGAAAGGCCGGCCGCACCACGGCCGGTGCTGACACGAGGGGCGGTCGAAAGGCTCATCCGGGAAGGAGACTCGGCAAGTACCAACCGCGAAATAATAATAAACGCAACGGCGACGGAGGGACGAGAATAGCGGACAACCCGCGTAACCCCCGAACGATTGGCGTCATAAGGGCGATATTGAGGGACCTTATCTCCAGCGGTACCTCCCGACGTGCTCAAAAAGTACGCCCGAGGCGAAGGAGAAGTTTAATCAAGACTTCATGAACGTCTCGCGCTGCTGGCGCCAGACACGAGGACACCGAGATTACATTCTCAGGAAACTCGACGCGGTGTGCATTTCCCCGGTCGACACCTGGTTGTGGAGGCCATGATAAGTAATCGTCGGTGTGCGGATCCTGTGAAACAACGGCAACTCGTAGACATTCTCTCGCCGACTGGCCACCGACAAGATGGGGATTCCCGCTCGAGCTCAAGAACGGTGGCTCAACCATCGCATTTGGATTCACGGGAGACGGCGTCATCCCGAAGGAGCCATTGAGCTGCCCGTGACCATTGGGGACTGACCGCACCTCGGCGGTAATGTAAAATTCCTGAGTGGTGAAGGGAGGCGACCAATATAATGCGGTCATAGGACGCCCGACCTTGAGGGCCTTACGGGCGGTGACGTCCATCTATCATCAGATGATGAAGTTCCCCACGCCGAGCGGGATCGGCAAAGCCAGAGGGAACCAGTATGAGTCGAGACTCACATACTCAGAAACGATACGCCACTACGCCGAACCGACTCAGGTACGTAGAGAGCTGCGTATGGTTGAGACCAGGGTAGATGGGCCCGACTTAGATCCAAGATTCCCCGGGGAGGAGCCCAGTGCAGGACCGGTCGAGGAACTAGTCGAGGTCCCAGTCGACGGGGCTGACCCAACCAGAACCCTGAGGGTTGGCTCCGAGCTGGAAGCCCAGGATCGGGAAAGACTGGTTGAATTTCTGAAGGGAAATCTCGACGTGTTCGCCTGGACACACGAGGACATGGAAGGGATAAGCCCGACGTCATGTGCCACCGGCTGAACATCGACGAGAAGTTCCCACCGAGGAGGCAAAAACGTCGACCAATGAATGCCGAAAGGTCCGAAGCCCTGCAGAAGGAAGTGGACAAGCTCACACGCAACAACTTCATTCGAGAAGTTCTATACCCCGAGTGGGTGTCCAACCCAGTCCTGGTGAAGAAGCCGAATGGGGAGTGGCGGACGTGTATCGACTTCAGCGACCTCAACAAAGCGTGTCCCAAGGATAGCTTTTCGTTGCCCAGAATTGACCAGTTGGTCGACGCCACGGCAGGGCACGAGCTCTTGAGCTTCATGGATGCTTATTCTGGGTACAACCAAATACCCATGCTCGACCGCGACGAAGAGCATACGTCGTTCATCACAGACGGGGGGCTCTCTTTTCTGTGGTGATGCCCTTTGGCCTTAAGAATGCTTGGAGCGACATACCAACGTCTCATCAACAAAATGTTCATGGGGCTACTTGGGAGGTCAATGGAGGTCTACGCTTATGATATCTGTGGTAAAGAGCAAGAGAGTGAAGACCACGAGGAAGACTCGAGAAGAATGTTGGTGTACTTTCCGGGGCGTCAGGATGGTGAACCCTCGGAAGTGTGCCTTCGGCGTCGCTTCGGGGAAGTTCTTGGGCTTCATGGTGAGCAACCGAGGGATTGAGGCCAATCTACAAAAGATTCAGGCCCTCCTCGACATGGCATCGCCGAGGAAGCCCAAGGAGGTCCAGAAGTTGACAGGCTGTGTGGCCGCGCTGAGTAGGTTTATCTCTAAATCCACGGACAAGTGCGTTCCATTCTTCAATACTCTGAGAGGAAGCAAGCCGTTTCTATGGACGGAAGAGTGCGAACAGGCGTTCCATCAGCTAAAGGAACACCTTGGTAAGCCTCATATCTTTGTCAAACCAAATGCTTAGGAAATCTTGAGCCTTTACAGCGGTCTCGGAACACGCGCCGTTAGCTCGGTGTTAATCGAAGAAAGAAGGTGCAATTGCTGCACATGTATTCGCCCGTAAAGCGCCTCCTCGACCTTGAGACGAGTATCCCAGATGGAAAACTCGTCAAGGCTTTGGTCGTGACGGCAAGGAAACTCGGCACTACTTCCAAGCCCACAAGATCCAGGTCTTGACCAATCATCCCCTCGGACAGGTCTTTGCAGAGCTTCGGCGCCCAGTCGGCTCCTCAAGTGGTCAATAGAGCTCGGCCAGTTCATTTATCGACTACAAAACCGCGAACCGTGAACCGCGATCGAGGGTCAAGCCTTGGCCGACTTGTGGCGGAATTCACGGGCTTACCAGCCGAGGTCGGGAAGCGATCCGATCTCACGCTGGAAGCTCCTCGCCGGCGGCGTTCAAACGATAATAAGCGTTAAGCGGGCGGGGCTGGTGTTACATACTCCAGAGGACACAAGTCACCCTCGGCCGACGGAACTGAATCGGCGTCCAACAAACGGCGTGGGCATGGCCCTGCTCTCAGGCCTCCGCATTGGCGTAGCATCTGGGCCGAGAACCTTGACATCTTCAGTGACTCGAACTCATTGTGAATCAAAGGCGATTTTAACCAGGGATGAAAAGATGGCAGCATTATGTGAAGAGTTAAGGAAGCTCTGGAAAGTTCGCTACTTTCAACAGCATGAAGGGTGCTGACGTGAAAATATAGCAACGCCCGATCGATTGCCGGTTTCTGCATGACGTCCGAGGGATGTCACCCTTGCACCTGGTGCCACTGGAGATACTTGAAAGTCCGTCCACGGAGAAACGGCCGGAAGTCGCACCAGTGGGAACTCCAACCTGGCTGATGGATCCAATCATCAAGTACCTGCTTGGTGAGCTCCCGAAGCGGGCATCAGGCCAAAAGATGAAGTACCGAGACGACCACGATACGTGCCGACAACCTCTACCGGGGGTTCTCGACGCCTTTTGCCTGGTGCCCCAGCGCAGAGGAGGCGGAGAGGGTCCCCTCAGAGGTACATGACGGTCTCAAGGAACCACGCCATGATGTTCTTAGCCCACAAAATATTGCGGCAAGGATACTGTGGCTCAGCCTTTAGAAAAGACGCAGCGGAATACGCCGAAATGTGAGCTGGGGCCGGTATGCCCCATCCCTCGGCTACACTTTCGGAGGGGACCTTACGTCCATACTATCCCCTGGCCGTTCGCTAAGTGGGGATTGACCTCATTATTGCCCATGCACAAGACCCCGGGGGTACAAATTCTCAATCGCGATCGACTACTTTACGAAGTGGGTCGGTACGAGCCACTAACGGCCATCTCGGGCTAAATGCACAAAACTTCATATGGAACAACATCCATTATGCCGGTTCGGGGTCCCGCACTCTCTAGTGTCCGACAACGGGAAGCCGGTTAAACAACGACAACACCAATCAGTTTGTGAGCTTCTCGATCCGTAAGAATTTCTCCTCGGTCGTCTGCCTCATTAACGGACAGTCGAGGTTGTAAATAAAATTATTAAGGTCACCCATAAAAGGCGCCTCGACACCTACAAGAAGAAGGTGCTATGGGCCTGCGGACAACCAGCAGATCCACCACGGGGAAACCCCATTTCAAATGGCCTCACGGGTTCGAAGGGTCCTGTCGGTCGAGGTGTCTATTCCGACCACCCGGGTAACCCTGCATGAAGAGGATAGGAACGCCGGAAATGAACTTGGAGCTCGACCTCTTGGAAGAGCGGCGCACAGACGCACAACTAAGGCTCGCTGCATACCAAGCAAGGGCTGCCAGGTACTACAACAAGCGGGTCAGGCCGAAGCACTTCGGAGTGGGAGATCTGGTTCTGCGTGTCGTAAACCCTAACACAAAACCTAAGAACTCCGGGTCCCTGGGCCCTACTTGGGAGGGGCCCTACAAAATAATGGAAGTCGTGGCGAACGGGTCATACCGGCTGGCAGAGCTCGACGGCCGAAGCATCAAGCATACTTGGAATGCAGACCAGTTGAAGGTCTACTACCAATAACTGCGACAAGCGCTGGGTCAATGAGCCAAAGTCCCTTACTTGTACTCGCTCATTTTCTCGTTTTTCAGGATAAAATGCCAGGCTTGTAACCGATTCACGAATAAATAAAAGATGGTATTTCGACTAGTACTTTTTACTTTATAAACAAACTTTTGTTGTCGATACGTCGATCAAAACTTGTCGATACGTCGACCATAAAACTACAAAGTCGACGCTCTACAAGCAAACGGCCGCGGGTCCTACTATCTACTACGATGCGCCAGCGTCGACTCCAAGGACTCCACCCTGGCGAGGGGGTGTTAAGGCAGTCGAGCCGACACTCGGGAAAACTACGACGCGCAATAATCAAGAAGGTAGTCGAGCCTACACTTAGTGAATTTTCAAAAAAATTTCCTAAGCAGATTTCCACACAACACGATATAAGGAATAACGCAGGTGCATAATATAAAAAAAAATATAATAATAAGGTCTCGACCTTAGGGCCGTTACAAAGCACTGAGTAAAATATTGTCTGGGCCTTACGACCCTACTCAAAAACAAATAAAAACAGAAATACAAAATCGCCGTCACTCGGCGCCTCCATTCCCGCCTTCTCCGCCCCCGGTGAATTCCTCCGGTGCCACCTCGGCGCCAACTGCTCCCTGCTCGGCCACTTCGACGTCCTCGCTGTCGGAATCGTCGAGGAAAGAGAGGTCGATGTCCGGACGCTTCCTCCGGGCGGTGGGATCTGCTCACCGGTAGTTTCATAAGGACGTGGAGCTCCTCAAACTCGGTGAGTCTTGGTAGGCGTCGAGCTTCGGGTCACCAACTCCTCGAACGCCTAGGACGATTTGAATTGCTCCACGCGTCCCTCGACGATCCGCTCGAGCTCCGGCGACGCCTTGAAGAGCTCCAGCCGGCCGTCGACCAGGCGGCCAAAATCCGGAGACTTCACAAAGTCCCGGATCGCCCGCGAGGCCACCTCCTTCTCCCGCTTCTGGCACTCGGCAGACGAGAGGTACTCCTCGATGGCCTTGGAGCGCCCATCTTGGGCGCCCTCCTTGTAGCTGGAGGCCTTCTCGGTTGAGATGCTCTCACCGAGGGACAGCACTTTGGCCTTCTCGACCGCAAGGCTCGTGGAGAGCCTGCCTCGCACTGACACGCCAGAAAGCTCCCCTCCGACGTCTTTAGAGGCAGTTTGCCTCTGCATCCACTCCTCCAGCTCGACGTAGTTCTGGAGGGCCAGCTCAAAAGCCTACAGACCAAGTGAAAGAAGGGACTTGTTAAGTTTATAGGGATAAAACGTCAAAGATGGAAGCGAGAATCGGAGAGCAAGCGAGAAAACGTCTGAGATCTGGCGTCACGGTGAGAGACGCCGCGGTCGAGGATGCTCCTCTTTCGCAAAAAGTATTCCAGGAGTCCTCATGGAAGTGGGAGTAGATGGTCTGGATTGGCAGGCTGAACCGTGGGCAGACGCAGGCGTTGTGAAGGTAGCGGGGATGACATCCTGTAACGCAGGAATTGGGTCGCCGATCTTGGACGGCAAAGACCACCGCCCCGAAGGACAGGGGGGCCTCGGACGCCTCTTCCTTTCTCTTGGCGCCGAGCCGGGCGGAGGGAGGACCTCAACCTCATGATCGCGCCCGATTCTCGGCAGCGGGCCTCTCCTAGGCTGGGGTGATCCTGGCACCCAGTGGGCAGTAGCCAGGCGGGGCAGGCGCAGCGCCGCCCGGCATCTCCGGCCCACTGCCTCTCCTTCCTCTTCCTCGCCTAGCGTGGAAGATTGTACTTACATTCGGAAGGGACGCCACACAGGAAGTAAGATGTCACCGGGTTCCTCCCCGACCACAGCCTTATACTACAGTAAAAGGAATTATTTAGAGAAAGATAACTCACCGCTTAAGAGGTCACCGAGGCTCAAGGGCACGTGGGGGTCTTTATAGTACTTAACAGATCGCATTTTCCCGTTCTTGGCAAGATAAGAACCGACAACACGCATTGTCTTCGGAAGTTTCGAATATGCTCGACGCCGGCCAAAGGCTGAATCGAGGGCGCCGGTCGAGGAACCGATTTACCTCGCAAAAGAGAGAAGCAGATATGTCGTGAAGCTCGACGAGAAGGTTAGGCCCCATCGCGATTTGTGAATTAGGAGACGAAAGAACCCCGCGATTTTGCGGAAGATCGATTGAGTCTCCAATGGATACTCGCCGTCGGCGGGTGGGAATTGAAGTCGCCCCCTAGAAAGAAAAATTGGGGTTTCCACCCGTGAGCACTCGTGGTCTTCTCGACCACCAGGGGAGGAACTGGAGGTTTGGACTTTGCGGATGCCAAATAGAAGAATCCCCTCTGGTCGGGAGAGGCCTTCAAGGAATAGCAGTAGAGGAACTCGTTGACGGTAAGGTCAACTCTGAGAAACTTCCTCCACAAAATAATCATTGAGTTCATTGTCACCCAACAGTTGGGTGACAGTTGAGCTGGGGAAATTCCGTGGACGGCGCAGAGGACCTTCACGAAGGGATGGAACGGAATGGTTTCCCCAAAGGTAAGGGCTCGGGTATAAACGGCCATGTGGCCCGCCGGGGGGCGGTGAGCACGGTTGTTGGGGGTCGGGACGGTCAGGTAGAAGTGTAGGGGATCAATCCGGCGTGAAAAGCCTTCATAGCCTGGCCAGCTTGATGGGTTGACATCCGTGGCAAGTCCCGAGAGGCCGCCGGGTTGACGGATTTCACCCTCACACCCCCGATCCTCCCGATTGGCCGGGTTTGACCTCCCGCCCTCGCCCCGAGGGATCGCCGTCTGACATGGTAGCCTGAGGTCGAGCTCTTCGAAACCCTCAATTCCTCACGAAGGAGAGAGTCCGCCGCTTTCCACCGAGGGTGAGCTCAAGGCCGCCATCTCGGGCCGGGTCATCCCTCACCGAGACGGAAGACCCCAATTTCTAGTTGGTTTGGAAGACATTTCTTCTCGGAAACAAATGAAGGGAAAGGTTAGTTCTAATGGTCGAGAGGTCTGTGTGCCGCGTATAAAGGCATCGAATATGTCCCTGGGCTCAGAACTTGGGAAACCAAGCCCAAGACAAGTTAAGATAGCAAATACCCAACAGTGGCCCGTGGCGGCCTTCAGCTAAAGGTACACCGCCGGTCATGGGCGTGGTGAGGGGGTTTCTTCCCTCCCCATTTCGTTTTCCGCACGCAACTACACCAGAGCAATGGCAAAGAGAAGAGAATGGGAACTTACGGTCACCGGAAGACGGAAGCCTGGAAATGGAATGAGAAGTGAGCACGCGAAGCAAGACGTGCGTGAAAATCCGGCAGAGTACGGCGCTTGAGCAATCGTAAGCCGAGTTCCGCACCCTCTCGGGGTTTAAATAGGCGCCGGGAACCCCTAAATCTCAGCCGTAGAAGGTTATAAGTCTCCATCCAACGGTGGGAATGGTGGGACCGCGATCTAACGGTCGGGGCAACCAGCAAGGGGACACTCCATCGGACGGCTGCGATTCATTCGCTAATGCCACGTGGCAACCGAGGCGGGCGTGGCGTGATGTTTACGATCGGCGACGACGGACCCACTGCCGAAACCAACCGCAATGATCGCTTGCACCGACAAGCGCCGTCACGCTTCCGAGAAAAAGGCCACGTCCCCCGCCGAGTAGCCGATGAAACCCGCGACATCCCGCCTAGGGTAATTGTTACACCACGGTCCGTGGGTCGACCATTCCCTTTGATATGAGTCGATCACTCCTCGGATGACACGCGCGCGAGGACTCCCTTTGGAACCAGTCTCCGCCGAGGGAAGACCGTAATGGTGTCCTTGACGCCGAGAGTCATCATCGACGCTTGACGTCAAGAAACCGCCTCTCGACCTCTCACAACCTAGGTATCAAGGAAGATTGCAAGTGGGCCTGCCAGCGGTCATGTCAACTCGAGGAGGGAAGTATTGATCCGACAGCGGCCGCAGGAGTCAGGAAATCAGACGGCAGACAGAGGATCAGCCGCCGGATTTCCGGAACTTTCATCATGAGAACTCACCTACCCTCCCGCGGACCGAGGACAGAAGGTGGCTTCCGTCTTGGGAACCGGGAATGTGTGAGTACGTGAGAAGGCCTATAAATAGAGCAAACAAAAACCCAGAAAGGGGTTAGAGATTTTTGTATGAAAAAGGCAACGTTTGTATTCACCTCAACGAACATAGTGCATGCACAAGTGGATTAGGCACAAGATTATTGCCGAACCACTATAAAATCGTTGTTTCTTCTGTATTGTTCTTCGGTTCATTTCATTATCCCGTGTTTAGCATAACCGCGAGTGATTAAGAGAGATTATAACGAGTTGTCGGAAAAACACCGTCAACAAATGATTACAAGAAAAGAAAGGAGATCCATAAATACTGCTTTTTTCTTTTGTTTTCTTTTTTTTGTCCTTTCTTTCTTTCTTTCTTTCTTCTTCTTTTCTTTTTTTTCCCTCCTCCCTCGCCCGCTCCCTCCTCCCTTTTTGTATTTGTAAAAGAATTGAAAAATGTTTTATATTTCTTAATGTATAATTCTCCAAAAAACTGTCTACGTTACCTTTGAAGAATTGAAGCTTGGCTAACTAGCTGTTGAAGATGAATCAGTTATTATCTACAAAAATATCAAAACTTTTGTCATTCTGTGCAAAGGCGCCATTCCAAAGTGTTGAAGAATAGAATTGAAGAAGTTTATTTGAGAGAAAAACAAACGAAAAAAAAAAGAGAAGAGAGAAAGAGAGTAAATGCTTTATGTATTTTTACCTAAGAATTAAGACCCAACATATGGGTCTTAATAGCCATTTGTATTATTTTTTTCTTCTTCTTCTGTAAACAAAGCAAACAATGGACAACATTTTCTTTTGTTTTCAGAAGTTATTAGCAAGCTTTTTTTACTTGCTAATAACTACTAAATTTAATATAATATAAATATGTATATGTGCAGGTACATAACAAGCACGTTGGACTTAACATTTAATCCATATATAATAACATACTTCTAATATAAATATATATATATATATATATATACATATAAGTAATTAATCAGGTATAATAAATTAATTAAATTACAGATTTTAACAATTTTTACTATTGATAAATACATTATCTGTGCAAACAACATTATATTTATTGTAAACAAAAGCAAGACAATCAAAATTATTAATATAATAATCTAAAGTACCATTAATAAAATTTTGAAAGATTGACAGTAATCACAATCTCACATTAATAACATAATCAGGCCCCAACACAAACTTTTGTCGAAATCTTTGTATCCATTTCAATTAATTAATATCAATTCTAATTGCTACTTTCTTAAATTATACAATTTGAATTTTTTCATTTAAATTAAAAAATCGAAACTAATGAACTAACCAAACTTTATGGAATACAAATGCACTTTTGCTCAAAGTTTACCCATTTAATTTTATCAAATCTTAAAAAAAAAAAAACGCCCTACTTTCTTAAATTATACAATTTGAATTTTTTCATTTAAATTAAAAAATCTAAACTAATGAACTAACCAAACTTTATGGAATACAAATGCACTTTTACTCAAAATTTACCCATTTAATTTTATCAAATCTTTAAAAAAAAAAAAGAAAAAAAATGCCCAAATAATTATAACAACCCATAATTGCAAGACACATTAAACTACTAACTTAAAATGAGAATTACAAATTATGTATGTATAAAGTTTAGTATACAAATGTACTTTTACTCAAACTTTATTCATTTAATTTTATCAAATGTTAAAAAAAAGGCCCAAATAATTATAACAACCCATAATTGCAAGACACATTAAACCAGTAACTTAAAATGAGAATTACAAATTATGTATATATAAAGAGAAAAAATTGAGAAAGCTGAGTTAAGAAATCAAGAGATAATATTTAATCCAGAATGAAAGCTTAACAAAGAAAAAATATACATTTTTAATATATTAATACTTAATTTACACAAATTCATTAATTATGACATATTTATTAACTTTGAAAAAATTGAAGTGAAAAAGAAAACGTATTAGAAATGAAAAAAACAAAAATATATTACTAACAAATTTGTTGCTTTTTTTCTATAATTTTTTCCCCTCCCCTTATATAACAATGAGGACTACAATTTTTAAATCTTACGTACTATAAAATTTATTCAAAAATACTCATGAATTTAAATACTAAAACTTTCTATATTTATTTATAATTATTTTTCTTTTTACAACTTAATTATTTTTTTATTATTATCTTACTACTTAATTATTTTTTTTCCCAAACTCTATGCTACTTGCATTACAATTAGATTTAATTTCTTTCTTCACCTATAACTTAAGAAATTAAAAACTATCAACTACTTATATAGATTTATTTATTTATTTACTATTTATTAATAAATCTATCTTATTCAGTATTAAAATTTGATTAATTTATTTTCCACTAAATAACACCTAATGTTGTAAGTTTATTATTCTCTATCTTTGTAAATATGTTTACATCATCTATTTTACTTGAAAAGGATACAAATATACATATGTGTTTATTACCTTATATGTCATTTGTTTATCAATTCAATCAATAAATTACTTATACTTTATTAATTAATTTTGCCTATAATTAGCATTAATCCTATCATTGTGACGACCCTCCTATGAGGCCGCCACCGTAACTTAGTTTTCAACTTGTACTTACTGGCATTTCTTAAAATTGGCGGAACATTTTTTTTTTAAAACATAAGAAGGAATACTTTTATAATTCGTAACAATAATTTCAAAAGAATAAATCACTAAATTTCTTAAAGCTTTTCTTAATTTCAATTAAGATAAAACCTTTTAGAAATATTTTTCAAATGGAGCTGTGTTTGAACTCTTGTTTCAAATACTCTTTAAAAGCCTTTCTAAAACTAGCCAATTCAATTGGGCCATTTAATTTGACTTTAAAACGGATTTCGTGAGAAATCTTAAGTTCAAAACATCTTCAAGTCCTTTTAAAATCAATCATTTAAATCGTCATGTTTAAAACTCGTTTATTTGTTGCATGCACTGTTGCAACATTCTAAAACTTAAATACTCAAAACTAGGGTTGTTAGCTACAACCTCAATTTTCTTAACATACATATGTACATATATACTTTTTAAACATACATGCTTGAAACCTTTGAATCATATAGACATATACATGATTTTTCTTAAACTTACTGCGGAAGATAACTGCGTGAGTGGTATTCATTCCCATCTCCATCATTCGTCCGCCGCTCGCCATTGCCCTTCAAGAATTGCTGATAGGTTTCTTACCTATAGCATGAACATATCTGATTGAGCTTTCGCTCAGCAAGTAGGAACTATCTCTCGCAAAATAACTATAAGTTCACATGAACAAATATGCATGAGCTGATTATGCTTAATTATGATATCTTATCATAGTCTTATTATCTTATCTTATCTTTCTTACTGATGCGCCCGAGTGCTCACGTACCACTTGCGCGCAATCATCGGGACGTAAGGGTTTGCAAGGTCCCCAACGACCCATGATTTAAATTGAACTGAGTGCCTCCCTTGCGAAGGACCTTTTTTTTTGTTCATTTACCTCCCTTGCGGAGTCTGATTTTCTCCCTTGTGGAGTCTGATTACCTCCCTTGCGGAGGCTGGTACGGCACTCAACTGAGTTTCTTCTTATAAGTTCCTCTTGACTTATTAAGGTGTATGCAATATGACCTAGCATAGCATACTATAACATTAAATTAATTTAAACACATATAATTCATGTGCACTGCTTATGTGTATGCAGCATAACATAGCATCGCATACAATACTTAAAGCATAAACATGCATATATAACATGTGTAACTTTTTTTCTTTAAAATCTATTCATGCTATAGGCGAGATTCCTACTTACCTGATTTACAGAGCTGGAATCTACTTTTTGCCAAACAGTCTATTCTCTTACTTGCTTATTTCTGAAAATGAACACCCATTGAGAGTGTGAGATTAACTATCGTTTGCTATTCTATTTTAGCAACTTATGAAGGAATCTAACTCTTTTCTTAAGGCCAGTATTCCTTTCCTTTTCTGAAGGATAATTTACTATAAGGATCGATTAGTTAAATCCTCAAAATCTTATTTTCCTTAATTCCCTTAACATACTTATGTCTAGATTGAAAATCATTTACCCAATCTAGTAACTTATTCTGCATAATTTTCCTCATTGGACTTATTATGATATTGAGGCCCAATTCAGCCCAGAAACTTATTAACGGCATTCTAACTCTTAGGCTGCTAAAATTTAAACTCAAACAGAGTCTCTTAAATCAATGCGGGCGTTGGACCCACATCAAATCCTCAAAATCCTAAGGACCTATCGTGTTGGGCTTGTAGGTGCCCGTCGGGATGATTTGCTCGATAACCCACTATGTTCTTTAAAGAAAGCATTTTTCTTGAAAATTTTCTTTATGAATACTTCTGTTAAAGTGAGGTTTAACACCATAATATTTTACTAAAATCACATCTCGGGTTCTTTGATCACTTTTTGTTAAAACCAACACTAAGTTAGTTTTGTTTCGTTAAAACTATGCAGTTTCTGAAATCTGTGTTTTACTACATCTTAAAGTCAGATTTCAAAATTTTGTTCTTCATGAAACTCTCATCAAGATCTAAAATTGTCGTTTTTTGTGAAAGTTGAAATTCGGCCTATAAAGGCCTCGTTTGGCTGAAAACCGTAACTGCTGTTTTTCTTGAAACTGTTTTAGTCAAAAACTGTGCCATTTTGGGAATCTGTATTTTAGTACCTCTTAGGTTCGGATTTTGAAAATATTTTCTTCATGAAATTTCTTCATCTCATCGAAATCTAAAATTGCCAGTTTTTTGAAAAATTGAGATTCAGCCTCTAAGGGTCCCATTTGGCTGAACCAGTGGCTGCCAGTTTTTTTTTAAAACTGTGTTGGACAGCTTGTCCGTTTTTACAAATGACTTCAAACTTGGTTTTAGAGTTAAAATGGGGTTTTGTCACAGCCACATAAAATGTTCAAAACATAAAGGGCTACAAGTTTAAGCTTTGGAACACCTAAAAATCTTGCTCTAGGGTTCTCACTTCCGTGTTCAAAGTAACCGGAAATTTTTCCTCTAGCCGGAAATAAGCAAACTTAAATCAAGCATAAACATACCACATCAAACTAACCTCAAAACACACAAAATCAACATAAAACTCACACACCCTTATTACAAACTTATTTCCTCAAGAACCACAAATTACATTAATGGATTCTTAGACTTAAACTTTACTAGAAAATGAGAGATTAAGGGTTTACCCTTGGAGGCCAATATACTTGATTTCTCTTAGCTTCTTATTCACATTCTTCCTCCTCTAAGGTTGAATAATGGCTTGGAACTAGAGGAGCGGAAAAAAATTTGAGAAATACTTTTAGATCTTAAGCTTTGCTAGGAAACAAGAAAGAAAAGGTTTTAGAGTTTTACCCTTCAAGAAAATCCTTAGCTAGACATCTCTAGAACACCTTGATTCCTTTCTTCTTGTTGAGAGCAAAGACTAATGCTTTGTATTTGGGAGGATAAGTGAAAAATTTAGAGAGGGTACAAGAGAGAGGTGTGGCCGGTTGTGTATAGAGAAAGAGAGAAAATAGAGCAAAAGTGAGACATTGTTTAAGATGGTTCTATTTATAGAAAATTAGGTAATTATGTTTATCACTTATTTAACTCACTTAAATATGGATCAATTCTCCTCAAGCATGGCCGGTTGGAGTTTTTAGAAAGAAGTGATGTAAGCTTATATGGGAAATAGTTGATTTGATCTATCATCATCAACTCTTGTAGTACACTCAACTTGTCAAACAAATTTTTGTCTAAAACTTCCTATACATACACGGCAAGCCAAAGGAAGAAAGAGAGAGAAAAAGTTTTATGATTACTCTTCTCCTCCCATCATCAAGTGACATCATCCTATCACACCTTACCATGTCATTCACTTACACACTCCACTAATTAAATTTTGGCTCTACATTTGCTATGCTTGGCCGGCCATGTGGGGAAGGAGAGGGAGAAAAATCTCACCTACCCCTTGTACTCTAATCCACTCTCTTAAGTTACCTTTGAATCAGGTAAAAATCATACTGACTGTAAAGGGTACTTAGCTGACAGGAAATTCTTGTTTCTGACAGTTCTATTTTTTTTATCTACTACTTATTTATAGTTCAACTGTTAAATCCTCCTCTGCTTTGATATCACGTTAAATTCTTACTCGTGTAATATCTTAAACTGTTTCAAGTCTTGAAATTAATTCTAGACTGAATAAATTCTAAATTTAACTTTTCTGCATTAAATCCCGGGAATGACCCATTTGTTTCGCGGTGTCAAATCCACGAGCTCACATTGTACCCTTCTACTATGGGTATTTAACTTGTGACTTTAACCTAGTTTGTCGGCAATTAAGGATATTTTTTCTTCTTTAAAAATGCCGGTCGTTTTTTTTTCTTTGCTAACATCATGCTATGTTTGGAGATTCTTGAAATTAAGATTCTCAAATTATACTTGTCTTGAAAATTATTCCGCCTTAAAGTATGGCAATAATTTATCGATCGAATTTACTTGATCGAAAACATGAACTTAACATGAAATCATTGCGAAATTTAGGAATACGAGATATTGATTCCATAAATCCTTGAGTCACATAATATTTTCTAGGAAAATCCTTGGCTTAAATAAATAAATTGTATTATTTAAATTCGGGATTTTCTCAGTCATTACAATCATAAACTTAGCATTATCAATATTATTATTTTAATACTATTGATACTACTACATTATTTTCCTCTCAATAAATTCATAACTAAAATAATAAAATATCACAAATATTATTACAAATTCTATTTTATTAATTCATTTTTGTCCGTAATTATTATTGTCATAGAATTAAAATTGTTAATAGTATTATTTTAATACTATTGATATTACTATATCATTTTTCTCCCCATAAATCATAATTAAAATAACAAAATATGATAAATGCTATTATAAAAAAATTATTTGCTTAATTTCCTATAAGTAATCTTACAATAAAAATATTAATTACATATAAATTATTTACATAAACATATTTTATTCTCTTTTCTAATCAAACTAACTTTCTATCGTAGAAACAAATGGACAAGAGAAAAACTCAACAAAAAACAACACAATCAAACAAGCGTATGCGCTGTATCATTTCTCAGATGAATCAAAATTATTCCAACATAAGCGAACAAGATTCAAATGAAATAAATCAAATGGCTACACCTTTGCGGGCAAGAGCTTCTCAACTCAATCTTCGGACAACACAACTTACACAGTCTCAAGACGAGATTTTTGAATCATTCATGCCATCAACATTTGAAAATCACGATAGAGAATGTAATTCTCTCATCCATTCTAACTATTCTTTTTCAAAAATTAGAAAAAAAAAATTCATACAATGACAATACTAATTTTTTACATATTGTTGTTATTTTCTTTAAACTTTTTTTTATAGGCACTGCTAATCTCTACATCGATCTCGGAGACTGTTCCTATATCTGTCAACATTGTAGCGCTCTCTTTTGGCTTAACGAACAAATTAGCAGTAGCACTATTCCTAAATACAATCTTTGCTACAAAGATGGAAAAATAACCTTGCCCTTAATTAAAAAAACACCTCGAACACTTGATACACTACTTAATTATCATGGAGGATTAATTAGCACACATTTCTGAAGAAACATTCGAACATATAACTCTATGTTTGCATTTACATCATTTAGTGCTAATATAGACACAAGTACACAAAATTCAAATGGCCCAAATATTTTTAAAATAAGTGGGCAAGTACATCATCTTATAGGGTCTCTACTACCAATTAATAATAATCCTCCAAAATTTGCACAACTCTATATATATGACACACAAAATGAAGTCCAAAACCGGATAGCATCATTCTCATTTGATAATGAATCCAAAAACATAATACAATTTATAGTTGAAAATCTTATCATAATGCTTGATAAAACAAATAAATTAGTTAAAATTTTTCAAATGATAAAGGATAGATATCAACAAGATGAGATACCATCTATGAAACTAAGACTTATAAGCCAAAGAAATACAGATAGTAACCAATATGACTTACCCACATCAAACGATATAGCTGCATTAATAGTTGGAGACATTGGTGAATATGAACAAGGAAGAGACATTATTATCCAAGATAGAACATATAGTTTGCAAAGAATTACAAAACTACACCCATGTTATATGTCCCTTCAATATCCTTTATTATTTCCATATGGAGAAGATGGTTATACAATAAACTTAAAATATAATATAAATAACTTAAGTAATAAATATATAAGAAAAAGAATCTCTATCTAGAGAATTCTATTGCTATCAATTACAAGAACGTAGAATTCAAGGCAATACACTTTTTTCGAGGGGCATTATTTCAACAATATGTAGTTGATGCATATGTACATGAGAAGAAGATCGATTAGATTATATTCGAAAAAAAAAAAAAAATTTGCGATCCGAAATTTATCAAGGAATTCAAGACGCTATTACAAGAGGAGATACAAATGCACAAGCAATAGGAAAAAGAATTATCCTTCCTTCAAGCCATCTTTGGAAGCCCTAGATATATGATTCAAAATTATCAAGATGCAATGGCAATTTCTTGGGCCTTCTATGGAAACACTGATTTATTTATAACATTTACATGTAATCCAAAATGGCCTGAAATTACTAGAGCCTTAGCAAAAATACCTGGACAAAAACCTGAAGATAGACCAGATATTATCACTAGAATTTTTAAAATGAAATTAGATAGTCTTTTATCCATTATTAAAAATAAAAAGATATTTGGAGTAATTATAGCAGGTTAGTCTTCTTCTCCTAAAGCTTTTTTACTTTCCCAATAAGAAAAAAAAATAACACTCTTTTTTTCCAACACTAAAAAAAAAAATATGATAAAATATTTTTTTCATATTGCAGATTTATATGTTGTTGAATTTCAAAAACGAGGACTACCACATTCTCATTTCCTCTTCTGGCTCCACCATGATGACAAACTACGTGAACCATCACAAATAGACAAATTTATTTCTGCGGAAATACCTAATCCTCATAATAATTTACTAGAATACAACATTATAACCGAATTTATGATGCATGGACCCTGTGGCATAGCTAAGACATATTCTCCATGTATGAAAAATTCAGAATGTTTAAAAAAATTTCCTAAAAAATTTAATAATGAAACAACAATTGACGAAAATGGATTTGTTAATTATAAATGAAGAAACACATCCTTCTATGTTGAAAAACAAGGCATTAAATTAGATAATAGATATGTAGTTCCATACAATAAAAGTTTATGCCTAAAATTTCATGCTCATATTAACGTAGAACTTTGTTCGCAATCTATGCTTATAAAATATTTATTTAAATATTTAACAAAAGGACCAGATAGAATAAGAGCAGTAATAGAAGATAATATACATGCAGAAATAACTGGAGAAACTAATTATCAAGAAACAGATGAAATAAAAAACTATATTAATTGCAGATATATAACACCATATGAAGCAATCTGGAGACTATTTGAATTTTCAATACATCATAGAAATCCAGCTATCCAAAGATTATCAATACATTTACCAAAAATGCAAAACATAACATTCGATTCAATTCAACGTCTAAATAACATAATAAGACAACCAGGTATTGATAAAACAACTCTTACTAAATGGATGGCAACAAACAAATATGATATTAACGTAAGAGAATTAACTTACATAGAATTTCCAATTAAATATGTTTGGAATAATAAATATAAATATTGGTCTCCAAGACAAATGGGACATACTATTGGATGAACTTTTCATGTCCATCCAAGCTCTGGAGAATTATATTATCTTAAATTATTATTAAATCATCAAAAAGGCGCAACAAGTTATGAAGCTCTTCGAACAGTTAATGACATAATATATCCAACAAATCAAACAGCATGCTATGCACTAGGCCTATTAGGAGATGATCGAGAATGGGATCAATCTACACAAGAAGCTTCATTTTGGTCAACAGCAATTCAACTACGACAATTATTTATCATAATTTTATTATTTTACAATGTAAATAACCCAATAAAATTCCTTGAAAAACATTGGAAACTTATGACAGATGATATATTATACAAAATTAACAACCCTAATTTTCAAGTACCTGAAGCAAAATTATACAATTTTGTACTATATGAACTAGAAAAAATATTAAATTCAAATTCATCAACCTTAACACATTTTAACTTACCTCTTCCAACTAGATCATTAATAGATGATTTAAATAATAAGTTCTTAAGAGAAGAACTTAATTATGATATACACAAATTAAAAGAAGAAAATATTAAATTAGTAAATAATTTAAATAATGAACAACAATTTATTTATCAATAAATTTTACAATCACTCCATGAAAAAAAGAATAATCTCTTTTTTATATATGATCATGGCAGAATCGGAAAAACATATTTATGGAATGCAATAATCACAAAAATTAGATCAAATAATGAAATAATTTTAGCTGTCGCATCTTTCGGAATAGCATCATTACTATTGCCTAAAGGAAGAACAACTCACTCTAGATTTCGAATACCATTGTCAATAGATAAATTTTCTACCTGCCATATTAAAAAAGGAACTCAATTAGCAAAATTAATTGATAAAACATCACTTATATTATGGGATGAAGCACCTATGACTAATAAATATTGCTTTGAAGCATTAGATAAAACACTTCAAGATTTAAGAAATAACTTTGAACAACCATTTGGTGGCATGACAATTGTCTTAAGAGGTGACTTCCGACAAATTTTACCATTATTCCTCTGAAACGAAACGAAGGAAGATATAATCAATGCAACTATAAATAACTCTTATTTATGGCCATATTTCAAAATTTTAAAATTGACAAAAAAACATGAGATTAAAACAATACAATCGTACAGAAGAAGAAAAAAAATGAAATTGTAACATTTTCGAAATGGATATTAAATGTTGGAGATGGTATTGCTGAAGGAATAAAAGATTTAGAAAATGAAGATGCTACATGGGTAAAAATACCAAAAAAATACATACTACATTATGAATCAAATCCAATTGAAAAAATTTCAACTTTAATATATAATAATTTAAACATTTACTTTAACAATATTGAATACTTAAAAGAACGAGCAATAATAACACCAACAAATAAAATAGTAGATGAAATTAATAATTACATATTATCCTTAATTCCTGAACAAGAAAAATGTTATTATAGTTATGACACTATTGCATCCTCATCCGAAAACATAGACTCTTTTATATCCTCAAGAAATTTTGCACACTCTTAATTTTAATGGAATACCACCACATGAATTAAAACATAAATTAGGAACACCTATAATGTTATTACGAAATCTAAATCAATCAAGTGGATTATGCAATGGAACAAGACTTATTATTACCCAATTAACAAATAAAATTATAGAAGGACAAATCATAAACTCAAGCAACATTAATGAAAAAGTCTATATCCCAAGAATAGAAATGACTGTACATGAATCTAAATGGCCATTTACACTAAAAAGACGACAGTTTCCTATTAAAATTTGCTATGCAATGACAATAAATAAAAGTCAAGGACAATCATTGAATAAAATAGGATTATATTTAGATAGTGAAATTTTTACTCATGGACAGCTATATGTTGCTTTATCAAGAGCTACAACTCCAAAGGGATTACATATACTAATTCATGATTCAATTAATAAATATACAAATTATATAAAAAATATTGTTTACAAAGAAATTCTACATAGTATCAAATAAAAAAAAAAAAACACCATATAAAAAATATAAATATTATAATAAATTAAATATTAGATTCATAATTTTTTTCCTTATAATCAAAATTATTTATCATTAATCTATCAAAAACATATCAACTAAACCTTCCTATTTTTGTACACTAAAACAATTATCTTCTTTTATCAGCAATTAGCCAAAATGACGACATTAATTCGAGCGCTAAAACCAAATGAAGTTTATGAAACTATCAGAGCTAGAATATGCAGACTATGGACAAATAATGATCTGAGTACAGGACATCTGATCAGCCTTGACTCTGTTTTAGTCGACGAAGAGGTAATATTTTTTACCAAATACAATATTTTGTTATTTTCATTTAATACCAAATATTATAAATCAAATAACAATACTACCACTTATATCTACAAACATGAAGCAATTCAAGGATCAATTCGGACACGAGATTCGGATACTATCTACCAAAAATTCAATTAGGCAATATATATGATATCAAAGAACTTCTTCGTCACAGAGAACAAACCAACATACAAAGTTGTCCCACACATTGCAATGCTACAATTTGCTCACGCAACAGTATTTGCTCCAGTCACAGAAGAGGTGCCACCTATTCCATATCATAGATTTTACTTCATTGAATTCGATCAGCTCCAGCACATAATTCAATCAACTGAAATCCTAAGTGGTAAGATAAAATTACTCTCTCTAAAAAAAAAAATTGCATCATCAATGTTTTAATTAATACCTTTAACATTTACTATTTATTTTCCAACAGATGTTATTGGTGTCGTTACAAGAGTACAAACGATTGAACAAACAAATATCAGCAGCAGACAAACAACTCGACGGACAATAATGATACAAAATATAAGGTAAATTAACTTTTCATAATCACTACTATAATCATATAAAAAAATTTTATTTAATAAAAGTATAAAACTTTTACATCATTTAAAACTCTATATTCTAACTTTTTTATTTTACCACTTTTTTTCTCACAGAAACGAACAGCTTCAAATCACATTATGGGGACATAAAGCAGATCAATTTGATGAAAATGTCATTAGATCAATGAAAGGACCAATGAGTTGCGCTTTTTGCGAAATGTTAGTGAAACAATATCTAGGTATTTTTTTAACAACTTATAAAAATAATAACATATAACATAAACTATTTACCTCTAATAAATTAAAATATTAACCACTTTATTGTTCATCTTTAAGGTAATGCATATGTATCAAGTACTACTGCAACAATCTTCTATCTTGATCCAGAGATACCAGAAACACAGACATTAAAAAAAGGTAAGAATCGAATCCAAAAACTTTAAAAACAACAAATTTTATGAAATTTTTTTCATAATAATAATTAATTACATATATATATATATAGGTTCTCTCAGCTACCTCAAGAAATTGAGTTCTCAACAGCACCAACAATACCAACACAATCTATTGAAGAACAAAAAACAATGAATAGAAGAACAATTGATGAACTAAAGACATTGGATCAAGAAAATAACCAAGTTAGTATCATAATATTCTATCTATTTCTTTTCCTTTAATTACATCATTTAATCTAAACATCTTTCCATGTGTATATCAAATTTAATGTAAAAATCTTTCTGCATGTATATAGGGAACTAAATTCATAGTAAAGGCTACTATAACTACATTCTCAACAAATCAAGGTTGGTATTATAACTCCTGCCCTAGATGCTATCGATAACTCAGACAGGCAGGAACCAATTGGTGGTGCGATAGTCATGGACACATAAAGACAACACCATCCCCATGGTAATCAAAACTATAAATAAACAATAACTAAAACTTATTTACTTTGACTAGCAACAATAAATATTTTATAACCTAAATTATCTATTATCTTATAAATTGCGGTATATAAACTAAATGCAACTATTGAAGACCATCTTGAAACATGGATATCATCATATTTGGTAGAGCAAAGACAGGCCTTGATAAAAAAACCCTGCTCAACATTAACAATTGACGAAGGATTTACAGATCCATTCACAATCCCACCAGTCATCAACCAATTACGAGGTGAAACAAAGATCTTCCAAATATATTTTCAAAGAAAAGGACCTCAAATTGCCACAATTGTCTCAAAAATATTTGAAGAAACTGAGTTGATAACAGCACCACCACAAATATCAGCACATGCAATATCAACAAGGTAAAACATATTTAGTCATGTTTATTAATTATATATAAACAAACATATTTCTTACTTTAAATACATATTCAAACAACATTTCATAGGCGTAGCCCCCGCTCAACTACAACAACATCAATAGATCCACATACACGGACCCAAAAAATCAACTACCGGGTAATACATATTTAACATTTTACATTATTTATAAATTAAAAACAATACTTATAATTTTAAATACATAATTTATTAACTTTATATTATTCCAGCTCAAAAGGCAAAGAAATAGAACAACCAAAAAAAAAATGCCCACGGACTAGGTAATATAACTACTTCTAAATCTTACTATTTTAAATTTTTTCAACTACTAATACTAACATCTTTTGAAATTTATATTTTGCAGCTGAAAAAAAAAAACAACGGAGCCACAACAGCAAAAAAAAAAAAAAGAAAGAGTTGTATATATATTGTAAATAACTTTATATAGCAATATTATATATATATATATGTATATTGTGTATACATATGTATATGTAAATAACTTCATATAACAATGTCTTATGTATATACTCATATATAAATAAATTACTACCTTCTTCTAACATACAAAATTATCACCTACTGCAATGCGCGCAAACGCGCGCGTCCATCACTAGTCTAGCTCTAAAGAAGAAGAATTTCAGATGAGGAGCTAGCCCCAGCTATCCAGACAGAGTCACAGCAGAACAAAAATATGCTCTTGTGCAGGCACTATCCAAGACACCAGTAGCTATGCCAATAGAAACACATAAATCAACTGTTGTCCCAATAAAGAATGTTGAAATAAGGAAAAAGAATATAAACATTGACCTTGTTATTCAACCAATCCGGTTAATAGGGGATTTGAGATAAATTAGGAAAGTAGTTTTATTCTTTCAAAATAAAGAGATTCTTTGAAATAAGGATCTTCTTCAATTAAGGGATTTCCATACCAAATTTGGTGATATACTTTCCCTATAAATCTCATAAATGTTGTACAAAGAATATACAACAGAAATACAATTGTTTTTTGTTCGAAAAACTACATGGTATCAAAGACAGTATAATTTCCTCTCTTTCATGGTTGAAATGACTGTTACTAAGGAAATAAGTTCCTGGGCTTCTTCTAAGGCAAAAAGCTCTATTCTTGGTGAACCATACAGAACCACTATGACTTACTAGGGGATTCTTCTCACCATTCATTCCAGCTAACTCTTCACAAATTGAATGCGAAGAACTTCCTAGAATGGGTACAGTCGGGAAGTTGGCTACAGACAGAAGAGGTAAGCTTGGCCATTTGACCGGAGACATGAAAAAACCTAAAACATGAGACTCGAAACTGAACACATGGAGGTTTGAAAACTCCTTAGTCATTGCTCAACTTATAAACTCCATGAAGCCTACCATAGGTAAACCATATCTCTTCCTTCTTACTGTAAAAGATGTTTGGGAGGCAGTTAAGGAAACTTATTTTGATGCTGAAAATTTCTCACAATTTTTGAATTATAAACTAAGTTATGGAAGTCTAGAAAAGGTGAGCATGAGGTTACTATCTATGATAATGAAATGGTTTCCCTATGGCAAGAGCTAGATCAATGTTACAATAATGAGTGGGATTGTCTAACAGATAGTGTGAGATTTATGGAAAAAAAGAGAATGGCTGAGTGTACCTTTTTTAGCGGGTCTAATCGGGATTTTTATGAGGTTAGGTCTCAGATTCTTGGAAAAAAAATCCTACCCACCCTTCAGGAAGCCTTTTCTAAAATTAGAAGAGAAGGGACTTGGAGGAATGTCATGTTGAAAATAGATTAAGATCTGAAACCTGCTACTGAAAATTCTGCTCTTGTTTCAATGAGAAATGAATTTGAGAATGACAGGAAGAAAAACCCCTGTTGTGGTCACTGCAAAAAGCATTGGCATACATGTGAGACTTGTTAGAAAATTCATGGGAAGCCTCCGAATTGGAAGAAGAAGAAGAATGCACTAATAATCGAGCTTTCCACGCTATTAATAACTGGGCTCTCCAAGCATTCAGTGATGAACAAGGGCAACAAAGTACTCCGAAAGCATTTCCTTTAACAAAGGACTAGCTAGAGCATTTGTACAAACTCTTTCAATCTCCACAATTTTTAGTAAATCCACCAAATCCATCCTGCTCCTTTGCCTAAACAGGTAACCTTGCTTATATTTTTATTCAGTGCCAATCCTAGACAAAAAAAACTCTTGGATCGTAGATCCTGGAGCAACCGAACACATGACAGGTTGTTGCCAGTTTTTTTCCACTTATGCTCCATGTGCAAGGAACAAAATATTAGAATCGTTGATGGTTCACTCTTGACAATTGCTGCGATAGGATTTGTTGAGATATCTCCTTCTATAATCCTGGATGATGTCGTCCCTATTCCTAAACTTTCTTGTAATCGTGTGTCTATTAGTAAAATAACTAATACTCTCAATTGTCGTGCTATTTTTTATTCGTCTCGGCGTGAGTTTTAGGAAATAGTCTCAGGGAGGACGATTGGTAGTACTAGGGAAAGTGGAGGCCTCTATTTTCTTGAAGATGGAACCAACTCTGGACAACAAGTTCAGAATACTTGCTTAAACTCTATTTCTATTTCTAATAATGTTATGCTTTGGCATTATAGACTAGGACATCAAGTTTTTATTTAGAAATATAAGTCCATCTTCATTTCAATGTTAAATTTGTGAACTAGCTAAGCATCACCACTCCTTTTTTCCTTCTAGACCATATCAAGCATCAAAACTATTTATGTTAATTCATAGTGATGTTTGGGGACCATCTAGGGTTTTGACGATGTTTGGAAAAAAATAGTTTGTTAGTTTTATCTCTGATTATGCACGACTTAGTTGGGTATACTTTTTATTGGATAAATCTGAAGTAAAGGAGATCTTTCAAGTTTTTTATACAATGGTTGAGACACAATTTCAGGAAAAAATCAAAGTAGTTAAAAGTGATAATGGTAGAGAATACCTTAATGAAGTCTTAGGGATTTTTTTTTTCTTTTTGGAAGAAGGCATATTACATCAAAGCTCATGTCCAGACACACCCCAACAAAATGGTATAGCTGAACGAAAAAATAAACACCTCTTAGAAGTCACCAGGGTGTTGTTGTTTTCTAATAATGTTCCTAAGTATCATTAGGGAGAAGCTCTTTTAACTTAAATCGCGTGCCTACCAAAATCCTGAATTGTAGGGCACCTCTAATTACTTTTAAACATGTTTTTACCTGGCAACCGATTTACCCTTAAAAGTATTTGGGTGTAGTGCATTTATTCATATACTTGACCAGAACCGTGGAAAGTTAGATCATTGAGCTAGGAAGTGTGTATTTGTAGGCGATGCTCCAACTCAAAAAGGGGACATGTGTTATGAACCAAGTTCCAAAAAAAATGTTTATTACAATGGATGTCACTTTTTTTGAGTCTCATGTTGGTTGCCGAATCAAATTCAAACGCGGAAGCGTGGCGATAGAGGCGGATCGTGTATAACAAAAATTTTCATAAAACCCTTGAGATACTCTATAGATTATATTAATTTATGCATGAATAAATTAATCTCATTAATTCATTTATTAAGAACTCAATTAGGAAGAATACCTGGAGGCCGACTCGGTTGATAACTTGAGTTCTTTGACCTAGAACAATCCTTACTCCAAAGCTTTGTGTTTAGAAAACCAATGTCTTCCACGTCAATTCCTAGAATCCACGAAGACATGTGTGTGGGCACACGTGAGAAAAAATGGGTTACAATAAACACTCGAATTTCTACAAACACCAACGCATGCACAATGTGGAATTTTTGGAGAAAATTTTTTTTTTCCTCTCTCTCTTGAGAATTTCGGCCAACCTTAACTCTTAAGGCAAAAAAATTGTTTCCAAAATTGTGTTCACAATTTTCTATCATTCTCATATTTAAAGAGTAGAAGTCAAACTTCAAAAAGGAATCAAATCTCTATCTCTAAGATAAAGCTTGTTAATTATCTCCTATTTGAATTTGGAACAAAATCTCCTCTTATCCTTATCCATTGTGGCCAACCACCTTAGGGGATCTTCATTCCTATGTGGCACTAATTTGTAGATGGGGAAGGAAGCGAAAATCATCCTTTATCCTGTAGTCCAATTTTAACTCAAATTCAAATTCTAATTTAAGTCAAACTTAAATCAATTTGAATTCTAAATTGAACAACTTATCAAATAAGTTTAAATGGATAAATCTAGATGTGTTCAAATTCTAATTTAAATAATCACATTATTTAAATAATAATTAATTCTCAATTAATTATTTTTGAGTGTTTAATTTTAGAATTCCGTAATACTAAAATTTTCATTTGGCCCTTTGTGTCTGGCAGAATTACTAGGACGACGCAGGGACTAATGGACCTATAATCTCAAGCTCCAATAAAATTGATAATCAATTAAACACTTTAATTAATTAATTAATTATATTAATTTCAATAGTTACTCCACTATAAACTTGGAATTACACTCTCGAAATTATAGATATAAATTACTTCTAAACTGTGAAGTGTCCATTTGATATAGTCATTGTATATGGATCAATCCTTCATAAATAATTCATAATTAGAGCCAGGTAAAATCCGTTAACCTCTCTAATTATATCTTTATCCTTGAGTACCATTGATTCTCTAATGGACAGTGACTCATAAAACACATTCATGAATCGGAGCTCCTACTGGTCCAAGTACCGAATCAACCCTCAAGAGAATTATTTATCTACTTCTTTCTCAAGAATGAATGGATTCCATCTCGTCTAATAACATTCCCGGCTACCTACTTCATTATGTCTCCAAAATACAAGGAATAGGATTCAGGGTCTCAGAATCTGTACCAAGTAAATCAAAAGACACAAATCCATAATAGGAGTTTGTTAAGAACTCAGGATTAAGATCATTCTATATATGACCATCGGTAGACTCAATTAAAATTTCTATACCTAATGAAAATTATTAGAAATTCATATTGTGTCTGTGTCCTTGTTCCACACAATCTCATTATGTGAAATACCCTCATTCAATATCTCGTCATATTAATAGTGCGGATAACACCGTTCCATTCTAAATGGGAATGACATGTATTAATAATATTTTAATTAAAGATTTTGAACTTTAATTAAATTCATTATGAACATTGCTTTTTGATTATTATCCTTAAACATTATCCTCTCATATATAACACTTATATACAATGTTTAAGCTTACAAAAATAATCATGAAATTTTCATTGATATTCATAAAATATTCACAAATATATACACATACAATTGATGAATAAACTCTTTTATTAAATAAATAATAAATATCATATTACATCTTATGCTTCTAGGACACCATTCCCAACATCTCAACCATTTTTTGGTACTCATCTTCAGAGGGAGAGAATAAATGAAGATTCATAGTTTTTTTGATACTGTTCAACCCATAACAAAAGGCCAAAGTTTTTTTTGTAAATACGGAACTGAGTGATTTAACTAATGAAAATTTGAATTCCAAATCTATAGAGCTATCTCATGATATTGGTAGAAATAAAATGGAGAACAAATAGGTAGAAAAGAACTACTTGTTTACTCGAGGAGGAACTGGAATCAAGGAAATGAGACCGAAACTTCTCAACATTGTCAAGAGTCTACACCTTAGATCATTTAGAACTCCATCGAAGTTCTAGGTAATCCTCATATAGTACCCACCCACATAAGGTTACCTAATCCTAAGCCTATTCATTCCGAACCAAACTTGTCTGAACTTGATCTTCCAATTGCTAAACGTAAAGGTGTCAGAAGTTGTGTAAAGTATCCCATGTCCAATTTTGTATCATATAAGAATCTATCACCAATGTTTTCCGCATTTACCTTACAATCGTCTAGTATGGATTCCAATGAATGTGTAGGATGCTTTCAAGGTTCCTGAATGGAAGGAGACTATTCTTGACGAAATGAAGGTTGTTTAAAAAATGGGACATGGGAAGTAATATAGTTGCGGTGTTCACAACAAAATATAGATTAGATGGATCATTAGAAAGATAAAAGGCATGTCTAGTAGCTAAAGGGTTCACTCAAATGTATGGTATTGATTACCTTGAGACCTTTAGACCCATGACAAAACTGAATTCTGTTAGAGTGCTCTTAATAATCGTAGCTAATCTAAACTGGCCACTTCAACAACTAGATGTGAAGAATGCATTCCTCAAAGGTGACCTAGATGAAGAAGTTTACATGGATCCACCTCCAGGTTTTGAAGGAAAATATGGATCAAAGGTATGTAAACTAAAAAAGTCTCTATATGGCTTAAAATAGTTTTCAAGAGCTTGGTTCGAGAGGTTTCCATTTTTGAAGAAGCAAGGATATGCCCAGGGACAAGCAGACCACACCATTTTCGCAAGGCATTCAACTGATGGAAAGATAGCTGTTCTTATAGTGTATGTTGATGATATCATTCTCACTAGGGATGACAGCTGAAATGGAGCACATTAAGCAGTGTCTAGTTTTCAAGTTTGAAATCAAAGTCTTGGGCTCACTAAAATATTTTCTTAGTATGGAGGTAGCTTGATCAAGGAAAGGGATTGCAGTATCAAAAAGAAAATATGTGATTGATTTACTTAAAGAAACTGGATGAGTGGATTGTTGGAAAATAATGGCATCGAGTGCGCAGCGGAATTTAAAAATTTTAATCAACGTCAAAACCAAACAAGAACATGTTCATGATGCTATATAACATAAATACTAAAGATCTAAATCATACCTTTTGAGATTTCAGGAAACAGCACGTCTGACAGATCAAAGCGTTCCAAACAGTGACCGGAAGAGCCTCAACCAACTGGTCTTCTTTGCTATTCTCGTTTTCACGATCGGTGTACGGGTGGGCACACTTCGTTTAATCTCCCCTTGGTATTCTTGATCTCCTTCCAATCACAAGAGAGCCAAAGAAAAATTGTTCTTGATAATTAAACAATTTTTTCTCTTAGAATCTCTTATCAATAGACTCCAAAAAGTCTCTCAAGTGATCTTATGAACAAAGTGACTTAATAGGCTATTTATAGTGTTTAGGAAGTCATACTTCCATAACAATTAGGTTTCATAAAATTCTAATCGCATCCAAAGTCGATTTTGCCACGTCAACATGCATTTTACGTTGCAACTGGTCGACCGGTGACAGAGTAGTTATACTCAACTGGTCGACCTGTCTTCACTAACCGGTCGACCGAACCGGTCGATTGGTCTGCACTAACAAAAATTGTTTTCTTAGTTTTCCAATACGGGAAACTTGCATAGAGCCTCAGTTTTGATTCAAGCAACCCAATAGAGAAATTGCCTGATCAAAACAGTCATATAATAGTCTTCCCATATTAAACAACTCTTAAAATAATAATTCAACCAATTTATCTAGAATCAATTTATCAATTAATTCACCTTATAAATCACTCATGAATTAACTTTGCACCTCTTTTACGAAAATAACACAAGTTACCAATATGTAGGAAATACACCGTATCGTTACAGGAAATTATGTGAGCTGGCAAAGGAAGTCGATGGACATATATAAATCAAGCTCCTATAATCAGAACGCTACTTGTAAACCAACAAGTCTGTCTCATGATTATAAAACTCTAGCGCTATTTCACTAAAAGCCTAGAGCTGCACTCTCGATTTATATAGCGTATTTACAAAGCTCTGATTAGCTCTAGTCCATGACTCAATATATTAGTATATCATCCCCATAGGATATCCATAATCGACTTGAGGTCAAGTTCCGTTTTACCTTCCCGATTACATTTATCTTATGTTCCATTATCATACCATTGGAAAAATACTATTCATACTATTACAAGCAAGTAAACCATTAGATAACACAGAGTAGTCTAATGGCCGGCGCTCGTATTTTCCAATCCAATCGATAATGCATAAGAGGATATCATTGACTCTTTATAGGAGCTATGGATTCCACTATCTATGAATAATGAATCTCGCATACACGAGTCATACCCCCAATGCACCGGCAAGCGTACCTTTACATAATCTCAGGATGTCTCCCTTTAGTACATCAAAGGATACAAGTCAAGTATACGGGTTCATCATCCATCTCAGGATTAAGATGACAACATATAATTCGTCAAAAGTGAATTGCTTTATTCAAACAGAATTATTAATTAAAACAATTCATCTTTGGTCCGATCCAATATAGATTTCACCATCAGAAACTATATCAATGTCTCTACCCATGGAGTCCCACCTCCAACGACCAAGACAAGCCGTCTCCGTTAGGAAGTAGACAACATAACAATCTTAACATGAATAAAGCGCCCAACTTTATTCCCTCGATTGTGGATCACAAGATTTAGACTATCATCTTTAGATTCTTGTCTTCCGCATGTTCTTCACATTACATGCATGATCTAAAGATTTAGAATAACAGTCTCAGACTTTCAGTTTGCTTATCATACATTCAACTATTATAAACATAAAGAGGACAGTACATAGATATATGAAATAAACAAATCTTTATTAATAGTCAAAATGTCTCAAAGAAAATTGTTACATTTATTCCTAAAGGTATAAACGCTAACATGGATGTCATCTTGCCGAAATACCAATTGAACCAAATCAGAAATTTGGAAACAAAGAAGGAAACTCAGTAGATACAGCCCTAGTTGGTAAGCTAATTTACATATCACATACACGACTGGACATAGCATTTGCCATGAGCTTAGTATGTCAATTCATGCATTCCATTCATTTTTGATGAGTTATATGAGGTCATCTCAACCTGACTGCTTGACTTGTATATTTTGATGTACCAAAGGGAGATATCCTAACATTTTATAAAGGTACGCTTACCAGTACGTTGAGCGTACGACTCTTGTTTGTGTAGATTCATTGTTCATAGATAGTGGAATCTTTAGCTCCTATAAAGAGTTAATGATATCCTCTTATGCATTAGCTGTGGATTGGAAAATATGAGCTCTAGACAATTAGACTACTCTGTGTTATCTAATGGTTTACTATTTGTATTGGTATCGATAGTGGTTTTCTGATTGACTGTTAATGGAAACATAAGATAAATATAACCGGGAAGGTAAAATAGAACTTGACCTTAAGTTGATTATGGATATCCTATGAGGATGATATACTAATATAATGAGTCATGGACGAGGGCTATTCAGAGCTTTGTAAATATGTTATATGAATCAATAGTGCAACTCGAGGCTTTTAGTTGAGTAGTGCTAGAGTTTACAATCATGAGATGGACTTGTTGAATTACAAGTAATGTTATGATTATAGGAGTTTGATTTGTATATGTTCATCAGGTCCCTTTGCTAGCTCATATAATTTCCTGCAACGATATGGCGTATTTCCTACTTATTGATAACTTGTGTTATTTCAATAATAAATTTCAAATTAATTAGAGATCAGTTGATTAATTCATGAGTAATTTTTTGGGTGAGTTAATTGATAAATTAATTCTAGGTAAATTGGTCAAATTAATGTTTACGGGCTTTTAATTCATGAATAATTTATCGGATGAATTAATTAATAAATTAATTCTAGATAAATTAGTTGAATTATTGTTTTGGGTGTTATTTTTGACGAGTTATATGAGATCATCTTAACCCTAACGCATAATGAACCCGACAGCTTGACTTGTATATTTTGATGTACCAAAGGGAGACATCCTAACATTATGTAAAGGTACGCTTACTAGTATGTTGAGCGTACGAGTCTTGTGTGTGTAGATTCATTGTTTATAGATAGTGAAATCCATAGCTTCTATAAAGAGTCAATGATACCCTCTTATGCATTATCTGTGGATTGGAAAATACAAGTGCTGGGCCATTAGACTACTCCATGTTATCAAATGGTTTACTATTTGTATTGGTATCGATAATGGTTTTCTGATGGAGTGTTAATGGAAACATAAGATAAATATAATCGGGATGATAATACGAAACTTGACCTTAAGTTGATTATGGATATCCTATGAGGATGATATACTAATGTAATGAGTCATGGACGAGGGCTATTCAGAGCTTTTTAAATATGTTGTATGAATCAATAGTGCAGCTCGAGGCTTTTAGTTGAGTAGCGCTAGAGTTTATAATCATGAGATGGACTTGTTGAATTACAAGTAATGTTGTGATTATAGGAGCTTGATTTGTATATGTTCATCAGGTCCCTTTGCTAGCTCATATAATTTTCTGCAACGATATGGCGTATTTCTTACTTACTTGTAACTTGTGTTATTTCCGTAATAAGGTTCAAATTAATTAGAGATCAATTGATTAATTCATGAGTAATTTTTTGGGTGAGCTAATTGATAAATTAATTCTAGATAAATTGGTCAAATTAATGTTTTCAGGCTTTTAATTCATGAATAATTTATCGGATGAATTAATTAATAAATTAATTCTAGATAAATTAGTTGAATTGTTGTTTTGGGTGTTATTTTTGACGAGTTATATGAGATCATCTTAACCCTAACGCATAATGAACCCGACAGCTTGACTTGTATATTTTGATGTACCAAAGGGAGACATCCTAACATTATGTAAAGGTATGCTTACCAGTATGTTGAGCGTACGACTCTTGTGTGTGTAGATTCATTGTTTATAGATAGTGAAATCCATAGCTTCTATAAAGAGTCAATGATATCCTCTTATGCATTATTTGTGGATTGGAAAATATAAGCGATGGGCCATTAGACTACTCCGTGTTATCAAATGGTTTACTAATTGTATTGGTATCGATAATGGTTTTCTGATGGAGTGTTAATGGAAACATAAGATAAATATAATCGGGATGATAAAACGGAACTTGACCTTAAGTTGATTATGGATATTCTATAAGGATGATGTACTAATATAATGAGTCATGGATGAGGGCTATTCAGAGCTTTGCAAATATGTTATATGAATCAATAGTGTAGCTCAGGGCTTTTAGTTAAGTAGCGCTGCAGTTTATAATCATGAGATGAACTTGTTGAATTACAAGTACTGTTGTGATTATAGGAGCTTATTTGTATATGTCCATCAGTTCCCTTTGCTAGCTCATATAATTTCCTGTAACGATATGGCATATTTCTTACATATTGGTAACTTGTGTTATTTCCTTAATAAGGCTCAAAGTTAATTAGAGATCACTTGATTAATTCATGAGTAATTTTTCCGGTGAATTAATTGATAAATTAATTCTAGATAAATTGGTCAAATTAATGTTTTTGGGCTTTTAATTCATGAATAATTTATCAGAAAAATTAATTGATAAATTAATTCTAGATAAATTAGTTGAATTATTGTTTTGGGTGTTATTTAATATGGGAAGACTATTATATGACTGTTTTGATCAGGTAACTTTGATTGAATCAAAACTCAGGCTCTGTGCAAGTTTTTCGCATTGAAAAGTTTGAGAAACAAGTTTCCTGTAATGGTATTAGGCAACTTGTGGGTAGTCCAGTCAATATAGACCGAGCGACCGGTGTGTGAAGGGCGGTCGACCAGTGGATTATAACTATTCTACCACCGGTCGACCGGTGCAATCGCATAGCAAGGGCTGACGTGGCAAAACTGACTCTGCAAGCGAGATAAGCTTTGGGAACCCTAATTATTGCGGGAATATGACTTTCTAAACACTATAAATAGCCCACTAAGTCACATTATTAGATAGATCACTTGAGATACTTTTTGGGGGTTATTAGTAAAAGATTCCTAAGTGGAAAAATTGTTCAATTCTCAAGAACAATTTTTCTTTTTGGTTCTCTTGTGGTTGGAAGGAGTTCAAAATACTAAGGGGAGATTGAATGACGTATGCCCACTCGTACTCCGATCATGGAAATGAGAATAGCAAAGAAGACTAGTTGGTTGAGGCTCTTCTGGCTACTGTTTAGAACGCTTTGATTTGTCAGCTGTGCTATTTCCATAATCGTGGAAAGTGTATTTTAGATCTTTGGTATTTATGTTAGATAACATCATGGACACATTCATCTTTGGCTTTGGCGTTGATTTAAATTTTTTAAAAAATTATACTGCACACTCGATGCCGTTAACAGTTATTTTCCAACAATTGGTATACGAGCCATGGTTATGTGTTCATGATTATGCTATGTACATAGATTGACAATCTAAAAAATATCTTCTTTTTGCTTGAATTGAGATTTTAGAGACTTGACACTCTAGGATTTATATATATATTTATTGTTATCATGAATACATTGTGAATGGATGGTTAAATAATTATTATTTATACTTAATTATCAATGGTTTGTAATTATTTAATTTTTACCCGTTATCGTTCCTTAAATTTGAGAATGGTTGTATATGAATTTGTTCTTAGTTATGTAATTAGATATATGGCCTATCATCGCCGTTAGGTTTATTTTATTTTCTTTTGTAGAAATTTTGTAAAGCGTAAACGGTATAGGATTTTTTATGTAAATTTCTTAAAGGAGATTCATCATGGATCTTGAAGATGGATCTTGAAGACGAAGGACGTAAAGGTTTCTAATCTTCTTGGTTTATAAAATTGTTTTATGTTTTGAATTAAGTGAAAAACTGTTTTTATTTTTTATTTTTCCGATTTTGGTGACGATTTTTTCAAAATTGTCAAAAATTTAGAAAATTTAGAAAATCTGGGCTGTTATCGCACAAGCACCAGTCAACTACTCTGGTCCACCAGTAAGTATAAGGTGGTCGAGCAATGAAGAATAACTACCCTATCACCGGTTGGCCGGACCTAACGGAGCAGTGCACAGTTTTACAGTTTTTTGAGAACTTTTCAAGAAACATGAAAAATAATTTTATGATAACCAAGAATTGATTGTGATCAATAATTCGAGGACAACCTAAAAGATTCAAGATGATGAATCGATATATGTTTTGATTATTCTTTGTAATCTTTATTATTTTTTTCTCTTGGGTAGAACCATAATATTGCGGTTGATTATTATTATGCTTATTGCTTAGCTTAATTGCTTTGTGTGATTGCACATAATATGATTTGCTATATATGTGATAACATGTCATGTAGAATAGAGAGTGTCGCTCATTAAAATTGTTTATGCACATTTTTTTAACATAAAACCTTATTTTTTGAAAAGATTGAGTGGGAAAAGACCCATGACCTCCATTAACACAAAGTGACATCGACCCCTAGGAAGGGATTCATTATGTACCGGCATGGATCTCTGAAAGCATAACTTATTTGGGCACATTTTATGGTTGTACACTGCTAGGTGACAATTGTAAAATATGGATCAAATAGGTCAAACGATGGTTATACATTCAAGATTAATTTAATTGTTAACCTCCTCTAGGAGCTCTGTTAATTAAATTAATGGACAAAGAAATGATTATCAATATATATTGGATAAAGATAGATCCAGATGGTATATATTGATCTGAAAGGATCCAGATGGAAGGACTCTGATGATATAGCTTGATGTTATACGATGGTGAGCATGTTCACTATGCTTCAAGTACAACATGAAGATTACATGACTGCTCGTTAGATTATGGATAATCTTGAAGACATGTTTGGCGGCCAAGCCACTGAAAAACATCGGGAAGCCCTAAGTAACCTCCTCAATTTCATATAGAAAGGTGGATCTTCCATAAAGGAGCATAAGATGAAGGTGATGGGCTATTTGGCTGACGCTCAGACCAATGGGGCCAACATCAATGTGGAGCCTCAATTGACCATGATCATTGCGACTTTGTCAAAGGAGTATATTCTATTTAAAGCAACATTCAATTTTAGCGCTAAATAAATATAACCCTAACAGAGTTGATGAAAGAACTCCAAAAGTTTGAGTAGATGATCAAGGGGTCAACCACTATGGATGCCAACTTGGCTGAGGCATCTTCCTCCATACCATCTCCAGGGAATGGTAAGAAGAAGCAAGGAGCCAAGAAGGAAAGTTATTCAGTTTTGCCATTCAAGGGCAAGAACAAGAAGAACAAAAAGAACCCGAATAAGTTCAAGTGCTTTCATTACGGGAATGTGGGGCACATGTAGAAAAATTGCAAGGACTACCTAGCCTCTAAAGACAAAGGAGGTAAGTGTAATCTATTGATTATGGAAGCATGTCTAGTTGAGGAATCTAGTGACAACTGGGTCATAGATTTTGGAGCTACTAATCAAGCAAACGAGAAGTCTTTTAAATGAGAGCTTCACGTTGAGGATGGACGATGGAACTCTAGTGTTGGCCGAAGTAGTGGGAGACGTCTTGTTTGAAAATAAGGCATCGAGTGCGCAGCAAAATTTTAAAAATTTAAATCAAAGCCAAAGCCAATCAAGAACATGTTCGTGATGCTATATAACATAAATACTAAAGATCTAAACCATACCTTTAGAGATTTTAGAAACAGCACGTCTGACAGATCAAAGCGTTCCAAATAGCAACCGGAAGAGCCTCAACAAACTGGTCTTCTTTGGTGATTGGGAGCCTCATGTATGCAATGCTTTGCACACGACTGGACATTTGTCATGCGGTTGGGATCGTAAGTCGATATCAGTTGACTCCAGGACCTAACCACTGGGTAGCGGTCAAGCATATATTCAAGTACCTTAGGAGGACTAGGACTTATATGCTGGTATATTTCAGGGAGGATCTGGCACCTTTAGGACATAAGGACTCAGATTTTCAATCCTATTTGGATTCAAAGAAATTGACTTCGAGATCTGTCGTTACTCTGGGAGGTGGTTCCGTCATTTGGAGGAGTTTTACACAAACTTGCACTGTACTCAATGATAGAAGCTGAGTATGTGGGGGCTAGTGATGCTTCAAAAGATGGAGTGTGGCTTTTTAAGTTTCTGATAGATCTTGAGGTAGTTCCTCGTGTGGATAAACCATTGAGATTGTATTATGATAACAATGCGGCAATAAACAACACCAAAGAACCAAGATATCAGAAAATGAGTAAGCACATAGGCAGGTTGTATCATGTGATAATGAGCTTTATTGAAGAAGGACATGTGAAAATATGTAAGATCATGTCAGAGGACAATATGGCTGACCCGTTCACGAAGGCCCTGAAGGCTAAGGCCATTGCATGTCGAGGCTATGGGGATGCGTAGCATGTCACATTTACTTACTTAAGTGCAGGTGGGAGATTGTTAGCATTTATGCGCTTAGGAATAAATGTAACAATACTCTCTGAGACATTCTGACTATTAATAAAGATTTATTTATTTCATCTCTATGTATTGTCCTCTTTACGTACATATTAGTTGAATGTATGATAAGCAAAATGAAAGTCTGAGACTGTCATTCTAAATCTTTAGATCGTGAGTAGAACATGCGGAAGACAAGAATCTAAAGATGATAAGTCTAAATAAAATGATCTGCAATCGAGGAAATGAAGTTGGCGCTTTATTCGTGTTAAGATTGTTATGTTATCTACTTCCTAACGGAGACGGCCTGTCGTGCTTGTCGGAGGTGGGACTCCATGGGTAGAGACATTGATATATTTCCTAATTGTGGAATCTATATTGGATCGGACCAAAGTTGAATTTTTGAATAAAATAATTAATTTTTGACGAATTATATGTGGTCATCTTAATCCTGATATGGATAAGGAACTGTGTGCTTGACTTGTATCCTTTGATATACTAAAGGGAGACATCTTAACATTATGTAGAGGTGTGCTTACTGGTACGTTAGGGGTATGACTCTTGTGTGCATAGATTCATTAGATAGTGGAATACATAGCTCCTATAAAGAGTCAATGATATCCACTTATGCATTATCCGTGAATTGGAAAATATGAGCACTCGGCCATTAGACTAGTCTGAGTAATCTAATGGTTTACTATTTGTATTGGTATGGATAGTGGTTTTTCGATGGAGTGGTAGTGGAAACATACGATAAATATAATCGGGAAGGTAAAATGGAACTTGACCTTAAGTCGATTATGGATATCCTATGAGGATGATACACTAATATAATGAGTCATGGACGAGGGCTATTCGGAGCTTTGTAAATATGTTATATGAATCAAGAGTGACGCTCTAGGCTTTTAGTGGAGTAACGCTATAGTTTAGAATCATGAGATAGACTTGTTGAATTACAAGTATTGTTGTGATTATAGGAGCTTGATTTGTATATGCCCATCGGGTCCTGATGACAGGTATTTTTACCAAGAAATCAAGTACTTTTAAGCTTGAATATTTACAAGTTTTCAAGCATTTTTGTTAGTTCAATGTCTTTTGTGTGCTCTTTATAGGAATTATAAATAAATGCGAACTTCGATAATTTAACATGAAGAAAAGAAGAATATTTGCCCAATTTGTGAATCAATGGCAAGAGGAGGCGAAAGAGGATTTTAAGGCACAAAAGAGGGGGCTCTCCCTGGATGTAATGTTTTCTTGCCCTTCGGTCTTCTTCCTTTCCTTTGCGCGCTGTAGCGCATAGCCGCACGCTGCAGCGTGCCCAGAGGCCTGGCTGCACGCTGCAGCGCGCCCAGAGGCCTGGCCGCATGATGCAGCATGCCCAGAGGTCTGGAATTAGCCCAATGGGCGCTACATCGCGCCCAAAGGCGCTGTAGCACGCCTTAGCTTCCAGCAACGAGATTCTTCTTCTAAAAATGCATGCCGCAACACGTTTTCACATAGGCTACAGCGCGCGTCTAAATCCCTAGCTCTGAAACTAGTAGTATAAAAGGAAAGAGATGCCACTTGAGAGAGGGAGCCCCGAAACTGAAGAAAACATCAAAAGGAGGCTGAAATCCTTCATCTTGGGGGTCCTTGGAAGCTCTTCAATGGATTTTGGGTTTTATATTCTTTCATCTATTTTTCCATGTTGAGCTAGACATTAGATCTAGGACTTGATGTAGTTTTATTTGAACTATGTTTTGAATATTTTGTTGATTGTTAATTTAATTTCGTTTTCAATTCATTTATGTTTCTCTATGCTTAATGCCTCTTATTTATTTGGCCAATGAGTTAGATGAATTTTAGATTGTGAATTTGATGCTCGGGAGAGATTGAGTTCTTTATTTAGATTTGAGACGCATAGTCTAGGTTGTTGTGAGACCGGGAGGAGATCAACACTTAGATAATCAAATTAAGATTTAGGTTGTTGTGAGACCAGGAGGTAATCAATATTCCTATTTTCTAATTCTAAAGGCGAAGCTTAAGTTGTGTTTAAATATTCATTTTGAATAGGGATATTGTTTTGAGTATTTAAATACAAGTTCTTGTGAGGACTCGGGAAAGATTGCGAGATGACATTAGAGCCTTGATTAATGAATTAAATGGAATTGATTAGCGATTACATAATAGGATGAACATAGGAATAATAAAGCGAAATCGAGTCCCTAGACCATTTGTGTATAGATACTTTATTTTCTTATTTTCATATTTATTTTGTTTTATTTTCTTAATTGTCATTTTATTAGGTTGCCTAGATAAGTTAAGTTACAATAATCACGGTACTAAATGGCAATTCTAAACCCAATCCCTGTGGAGGCGATACTCACTCACCTCAAAACTTGACACCGTACGCTTGCGGAAATAAAATCTATAAAAAATTAACACATCAAGTTTTTGGTGCCGTTGCCGGGGATTGGTGTTTTAAATTGTTGTTCATATTGTGAGTACATAACTTGATTTTAGTTTAGGCTCTTATTTCTCATTTTTAATCTTTTGTTTTATTTTTGTTTTCTTTTGTTTTACGAGGCACTTGGAGATGGTTGATCGACAAGTCCTCTTAAGATTTTCTCAACGAGAGTTGGAGCCATTTTATAGTGCTTGGGATAGATATTAGAAATTGCTCATTGGGCTCCCCGAGCATGGTCTCTCGAAAGAGTGTCAACTACAAAACTTCGTCGATGGGTTAAATGCCGCAACACGAACTTGGGTGGAAAGAGGAAATGGTACCACCTCTCTCTACCCATTATCAGCGGATGAAGTGTATTGGTTTTTGGAAGACATGGCTGATTATGACAATTGGTGTTGGAATCATTCTCCAAACAACCAAGGTTGGGAAGAGAATTCTAACTTTTTAGAACCATGGGATGACACTCAACCTCAGCAAGCGGAGTCTTCTCTAGACCTTGAAGAGATTCTTGCCCAATTCGTAGAGGAGACAAGGCTTAGTAGAGAGAAGTCGGAGAGGATGGAGACCCTTCATAACCTACAAGATGAGCTTGCCAGACTTCAAATGGAGTTTTCAAGAATGAAGGAGTCCTTAAATGATCCAATTAAAGCCATGACAGCAACGGTGGCAATAAAGGACTCACAAGTCACCAACATGTATGAAAGCCACCATGAGGAGCCGAGTACAAGTAGGTGGAACTTGGATTTGTGCAATGATGATGATTCAATTGAGGAAGAGACTCAAGAAGTGTTCATCGATGATGAGGAATCACAAGATGGGGTTCAGGAGTCTACGCCTTTCGAGATCCATGTTGTTATGCCGCCACTGATCAAAGAAGAGTACATCTATGATGATCCAATGTGGCCGTCACCTCCTCCACCATCTCTAGCACCGTTCATTCAAGCCTACCAAGCTTATGAGCCTAAGCCAAGTCAAGTTGAGCAATTGAGCCAATTAATTCCATATCCCACCAAGCTTAAGGGCGTCAAGAATCAAGACTCGTATGTCGTGTTGTATGATAGCTACTATGGGCGAAAGCCACTCTTTGACGACTTGGCTCAGCATAGGAATAATTGAGCCAAAAGACACAATTTATGGAGGAGAGCCCCGCCCCAATCCGAGTTTATGCCATCATGCCCGGTGCATCATCGCCAACCATACTAGGAGGCAAGATTGTCTCGCCTCCCCAGTACGTGTTCTTATTCCCTTGTTCTTAAATTTAATGATTGTTTGATTTTGAGTTTGGGGGTGAGACACTTTGTGGTTGATTTTAGCGGATTTTGAGCATTACTTGTGAGTTAGTTTTTATGGCTTGTCTCCATTGAGTTGGGTTCTTTTGGCCATGTTTTTACTCGCTTTTCTTTTAGGTTGTTTGAATAAATTGTGAGTTTTGTTGAGATGAAATGACTAGATAATAATGATGAGTATAGTCACTTGATGCTTTCTTAGGTCCTTTGAAATGTATTTCATTGAGATTTATGTGTGCTTGACTCGCATTGATTGAAATTCACTCTTGATTCTCTACTTTTGAGCACCATGAATCATGATCACTTGATCTTTTGAGCATTTGGAGAACATTTATATGCATTAGGTAGACTTTGATATCTCATGAATACTAGAACCCATTTGAGTGAAACTTGAGGCGAAATTGTTGGTTTAGTATCATTGGAGAGAAGATTAAGGCATTTTATTCGGATCGATTGGGCCTTAGAAGCTAACCCTTGAAAAGAAAATTCATCATTTGTTTACCCCCTTTGAGCCATATTGCTTATTTCGTTCATCACCCATGTTTGTACATCCAAACCACCAAATGCGTTTTCACTTCCTAAACCCATCACTACTAGGCATGATTGCATTAAACGCTAAGATTGAGAGCAAGTGTGGGTTGTGTTTGGGAAATCATTAGTTGATTGCCTTGTGTTGTTTTTCATTCTCAATTCAAAAAAAAAAGAGAGAAAAAAAAATAAAAATAATAAGAGTTAATCGGATGAGGAATTGAGTTACCATTTCCATTTCTTTACAACATTGGGGACAATGTTAATTTTGAGTTTGGGGGTGTGGTCTTTATTTCTCAAATTTTTGTGGTTTGTATTTCTTTTTTGGGTTCGATTGAAAGTGTATGTATGATGGAATGAAGAGTTGGTAAAATATATTTTTTTTTCTTTCTTGGGAATCATGTGAGATCCATGAGTTGTGATACATGCCTAGGGTGATTTGAGCCTAAAAATTCTAATCTCATCCACTTTTTACCCTATCCATACATTACAACCCTCAAAAGTCCTTTTGATCTTCAATGACAAGTGAACCTTTATTTGTAGAGAGTGACACGAAAAATGGGCCTATGGTAGTTCTTATTAAGATATCACTCATAGTCTCCTTGGCACATAGGTCTATCCGGATTTTATTTAGTTGATTGAGATTGATTGTGCACACACTTACACTTTGAGAGTCTTGAGTGGAGTGAAATTGATGCTTGATGTTGAAATTCTAGATAATCTCAATGTTTGCATTTCTTTTGAGCTTAGAGCATTATGTGGCTTTGGAGATACATGCACTGTTATTGACTCGATACAAAACTCACACATTATTTTGTTTGTGTCTTAGTACTTGATTTGTGTTTTCTTTTTCTTTCTTTTCTTTTGCTCGAGGACAAGCAAATGTTTGAGTTTGGGGGTATTTGATGACAGGTATTTTTACCAACAAATCAAGTACTTTTAAGTTTGAATATTTGTAAGTTTTCAAGCATTTTTGTTAGTTTAATGTCTTTTGTGTGCATTTTATAGGAATTATAAATAAATGTGAACTTGGATGATTTTGCATGAAGAAAAGAAGAATATTTGCCCAATTTGAGAATCAATGGCAAGAGGAGGCGAAAGAGGATTTTAAGGCACAAAAGAGGAGGGTCTCCCTGGATGCGCTGTTTTCTTGCTCTCGGGTCTTCTTGCTTTCCTTTGCACGCTGTAGCGCATAGCCACGTGCTACAGCGCGCCCAGAGGCCTGGCTGTGCGTGGGCGCTGCAGCGCGCCCAAAGGCATAGCCGCGCATTGCAGCGCGCCCAAAGGCATAGCCGCGCATTACAGTGAGCCCAGAGGCCTGGACGCGCGCTGCAGCGTGCCTAGAGGCCTGGACTCGCGTTACAGCGCGCCCAGAGGCCTGGCCACGCGCTGCAGTGTGCCCAAAGGCCTGCCTGCGCACTGCAGCGCGCTCAGAGGCCTGGTTGCACGCTGCAGCACGCCTAATGGGCATTGCAGCGCGCCCGGAGGCCTGGAATTGGGCGGGCTGCAGCGCCTCAGCTTCTAGCAAGGAGATTCTTCTTCTAAAAATGTGTGCTGCAGTGTGTTTTCACGCACGAAATCCTTCTAATTTTTGGATTACGAATTTGATGCTCGGGAGAGTTTGAGTTCTTTATCTAGATTAATTTGAGAAGCATAGTCTAGGTTGTTGTGAGACCAGAAGGAGATCAACCCTTAGATAATCAAATTAGGATTTAGGTCATTGTGAGGCTGAGAGGTGATCAATATTCCTATTTTCTAATTCTAAAGGCAAAGCTTAATTTGTGTTTAAATATTCATTCGAATAGGGACATTGTTTTGGGTATTTAAATACAATTTCTTGTGAGGCACTCGGGAGAGGTTGCAAGATGACATTAGAGCCTTGATTAATAAATTGAATGGAATTGATTAGCGATTACATAATAGGATGAACATAGGAATAATAAAGCAAAATCAAGTCCCTAGACCATTTGTGTACAGATACTTTATTTTCTTATTTTCATATTTATTTTGTTTTATTTTCTTAATTGTCATTTTATTAGGTTTCCTAGATAAAGTTAAGTTACAATAATCGCGGCACTTAACGGCAATTCTAAACCCAATCCCAATGGAGACGATACTCACTCACTCTATACTCAAAACTTGACATCGTACGCTTGCGGAAATAAAATCTATAAAAAATTAACGCATCAGGTCCCTTTGATAGCTCATATAATTTTCTGTAACTATACGGCGTATTTCCTACATAATTTTAACTTGTGTTATTTTCTTAATAAGGTTCAAAGTTAATTAGAGATTGGTTGATTAATTCATGAGTGATTTATCAGGTGAATTAATTGATAAATTAATTTAAGATAAATTGGTTGAATTATTGTTTTGGGTGTTATTTAATATGGGAAGACTATTAGATGACTGTTTTGATCAGGTAACTTTCTTATTGGGTTGCTTGAATCAAACTGAGGCTCTGTGCAAGTTTCTTGTATTGAAAAGTTTGAGAAACAAGTTTCCCGTAATGGTATCGGTCAACCAATGGGTAGCCCGGCCAGTATAGATTGAGCGACCGGACCGGGCGACTGGTGTGTGAAGGGAAGTTGACCGGTGGATTATAACTATTCTGCCGCCAGTCCAACCGCTACCAGCCATCAGAACAATTCGGACGAGCCACACGAAAGAATCCTTTCTGTTTCTTCAGATCACCTCCGGGAGAGGAAAAGCTGAGCAAGGAAGGTCAATATCGTAATTACATCCTCCTAAAAGGAAAGGATTTGCGTAAAAAGATTTATACCACAACGGGGCTCTAAGCCCTTATTCTTTACTGAAATGAAAGCCAATAGTGCCCTCACAGACTAGGGGATGAATCTCTAGACCTAAAAGCAGTTATATAAAACACTGCTGCCACTTCCTTTGCTACCGGCTTCTTTCAATCAAGAGGCAAAACTCGATCTATCTTTCCGGCTTAGCCGAACTCCTCACCTGTCTGTCCCGACTTTCACTATTTTACATTGATCCACAGCAGATAGAGGATCCGAAAGGAGAAGACTAAGCCTTTCTATTTTTAGACTGTTCACATTTCACCGGCCAGGTTCGAGACTCTCTTCCCTTTCCTTTATAACTAGACTAAAGTAAAGATACTTGTTGAGTTGAGGAAGCATCTGATTTCTAACTACGAGTCTGTTTTCAAGCTAACTGAACGAAAAATGATAAGATGAAAAGATGATAAGGCTGATTTACTTGTGAAACTCTATCTTCAGTCTTTGTCGAGCCGCCAAACGGCTGTCGAACAGAATTGTAGAGTCCATAGTCTCTCTTCCTAAGTCTAAAGAGAAAGAACGCCTCAGAATGGCAAAACAAACTCTGCACGCAAGATAAGCTTTGAGAAACCTAATTGTTGCGTTAATATGACTTCCTAAATACTATAAATAGCCTAGTAAGTCACATTATTATATAGATCACTTGAGAGACCTTTTGGGGGCTATTGGTAAAAGATTCCTGAGAGGAAAAATTGTTCAATTCTCAAGAATGGCTTTTCTTTTTGGCTCTTTTGTGGTTGGAAGCAGTTCAAGAATACCAAGTGGAGATTGAACGTCTGTCCCACTTGCACTCCGATCGTGGAAACAAAAATAGCGAAGAATACCATTTGGTTGAGGCTCTTTCGGTTACAGTTTGGAACGCTTTGATCTGTCAGACATGTTGTTTCTATAATCTCCGAAGGTATATTTTAGATCTTTGGTATTTATGTTATATAGCATTATGAACATGTTCATGTTTAGCTTTAGCCCAGATTTAAGTTTTTTAAAAATTCCGTTGCGCGCTCGATGCCGTTAACAATTATTTTCTAACATTTGTTACCAAGGATGCCAAATGGGGAGATTGTTAGAAATTTTATTCCTAAAAATATATTTTTTGCACCCTTGTAGCAAAATCAATTAATTATTTGTTGTTGATTTTAGCCCGATTTGTTTTGCAGAGAACCGTGGATTTAAAGTTGAAATTGTGTGGTGATTATTTGCAATATTCGGGTTTTAAATCAGGTTCTTTGTGTTGATTTTGTGTCACAAAGTTTTGATTTAAATCTTAAATTTATCATGATTTATTTTGTGAATATCTTTAGTTTGGATTACGTGGATTTAATCCTTGTGCGGAATTGAGTTTAGATTCATTGGAGGATTGATCTACTCATTAACTTTTTTGATGTTATCTGCAGTATTTTGCATATCAATTTCAGATCTAGTTTGAATTTAAATTGATTTGAATTTAAACTAACAGATCATGATTAGTCTATTTTGAGTGTTTGACATTACAGGTCCAGGTATCATATTCAGACGACAAAGCCAGAAAATGAGCGGTCTGTCTGCACTATACAAAGGATCTGGAACCTGTTTGTTCCTGTTCAAACAATGACAATTAGAATTTCGGTAAGATTTAAATCTAAAGATTTCGAGTGTCTGAAATTCAATGAAAGGGAGATCACGTTTACATCTCAACGTAGATCAAGTTAAGAGATTCTAGACCTTTCTCATATCTATGTGGTTCATTATCTTAAGGTCACCTTGAGAGGAGAAACTGAAAAGTAGAGTGTTTATTGTGAGAGAAAATTTAAGTGTTCTTATTTGTACTTAAATGTGAGACAAAATCAGCGTGAATATCCTAGGCTTCATTTGTCATTTTCAAACCTTATTGTCTGCTGACTTTGTGAGAATCCAAAGTAGGTCTTAGGAGGAGCCAAGACGCTCAGATTAAGTAAGGAGGATTCAAGGCGAGCATTGTGCTTGGAGTAGGTTAGTAGGACCGAAGATGAATAGAAAACTCGTAGTAAGGCGAGGAGTCTTGAAGGCAAGTTAAGAGGTCATCGTGGGTCGGGAGGTCTCTTGTAATTCCAACTTTTGTAACTACATTTGCTGATAGTGGAATTCTCTTTTATTTGGTGTGATTAGCACCCGTGGGTTTTTTTCAGAAGGGTTTTTGGCGACGTTAAAGACCATATTGTTATGTCTTTCTTATTCCACAATTTACATTATGCAGTAATTTTAGTTTTTGTCTAAACAGGTTGATTAAAAGTTTTGTGCGCATAAAACGCTATTATTATGTTTGTCAAATCTTACAACTGCAAACCTCTTTTTTGGCTTTCTCCTGCATGCACCGCAAAATAACCCTTTGGGGCATCCAAGCCTTTTGAAGCTGCTTGGTTCAGGTCAGAAAGACAGAGATCTTATAACTTGGAAACCAGAGAAAAAAAGATTTGTTTTCTGTTGGTCCTGATCAAACAACTTATCTAGTGTATATATAATGTAAAGGGCATGTGAAAAATTGTCCATGTCAGTTTTAACCAACTAGTAAATTGTAAGGAGGAAACATGGGATACATAATCTCGTGGCAAAGACATGGGGTTTGTTTTGTTACTCATCAGAAAATATCAGTCCACGTGAGGATAACAAAACTGATTTGAAATGTAAAGGTACAATTTCCCTCTCCATTTCAGATTACATCTAACAAAGAGAAACCCCAAAGAAGCAAAAGTGAGTAGGTGCAGTAATCTTGTTTTAAAGATAATGACTGTCCTCAGGGGCGGCTCAAGGTAAGGTCACTAAGGCGCTCCTCAATAAGCAAGGCCCCATCTCGCTGACTTATTTATATATTATTTTTTTCTTGTATTTTTTTTTTTTTAAAAGAATCATATTGTATATATTTTCTAGTGTATTCAAGCAAATCTTCTAAAATGTAATCATGTTGAAAAATAAAAGATTACAATCAAGATAGAGCATAATCTCAAGAAATATTAGTTGCTATTTTATATATTATTGCCACTTAATTTTCTTCATTTGGAAATTTGATATTTTTTTTCTTCTCAACACGTAGATTTCTTCTTCTCTCAAAAGAAAAACAACCTCAAACAATACAACTCGGTCATTTTGATTACCCTTTCATTATAAAAAAAATAAAAAATCATTCCAACAATATAGCTTTTTAGTTCAATATTTGAATAATTTTGTACTGGTTTTATTATTCTTAATTTCAGTCTTCGAGATTCATAATATATTTTTATATATTGACTTGTTTGGACAGAAGTTTTGTTATTTGTCTAACTTAAATCACGAATGTACGAATATGAATACAAGGAATTGAAGAGAAAAAACTTAATAACAGAAAATTTTATTGAATCCTAAAGAGGAGCTCTTAATTAGTTTCTATTAAAAGTTTAGGAGCTGAAACATATGAATTAGGAGTATGATCATAAAAAAATATATATTAATAAAATAAATTAAATAAGATCGTGCTTAAAATTTACAACGTAATAGAAATTATTAAATTGATTAGTCAAATGATCTACTAAATTCAAGATATATGTTGACGGTAGAATTTCGTCAACAATAAACCAGCCAGGTTACCTTAGGTTACTCTTTGGATTACCGGCTGATTAAGGTGTTTTAAAGTAGGATTGGTGTTTTTATGAACTGTATTGTAAAAACACAAAGGAAATTTTATAGTGGTTCACTCTATTGGATCAAAGTTACATCCACTGTTTGTATTATATATTCTGAGGAGCTTTACAGATTACACAAAAACTCTCTTGTTTCTTTCTTTTTTTCTTTTCGGAAAAACTCTGGACCTTTTCTTCATTGGGGTCCTTCCCCTTATATACTTGGGCTTCCTTCACAGGGGGTTTTTCTCCATAGGTAGATGCACTCAAGTGCTTCTCCTTTTAGCCCAACATAGCCCACTAATCAAGATCTTGTTCACTCAACCGATTAGTCTTCTATTCTGCTCTGTGAGTCTCCGTAATGCTTTCCTGTCCCCCCGGAGGGTGGTTTGTAAACTTGCCATTAATCTTTTTCGGTGGTCTCTCATCTTCGTATGTAATCCGCCACGTCTCGACGGAAGGCTTCCCTCGTCGCCTAGTGTTGCCTTAACCTCTTTCGTCCTTTCGAGTGACCTTCTCTGCGCGGTCGGGATCGTGACGCGCCGCCAGGCAGTTAGCATCCGTCGACGCCACATGGGATCGTCGCCCTAATCCGGACCTTGGCTTCAGGCTCTGCAGCTGACGTTGAGGGATTGAAGCGTCGAGGGTTGTGTGGATTGAAGCGTCGAGGGTTGTGTGTTTGGCGAAGAGCGAATGTGGCCACGTGTCGTGATTTTGTTGGTCCACGTCTCTATCACATTTTCCCACACAACAATATATATTAGCAACTCTTGAATCAAAAAATTTAATCATAATTTTGCAGTTTAGAAAGCCAAAGAGTATTTATATACATATTCATGATTTCTTCATTGAAGATTTACCAAACTATATATTCATGATTTCTTGTTGCTCCATCAGCATCGCTCATGGACCTCTAAGATCAGTATAAGCTTCTTTTGTTTGAGTCCTGAGAAGGATGGTGATTTCCTTATGAAAATATACACGGTATAATTTCACCTCTCTCTCTCTCTCTTCTTGTTTTGATAATTTGTTACATGATATTCTGTTCGTGAGCTATGTCTATCAATGTTTTGTTTGTCACATCTCGTCACATCTTTTCTTTGTCTTTCAAGCTTATCTCTTAAGATTCCATTTAAAGTAGTCAAAATTTATACTGATCGTAGGGGATTAACTTGGCCGACAAGAATTTTGGTTTCCGACGATTCCTTTTCTGTTGTTTATTTATAGTCCGATACTAATCCCCGAATAATTCAAGATCGAATTAAGCTCTTAATCGCGTAATATTTCAGACGGTTTCAGTTTTGAAAGCATTACTAGACTATATAAATTCTAATCTTAACTTTTTCTGTATTATATCCTAGGAATGACATCGTTACCCACAGTATCAACTCCCGAGCTCATATTGTATCCATCTACTGAAAAACATTATTCTCATGACTTCAACTTATCTGTTCGGCAATTAAGGATTTCTTTTGAATGTCACAGGGTTTCTCGGTAAGATGCTAACACCGTACTATACTTAGAAATTCTTGAAATTAAGATTCTCAAATTGTATATGCATTGAAAATTCTTCCACCTTAAATTGCAGTGAGAATTTATCGACCGAATTTACTTGATCGTAAAATATGAACTTAACATAAAACTTGCTACAGAATTTAGGAATACTAATATTAATTTCATAAATCCTTCAACACAAAATATAGCATGATATTTTTCAGAAAAATCCTTGACTTAAATACGTAAATTACATTATTTACTTTTGAGATTTTCTCAATCATTACAACAGTAATGTTTATATAAAATAAATCCGATTAACATTGATGAAATCATGATTTTCACAATCATTATTTTATCCTTATCTTGTCATTTTTAAAAAAAAAAGAACTTTCTTTTTACTTTATTATTTTTAAATTTTGTTGTTGTTTTAAATTTTAATTTTGTAAAATTAATTAAAATTCATCTTTTCGATTACTTAAATAAAATCAAAATTTTTCAATTTTAGTACTTAATAAATATGTTATACTCGTAAGAATGATACTTTTAAACTCATTTTTTATTATTTATTAGTGATATCGTGCACTTGCGATTGACACCACACCAATTACTTTGAAGACAAAAATTTCCCCGTGTAAATTGAAATATATTTTATTTCCCACACTTGATCTTTCTTCTCTACAGTAAGTTGCAGAGATAGCTCTTGCGTAGGAACTGGGGGCGGGATGCTCCATCGCAGCAGTTCTCTTAACAGCGAACGACATAAGGGAAGGGGTGGAATCTATCCGTATCTGACGCTTAGTGTTTTTTACCCAACTAAATAGCTTTAATATTGGTCATGTGTGAGATAATTTTTGCCCATACACTAACATTAAAAATTTAATTCGTTACAAAACAGTAAATGTTGAACTTTAGGTTGCATATAATGGTGCATAGCCCAAAAATCAATGCTCGAATTTTATTTAGAATAAAATCTATGAGATATGAAAAGGGAAAGTATTTTCTTAAAAATATTATGGAGTATTTCTTATAACTTGATGGATTAAGTAATTTGGTAACTTATTCTCCGATAAATAATAAGAGAAATACTTTACATAGTTTGTGTCTACTCTTCTTATGATAAGTGTGGCTAACAAATAGCTGGATAAAAAGGCACAAAATAAGAGAGGCAAAAATTTGTTGAATCTCTATCAAATTTCCTTCTGTCTCCCCAAGTCATCCACATGTGCTTCATGTCATGTCTGGGCAGCTCATTTATTGATGAAAAATGCATCAAATAGCATATTTTATAGGTGTATTTAGAGTATATAACATATTTTTTAAATGTTGGTGAATAATTATAGCATGTTTTAAACTCTCAATCTAAACAAATATCTTGTTTTCCCAATTTACCCCTTCTGCTAGGGTTTCTATATTTTCTTTTCTCAGCCGCCCTCATTCTCTCTCTCCATCTCTCTTTTCTGTTCATCTATAACCCATCCTCTCGCGAGCTCTTTGTAAAAATAATCTACTAAAAAAGCTCTCTTCATAAAATGACAATTCAAAAATTTTTATTTGCAAAATGACTTTCTTTTAAAATATGACAATTAAATAATAAGTAACAGAATTTAATGAAATGACGTGGCAAATTTAACTTTTTGGAGAAAGAAAAACTAAAAAAAAGGAACCCCAAACCCTCCATCAAGCTCCTTTCTCCTCCCTTACGTACTGTCATGGCAAACTTTTTTTTATTTCTTTTCATTTATTCTCCCCTAAGGAATGATTAGGTCGATAACACTACACCACAAAAGGCCTTTCGTAGCTGACGAAAAACGCTATTAATCACTATCAATAGCGCTTTTAGAGCGCTAGGACAGCGGGTTCTATTATAAATCCTAAGAAAACATAGCGTTTCAGGAGAGTTATAAAAAGCGCTATAGAATTGAAGTATTATAGCGTGTAAGAAAAGTTATTTTCATCCTCTTACAGCTCTTTAGCATAGCTACGATATAGATTAATAACTTTTTTTCCCTGTTATGTTCATACTGTTGTAACTTTTTAAAATTATTATTGATATCCTTTTGAATTCATTCAAATAAATGATAATTCCGAGACATGTAATATATCTAAATAGGAACATTCAAATTAAAACATAAAAACATTCAACATATCAATTGTTATCAGTATCTACCAAGCTGTCAATAAAATTACGTCTACAACATAATTCATACAGTGTCCAAAACCTTAACATTCAAAACAAGTAAAGAAAACAGAGGAATAGTTTGACATATCAAAGTATCTAAAACGTCTAAGTGAAATGGTGAAGTAAATTCTTCCATCTTGATAAAATGCTTCAACAAAAAAGTCAGCTCCACTATTTAACCTGCAAGAAAGTGATCCACTATCAAAACAATAATCAATCTCAACTAAAACTTCCACCATTTAACCTATAAATAAAGCAAAGACTAGTTACACCATTCACAACTACATAGCCACATTCACATATGTTTTGCAATGAGTTAGAAGAAACATGACTTCAATGATGCACTAGACAAAAATTTAATGCCAAACTTGTAAAACAGAGAGTATCTTACATGTATTGGTATGTAGATAGTTGGAGAAAGCTACATGAGTCTTTGTTGCCTATATACAAAAGTCCGAAAAGAAAAAAAAAAAAGGTGCTATTACAATCTTGCAAATATGAAGAGAAAAAAAGATTCCGTTGATGTATACCCTCCAATTGGAGATGCAAGTTATAGATACAATCTTGCCCTGGAGTCTTGTCTTCCACCATTTAACCTGTAAATAAAGCATTAAGTATCTATAAGGAGATGCAAGTTATAGATACATACCTGCTGCAGGAAGGCAGAATTATTGGAGCTTAAATAGCAAGAATCTATAGGAACCTGAAAAGGAGAAAATTTGTGACACTTTGAACATTCATTTGAACTTAAAAACCATCAATCAAACACAGCCATAAGACGGGAAAAAAAAGGCTAAAATTGTGGAAATAGTTCAAAGAAGATAGAGACAACAAACAATATACTTAAAAAGACATTCTACCAATTCCATTTTTGGAAAGTAGAACAAATTAACACATTTACATACAGTCTACCAATTCCATTTTTGGAAAGTTGAACAAATTGACACATTTACATTGTTTCCCTTGATATTTGTACTGATTCACAAAATATTGTTCGGTAGTATAACCAAGAACTAAAAAGAATTGAATTCATACCATAGAACGTTGTGCGGAGAATATGGCATTCATGATTGCACATACCTGAAAGGTGAATTAAAAAAATAAGAAAATAAAGCACAGACATGAATGAAAAGAAAATAAGAAACACGTAATATTCTCTTCAGCCAAAAAAGAAAACACAATTAAAAAAAAAATACTGTTCGGGCCCATCTGAAGATCCCTGGAAGCATAAAATATGCCATCCATATAATAGTAAAAATAGTTAAAATACATTAAATTTAAAGAAGTGAAAAGAAACTTTCAAGGCCAATGGAATGTAGTCTCTTACAAACAGCATTACTAAAGTGTAAAATCATAGACAAACGCTAACCAAAAGAAAACCTAAAGGAACGGTAATTATATCATTATCCTAGAAACTGATGTCCAGCTATTCTTAATAGCAAATAATCATCAATGTGAAAGAGTTAATTCAGAAAAGATTAAGCTCCCTTGTATATAAGCAGTAAATTTATCTCCAATTCTCAGACAAACTATATCTTTTTTTGAGTCACAAGCAAGGTATATATGTGCCACAAATAGTAGGCTGAATAAGGGGACCGAAAAGCCATGCTTCTATAGAAGGGCTGACAATTTGCTGCCATGGACAACGAAAACTATAAGTCTACACAAATACTGCCAAGAAAACAATCTAATAAAACTAACTAGAAATTCCATAAGAAAGCTGGACTTGTCTTTCAAACGCAAACATATAAAAACGAAATAGAAAGATCAAGCTGAAAACCAAACAGAATTAAAAATTTGCCTGTGATCATTAGACCTTCTGATCCTAGAAAACGGCCAAACCATACTGCTACGGAACTACTGATAAGGGAAAAAAATAAGCCATGTTTTACTCACATCATCAAGAGACGGATCCCAAAATTAATCGAAAAGCCACCAAGGAAAAACAAGGTTGTAATCAACCTCCACACCTACAATTAGGGGTGAACCTACAATTAAGGGTGAAATCAGAAGAGAGTTTTACTCATAGTAATAAGAAAACTTAGTGAATAAACATGCAACGTCTTGATTAAGCAACAAAATACATAATTAACACCTATCCATACCTGAAAACGATGAAATACATATGGGTAATACAAGGCAAGATCTAACTTATCATAAAGTCCCAGTTGATAGCCCACAGTTGTCAACAAGCACAGGGTCTCATAAGCCTTACTTATGGGCGGCAGTGACTTGTAGTACCTGGACGAAAGAAACAGTAAAGGATTGAAAATTAAAATATAAAAACAGCCACAGAACATTACACTCACAGGTGACGGGATAAATAATAATGAACACAGATAGAACAGAATGAAGAAATTTGTTCTTTATTAGATATCCTACTACTGCTTTTATAAGTACTACTGTTTTTATCTCTTCAGAATAGCACAAAAGAGATAATGAGATCAGATGGAACTGATAGATGTATCACACTTGTTTCTCAAATTGATGCCTCACACCAAGTCCAAGGCGTTACGGATTAAAGCCCTAACCTTTACTATCAACACAATACCTTGACCAGACAAGGAAGAGAATCCCTATCAACATTAGGCTGAACACTTGCACTAGAGCAGGCCCCCTGAGACACAGACTCCTGAGACTGAGAAGACTGGGAATGATGTCCATCCTCTCTCTAGCGAAAAAATTAGGAGATAAGAATGATATTCATCAGAAATGTGTAACACTATATAGTAAAATGAGTCATGATCTTCATCAGAAATGTAGAATGCTGTTTAGCAAAATGAGTTAGCATTGACAACCAAAAACAACACAAAGCACAATATAAACTTTTATCAGAATCTCAAATTTCAACCCCTCATGCGATAAGACAAATACCAAGTGTAAATAAAATAAAATAAGGATATAAGAGTGAATCATCCATTCACTGATTTCTACTTACCATCTTTTTGGCGCTAGGAGAACCTTCAAACCCATCATTCAAGACCTGTCATAGCAAGTAATGTATTAAACATTTAACAGAGAACAGGGTACTCGAACTAAAATATGAAACTCAAAAACTAAAGACACCACATCAGCAAATTGAATGAAAATTTAAACTGAATATGATGACCTCATTAAACCTATCATTATAAACTTAATCCGATTTAAATAAAAAGGACATGGAATATATCATGTTTGTTCTAATTCCCAGACTTGCACGAATGACTTGGTTAGACTGTTTTTAAGCTTCCATTGGTTTCACCTACCTTTTCCACTTTACTTCAATATCCTCTGTATATTGAATTAGTACAAGAATACTAGTACAAGATAAGGGGGCAGAAATTATTATATATTACTAAAGGAGAGTGCTTTTCACTGTTCATTAAGAGATAAAACACTGTTTTTTGTACAGTAATTTTTTTGGTCTCTTTTTTGCCTATGGTTTACTTTCTCCGTGTATTTTAGTGTGTGGTTTTTTGGTCTTTTTGGCTGGTTTACTCTCTCCGTGTGTTTTAGTGTGTGGTTTTTTGGTCTTTTTGGCTGCCTATTATGTGAGTTCTGACTTTATTATTTCATTTTTTTAGTTTCTTTTTTGCCTTTGGTTTTTTCTCTTCGGTATGTTTTAGCGTGTGGTTTTTTTGTCTTTTTGGCTGCCTATTGCGTGGTTCGGATTTCAATGTTTTCGCGCTTGTCCGTTCTCTCATTCTTTCTTCTTTCTTTCATTTGGCTTCCGCCTATGGTTATTAGGGTTTCTTTTCTCTCTCTCTCTCTCTCTCTCTCTCTCTCTCTCTCTCTCTCTCTCTCTCTCTCTCTCTCTCTCTCTCTCTCTCTCTCTCTCTCTTTTTGTGCTTTTGTTTTCTTCAGCTTTGGGTCTTCGGTTGGTTTCCTCTTTAGCTGATATTTTTCTTTGGCTGCTTCATCCATTCTTTGTTCTGTCGAAGGTTTGTCTCTTATTCGTTGCTTTATTTATTTTGGGTTTTACATGTTCTTGATTCATGCCTTCTGTTGATGGTTTTTCTTATGTATTTAGCTTGCGGTTTTTTTTTTCGTCGTTTAGATTTCCGTGTTTTTTCTCTTTCGTTTCTTGGTTTTTTCCTCTTTTTTTGTCCGCGTTGTTCTTTTTTTTTTTAATCACTTTGTTCTTCTGTTGTTGGTTTTTTTCCCTCTTACTTTTCTATTGTTTTTTTTTTCCTTCACTTAACTGATGATTCAGGAATGTTCTTGGAAATTTTCCCTCTATTTAGTAGCTGATCCATTTGTTCACACAGTGGTTTACGTGGTGCTTGATCTGTGCAGGTAAATCATTTGATTGAAGATTTTTTTACTTGCTGATTTTGTATCTGCCATTTGTCTCAATCGATTTCCTTTGCATTTATTAATTTGCTGATGCATGTTGATGATCTGTAATCCATAGGCTATTAATTTGTACTTTTGCATTGATTTGTGTTTTTTTTTTTTTAGGCTTATTAATGACTTGGAGATTTTTTTGTACGAAATTTTTCTTGGAAAAAAGGGAAAAAAAAGTTTTCTTTTTTATTTTATTTTATTTTATTTTAGGTCCTTACTTTTCTATGCTTTTTATTTTTTTATTTTTTTTCCATCATTTTACTGATGATTCTCGAATGTTCTTCAAAATTTTCCCTCTATGCTTTTCATTTACATTTTTCATGCACCGCCTTATAACCAGTACGTGAAACATTGCTATTGGTTATCTTATTCTTTATATACATAAAAAGTTGTTGTTATATATTTTAATAAATTCTCTCCCGTTTTCTCCTTCACAGCAAACATCCTTCCTTCTCTATTTCATCGTTCATCATTTATTGCTCTGCTTTACCTTGGTTTATTTATTACCCCATTGTGTTAGTTCTGTTTCTTTGGTTTTGACTTGGCTGGTCGATATAGGCTGATTAATGCAGGACTGAAAATATTCCAGGTATTACTAAGTATGTTTGTCTTATTTTTACCTGTAATCCTTACCAAGTGTATAGTAGATAGAATGTTTAAATATTTACTTTTTTCTTACTTTTTACTTACTCTAACGTTCTTCACTTTTTGTTTCCCTGAACTTATTTTGATCTATTTATTGCTCAGCCCTTCAACTTATTTCTGTTTCATCTGTATTTGGCTTGCTTTGTAGTACGTGTTTAAGGCCATATTCAGAACATTACAGGTACTTTTACTACTTATTTCCTATGTGTTGCTTATTTAGTCTACAGTCATAAAATCTTTACTCTTTACATTCCTGATTCTTCTTCTTTTTTAGTACGTGGCGATGATGACTAATTTCAATTTTGGCCAATTAAATTTGATCAAATCTGTCCAAAGATTGCCGTGAACATCTCCGTGTGTTTTAGTGTGTGGTTTCTGGTCTTATCGGCTACTTATTGTCTGAGTTCTGACTTTATTGTTTCATTTTTTTAGTTCCTCTTTTGCCTTTGGTTTTTTTTTTTTTTTTTTGCCATCTCTTTTAGTTCACCTGGTAGTCTTTGGACAGTCTTTACCTTGCTATGGCCATTTTAATCTGTGTGGCAAATGTGATATTTGACTAATTTTTGTGCCTTTATGCAGTTGCCATAGTTATTACTATCAGGTAGCCATAAAATGGTCATAAAAATATAAGTCAGATTATTTGCCACACATTGCTGACAATACCTAATGTCTGAGCCATATTTCCTCAGAAATTACATTCAATGTATCTCTAACTATCTAAAATTTTATTTTAAATTATAGTATATTTCATAATTATTGAATACAATTGTTTAAATATTTGCTTTCTTATCCTCTCTTACTTGCTCTAACATTGTTGAGTTTTTCGTTGTTTCATCTTACTTTGGGCTATATGCTGCTCAATCCTTATTGATCCTTTTGATAATGATATATGTATATATGTATATTCATTCTTTGATTACGTATTTGATCCTTACTTGCCATTTGTACATGCGAATGGAATAAATATTTACTGCTGCTTTTGTCAACTTCTCACTACTCTTTTTTTTAGTCTGTAGTAAGTAATGGTGCTTAATAGCCTTTTATACATGCGAATGCATTTTTTGATTAATTATTTGATCCTTCCCTTTTGTACATACGAATGCTAAAAATATTTTTTGTCCCTTTTGTCCACTCCTGATTGCTCTTTTTCTTTACCCTGTAGTGATGATGGTTGATAGATGAAATATGGCGCTGAAGATAGGAAAACATAAATACAATTTTTTTTTTTTTCCTAATTTATATTTTGCACAGATTATGTTCTTCATTTTTCTTATACATTTAATATTGTAAATTATAAATTTATCTCATTATATACACATAATCACTGTACATATTTCATATATTTTTTGTATTTCCATTATTTTTTCTTTCTCTTTTATTTCTCATTAATTACATAAAAATTTATCAATCTATGTTTATCTAATCTTATTAAAAAATTTAATAAAGGATTTATAAACTAAACTTTTCATAATTGACAAAATGATAACACATAATTAATAAAATCATAACATATATAAAATAAAAATTTGTTGAATAAAATAAAAATATAAAATATAAAATATAGTTTTTAAAAACGTTTAGTACTAATTTATGCAAATGATTTAGATACTGTACACATATTCAATACATTAAAAAATTAAAACATTTTTTAATCTAAAAAAAAGTTTAAAATATAAATCTCTATTATTATCTTAAAAATAACATTTTCTCCCTTTTTAAAATTATGTTTAAAACAAAAATTTACTAAATAAAGTAAAAACAAGTGTATGTAAGACAAATTTAAATAAAATTTAAACTACATTTATAGAAATAATTTACATATTATTTTTAACAAATAATACATAAAAACTTTTAACGTCCTTTTGTATCAATAATAATTATGTAGACAACATTCTATACAATAAAAGTATCATTACAATCTCTAAAAAATCTTATGCTGATTTACTCAACTACTTATAACTTTCTAAATATAATAATACTAATTTCTTATATATTATTGTTCCCACAACTCTTGATCTATTATCATAGATATTCTTAATATGTATATGATCTAGGAAATTCTTTTCATATTTACCAACACTGCAACACAATAATAGTAAATTAGATATTTACTTAATGCTCATATTACGATCAACAGATGAATAAGACAAATTACACAAAAAAGAGGTCATGATCAAAATTATTTTCGCATCGTATGACTTCAGAAATGGACCACTATTCCAATGACATGATCGATCAATATCCAGATCATGTCAATAGAAATTATGAAATTACACCAATCACAATATCTCGGTCCAGATTTGATACGATGCTTGGACTGTTGCAGTCTACATCTAGCGGTATGTTGGTCTCACTAAGATCTCAAATCTACAATAAAAATATTATATCATTATCCATATCAACTATTAGTGTTTACTTTACATTTTTTGTTATAGTTATCCCTAATACATACAATGATCTTGGAGACTGTTCTTACAACTGTCAATATTGCAGTGCTCAATTCTGGTTTAATGAACGCATAAAAAAAACCAATCCACCTCAATTTAATCTTTGCTGTCAACATGGAAAAATTGAATTGCCTTTAATCCAAAAAACACCTCCTATACTAGATGAACTACTTAATTATCATGGAGGCCCAATAAGTTCTCACTTCCGAAAAAATATACGAACATATAATTCTATGTTTGCATTCACATCTTTTAGAGCTAATATAGAAACAAGTACACAAAACTCAAATGGCCCATATATTTTCAAAATAAGTGGACAAGTGCATCATCTTATTGGATCTTTATTACCAGTTAATAATAATCCCCCAAGATTTGCACAACTATATATATATGATACAGAAAATGAAGTTAACAATCGAATGGCATCATTTTCATTCAATAATGAATCAAAAAATTTAACCAAATCAATAACTGAAAATTTAATTAATATGCTGGATAGTACAAATAAATTAGTCAAACCTTTTAGAATGATCAGAGACATATATAAAGAACATGAAATACCATCAATGAAATTAAGACTTATAAACCGAAGAAATACAGATAGTAATCAATATGAATTACCTACTTCAAGTGACATAGGTGGCTTAATAGTAGGAGATATTGGTGAATATGAGCAAGGAAGAGATATTATTATCGAAGATAGAACAGATAATTTACAAAGAATTACAAAATTACATCCATCTTATATGGCCTTACAATATCCTTTGCTATTTCCATATGGTGAAGATGGATTTCGAACAGATTTAAAATCAACTTCATATAATTCAAATAACAAATCTACAAGAAAAAGAATTTCTATGCGAGAATTTTATTGTTATCAACTACAAGAATGAGAAACTCACGGCAATACCCTCTTTAGAAGTGACAGACTATTCCAACAATATGTAGTTGATGCATATGCTTCTGTAGAAGAAGACCGTCTAGACTATGTTAGAAAAAATTAAAAAAATTTAAGATCTGAAATTTACCAAGGAATTCAGGATGCTATTACAAGAGGAGATACAAATGCACAAGCAATAGGAAAAAGAATTATTCTTCCTGCCAGTCACACTGGAAGTCCAAGATATATGATTCAAAACTATCAAGATGCGATGGCAATTTGTAGACACAATGGAAATCCTGATTTATTTATAACATTTACATGTAACCCAAAATGGCCTGAAATTACTAGAGCCCTAGCAAAAATACCTGGTCAAAGACCTGAAGACAGACCCGACATTATTACAAGAATTTTTAAAATGAAATTAGAACATGTTTTATCTACTATCTGTCACGCCCCCCAAACGGGGTGGGTGACGTGGAGCTCGATTAGGGATTAATAAAACAGATCCCCAACCGGGTCCCACACTTAGCTGCATTAACATATAAATAATCTACATAATCCAGGAGCCTCTGACACACAGGGCTCCACCCCACAGGACATACAGTATCATACATACATGTTCATGTAAATAAACAATTACAACAGACATCATCCACAGTCTAGTAAATCCAAATATTAGTTAAGTTTACAGAATTTCTCAAATTCCTTACATTTGCTCAAGAGGATAACACAATCCTCACTTGCTCGATCCGTAGCACAACTCAGCCACGATGCACCGCTCCTCGAATCTCCGGGAGGGGTTTAAACATTTGAAACATGAGCGAAAGGCCCGATGGGATATAATTTGAAATAATTTAAATAAACGAATAAATAAATAAGTGCGTAAATAAAATAAATAGACATTCAGCCCAAGCACGAACAGTAGGAACCTCACATCCTTTTTCTCAAAGGAAATATAATGAAACTAATCAGACATACAGGCTTGACGAGTAATTAGTACAAATTACTCACCTCACCAAGTGCCTCGCCTACCGGACCGGTTTTAGGTTCTGCCCCGAGGATGCACTCTCCGCATCCTATCTAGGCTTCTGACAATAGACTCTATTACCAGTTCACAAGATCTCTTATCTTAAGAAATCATCCGTTTAACATTATGAAATCGCTCATATGACCCCACGAACTACTCAAGCCCTTGGGCCCCATGACCGAATAACAAGCCATGAGGTTCCATGACTAGACAAGCTATGGATTCCATGGACAGGACAAGCCAAGGATTTCCATAAACTAACAAGCCATGGTTTTTAAAACATTTTTTCTTTTCGCAAACCAATCCCTTTCTTTAAAACATTTTCAAGGCCAAAATCTTCTTTGAAAACAGCTCACAAGGAAAAGGGATAGAAATCCTACCTCGCACAATCAAACACAGGACTAAGCGTTGCCTTTTCCGACTTCCGCTTCCTCAAGCCCCTTGATCTGAATCCACAAATCCACGACGATACAAAACACCACTTTAGGATCAATCCTCGGTCCTAAAGTAATCAAATCTCAATCATATACCAAGATTTTCCAATTAGTGTGCCCTAATCAATTTTCATGTTTCAAATTCCATTCCAAGGGTTTTAAATATCAAATCGGGATTAAAGATGCTAATCCTCTCATCCCAAGTCCCCAAATGAAGCTAATTTGGGTTCTCCCAAAAACAGGGTCAAAACGACAATTTCAGGCCAAACAGGGTCAAACCCCGTGTACACCGGTCGACCGGAGGCAGAGTGCATCACCACCGGTCGGCGGTCTTTGTGCATTCCGGTCGACCCGGTCCGGTCGGCCGGTGGCCGTAATGAGGTCCGGTCGACCCGATGCGGTCGGCGGTGGACATCTCGATTCGCGAAAAATTGCGGAAATCGGTCAAAATCCTGCAAATCCAGTCCCAAATCACAAAATCTCAAGGGACAACCACTAGATCTGGGTTCTAGGTCCTAAAACAAGTCCAAAGAACCCAAGATCTCCAATTTCTACCCTAGTTTCACTCGAAAATCATCAAAATCCGTTTTGAACCAAAAGTAAGTTTTTGAATCCGAAAAACTTGAAGTCCAAGAGAGGTTCTTTCAGTAATCTTACCTTGAATCCTTCTCTTGATGTTGAAAACTCTTCGAAATCACTCTTGGTTCGAATCCGATCTTGAATTGAGACAAAAATGAGAGAGAGAGAGGGAGAGAGTGTTCGGGAGAGTGAAGAGAGAGAGAGAGAGAGAGAAACGTACGGGAAGGAAAGAAAGAAGGAAAGAAAAGAAAGAAAAAAAAAAGAAAAAGAAAAGAAAAGGAAAAGTAAAAGAAAATGACGTGTAAAATATAACAGTCCAGAAATGCGCCCATACACATACGGATTAAAATAAATTACTGTAAAATAATTTAAATACCTTGGAATCATTTAAACTCAATTAATTATATCGGATTAGGCACACTAATAATCTTAATTACCTTAATTAATCTCAATTAATTCTTCATGTTCTGACTCCACCCCCTTAGGCAATTTCGTCCTCAAAATTAAAACTCACCTCAAAGTGCAAACAGATGCGGATAACGTTCATCGCCGTTTCAACTCCCATGTTGCTTCCTCAACACCATGGTGCTGCCACGGCACTTTCACTAACGGAATCTCACGATGACGCAGACTCTTCATCTTTCTGTCAAGAATCGAACTGGTGCCTCCTCGTAAGGCCAGCGTCATCATATCAGACGGAACGTCAACCCACCGCACTACTGCTTCCGCTCAGGTTGACATTTCGAAGCATGGAGACATGAAACACGTCATGCACGTGAGATAACTCAGCGGTAAAGCCAACGATGCGCCACCACTCCGACTCGTTGCACGATCGGGAATGGTCCCACATACCTTGGTGCGAGTTTTCCTTTCACACCAAACCGGTAACTCCCTTGCGTGGAGAAACCTTCAACAGAACAAAGTCGCCTTCTTGAAATTCCGGAGGCCTCGCCTCCTGTCAAAGATAGCTCTTCGGCGACTTTGAGCTATCAATGGACGTTCTTGAATCACAACTATCTTCTCATTGTTCTCTTGAATGACATCCGGTCCGGTTGTAAGTCTATCCTCTGGTTCCAACCAACAAGCAGGTGACCTACAAGGACGACCATACAACGCCACAAAGCGGTGCCATACCGATACTTGGCCTTGATAGCTGTTGTTGTATGCAAATTCAGCGGTGCGGTATTTCTTCCGATTCCCGCCAAAATCAAGAACACAAGCACGAAGCATATCCTCCGAATCTGAATAACTCTTTCGGATTGTCCATCCGTCTGAGGATGAAATCTTTGTCTTTGAAGTTCAATTCTGTTCCCATGGCTTCCTGGAAACTTCTCCAATACCTTGCATTGAAACACGTATCACGATCGGGGCGTGATAGACGGTGGCACCCGTGTAACCTCACAATGTGCTCGGTACAATTCTGCGAGAATCTTGAGAATACGTCGCATGGAACGGTATGAAGTGCGCGGACTTCGTCAACCGATCTACCACCACCCAGATGGCATCGTGCCTATGCTCAGTTCTCGGTAGTCCCATCAGAAAATCCATCGTGATATGTTCCCATTTCCATTCAGGGACAGGAAGAGGTTGCAACTCTCCCGCTGGCTTCTGGTGCTCAGCTTTAACTCGGAGGCAAGTCACGCATTCCGAGACGTACTCACGAACATCTCTTTTCATGCCTCTCCACCAGTACTGTCTTTTCAAGTCCTGGTACATCTTGGTACTACCCGGATGAATGGCGTACCTAGATTTGTGAGCTTCATGCAGAATCATCTTCTTTACCTCATCCACCTTAGGAACAGCAAGGCGGTTGCGAAAATACAAGGCTCCATCCTCCCGGATTCTCCAATCCTCGAATCGTTCTCCATTCTGGATCCGAATCCAAATTCCTTGAAGATGAGGATCTTGCCATTGATTCTGCTTAACTTGTTGCACAAGAGCTGGCGCGGAGATCAGATTATACACCACGGCCTGGTTATAATTCTCATGGTACTGAAGATCATACTCACTCACCACTTCAGTCCTCTTCCAATCCTCCAAAGCTAAGGACGCTTGAGTCCCGGCGTTTTCCTACTAAGGGCATCAGCCACCACATTAGCTTTTCGGGGATGATCTTGTGGGGTGAAGTCATAATCTTCCATGTACTCTACCCATCTCCTCTGTCTGAGGGTTCGGATCTTTCTGAGTAAACAAGTACTTTAGACTCTTATGATCGGAGAAGACCTGAAATCTTGCTCCATAGAGATAACATCTCCATATCTTGAGCAAATATTACCGCTGCTAACTCCAAGTCATGCGTGGGGTAGTTCCGCTCGTCTACGGTCTCGATTGGCGAGATCGTAAGCTACTACATGTGCGCTTTGCATCAAGACACAAAAGCCCAACCCCAGGGCGTTAGAGTACACCTCGTATGGCTCCTCGGTATTGGAATCGTCAGGAATCGGTGCGCTTGTCAACCTTACCTTCCAATTCACGAAAAGCATGTTCATTGACATCCACTCGAATCGACTTCTTTCTTGGTTAACAGTCATCGATGCGGCGATACCAAAGTCCTTCCCACCGCCCGGTAATACCTGTGAGTCGAGAAAGCTTGGATCTCTGCCACATTTTTGGCCTTTCCACTGTATACAGTCTCAATCTTAGAAGGATCTACAGAAATTCCTGTCCGAAATCACATGGCCAAGGAACTTCACCTCTGTCATTGAAGTCACACTTCTCCTTCTTCGCATACAAGCGGTGTTCTCGAAGAGTGCGAAGAACAATTCTAAGATCTTTTTAACGCATGTTCTTCCCGGTCTTCGAGTAGACCCGGTATGTCGTCAATGAAGGCGATCCGCGAACCCGATCCAAATACGGCCGAAAAACACGGTTCATCAAATCCATGAATGCGGCGGGGGCATTTGTCAACCCAAATGGCATTACCGAAACTTCGAAGTGCACATGCCGAGTTCTGAAAGTAGTCTTCGAATATCCTCCTCCCTGATTTTCAATTGGTGGTACCCGGACCTCAAATCAATCTTAGAGTAGAACGTGATCCACCCAACGATCGAACAATTCATCGATCCTCGGCGGTTGGTACTTGTTCTTCACAGTTACCTGTTCAATTGTCGGTAGTCAATGCACAACAAGAGATCCGTCGTGCTTCTTCACAAATAACACGGTGCACCCCAAGGAAGCACTATTCTGGATATATCCCTTCTCGCCAGCTCTTCAAGCTGTGTTCTTAATTCCTTCATCTCGCCCGGAGCCATCCGGTATGGAGGAATGGAAATAGGTGCCGTTCGGGAACCAAATCAATGCGAATTCAATCTCCCGATCCGGTAAACCCGGTAGATCCTCAGGAAATACGTCTGCAAACTCATCCAGTACAGGGATTTCCACACTATCTCCGATCACTACAGATTCACCTTCCAAGGCAAGAAGGGAGGAGAAACATGCTAGATTCTTCCGTCCCCCAACGCTGTACTTCAACAGTCGTTCCCCAAGGACTGGGTTCATCTCTGCCTGATAAGCAATCGCGGTTCCGGAATTTGTCACCAAGGTCACCTTCCTACGGTAGCAATCAACAATTGCACCGTGCCTTGACAGCCAATCCATTCCGAGCACCACATCAAACAGGGTCATCGGAAGGATAATCAAGTCTGCTCTCAATCGCTCACCACCAATCGTGATTTCACACGACTTATACACACTCATCACCTCCACACATCCCAGTGGGGAGTTCAAAGTCATCGGGACTTCTAAGTTCTCAGATTTCAGTTTCAAAGTCCGAACAAAGGAACTGGATATAAACGAGTGTGTGGCACCCGTATCAAATAACACGTGAGCAAAAGAATGAGAGATTAGAATCATACCCTCAACCACCGCGTTGCTGGTCTGACCTCCAGAGCTGCCTCCCGCCAGGGTATAAGCTTGTCCCTGTACTTTTCCCTTTCCTCTGTCACCAACATTGGGCCCGCTGGGCGGGCCTATACTGTTAATGGCGGAGGTGGTTATCTTGGTCTCGGCGGCAGGGCCAGGCTGTATACTGAGGGCGGCTGATGGGTCGGCCGGGAGGGTATGGCATATGTTGCGGGCGTATGGCGGCATGTCTGTGGCAGCCCTTCTTGGCTATAGGAAGCATCACTTTGGGCTTGTTGAGCCGGCGGCGGTGGGACAATTCCTCCTAATATGGCCCACCTGCCCACAATGGTGACACTTGGGCCCCGTACGGAGCATTCTGTCACTCCCAGACGAACTCGCCACCACTTGCCACTTCTTGATTCACGGTTTCTTCTACCACTCCGGCATGGTCCACCCAGAAGCGGAGGGTCTACGGAAAGCAGAGGGTCTACCCGAGCGGAGACCCGACCTGCTTCTTCTTCTTTACTTTGACGATAGGCCAGGTTATCCTGTTCCACCCTTGTAGCAGCAGCTATCAAATCCCGGAAGTTCCGAAGTCTTAGAGCCACCAAGGATCTCCTTACAGAGTTCTTGAGGCCCCTCTCAAACTGGAGACATCTCATGTGTTCAGACTCCACTAGAGATGGCGCAAACCGGGATAGGTCATTAAACCTAGCCTCATAGTCCCTCACAGACATGTCACCTTGCTGCAGCGACATGAATCCCAGGTCATCCCTGTGACATCCATCCTCCTCTTGACCTGCTTCCACCAAGTGTTTGCTAACCCTTCCATCTTGTACACCGCAAATTCCACCCAGTATTCATTTGGAACTCCCATAGTACTCAAGTGCTTAACTATGGAGTCAATCCAAAACTCAGCTTCCTGGGGTCCTCCCTCACTGTTAAACGTGGGGATAGGCGCTCGCCTGAATTCCCGGAAATACCCTTGTTTCCGATCCTCAGCCGGTCGCTCATTCCGAGCTCTAGTGGCCATGCCTTGAAAGGCAGTAAACATGGCATCAAAGAATCCTTGATTCGGTTGTTCCGGCTGGTTACCTAATCTGCGGCGAGGCGCCATTTCCTTCAACTGAAATCAAACTAGACTGTTCAGTGGATAACAGATGTCACACATGTATGTACAATCCCGGGGTTCTTAACCTAATGCTCTGATACCACTCTTGTCACGCCCCCCAAACGGGGTGGGTGACGTGGAGCTCGATTAGGGATTAATAAAACAGATCCCCAACCGGGTCCCACACTTAGCTGCATTAACATATAAATAATCTACATAATCCAGGAGCCTCTGACACACAGGGCTCCACCCCACAGGACACACAGTATCATACATACATGTTCATGTAAATAAACAATTACAACAGACATCATCCACAGTCTAGTAAATCCAAATATTAGTTAAGTTTACAGAATTTCTCAAATTCCTTACATTTGCTCAAGAGGATAACACAATCCTCACTTGCTCGATCCGTAGCACAACTCAGCTACGATGCACCGCTCCTCGAATCTCACAGGGAGGGTTTAAACATTTGAAACATGAGCGAAAGGCCCGGTGGGATATAATTTGAAATAATTTAAATAAGCGAATAAATAAATAAGTGCGTAAATAAAATAAATAGACATTCAAATTTTGAAGCAGAGCAGCCGGAACCTCACATCCTTTTTCTCAAAGGAAATATAACGAAACTAACCAGTATTACAGGGCTTCAGCGAGTAATTAGTACAAATTACTCACCTCACCAAGTGCCTCGCCTACCGGACCCGGTTTGGGTTCTGCCCCGGGATGCACTCTCCGCATCCTATCTGGCTTCTGACAATAGACTCTATTACCAGTTCACAAGATCTCTTATCTTAAGAAATCATCCGTTTAACATTATGAAATCATTCATATGACCCCACGAACTACTCAAGCCGCGGGCCCCATGGTGAACAAGCCATGAGGTTCCATGACTAGACAAGCTATGGATTCCATGGACAGGACAAGCCAAGGATTTCCATAAACTAACAAGCCATGGTTTTTAAAACATTTTCTTTACATAAACCAATCCCTTTCTTTAAAAACATTTTCAAGGCCAAAATCTTCTTTGAAAACAGGCTCACAAGGAAAAGGGATAGAAATCCTACCTCGCACAATCAAACACAGGACTAAGCGTTGCCTTTTCCGGCTTCCGCTTCCTCAAGCCCCTTCAGTCTGAATCCACAGCGAGCGCTGATACAAAACACCACTTTAGGATCAATCCTCAGTCCTAAAGTAATCAAATCTCAATCATATACCAAGATTTTCCAATTAGTGTGCCCTAATCAATTTTCATGTTTCAAATTCCATTCCAAGGGTTTTAAATATCAAATCAGGGATTAAAGATGCTAATCCTCTCATCCCAAGTCCCCAAATGAAGCTAATTTGGGTTCTCCCCGAAAACAGGGGTCAAAACGACAATTTCGGCCAAAGGGGTCAAACCCCGTGTACACGGTCGACCGGAGGAGAGGAGTGCATCACCACCGGTCGGCGGTCTTTGTGCATCCGGTCGACCGTCCGTCGGCGATGGCCGTAATGAGGTCCGGTCGACCGATGCGGTCGACCGGTGGACATCTCCAGTTCACGAAAAATTGCGGAAATCAGTCCAAAATCCTGCAAATCCAGTCCCAAATCACAAAATCTCAAGGGACAACCACTAGATCTGGGTTCTAGGTCCTAAAACAAGTCCAAAGAACCCAAGATCTCCAATTTCTACCCTAGTTTCACTCGAAAATCATCAAAATCCGTTTTGAACCAAAAGTAAGTTTTTGAATCCGAAAAACTTGAAGTCCAAGAGAGGTTCTTTCAGTAATCTTACCTTGAATCCTTCTCTTGATGTTGAAAACTCTTTGAAATCACTCTTGGTTCGAATCCGATCTTGAATTGAGACAAAAATGAGAGAGAGAGAGGGAGAGAGTGTTCGGGAGAGTGAAGAGAGAGAGAGAGAGAGAAACGTACGGGAAGGAAAGAAAGAAGGAAAGAAAAGAAAGAAAAAAAAAAGAAAAAGAAAAGAAAAGGAAAAGTAAAAGAAAATGACGTGTAAAATATAACAGTCCAGAAATGCGCCCATACACACTTCTGGATTAAAATAAATTACTGTAAATAATTTAAATACCTTGGAATCATTTAAACTCAATTAATTATATCAGATTAGGCACACTAATAATCTTAATTACCTTAATTAATCTCAATTAATTCTTCAGGGTGTTACACTATCAAAGATGAATGTTTATTTGGAACAATTATAGCAGGTTAGTATATTTTTTAAAAATTTATTTCATTTTGTCAATAAAAAAATTTATTTATTCCTTTCTTTACTAAATTAAAATTAAAAGAATTGATTTTTTAAATTTGCAGATCTATATGTCGTCGAATTTCAAAAACGAGATTGCCACATTGTCATTTCCTCTTTTGGTTACACCCTGATCAAAAACTTCGCCAGCCATCAGAATAGACAAATTTATCTCCGCAGAAATACCTAACCCTAAAACAAATCCATTAGAATATAATGTTGTAGCTGAATTTATGATACATGGACCATGCGGTATTGCTAAAACAAATGCTCCATGCATGAAAAACTCACAATGTTCAAAAAGATTCCCAAAACAATTAAGAAATGAAACAATCATTGAAGAAAGCGGAATTGTTAATTATAGACGTCGAAATTCAACTTTCCATGTCGAGAAAGAAGGCATTAAATTAGACAATAGATTTGTAGTTCCTTATAACAAAGAACTATGTCTCAAATTTCATGCACACATCAATGTAGAAATCTGTTCCCAATCTATGCTCATAAAATACTTATTCAAATATTTAACAAAAGGACCGGATAGAATAAGAGTCATTATAGAAGATAACATCATGCGAGAAAAAACTGGACAAATTATTTATCATGATGTAGATGAAATAAAAAATTATATTAATTGTCGATTTATAACGCCATATGAAGCAATGTGGCGTTTATATGAATACTCAATACATCATAAAAATCCATCTGTTCAACGACTATCTATACATTTGCCAAAAATGCAAAATATAATATTTCACTCAAATCAACATCTTAATAATACAATAAGACATCCTGGTATCCATAAAACAACACTTACTGAATGGATGGAAACTAACAAATATGACATAAATGCCAAAAGACTAACCTATATTGAATTTCCGAATAAATATGTTTGGAACAACAAGTATAAATATTGGTCTCCAAGACAAACAGGACACGCAATTGGACGAGCATTTTATATACATCCAAGTTCTGGAGAATTATATTACCTAAAACTATTATTAAATCACAGAAAAGGAATAACATCTTATAAGGATCTTCGAACAGTTGACAATATTACATATTCAACATATCAAGCAACGTGCTATGCACTAGGCTTACTAGGAGATGATAGAGAATGGGATGAATCAATATCAGAAGCTGTATTTTGGTCAACAGCACCTCAACTACGACAATTATTTGTCATAATCCTATTATTTTGTAATGTAAATGATCCAAAAAAATTACTTGAAAAATATTGGAAATTTATGACAGAAGATATCTTATATAAAATTAAAACCTTATTTCATAACCCAACATTTCAAATACCTGAAACTGAATTATACAATTTTGTACTATATGAGTTGGAAAAATTATTAAACTTGAATTCATCAACTTTAACCCATTTTAATTTACCATTTCCTGCAGGAACATTGGTAGAAGATCTAAATAATAAACTTTTAAGAGAAGAACTCAATTATGATACAAATGCATCAAAAGAAAAAAATGCTACATTAGTACAAAATTTAAATAATGAACAACGACTCATTTATGAAGAAATCATACAATCACTTAATCACAAAAAAGACAATATTTTTTTCATTTATGGTCACGGTGGAACTGGAAAAATATATTTATGGAATGCAATTATTACAAAAATTAGATCAAATAATCAAATTATTCTTGCTGTTGAATCTTCTAGAATAACATCATTATTGTTACCTAAAGGAAGAACTGCACATTCTAGATTCTGAATACCATTGTCAATAGATAAATTCTCTACCTGTAATATAAAAAAAAGAAACACAACTAGCAAAACTAATCGAAAAAACATCACTTATACTATGGGATGAAGCACCTATGACAAACAAATATTGCTTTGAAGCACTAGACAAAACACTCCAAGACTTAAAAAATAACTTCAACCAACCATTCGGTGGTATGACCATTGTATTAGGTGGTGATTTTAGACAAATTTTACCTGTTATTCCTAACGGAACAAAAGAAAATATAATAGACGCAACCATAAAAATTCCGATCTATGGCCATACTTTCGAATATTAACATTAACAGAAAATATGCGATTAAAAGCGTTATAATATCACGGATAAAGAAAAAAAAAAAAAAATCACAAATTTTCAAATTGGATATTAAATATAGGAAATGGCACTCAAGAAGGAATAAAAGACCCGAGAAAATGAAGATGCCACATGGATAAAAATACCTGAAAAATACATAGTGCATTATGAATCAAATCAATCGAACAAATATCATTATTAATATATAATGATTTTACTAATTCCATCAACAATGTTGAATATTTAAAAGAACGCAATAATAATAACTCCAAAAAAAAAAAAACAGTTGATGATATTAATAATTATATATTGTCATTAGTGTCCGCTGCAACTAAAATCTTATTACGATTCTATACAATCTTATCATCATCCGAAAACATAGATGAACTAAATCTTTTATATCCAGAAGAATTTTTACACACTTTAAATTTTAATGGTATACCACCACATGAATTAAACCTTAAAATTGGAATTCCAATCATGCTATTACGGAATCTAAATCAATCTACTGGACTATGCAATGGAACACGACTCATTATTACACAATTAACAAATAAAATTATAGAAGGACAAATAATAAGCTCAAATGATATCACTGAAAAAGTGTATATTCCAAGAATAGAAATGACCGTACATGAATCTAAATGGCCATTTACATTAAAAAGATGACAATTCCCTACCAAAATTTGCTATGCAATGACTATAAATAAAAGCCAAGGACAGTCTTTAAATAAAGTGGGATTATATCTAGAAGATGAAATCTTTACTCACGGACAATTATATGTTGCTTTATCAAGGGCAACAACACCAAAAGGTTTACATATACTAATACATGATTCAATCAATAAATATCAAAATCACATTAAAAATGTAGTATACAAAGAAATTGTACACAATATTAAACAATAACATAAAGAACTACATCACAACAAATAATAACATTTTATTTAGATGATTAAAATATCTTATTACCAACAATTTCCACATATGTTGAATAAAATTGTTTAGTTATTTAATTATATAATAAATAACCATTTACTATATCCAAAAATTAGGAAAAATGACCACCCCTATTCGAGCACTGCGACCAAATGAAGTCTATAATACTATCAGAGCCAGAATCTCCAGACTATGGACAAATAATGACTTAACTACCGGGCGTTTAATAAGCTTGGATTGTATCTTACTTGATGAAGAGGTAACAACTTTTATAAATACTATATTATATAATATTTTATTCAATATTTAACATTATACAATAACTAACTTTCCTACATTTTAACCATGCAAAGCATGAAGCAATTTAAGGAACAATCCGAGCAAAAGACTCGGATATCATTTCTTCAAAAATTCAACTCGGTAATATATATGACATCGACAATTTCTTCGTCACTTTCGAGAATAAGCCAACATACAAAACTGTACCACATATTGCAATGCTCCAGTTTGCACGAGCAACTTCTTTTACTTTAATTACAGAAGAACCACCACCAATCCCATTCCACAAGTTCTATTTCATTGAATTTGACCAGCTACAACAAAGAGTTAACACCGTCGAAATTTTAAGTGGTAAGAAAAATAATTTACCCTAATTAAAAAAAATTATTATTTATAAATCAATATATATTGATAACAAATTTTATACATTTCATACCAGATGTTATTGGACTCATTATAAGTATCCAAGCAATCGAACAAACAAACATTGCTGGTAGATCAACATCGCGACGCACTATTATCATACAAAACATAAGGTAAATATATTTCAAGAACCTTTTACCACTCCTTTATTACTAAACATTACCATTCTAACATATTTTTACTATTTATTTATTCAACAGAACGAATACTCTCGAGTTACCTTATGGGGACACAAAGCGGATCAATTTGATGAAAACATAATAAGATCTATTGGACCACCAAATAGCAGTCTTTTTTGCAAATGTCATCAAACAATATCTAGGTATGTTTTAAGAACTTAATTACCACAATTACAAAGATAAATGTAATCTATATAGAAAAATACTAACTAATTAAATATCAATATCTTAGGCAATCCATATGTATCAAATCTATGACAAAGAATTTTTTTATATCAATCCAGATATACTAGAGACAAAAACGTTAAAGACAAGGTAACAAAACTAATACAAAATATTTTTTATAAAAATATCTAAAAATACATATTATTCAATCATATAAATACTTTTTCTTTTTCCTAAACAAATTTTCTCACCAAAGTCAACAAATCGAATTCCTACCAGCATCAACAATATCTACACATACGATCGAAGAACAAAAAAGAGAAAACAGAAGAACAATCAACGAGCTAAACATGTTAGATCCAGAAAATAATCAAGTATTACTTTACTTTTATATTCTTTTATTAATAAAATTACACCACCTAATAATTCCTATTTATCTATACAGGGCACCAAATTTACAGTAAAAGCTACAATCACTGGATTCACAACAGATCAAGAATGGTATTATAACTCATGTCCTAGATGTTATCGACAACTAAAGCAAACAAATCACGGTTGGTGGTGTGACAGTCACGGCCATCTAAAGACAACCCCATCCCCATGGTAACAAAACTTACTAATAAATTATTACTAAAATTCATATACCATTATTAACTACAATAATTAAATGACTATATTAATAAATGATTACTGCATATGTTACAGGTACAGATTAAATGCAAAAATTCAAGATACCACTGGAAATATGACAATCGCCATATTTGGAAGAGCAGCACAAGCATTAATTAAAAAGCCATGCTCTGCGCTAACAATTGATGAAGGTTTTACTGATCCATATATAATTCCACCAGCAATTGACCAATTAAAAGGACAAACAAACATCTTCCAGATCTACTTCCAATAAAGAGGAACACAAATATCCACAATCGTTTCTAAAACATTTGAAGATACTGAATTTGCACTGCCACCGCCACAAATACCAACTGCCACAACAACAGAAGCAAAATTGCCACCTCCACAGATGCTGACCGCCTCAGCAATGGACCCAAAAACACCAGACCCAAAGAAACTAACAACCAGGTATAGCATATTTATAAGCTAATATTAATTATTAATAAATATTATACTTCAACATATGTAATATCCATCTTAATCCTTTACTATGATATCAGCTCCGAATCAAGATCAGGAGAACAATCTAGAAAAAGAACAAGAAACAGGTAATATCATTATCTCTAAATCCTTTAATAAATACTTATACAACTAACATTATTTAAATATTCTAAAAATTTTCACTAATTTCTTTTACAAATATTTTTTATCTTGCAGCTCTGAAGAAGGACAAAAAAAGGAAAAACAAAAGTTTTCGCCAAGCGCATAACATACACATATCTATACATGTATATCTCTATGTATATATATATATATATATATAATTGTAGAGAAAAAAATATAATACTAATGTATATATATAGATAGATAAAGATAAGTATATTACATGTTTACAAAAAAAAAAACTTTTTATAAGATATATAAAATTGTAGAGAAAAAAATATAATACTAATGTATATATATAGATAGATAAAGATAAGTATATTACATGTTTACAAAAAAAAAACTTTTTATAAGATATTACAGGATGAGAGAAAAGTATGATATTAGTACATATATATATATATATATAGGAATTGTCTCTGGTCAGGCACTTGAAAAGTGCCTGACCAGTCAGCACATGTATAATTGTATATTTTTTGTGTATATTTATACGTAAATTATGTATATTTATATATAAAATCGTGTATATTTAATATAAAATACAACAAATTAGTTAATATACATATTTTCATGTTATGTGTTCACTAATTGCTATAAAAAAAAAAAACATGTTTTGAAGATTAATATACATTGTCGTTTCTTTTAACTTAGGGCTTAAGAAAAAAAAAACGGTTTAATTTGTGTTTCCATTTATGTTATTTACCTTTTGTACTTTTTATTTACGTGTTATGTACCTAGTTTTGTGTTTCTATTTATGCCCTTATCAATTTTTGTATTTTTAATCTACTTGTAATCTATTGTTTTATCTTACTTAAGTCTTAAGAAAAAAATGGTTTAATTTGTGTTTCCTTCTATGTTCTTCACTTTTTATTCTATGTTCTTCACTTTTTATACTTTTTACTTATTTGTTATCTACTATTTTCTCTTATTTAGAGCTTAAAAAAAGTGGTCAAATTAAATAATATTTGAATTACGTTCTGAACGTGGCTTCCGAATCTACAAAACTCACACCATCAAAATAAGCTGTGCGGTTTAAATGTTAAGAAAAATAATAGAGTATGGCGATTAGTTAGAACTTATTTGTTTACATCATAAAATTATTTTTCTAATAGACAATACATATAAAGTCAAACTCATGCAATTGCACGTGCCTACTTTTACTAGTTTCTTAAAAAAATGAAAATATTTTAAGACATTAAAATATTTAAAAGAAAATAATAAAATAAAAAGTTCATGATTTTTTTCTAGATTTATTAGATTTTGATTAAGTAAAAGAGTACTAAGGTCATTTTACATCTTAAAAATCAACTTCAGTACCAAGAATATATTTTTAAAAATGTTGAGGTGTCATTTTAATATTATCAAGAACACAAGATACTAAAAGCATATTTCACTATATACATTGTCACTTACATTCATTAACATGAAATACAATAAATCAGTCAATATACTTATTTTTATGCTATGTATTTACTTAATTGCTATAAAAAATACATATTTCAATGATTAATATACATTGTCATTTTTTATAACTTAACATATACATCTTTAAATATAAATATACACACTTTATATATAAATATACACGAAAATGATAAAATTATACATCTACCGTTTCAGTCCGGTAAATAATAACCGCCGGATTAAAGACTTTGCCTATATATATATATATATAAACCAATACAATAAAAACTTCTCCCGCAGCAACGCGCGGGCACATAACTAGTTATAACTAAATCCATGTCATCAACAGCTTCATCATCCCTCTCTGACGCTTCCCTCTTTGTTGAGACGCCAACTCCATGCTCCTTTTTATCAACGCTTCAAAAGAAGATTCAGCCCATGAATTCAGTCCCGGAACCTGAAACAAGATTAAGGCAACAACAAACCAAAAAAAGATGCTTGCGCACTGCTTCCAAATTCATGGATTTCACGGCATGATAAGATAAATAACATAAATTATAGAGACACTCACGGGGATACAGTAGAGGAAACGGTGTTCCCAAATTCGCATATCCGCCGAAGAATCCCTTGGAACTTGCAAAAAATCCAAATACTTGTTGGTTCTCCAAGCCGTGCCATCCTTCAAAAACCACGGAAATAAATTGGATTGTTCTTAGGGCTTCGAGCGAAAAAAGAGGGCTTCGAGTGAAAAAAGAGGGCTTTGAGTGAAAAAGTGGGCTTCAAATGTTGCTTCTAGTGGGATTTTTTCCTTTGGGTGACGAGGGCCATTCGAGTGGGGCTTGTTCTCTACCCTCAGCAGAAGAAAATTTTAGGGATTAAACACGCAGAGGAAGAAATCTTCTTCCTCACTCAGAAGAGGGCTTCGATTGTTGCTTATAGTGGGATTTTTTTCCTTTGTGTGAGGACGGCCATTCGAGTGGGGCTTGTTTCTCTACCGTCGGCGGAAGAAAATTTTGGGGATTAAGCGCGCAAAGGAAGAAAAAATCTTGCGTGCTGAGAAGAGGGCTTCGAGTGTTGCTTCTACTGTGATTTTTTCCTTTGGATGACTTGGCATGACCTTCTTTCTTCCCTCAGCGTATGAAATTTTTGGGGATTAAGCTGGTAGATTGAAATTTTCTCTGCCCTCAGTGCGTGAGAAGAGTTTAGTAAGTAGGGGGGAAACCATTTTCTCTTTGGGAGCGAAAATGTAGAGAGAGAGAGATGATTTCTCTCTGGGTAAACCTAGAGAACGGAGAGAGAGAGAGAGAGAAAGATTCGAACTTCCTTGGGTAAACCTAGCTCCGAGCTTCGTGTAGGAAGAGAGCTTCACATCGAGATCGTCTTTGATCTTCTTTCCACAACCAGATCTTCACAAAATTAGAAACCAAAAGTTGAGAATTTGGGGGAATCAAGTGACGTGCAGAGAGAGAGAGAGGATTTCTTCCCGTGAGATGGACTGGAAAATTAGGGCATTTGGGGGAAAGTTAGAAATTTCAGGGAACCTAACACCGGCCTTCAATTTCGGAATCTAGCAGAGCAAATCCAGGGGAAACTTAGGGAAACTTAGGGAAACTTAAGGAATTTTGGGGAAAGAGATCAGAATACCGTGTACGAGAATGAGGTTCTCTCCCTTGGCCGGCCAAATGAGTCTTCGAGTGTGGGAGAATGAGGTTTTTGTTTCCTTTTCTTCGTTCGTATAATGCATTTCAGAGCGACCGGGAAAATTGGAAAAATTATTTCCAAGACCCGCCTAATGTAATTTTAATATGTACATTTGTATATTGTTAAATATATATAAAAACAAAACTGTGAAAATATCATGAAATTTTAATATATAAATATATAGGAATTGTCTCTCATCCGGCATATCAAATTTGGCTGACCGGTCCGCTCAATAATTGTGGGCTGTCAGATTGAAATCAGTGCTCCTTCCCCTAATCAACACCAAGAACCTCATCAAAGCCCTCCGAGTCCCTCCCCATCTCCATCATCGCCGGCAACAGAGCCTCCCTCATGATCCCCACCCGCCCCATCGAGTTCATCCACCAATACCCCTCCATTTTCCGCTAATTCTTCCCCGCCGACGCTGGGTTTTAGCCCCACATCAAGCTTGGCGAAGCGTTCTTCAAGAGAGCCGAGCTGAAGATGGATATGGGCCGCCGTGGGAAGGTCGAATCGGTGATCGGGGACTTGGATCGGGCGGTGGAGTTTAGTCCGGAGAACGCTAGGGCTTTTTGCTTGCTCGGAGAGTGCTACGAGGCGAAGAAGATGGAGGTCGAGGCCAGGAAGCCGTACGAGGATGCGTTGAGGATCGAGCCCGAATTGGCCCTGGCTCGGGAGGCTCTGGATCGGTTGGTGAGCTCTTCCTAGTCAATCAGGTGCAATTTCTTAACTTATCAAAGGACTAAGTAGAGTTAATAAGTTGGATGAAACTCTTTAGCTATCGGATAGCATATGTCAGATGGTTTGTCCTCTTTAACTCTTCGTCTCATTTTTCAAATTTACAAATTTCCTGAGCATTGATTTGCTTTTGCATAACAGTCTCTTGTTTTCTTTAGTTGTTAAAACATTCATTGATATGCAAGTCGTATGACTCTTTGCTTCCTCATGCTTCTTGACATGATAAAATAATTATGTTGTTGACAGTGCAATATTAAGTATTTTTCTCTTTAAGAATTTTAGACTTGCATTCAAGAAAACTAATAAATAAAACTTGTTCCTAAACCGAGTTCATGCGAAAAGAAAGTACAACATGGCCTTAACATGTTCATGTTTTTATGCTTAGCTCATCATTGTGCATGAAGACAAGCACTCACGAAGAAGATGTCTTTATGCAACATGTGTTTTCTATAAGAATATGTGGTCTCTCTCTCTCTCGGTTTGAATAAAGTTGTTCTTCTTTTTGCTTTGTTGTTTTTTTGTTGTTGTTGTTATTTGTAGCTATATTACGGAATAAATGCATGATGTTGTTCTTTCTTTGCTTTTTGTTGTTGTTGTTGTTGTTCTGCTTTGCTTTGTTGTTGTTGTTGTTTGTAGCTATATTGCCGGAATAAGCTGCTGCTGCTTTGTTGTTGTTGTTCTGCTGTTGCTGCTTTGTTGTTGTTGTTCTGCTGCTGCTGTTGCTTTGTTGTTGTTGTTGTTGTTTGTAGCTATATTGCTGGAATAAATGCATGCACATGCTGCTACTGCTCCTTGTTGTTGTTGTTGTTGTTGTTGTTGTTGTTTGTAGCTACATCGTCGGCTGCTGCTGCTCGTTGTTATTGTTGTTGTTGTTTGTAGCTATATTGCTGGCTGCTGCTGCTGCTGCTGCTCATTGTTGTTGTTGTTTGTAGCTATATTGTCGGCTGCTGCTGCTGCTGCTACTCATTGTTGTTGTTGTTTGTAGCTATATTGCCGGCTGCTGTTGTTGCTGCTGCCGCTGCTCATTGTTGTTGTTCTTTGTAGCTATATTGCCGGCTGTTGCTGCTGCCACTGCTGTTGTTGTTGTTGTTGTAGCTATATTGCCGGAATAAATGCATGTTCTGACTAGTTGCTTTGCTCCTTTCTCTTTACTGTTGTTGTTGTTGTTTGTTAGTGCGTTTAATTCTTGTAATATTAAGATTTTACTAATACAATATTTGCATAAGTGTTTAGTATTTTGTTTGGATTCTAATATGTATTGAAATATTTAGAGATTTTTAAATTAATATTTGGTATTTTATTTATATATATTTTCTCAAAAAATACAGGTATATAAATCTGTCTCAGTTTTGGTGACCAAAAATCTCACACTTTTTGCTATCAAAATTTTGCTAGCAGAAAGCTCTCACTTTTTACTACCAAATATATTTTGCTATCAAAATTTTGGTAGCAGAAAAGTCAAAACTTTTTGCTACTAAAAACTTTTTGCTATTGAAATTTTTGGTTCCCGAATATTATACATTTTGCTGCCAAATACATTTTGTTACCAAAAAATTTTTTGGTAGCAAAAACTATTTGTTACTAAAATTTTGATAACTAATACTTTCTACTATCAAAATTTTTTGATAGCAAAAACATTTTGCTACCAAAAATAGGGCTTTTAGTTACCAAATTTTTGGTAACAAAAAAATCATATTCTTGTAGTGAATGAATGTCACAAATTGTAGTACTGTGATAGTTTTATATTATCTATAAGCCGAATTGGAAACTCGAAAGAGTTTGATCTTCCTGGTCATCTTTATCCACCTCCGTTTCATAACAAGCCCAAATGTCTCATCTACAATATCTCACAAGTCTCACCACATAAAAATTAGCAAAGCTACTTCTAATGTAGCTTCCAACATTTAGCGCATTCCATTTTGAAAATGTTTTTCACATTTTTTGAGGAGTAAAAAATGAAAAAAGCTTGAAGATTACATTTGGAGCAGCATCCAACCAAAAACAAAATTGAAAATGTTTTTTCTCTTTCTCTTAAAAATTCACACTTTCTAAAAATGATTAAAACTCGTTTATATTTTCTTATTTTCATTTTCTAAACGTCGGGCTTCTCGGTCCAAACGCGTGGGAGGTTTTCTCCTCCCTCTTAGTTGATAATCGGTGGATCTAGAGGAGTGAGGGGAAGGAAGGAGTCTGGACTTGAACGACGATGTTTTGAGGTTGAGAGCAAGGTGATCCAACTTGACTCCGCCGCGGTGACCGGTTCCGTTCCGATTAGCGGCACCAGAAGCCATGAAGAGATTGGGAGAGTTATTTTGAGGAGGGATTTATACGGCAGTAATATAGGCATTCATTTTATTACTAATGGTTATTACTACGTTCTTATATATATATATATATATATATATAAATTAATCTTTTATATGTGTATAGTAATTAATATTCTAATTGTTTATTACTTGTGTGTATCACTATAACCTGATAATTAATACGTATAATATTTATATATAATAGATATTTTTATAATATATTAATTATTAGTGTATTGTTTTGGAAGAATATTAATTATTTAATATATTATTTAAAATACTATTACACGTTTTTAAAAATGAATAATCATACTGAGTTTTAATTTTTTATACTAAAAATAATCTTTAAATAAATAAAATTATTAAATGCATTTTTAAAAATAATTTCTATACGAACCTTAAAATATTTTTATTTTCATTTTCATATACAAAATAAAATTATTTTAGAACCGATTCCCTTTTGCAATTTTATTATTACTAATTATTATTACATTTTGCCAAATATTACCTCTCATTATATCCGGGAAAAAAATGGCGGGCCTCAACGGTGCAAAAATAACTTTTTCAATCTTTAAATGACTAAAGACTTTTTCAAGCAAAAAAAAGTTCCAAACCAAGTTCAATCAATATACATATTACTATGTTATATGTTCACTTAATTTAAATAAGAAATACATGTATATTGCCGTTTCCTACAACATTACATAAAAAAAAACTTCCAAACGACGTTCAATAACATGAAATACAACAAATCAGCCAATATACATATTTTTATGCTATATATTCACTTAATTACTATAAAATATACATATTTCGAGGATTAATATACATTGTCACTTCTTATATACATCTTTACATATAAATATATACACGAATCGCATATAAATATACACACTTGAAAGACAAATGTACAAGTGTCGTTACGGTCGGGCACTTAAAGACTTTGCCTATATATATATATATATATATTATAACTATTTTTAAACGCTATTATATATAGGCGCAGTAACGTTTTTTGAGAAACGCTATAATTAACCGCTACGAAAAGCCTATTTTGGTGTAGTGTAACTTGAGTTCTTTGATCATGAACGTTCCTCGCTCCAATCTTGTTTAGAAAACCTGAACCTTCCTCGTCAATTTCTTAAATCCATGTGCGTCGACACACATAAAATAAAATGGGATTAGCAAATAAACACTCAAGTTTTTCACGAACACAAACACATGTATGACGTTGAATTTTGGGAAAAATTTTTCCTTCCTCACTCTATGAAATTTGGTCACTAAGTTTGGGAGATCAAAAATTGTATTCTCTAATTTTCTGCAATCCTCTATTTATAGAGTAGTAGTCAAACTCAAAGAAAAAGCCCAAACTTTATCTGTAGGCACAATCTACAGGTAGGGAAGAAAACAAAGTTTTGCTTTTATCCTGCAATCTAATTTTGACTCAAATTTAAATTCCAATTTAAGTCAAACTTAATTTAATTTGAATTTCAATTGGACAACCTATTAAATAAGTCAATTGAATAACTTAGAGAGCATGCAACTAAATCTCAAAGGGATTCACACTGTGTTGAGTACGTACACCATGTGAACACCTCCACATGTGTATTCTAAAATTCAAATTTAAATAATCACATTATTTAATTTTTAATTAATTCTCAATTAATTATCTTTGAGCATTTTATTTTAAAATTTCATAATTCTAAAATTCTAATTTTGCTCTTAGTATCTTGTAGGATTACAAGGACAATGCGGGGACTCGTGCATCTATAATTCTGAGCTCTAATAAAATTAATAATTAATTAAAACTCTTTAATTAATTAATTAATTAATTCTATTAATTCTAAAAGTTACTCCACTATAAACTTGAAATTGTGCTATCGTAATTATAGATATAAATTACTTCTAAACTATGAATTGCCCATTTGATATAGTCATTACATATAGATCAGTCTTCCATAAATAAATCATAGTTAGAGTTAGGTGAAAGTCGTTAACTTCTCTAATTACATCTTTATCCTTGAGTAGCATTGATTCTCTAATGGACAATGATTCATAAAACAAATTCATGAATCGGAGCTCCTACTAGTCCAAGTACCGAATCAACTCTCAAGAGAATTATTTATCTACTTCTTTCTCAAGAAGGAATGGATTCCATCTCATATATTAACATTTCAAGCTATCCACTTCATTATGTCTCCAAAATACAAGGAGCAAGATTTAGTAATCTCGAAATACGTACTGAGTAAGTCAAAAGACACAAATCTACAAAAGGAGTTTGCTAATAACTCAAGATTAAGATCATTCTATATATGACTATCGGTAGACTCACTAAGAATTTCTACACTTAATGGTAATTATCATAAATTCATATTGTGTATGTGTCCTAGTTCTGCACAATCTCATTATGCATAATACACTCATTTAATATCTCGTTATATTAACAGTGCAAATAACACCATTCTATTCTAAATGGGAATGATATTTTTAGTAACGTTTTAATTAAAGATTCTGAACTTTAATTAAATTCATTACGAACATCATTTTAATTAATATCCTTAAATATTGTCCTCTCACATATAATACTTATATACAATATTTAAGGTCACATAAATAATCATGAAATTTTCAGTACTATTCATAAAGTATTCATTAATATATGCACATAAAATTAATGAATAAGCTCTTTTATTAAATAAATTTTAAATATTTTATTACATCTCAGGTTTCTAGGACACCATTCCCAACAATCTCCCACTTGTCCTAAAGCAAGTGTTACTTGTCTCTTATTCTAAATCATTCTAAGTGTCTATCAAATACATTCAGTTGCAATGTCTTCCTGAACAGGTCAGTAAGATTGTTCTCCGATGTGATCTTCAAAACTGCAACTTTGCCTCTCTCTACTATGTCTCTGATAAGGTGATATTTCCTTTCTATATGTTTAACACTCTTATGACTTCTAGGTTCTTTTGAATTAGCCACTACTCCACCATTGTCACAGTGAAGCTTGATTGGTTGATCCATGCCCGGAACAACTTCCAAATCAATCAACAAATTTCAGAGCCATGCAGCTTCTTTTGTGGCTTCACAAGCTGCAACATACTCATCTTCCATGGTAGAGTCATCAACACACTTTTGCTTTACACTTCTCCATACCACAGCTCCTTCATTAAAAGTGAACACATATTCTGATATCGACCGTCGACTATCTCTATCGGATTGGAATCAGAATCTATGTGTCCTGTGAAAGACAGATCTTATTTTAGAATATACCAACATATAGTTTCTTGTTCTCCTAAGATACTTGAGAATACACTTCACCACAATCCTAGGTTGGACTGGTAGTGACTAACTACTCCTACTACATAACAGATATTCAGTCATGTACACATCATGGCATACATGAGGCTTCCCACCGTAGTTACATAGAGATACCATCTCATATCTTCTTCCTGGTGTGGAGTCTTATGGCATTGCTCACTTGAAAGATGAATACCATGCCTAGAAGGAAAATTCTCTTTCTTGGAGTTCTGCATCGAAAACCTGACAAGCACTTTGTCTAGGTACAATGCTTGAGATAATGCCAACAGCATTTTCTTACGATCTCGAATAATCTTAATCCCAAGAACATAGCTTACCTCTCCCAAATCTTTCATTTGGAATTGGTTGGCTAACCACTTCTTTATCTTTGTCATCAATCCCATATCATTCATAATGAGTAGAATGTCATCTATGTAAAGAACTAAGAAGACCACCTTTTCTTCTTTCTTATACTTATAGACACATGGTTCCTGAACGTTTTGATCAAATTCATAAGACTTACTAGCCTCATCAAACCTGATGTTTCATGATCTAGAAGCCCGCTGTACTCCACAGATGGATCTTTGTAGTTTGTAGACTTTTTGCTCTTAGCCTGTCTCCATGTAACCCTCTGGCTAATCCATACAGATGGTTTCCTCAAAATAGCCATTTAGAAAAGCTGCCTTGACATTCATCTGACATATCTCATAGTCAAAAAATGTGCCACTATGACCAGGAGTATCTAAATGGACTTAAGCATGGCTACCAGTGAGAAAGTTTCCTCATAGTCAACTCCCTCTTTCTGGGTATAACCCTTAACCAACATCCTTGCTTTCTAAATCTCCAATTTTCCATATGCTCCTTTCTTTTTCCTAAAGATCCACTTGCATCTAATGGGTTTTAACCCTTCAGGTAGATTTATAACTTGTCAGACTAAGATGGAGTACATGAACTCCATCTTGAGTTTCATAGATGCTTGCCATTTTTCCTTATCAGAATCTTCCATCATAGCCTTAAAGGTTAATGGATCCTCCTTACTGTCACCAATAATGACAATATGTGCTTTTCTAGTATAGCAGTTAGGTAAATTGGTTACCTTCCCACTACGACGATGCACCATAGGTGTTTTATTAGGAATCGTGGTCTTATCTCTTTGTGTTCCGATAACTATTGCCAGTTGTGGTCTGATCCCATTAGAAAGTAACTCTTCCAGTACTACTTTGCTCCTGCGCTTGAAATCTATCATGTAGTCATGTTCCAGAAATGTGGCGTTTGTTGACACAAATAGCTTTTGATCTTCTTGACTATAAAATAGTCCTCATCTTTTCCCTTGTGGGTATCCCACGAAGATGCATACTTCTGACTTCAGTTTCAACTTCCAAGCCTTAGGCCTCACCACGTGTGCTGGACCACCCCCATATGTGAATGTTTCTCAAACTAAGTTTTTGACCATTCCACAGCTCTAGGGGCATCTTAAGAATAGACTTAGATGGTACCATGTTTAAAATATATACTGCAGTCTTGAGGGCATATCCCCAAAATGAAGTAGGCAGTGAAGAATAACTCAGCATTGATCTTATCATATCGAGTAAAGTCTGATTTCTTCTTCGACTACACCATTCTATTATGGTGTGCCAGGGACTATTAGTTGTGACAACACACCTTCTTTAATCAAATAATCCCTGAACTCGTGGTCCCACTTGATCCGATCAAAGTGTCCTGATTGGTTTAGCTAACTGTTTTTCAACTTGTACTCATAATTCTCTAAACTTTCCAAAAGTTTATGATTTCTGTTGCATTAGGTAAACAAAACCATATCTCGAGTATAGTTGTAACCTCCTCTTGCTTGAACATTTAACGGTCCACATACATCCAAATGTATCAGCGAAAGAGATTCTATGGCTCATTCTCCTTTCGCCGTGAAAGGCTTCTTGGTCTTTTTACCTTCCAGATAAGATTCACAGACTGAAAGCTCACAAACTTTTAATTTGCGTAAAGGACCATCATTCACCAGTCTTTCAATCCTGTTTAGGCTTATATGACCAAACGTAAGATGCCATGGATATGTGTTATTATCATCAGAGATCTTTCGCTTTTTATTCTTAGGTTTGACACCTTTGAACATTTCAGTGTTAAGCAATGAGTTAGGTATTAGTTTTATACAATATAAACTATCATCCAAACATCCCGAACAAATATTAAAACCATTTCAAGAAATATGAACAAATTCATTACCAAAATGAACTTTAAATAATTGTTCAAATAGCCTAGCTACAGAAATCAAATTTCTACGAATGTCTAGAATAAAATACACATTATTCAAAACTAAAAATTTATTTTTCCTAAAATGAAGTCTAGCTTCTCCCGCTGCTTTTGCCGAAACTCTTATGTCATTGCCCACTTTCATCATGTAGTCCCCATCGGCAAGCTCAATGCAGAAGTTAAGACTCTGCAAATAAAAATAAACATGATTAGTTGTTCCCTAATCAACTATCTAGGCTGAGGTGTCACTCTCTAATAAACATGTTTCAAGAACTAGCAAATCTGATTTACCTTGTCTTTCTTCTTCTTCAGCTCCTCGAGATACTTCCTACAGTTTCTCTTCCAAAGCCCATCTCCAATGCATTGGAAACACTTTCCTTTGTGGGTTTCTGGTCGTAACCCTTCTTCTTAATCCTTTTACTCTTGCGTTTCTTTCCCTTCCCTTAGTTCTGGTTCTTTCTCTTGTTCTCAACAGATCTAACTGCAACAGCAACGTTTGCTTCTCCCCCCTTACTTTTTTTGGTGGATTCAAAGTTTTGCAGATCATTTAATAGTTCAGTCAGGTTTGCTTTTTGTTTGTTCATAGAATAGTTGTTTGTGAACTATTGAAAGGCAGGGGATAGGCTTTATAAGATGATGCCAACTTGGATGGCGTCATCGATCCTAGCACCATTGAATTCAAACTCATGGAGTTGTTCAATTATGTTCAGAACATGTGCCTTTACCGATGTGTCACTCTTCATCTCATCGTTCATGAAAGCCCTTACAGCATCTAAATGAGCCTTCTCTAAAGGAGTGCCAAACATGGCCTCTAGAGGCTCTATTATGTCATACACGGTCTCCATCTCCTCATGCTTCTTATGAAGTGCATCGCTCTTGGTGGTCAACATATAGAATTTGCTTTGTTGTTGGCCTTAACCTAGCGATCATAAGGCCCCCTTACAGTTTTAGATGCATTTGTCGTGGGTTCTTGAGAACGTTCGTCTAGAAGGACAAACTTATAGTCATCACTGATAAGTAGGATGCCCACGTTACTTTTCCACTTTATATAATTATCTCTGTCCAGTTTTTTAGTCGCAAGTAGTGAGATTCTAGGATTAGACATATTGCTAAAAATAAATAGAGTATTCATCTAATCAATTTTTTGTGCTTGAATATTACAGCATGTGAATTTTGGTGTGCATGATGCACATGAAAAATACATAAATAATGTTTAAATTTTTAGGTGCCATCGATAATCTAATTTGTCACAAATATAGTGTCACCGTTGTTGGTTTTCGAATTGAATTCGGACGCAGAAGCGTGTGAGTAGCAGATAGTGTATAACAAAAAATTTTCTAAATGTAATGACCGGGAAAAATTTAGGCATAATCCGGACAGTCTGGTATTTGACCGAAATCCTTTCCAGAATAGTAAGTAGTAGAATTTTAATGTAATAAAAAAAATGTTACGTAGAAACTTTATGTACGAGATAAAATTTCTCAGAATATGTAAAGTTATAATACGAATATTCTTACAAAGAAAATTCGTAAATATCAGTTATAAATAGTAAAATATCAGTTAAAAGTTAAAAAATTTAGCAGGTACATTTTAGTTATGAAAAACTGAAATATTTGGTTTGTGACCAAATGACCAGCTAGAAAAATAGTATAAATATTAGAAGTAAGGAAAATAGCAAAAGTTCCTGAAACAGAAATTTCCCGAGTCAGTTAAAGCAGGAAACTGCTAAAAAATGAAGACTGCGATGGTACGCGTTTTGGGCAATTCTGGATCAATTAAAATGAAAATTTCAGAAAAGAGAAATTGACTAATGAGATACCCAAGAGAATTGAGTTGAACATGAGAAGTTTGACCCAGGGTTCTCGACAGTCCAGAGAAGCAGTGTAGAACCTATACTGGTTGTGAAATTATTAATAACCGACAGAGACTCGTTTTGAGAAACGAAAAGTTAGGTCTCAATAAGAAAAATTTAAGGAGCATAGAATCCACTCATTTACTAACACGTATCTTTAATATGGCAAAGAACAAAAAGCAAGTTGAACCAAGTTATAGTTTATATATATATATATATATATATATATATATATATATATATAAAAGATTATCTCAAAGTACGGTTAAAAAAAAGTAAAAAGAATGGTTACCGTGAGGTGGATATATACCTCACATGCATATATACCACTTGGCATTGTATACGTTTAACCACATAAACTTGGTGACTCACGACATTGTATACGTTTAACCACATAAGCTTGGTGACTCACGGCATGAATGTAAAACCACATAAGTTACTAACGCCATTGCTCACGTTATGTACTTGTGAGTGTAAGGCATAGTATAGAAAAGAAAAGGAAAATGTGAGATAGTGAAGTAAAGAGAAAAAGAATTAGAGAGAGAGACGGAGAAAGGAAAATCAAGAAAAATCAAGCATTTTTAGTGAAATTTCTTCCATTCAATCTGGTAGAAACATAACCTGAGACGTTCTAGCAAAAAACCTCAACTTCTAGAGGTAACATTTCAGATTTTTTATGAGAATTCTATGATTTCTTGATTTGGATGAAGAGTAACCCATCTCGGAAAACTTCTGTTAAAGTAACAATCGAAACCGAGGTTTTGTAGAGCATTGTAATAGGAGTTTAACGGTGTAAGTATTAAACCGATTGAACGAAGTTTTAGTGGATTTTTCATTGAAAATCCGTGAGCCTAGATTAAGAAAGAACATGTGTTTTGTTCAATTTTATGTTGGAATCTATGTTCAGAAATGTGAATCTTGACTCCAAGTACCGAAATTGGAAGTAGAACAAGTTATTGAAAACTCGAGAAACGAGAAAAATAAGGCGACACTCTGCCGAAATTTCCTAAAAATTAGTTAGTAAGCAATGAGTTAGTAATTCGATTCTAGAGAATGAATAACAATTTTAAAGCTCGGAAATGAACAGATTAAGAGTTAGAAACTAAGATACACAAAAATGTGTAATTTACCTCTTCAGCTAGGATTTGGCCTAGAGGGGAAAAAGGTTCAGAAACGAGTTTGAAATTAGATTTAAGAATCTAAGTATCAAGAATTGTGATTTGGAATAGGAAATGTATACCTATTTCCATGAAACAGGTTTCGGCACGAGAGTCAAGACAACGAGAAAGAACTTCTAGCAAGCGGGAATCCTAGCGGATTATTGTAAATATAGACTCATATATGTTTGTCTATACTGTAGCGAGATTTAGAATTATGAATTTGTCTGAATTCCTAAGTCGATGTGATTTTAAGTGTTTGGAGGGCTTAGTGCTCAGTTTAAGGTATGCATGAAGTATTTTGCATTTTCATGTTAGCATATGCACGTAGAAAAAACGTTGCATATCATTCAGTAAAGTTTTTAACACTTTGAAATGAAAAACTCAAAGTTCAGTAATGTAAAGAGACTGACGGGTCGTCGGCCTCCCATGGGAAGAAATCTCAAAGAGTAGAGATTCCGACTGGACCAGACAGTAAGCAGGGGCCCAAGCCTATAGTAAAAAGACAGTAAGCAGAGGCCCAGGCCAACAGTAGTAAGAACAGAAAGACAGAAAGCAGTTTAAAGCAGCTTTCACACGAGCATATTTGCATCATAACTCTTAATGTAATTTTTTCTAGTTTATGATGTGTGCATGTTTATACTTGCTAAGCGTTAGCTCATCAGTTTACTCGTGTGTAGGTAACAAAGGTAAGCAGCCAGCCATATAGTTGTTTTGCTTGATGGACCGGCGGAGGCAAGGGTGGCGGAAATGTCATGGGTACACGAGAGTGGTCTCTACTACGCTCGATTAGAAATTAAATTCCACTACAGAGTAATGTAATATAGAACCCATGTTTATATGTTTCAGTTTTAAGGAAAAGATGTTACAGTCAATGTCTTAGTAAAGAACAACAGACTGTAATAAGTTAAGATAAGTTACGGGGACTAGTTCCATATCTGATTTCTTAAAGCATTAGTAAGAAGAAATTGTTGTATAACAAAAGAACATGCTAGGAACATGTTAAGAACCCGAGGGTTAAAGAAAAAGAAATTTACTCCTATAAAAACGTAAATTAAAGGGACGATAGTCTAATAACAAGTAAAAGATTAGACTATAACTCAGCCTATTAGTAGTAGTTTAAGGTTGGCAACCCGCCGCTAGGGCGGGAGGCGGCACAATAAAATCTTTGAAGTACTGTATAGATTATATTAATTTATGCACGAATAAATTAATCTTATTAATTTATTTATCAAGAACCGGCTTAAGAATTATATCTAGCGACCGATTAGGATGATAACTTGAGTTCTTTGACCTGAAACAATCCTCACTCCAATGCTTTGTTTAGAAAACTCAAGCCTTCCTCATCAATTCCTTGAATCCGCACACCTGAAACAAAACAAGTTAACAAAAACACTCAAGAATTTCCATGAACACCAATGCATGCACGATGTGGAATTTTTTGGTGAAAAATTTTCCTCTATAAAAACCGGCCACTCTAGAAAAATGAGAGCAAAAAATTGTGTCTCTCAACTCCTGGAAGAATTCAGCCAAGAGTAAAAAAACAAAGAATAAAAATCGTCACACAATTTTCTATTATCTCCCTAATTATGGAAGACTCCTAGAAGAAGTCTAATCTTTATCTCCAAGACAAAGCCTCTGATAAGTGCACAAATTTGCACTTTTTAATGTTAATAATTGTCAGATTATTTTATCAAATTTGTGATTTTAATTTCAAATATTCCTAAATTTAGAGGATTTAATTTTAATCGGATTTATTTTATTTTTCAGGTTTTTGAACAAAACAATTGGATTTGGGCTAGTTTACCAAGCAAAACCTAAAAGTTGAGCCCAAGAAAAGCCCAATTCGGCCCAAATCCCATCAGCACTTCTGCCGAGCCGAGCCGATTGGAGTCGAGCCACGCGAGTTTCCCTGCACTGCCACGTGTCGCCATCTAGTGTGCTGCAGAAGTGCGGGACCTAAGTGTCCCCTTGCGCACGCGCGCTTGGCTCGCACGGTGCCTTCCCCCAGGCGAGTCTCCTCCACGCGCGCGTCACCCAAGTTTCCTTTCCTCTCTACGTGGGTCCCGCGTCGCAGCGAACTCCCAATCAGCGTCCGCCATGCGTCCAAGTTGTCGGCCACTTTGCTTCTCCGCAAATTAGATCGCGCCACGCGTCAGGCATTCTTCCACGTGGGCCCCAGCTATGCAGTAGCTTCTTCTTCTCCGCGAATCAGCGAGCGCCACATGTCGCAATTGATGCAGCTGTCGGCCATTTCTTCATTTCCACGAATCACAACGTGACACGTGTCCCACCCGTTTGGGATTCTTCAGCCAGCATTCCATTTTGTTCCGTTGGGTTGATTTCAGCGTTCATTTCTAGAATTAAGTCTTGTAAATCCAATTCAATGGGATAAAATGTTTCTTATGTTTTCTTTACTGAGTATTTTCTTTTAGATGCCTAGAAACTCTATAAATAGGGCCTTTGTAAAGTGTGTGAGGTGGTTAATTTTTAGCTTAAGTTTAGACATTTTCTTCTCTTTGGTGAGGTTAGAGAGAAACCTATATGTGAAGTGATCTTGAGTAGATTTTGATTCTCTATTTGTTCTTCAATATTGATATATCAGAGTGATTAATTTTCTTCTACCTTCTTCTAATTTCTCATATTGATATATTTTATTGTCAACTTTTATATAAATTTAGTCAAGCTCTTTTTATGTGATTGTTACATGATACTATATATTGATAGATATTATTTTATGAGTAGTCTTGTACTGTATTATTGCCAATGGTATATTGTCGCTCTTAGATTTCTCTTAAGATGATTTTTCCTAATACTAAACGTAAGAATTTTACTTACTCAAATACATTTTAATTCACATGTTCTTCAAATATATATTTTCCGATTGTTAGTTTGGGATGTGAAACTTTCAATTGAGTAATCTTGAAAATCAAAATCCATTCGGGTGAACGAAGCATATAGGAGAATCTCGACGCCTTACCGGTTTTAAATATAATTTTCTCCTATATTTTTCTTAAACATTAACTTCTCAACAAAAATTCCAATCTCTTTTATTTTTACTTTATTATTTATCTCCTAAAGCTTTTAATTTGCTAATCTTTTCTTGTTCAATTTGTCTCCTCCTTGTGGATACGACCGCCCTAACTGTGCTATCGCGACCGCTTTATTTTCAACACGTTTGGGTGTAACCAAATTTTGGCGCCGTTGCCGGGGAGGTGAAATAACAAGATTGTTCAGTAGATAATTAGCCAAAGAGGTAGGTACTTAATTTTTATTTATTTATTTATTTTGTTGTTTTGTTTTGTTTTGTTTAGCACGGTTTAAAAAAAATAAAAAAAAAATTCTACAGCCTTTACTTTTTACATGGTCGTTTGAATCTGTTGTAAATAATTTGACTATGCTTGCAAGTGCACAAGTCATACAAGTAATAAAGTGGTCCGAAGACTGATATCGTCCCGCGAGGATTGACGTTAAGAATATCAACTAACTATTGTGAATATCATATCTTAACTTTATCTAAGCGATCAAATTTCGATGTGATAAACTCAAAGAAAAACTAAAATAAAGGAAAATTAAATCAAAAGGAAAGATGACAGTAATTAATAATAGTGCTGAAATTAGAACGGAAAATCAATATAATGAAAATGCTAGGGTCTTGACTTCACTCTATTGCGATTATGTTTCTCCGTAGTAATGTGCCTAACCTAACTCAACGTTCTCAAGAACCCAGAGTGATGTGTATCCTTATATCCTCTCTTGAGTGCCACATAAAGAATGTGTAGGTGATATCAAGCCTATATCTCTATACAACTATTCATCCCTACCTTCATTAAGTTCCACTCTAGAAACAATTCCTGGAATTCTACTTCTCAATTTCACAACCTAAAATTGTTTCGGTTACCTAGGCAATGTTTATCTCTCGATCTCACACCAACCTAAGTTGTTCTATTCGTTTCTTGATTGCTTGAACGTTCCCCTCTCGAGTATTAATTCTCACAATAAAAATCTGCCCAATTCAAAATCTCATAAAGCATAGCAATAAGTACATCTTAGATTTAGCAGCAATAATTCAAAATAGAACACAAAAGACATGAAGAACTTTAATTAAATGCACATTAAAATGTCGAAACAATAATCACAAATAGAGATTCATCTAAACCCTAACAAATAAGAAAATTAGCCACACATTAAGTGGCTCACAGTCTCAAAACAATATTCAAAATCTAGAGAAATACAAGAAGAAAGAGAAGAAAGAACGCTTGGAATTCTTGAAGAACTGCTCCAATCTCCAATCCTCTCCGATTCAGTTTTTCTCTTTTTGAAAACCCTTTTTTCCTCCCTTTTGCAGTCTTTAGTCTCTCCTTTTATATCCCATGCCTCCTAAGAAGCCAATCACTTTTCATAAAAATCTCTTCCACTCCACTAGGGCAAAAACGCCTGTTTTTAATAAAATTGGGAGGCGACATATCGCCTCGAAACAGGCGACATATCGCAGCTCTCGCTGTTATCTGTGGCAGGCAGCAGATCAGGCGACATATTGCCGAGAGGTGGCGACATATCGCCTGGATGCGGTGACATATCGCCTGGAAGGAAGTGACATGTCGCAGCTCTCGCTGTTTCTTCGTCAATTTTTGCTCCTTTTTAAGCTGCATCGCCATCTGAAGGTGACGTATCACCTCATTCTCTGTCTTTTTGATCCAAGATGCCTCAAAACTCAGCGAGTTCATCCATTACTGCACACTTAAGGGAAAATCATCAAATCCACATAAAACCTTAAGGAAAAACACATCGAAACTAGCTAAAGTAGTAACGAAGGAGTGCATAAATTACGCACTCATCACACCCCCAAACTTGAACGGTTGCTTGTCCTCAAGCAGAGAGACCTAAAACAAAACACAAAATGGGAAAAGGGAAAATGAACACAAAATGACACAACCTAAAATGACAAACTAAAAACAAAACAAAAGAAATAGAAATGAACCGACTCAGACATATAATCGCAAGTTGCCAAACACCTCTGCACCCACTCAACATGTGAATCTGGAAAATGACTAGAATTTCAACGCACCAATACTCAACTTCTGACATTGTTATCTCTGTGTAAGTGTGTGTAAATCACCTCTACAAAACCTAAACCCAAATGTGACTTATGTGTATCAAGACAAATCGCAAGATAAACATGAAGAACAGAACGACCACAGGCTCACCCGTCTGACTCATCTCCACTAATGTAGGTCAAATATCATGAAGATCAAAAGAACTTTCTCGGCTTGTAACGTTAGGCTAGGGTTAAGGATAGATGAGAATCAGAAAAAGAAAAGCAAACTCACCCTAGACAAGCATAGTGGCGATAATAGACTCCTCCGTTCACCGAACAAAAACCAATGCCTTTTTTACTTCTAGATTCGCCTCTTCTCCCACAAAAGTAACGTCCATAAACACCATCCCCAACTAAGAATTTTTTTTTTTTTTGAAACGAAGTCAAATTGACATTTAGATAAGCAAGAGATGAATGTAAAGGCTCAGGGACGGTCTCAGAAAACTCCTCACTTAACAACTCTCATTGGCCAGGCGTTCGATGCTCGGTGAAAGGATCACGTGCGATGCCAAGGTGAGTGGGTGAAGGTAATGCATGATATTTTGCAAGGCTCAGGTTCTCAGGCGGTAAAACAAATGAATCCAGTTTTTTTATTTTTTTTTATTTTTTTTTCCTTCTCGGCTCAAAGAGGGACTCTATGGATAACATGTTGCTAGGGTTAGCTTTTTTGGCTTAAACGATCCAAAGAGGGCCTCTATCCTATCAACACAACAAAGACCTAGGATTTCGTCTCGACAAGTCCTTCAGGTAAGTTCTACCATTCTCATTGCGATAAGAGGTCTCAAAATTGCGCATAAAGCCACACAGCGTATAAGGAAAAGCAGATAGACAAGTGCTCAAAAATAGAGATAACAACATCAAAAACAAGCATGATAGATCAAGCACACAGTCAAAGATATAGAAACACATACCAAATGGAAGAAGAGGCCTTAGCATGAAGTCGTCATTAAAGGCCAAAGTCATATGTAATACAACACTCAGTTCGGTACAAATATCAAAATAAATTGAAACCTAACTACCCTAAAAAAAAAAAAAAAAAAAAAAAATCAACAAATAGAGAGGATAACAAAAGAAAAGAAAATGATAGCCCCCTAAACTTAAAAGGAACAGTGAAAAGGAAACAAAAATAATACCTCCCAGCCGGTCTAATTGTTTCCGGCCATACCTCCTCCATCATCATCAATTCCACCGTCGTGTTCGCCATCTAAGGTTCCCGAAGACTGATATGGCTGTCAAAGAGCGTCGAGGAATGGTAGATAGTTGGTGAAGCCAGAATTTTGAGGCCATGCTCAAAAATAATCTGTTGCATAATGTGAAAAGCATTGTTGACGCTCCTGTACATCCATGACGCGGCGAAGGATATGTTGTTGCTCAAGTTGAAGATTGGACATCTGAATACCCTGTTGAACAAGTAACTCGCCGATATCGTTGAGGCTGTAACTGGTGCCTTCTGTACCCGTAGAGGAAGATGCCATAGGGCGTGAGCGTCGAGCCATTGTCCGCGCCTCCATACGCTCACGTACTCTAGACTCGTGGGCGACCCGATTAAAGTCACTTCTGGGAGGAGGAAGACGCTATTTGGGGCACACAGGTGGTGGTGGAGGATTGGCCGGATCGCTGATAATGAAACCCAGCCCTGTAGGATTAGGCTGACCTTCAGACCATTGAGTGGTGCGTGTGACATTGCTATGGTCAAGGGTACCACATTGTAAATAAGGCTCGTCCTCCGAAATTGGAACACCAGCGGTAATGCATAACCCAATGATAAGACTTGCATGCCCATGTCTGTCGGTCATGGTTCCACGGGCAATGTGCAAGATACTGTCTTTAATGAGTCGGCCCACATTGATGGATTTCCCGGCGCATATGCAGTAGAGGAGTACCACCCGATCTCTCAGAATTTCAGAACGTTGAGTGGAGGGTATCAAGGTAGACATGACAAATAAATTCCACATCTTCGCACATATACTAAGGCACGAACTAGGAAGATGTCGGGGAGTCTCTGGATTGTTGGTTGAATAAACCCAATCAGACCCATGAGCGGCAAGTTCACGCAAAATCTGTTGATAGTCTGGCCTTTCCTCAAGTAATTGATAGTACTCATCATCAGTGATGTTCGGTAGGTCAAAGAAGGAATTGATTGTCTCGGTAGTGAAAGACACTGTAACCCCACGGACCTGGACTTCTTGGTTATCTCTTTCTACGTGGGCATTGGCATAGAATTCCCAGACCACACTAATATTTCCAGTGGCAGGAACCTGACATAGTTTTTGCCACCCCTCTGGTTGATCATCCGAAGTAACTGCCCATCACCCTCATCCGGTTGAAAAACTGACTCCATAATAATCGTTTTATTCTTGTCATTCTATAACTTAAACTTCTTCGCCACCTCATTATTGACAAAGGAGTGCTTAACCGTAAAGGATGAAGTTGACGCGGAGGCGGTGATCTTCTTTTTCTTCCCTGGGGCCATATCAATAACACTTAGACCAAGAATAAGAATGATGCCTGAGCACCAAGAATGACCAAACTATTTGCAAAACTCTCCCCCAAACTTGAGTCGAATCACCGGAGACTACCACACTTTTCCCCCTTTTTTTTCATTTTTTTTTACTAACTACACCCAATGTCTCCCCCAAACAAGCATTCCCACGTTGGAAAACATAAAATCCCACACACAACAGTCTTTTAGGCGTTTTATCGAACACGTAAGGTGCATAAACTGAAATTTCCAAGCCTAATTCTCAAAGTTCATCAACACTCCCCAACAATACCACCAAGTTGCATCAAGAAGAATCTTACCTTGGTCGGAATTTGTTGGAGCCCTAGAACCCTTGGAACATGTTGGAAAATTCTTCCAATTTTGCTGCAGAAATTTTGGTGTTGGGTTCCACGGTGGCTGGCGGATGTGTCACAATGGTGGTCGGATTTTTCGTCAGAAAATGGGAGGGGTGGTGGTGGTTGGAGAGAGATGAGTGAGGGAGATGGATGGTTAGAGATGAGGGAGAGAAATGGAGAGAGAGAGATGTGGGAGGGAAATGGAGAGAGAGAGAAGGGGTGTTCGAATAACCCACTTATTCAAGTTTTTTTTTTTTTTTTTTGAAATCCATCAGGTGATATATCGCCTAGTTACAGGCGACATATCGCATGTCGTTCTGTCCCAATCTCCTTTTGTCCCTTTAGGCGATATATCGCCTGGTGACAGGCGACTTATCGCCTGTCGTTTTGTCTCCCTTTCCTATTTTGCTTCTTCCAAATTTTTTTTCTTTTTTTTCCGAACAATGAACTCCATTTGACACATAATGAAAGAAAACTCATATGTGGGTTGCCTCCCATGAAGCACTACGTTTAAAGTCCTTAGCTAGACATAGTACCTCATGTTTCAAATGTCCTCGATGAGCTTGAGACTCGTAATCTTTTCCACCTCGCCTCAAAAATAGTGTTTAAGGCGTTGTCCATTCACTTTGAAGGAAGGTTTATCTCCTCTTTTTATCTCAACAGCGCCAAATGGAAAGACTTTCATAACCGTGAATGGACCGGACCATCAAGATTTGAGCTTTCCGGGAAAAAGTTTAAGGCGAGAGTTGAATAGAAGTACCTTCTCTCCCGGAATGAAGTCGCGGCGGAGGATCCACTTGTCATGCCATTGCTTCGTGCGCTCCTTATAAATCCTCACATTCTCATACGCCTCATTACAAATCTCCTCTAATTCATTGAGTTGAAGAAGTCTATTCTCTCCCGAGGCCTTCAAATCAAAGTTGAGCTTCTTAATGGCCCAATGTGCCCAGTGTTCAAGCTCGAATGGTAGATGACACGCCTTCCCAAACACCAACCTCTACGGAGACATGCCGATAGGTGTCTTGAACGCTGTCCTATATGCCCATAGAGCGTCGTCAAGCTTGTTTGACCAATCCTTCCGATTTGATTGCACGGTCTTCTCCAATATAAGCTTGATCTCCCGATTGGAAATTTTCGCTTGGCCATTGGATTGAGGATGGTAAGAAAGGGCCATCTTGTGCTGGACTCCATACTTGGTCATGAGCGCATCAAACACCTTGTTGGCGAAGTGAGTGCCCTCATCACTAAGTATAGCTCTAGGTGTGCCAAAACGTGAGAAAATGTTCTTTTGAATAAACTTGACAACCACCCGAGCATCATTTGTGGGAGTTGCAATAGCTTCAACCCATTTAGTTATGTAGTCAACTGCCAAAAGGATATAGAGATTACCAAATGAAGGCGGGAATGGTCCCATGAAGTCGATCCCCCACACGTCAAATATCTCAACCTCCAATATATTGGTGAGGGGTAGCTCATGTCGCCTCAAAATGTTGCCTACACGTTGGCACCGGTCATAATTCTTAACAAATTCATGACAATCCCGATGCAGAGTAGGCCAATAGAACCCGCTCTCAAGAACCTTAGCGACGGTCCGTGCAACTCCAAAATGCCCACCAACGGGAGATGAATGGCAATGAAACAAGATATCTGGGGTTTCCTTTTCCAGCACACACCTCCGAATGACTTGATCAGAGCATCGCTTGAAAAGAATGGGGTCATCCCAAATGTAGTGCTTCACATCATGCATGAACTTCTTCTTTTGTTGAGAGGTTAAACCCGGTGGCAAAGCTTTACATGCAAGATAATTGACAAGATCACCATACCATGGGAGCTTTACCTCAACTGCAAACAATTGCTCATCCGGGAATGACTCTAGAATGGACGAAGCTCCTTGTTCTTCAACAACCCCTTCAAGGTGAGATAGATGGTCGGCTAACACATTTTCAATGCCTCGCTTGTCCCGGATCTCCAAATCAAACTCTTGTAGTAATAAGACCCATCTAATCAATCGGGGTTTTGCATTTTTCTTCTCGAACAGGTGCTGGATGGCCGCATGATCCGTAAATACAATAACCTTGGACCCAATGATGTAAGGCCGGAACTTGTCGCATGAGTATACCACTGCCAACATCTCCTTCTCGGTTGTTGTGTAATTCTCTTGGGCCTCATTGAGAGTACGGCTTGAGTAGTAGATTACCCAGAAAATTTTTTCCTTCCGTTGGCCAAGTATGGCTCCAATAGCATAGTCACTAGCATCACACATGATCTCGAAGGGTTCACTCCAATCAGGGACGATGAGGATGGAAGCTGCTATGAGCTTTTCCTTAAGCAAATTGAAGGCTGTGAGGCAAAAGTCATCAAAAAGAAATGCCACGTCCTTTTCCAATAAGTTGCAAACTGGCTTGGCTATCTTAGAGAAATCTTTAATGAATTGCCGATAAAATCCCGCATGGCTGAGAAAACTTCGAATTCCCTTCCCATTTATTGGTGGTGGTAAATTCTCAATTGTTGAAATCTTGGCTCGATCCACCTCCAAATCTAGCGATGAAACTCGATGACCAAGGACAATCCCCTCCTTCACCATGAAGTGGCACTTTTCCCAATTAAGCACAAGGTTTGTCTCTACACATCTTTGAAGCACCAACCCAAGATTGTGCAAACAAGAATCGAAAAATGAACCAAAGACTGAGAAGTCATCCATAAATACCTCCATAATATTCTCCACCATGTCGGCAAAGATGGCCATCATGCATCGTTGGAAGGTAGCCGGCGCATTGCACAACCCGAAAGGCATCCGGCGAAAGGCGAATGTACCATATGGACAAGTGAATGTGGTCTTCTCCTGGTCCTCCAGGGCAATGGCAATTTGGTTATAACCCGAATAGCCATCAAGGAAGCAATAGTACTCCTGCCCTGCCAATCGATCTAGCATTTGATCAATGAAGGGAAATGGAAAATGGTCTTTCCGGGTGGCCTTGTTGAGCTTCCTATAATCAATACATACTCGCCACCCCGTTACCGTGCGAGTTGGAATAAGCTCATTTTTCTCATTTTTAACTACCGTCATGCCACCCTTCTTTGGCACCACTTGCACCGGACTAACCCATGAACTATCAAAAATGGCATATATAATACCGGCATTTAATAGCTTCAGAACCTCCGCTCTCACAACCTCCTTCATTGCGGGATTAAGTCTCCGTTGGTGTTCAATAGAAGGCTTGTAGGAGTCCTCCATGAGAATCTTGTTCATACAAATGGCCAGACTAATACCCTTAATGTCACAAATTGACCAAGCAAAAGTGGATGAGTACCTTTTAAGAACATTGATCAACTTCCGCTCATCCTCCTCGCTCAAAGATGTCGATATGATGACCGGCTTAGTGGAGTTATCTCCCAAGAATACATAGTGAAGATGGTCGGGTAACTGTTTCAGAACTAGCCCATCACTAGTGGTGGTTTTCAATTCCGAGCCTTTATAAAGTGTGGGCACCTTAAGTACATGCTCTTCCTTCGGATTAACCTTCTCCTCCAGAAGTGCCTCTAGAGCATAGACACTGTCAATCAAGTCCACTTCACACACAGCGAACTCCACCCCGAGATCCCCTTTAGAGAGCGATGTTGAAAGACATCTCTCCAAAGAGTCCTTATAAATAATGGTTTGAAAGAAGTCCTTTAAGCACGGGGCCACCACATCCACCCGGTTATAACTTGGTCGCTCTTCCGGAAATTTCATGGCGTTACTAATGTTGAACTTTACCTCTTCGCTGTTCACCCAGAGTGTTAAGTTACCATCATGGACATCAATCAAAGCCTTCCCGGTAGCAAGAAAAGGTCGGCCTAGAATAATAGGAATTTCCTGGTCCTCCTCCATATCTAACACCACAAAGTCAACTGGAAAAATGAATTTATCAATTTTAACCAAGACATCCTCGATAATACCTTTAGGGTATGTGAGAGAGCGGTCCGCCAATTGTAATTAGATGGTGGTAGGTGTGATCTCTGCAAGGTCCAGCTTCCGGAAGATAGAGAGAGGCATGAGATTGATGCTAGCGCCGAGATCACACAAGGCCTTCTCAATGTGAAGTTCTCCAATGATGCATGGGATGGTAAAACTACCCGGATCCTTCAACTTCTCCGGTAGTTATCTCTTTATGATAGCGCTACACTCTTCCGTAAGCTTCACCATTTCATAGTCCTCGAGTTTGCGCTTCTTGGACATAACTTCCTTCATGAATTTGGCATACTTTGGCATTTGCTCTAGAGTGTCCACGAAGGGGATGTTGATGTGGATCCTCTTGAAGATATTGAGAAATTTCTCAAATGGCTTGTCAAGCGCCTTTTTCTGGAACCGTTGAGGGAATGGCAATGAGGGAGTGATACGAGGTGGGTTATCCAGAAAAGTGATCGAACCCAGTCTAATCACCGGTGCTTCCTTCTTGGCCTTCAGATTTTCCTCCTTTGACTTATCCTTACCATCGTCATTGCTCTTGATAGGCTCCTCATCAACCATGGCGTTTTGAACACTCGGGCCTTCAAGCTCTTTACCACTTCTCAATGTGATGGCTTTGCACTCCTTTGGGTTCTTCTCGGTGTCGCTTGGGAAGGACCTCGATGATTGCCCTTTATAGCATTAGCCAATTGGCGAACTTGTGTTTCTAGTGCCTTCATAGTGCTTCCCAAATTGGTGCAGTGAGTTTCAATGTTGTTGAGACGAGCATCATGTTGATCAAGACGAGCCTTAGAGTCCACAATATACATCTTCAAAAGCTCTTCAATTGATGAGGAAGGTCTCCATTGCCGGTTTACTCAACTCCGGAGTTGGTTGTAAAACATTCCGATTGTTGGCATAAGAGAAATTCTCATGGTTTTTGAGCCCGGGACGATAGTATGTCGGTAAGTTGTTGTTGGGCCTAAAATTGTAGCTACGGTTGACGAAGTGACATTGCTCATCATATGAATCACTTGAGCTCGAAGCTTGTGCCATCTTTACCGCTTCTTGACTACCATTGGCATTGGCTGCGGTAAGTCCCTGGATTTGATTAGTCAAGAGCGCCATTTGAGCCAAGAGAGACGTCGTTTGATCCACATCATAAATTCCTGGTGCTCTCTTCACAGTGGACCGCTCGTTTTGCCACTGACAACTATTCATTGCCATGTCCTCAAAGAGATTAAGTGCATTCTGGGTGTCTTTGACAAGATGGTCCCACCGGCCGCTGCATCAATATGGGCCTTACTTTGCCCAGTAAGCCCATTGTAAAAAAGTTGCACTTGGAACCAATCCTCAATGCCATGTTGAGGACACTTCCAGAACATCTCCTTGAACCGTTCCCATGCCTCATATAATTGTTCATACTCAAATTGCCGAAATTGAGTGATCTCGGCCCTCAGTTGAGACGTCTTGGAGGGCCGGAAGAATTTGATTAAGAACTTTTGGGCCATGTCCTCCCACTCGGCTACACTACCTGATGGTAAAGATTGAAGCCATGCCCAAGCCTGGTTTCGCAAGGAGAATGGGAAAAGTTTCAGACGAATGATCTCAGCACTCACCCCATTCATCTTGACTGTGTCACAAATCTCCAGAAAAGTAGCCAAGTGGATATTGGGATCCTCGTGCGACAATTCTCCATATTGGTTCTGTTGGACCATATTGACAAGGGCCGGCTTAAGCTCAAACTTGTTGGCATTGACTTGTTGACGTTGGATGCCCGAATAATTCTCGTTCACTACGGGCTTGAAATAATCTCGCAACATCCGTTGCTGGTCTGCTTGGTTTTGTTCCTCGGCCATGTTCTTAGCCCTAGCTCATCATTTTTTCCTTAAAGATTGAACAGTTCGTTCAATTTCTGAATCCAAAGGCAAGAGTTCCGAGCCACGTGCTTTTTGCATGCACCTACGAGCACAACAAAAAAAAAGATAAATAAATACAAATAAAAAAAACTTAGATTAAAACAAGATATTTCTTCACTATAGTAGTCTAATTCTTAGTCGTTCAATCCCCGGCAACAGCGCCAAAAACTTGTTACAAATAATTTGACTATGCTTGCAAGTGCACAAGTCGTACAAGTAATAAAGTGGTCCGAAGACCGATATCGTCCCGCGAGGATTGACGTTAAGAATATCAACTAACTATTGTGAATATCATATCTTAACTTTATCTAAGTGATCAAATTTGGATGTGATAAACTCAAAGAAAAACTAAAATAAAGGAAAACTAAATCAAAAGGAAAGATGACAGTAATTAATAATAGTGCTGAAATTAGAACGGAAAATTAATATAATGAAAATGCTAGGGTCTTGACTTCACTCTATTGCGATTATGTTTCTCCGTAGTAATGTGCCTAACCTAACTCAACGTTCTCAAGAACATAGAGTGATGTGTATCCTTATACCCTCTCTTGAGTGCCGCATAAAGAATGTGTAGGTGATATCAAGCCTATATCTCTATACAACTATTCATCCTTACCTTCATTAAGTTCCACTCTAGAAACAATTCATGGAATTCCACTTCTCAATTTCACAACCTAAAATTGTTTCGGTTACCTAGGCAATGTTTATCTCTCGATCTCACACCAACCTAAGTTGTTCTATCTGATTCTTGATTGCTTGAACGTTCCCCTCTCGAGTATTAATCCTCACAATAAAAATCTGCCCAATTCAAAATCTCATAAAGCATAGCAATATGTAAATCATAGATTTAGCAGCAACAATTCAAAATAGAACACGAAAGAAACGAAGAGCTTTAATTAAATGCACATTAAAACGTCGAAACAATAATCACAAATAGAGATTCATCTAAACCCTAACAAATAAGAAAATTAGCCACACATCAAGTGGCTCACAGTCTCAAAACAATATTCAAAATCTAGAGAAATACAAGAAGAAAGAGAAGAAAGAACGCTTGGAATTCTTAAAGAACTGCTCCAATCTCCAATCCTCTCTGATTCAGTTTTTCTCTTTTTGAAAACCCTTTTTTTCCTCCCTTTTGCAGTCTTTAGTCTCTCCTTTTATATCCCACGTTTAGAACGCCTCCCAAAAACCAATCACTTTTCATAAAAATCTCCTCCACTCTTCTATAGCAAAAACGTGTGTTTTTAATAAAATCAGGAGGCGACATATCGCCTCGAAACAGGCGACATATCGCAGCTCTCACTGTTATCTGTGGCAGGCGGCAGATCAGGCAACATATCGCCGGGAGGTGGCGACATATCGCCTGGATGCGGTGACATATCGCCTGGAAGGAAGCGACATGTCGCAGCTCTCGTTGTCTCTTCGTCGATTTTTGCTCCTTTTTAAGCTGCATCGCCATCGGAAGGCGACGTATAGCCTTATTCTTTATCTTTTTGATCTAAGATGCCTCCAAACTCAGCGATTTCATCCGTTACTGCACACTTAAGGGAAAATCATCAAATCCACATAAAACCTTGAGCAAAAACACACCGAAACTAGCTAAAGGAGTAACGAATGAGTCTTTTACCTTCTCCTTTGATTTAACTCCTCAACCTGCACTAGTTAAGCCGTTTCAAAAAAAAAAAAAGAAGAAACCCTTTCTGACAGCATCATTGTTTATCTGTCTCGTTGTGTCTGTAACTTAAGCTTTGTCAAATACATTTGTGTCATTAATTTGTATATTCTGATTCATTATCTTTGGTTTTGTCTTTTAGTGTGATGTAGTGTCGTTTTTGTTTGAGATTTAGTTAGTGTGTGCGTTTTGTGTTCTTGTATGTTAGTAATCATTAGTTTTGTTTAATATTATTATTATTATTATTTTCCTTTCTTCTTCTTTCTGTAACGTTTTATTAATTTATTTAGTTTTTTTTTTCTTCTTTTTCGAATTGCACGTTCAAAAAAAAAAAAAAAACTCATTGCTTTGTCAATTTCTTTTGTTTCTGGTTTAGTTGAATTATTTGGACAGCTTCTTTCTTTTGGTTTTAGTATTAGTTAATTGATTTCAATAGCCTAATTAATTTTTCCTTCATAAATAGTATTAATTCTTAGGTTGTGATTTTTAGGTTGTGACTTTTAGGTGATCAATTTAGACATTAAATTAAGACTTTTAATCTCTCATAATTTGTGTAACCTTAGGTTTTAGAGTAGTATTAACTTAGGGTACAAATATCTAACATTTAATATTTCATAAAACACGTCATAAACTTAATAAATTTTTCAAGCAATTTTGTGGAAACGTTGGAAAGTACAAATTAAGGGAGTTCTGTCTAGGAGCCTAGTTCTTGTTAGCGTTCTATGCCACCAGTCTTTCCTGGGAACGTTGCTCTGTCTAGGAGGTTGGTTTTTAAGGAGGCCTTGCCCCACCAATCTTTCCTGGGAGCACTCTTGGGGGTTGCGATTCGCGATTCGCGATTCTACATTATTGTTTTCTTTGTTTAAAAAAATCAAAACAAAATTAATAAAAAAATTAAAAAAAATTAAAAAAAAAGGTGAAACGTTGTAAAGTGAATGAATCGTTATAGAGACGAATTAGGGAGATTTGTAAAGTGAAGTTTCTTCCCACACGTCTAGTCCTCCCTTGACCCCAGCCTCATTAGCAGTTGCAAATCCGTTCGCGATGGCTCAAAATGAGGAGGTCGAGCAGAACACGTTGAGTGATTATCTTCACCCTACACGTACGGCCACACTGTCATGCATAATGTTTCCCCCTAGTATGCCGAATTTGGATTTCAAGCCAGGCATGATCCATCTCTTGCCGACTTTTCATGGGTTAGAGAGCGAGAATCCATACGTGCATATTAGGGAGTTTGAAGAAGTGGTGGCCACTTTTCACAATCGAGCTGAAGCCGTGGACTCTGTGCGATTGAAATTCTTTCCTTTCTCTTTGAGGGACAAGGCTAAAAGCTAGTTGTATTCTCTGCGACCTAGGTCTATTGGAAGTTGGGAAGAAATGACAACAACATTTTTCAACAAGTATTTCCCTCACCATAAGACCAACGGTTTGAAGCGACAGATCTCGACCTTTACCCAGAAGGACAATGAAACTCTGTATCAAGTTTGGGAATGGTTCAACGATCTGTTAAATCAGTGTCCTCACCATGGTTACGAGAGTTGGCACCTCGTCAGTTATTTCTACGAAGGACTCACGATTCGAGAGCGCCAATTTGTGGAGATGATGTGCAATGGTGAGTTTCTCCAAAAGGATCCCAAGGAGGCTTTTGAGTATCTCAATGAGTTAGCCGAAAAAGCCCACACTTGGACCGGACCTAGTGCTACTGACAGCACCAATATGTCCAGACCGGTTGGAATCTATTAATTAAGGGAGGAGGACAACCTCAAAGCCCAAGTCGAATCTTTGACAAGGTAAATTGAGGCCCTCAAAGGCAAAGAAGGTAGAGGAATCCACACGGTCGCAAGGGCAGAGACACATGAGCTAAGGATTGTCCTGCTTATAGTGAAATGAGAGGGGTTTATGAGGAGTACTGCACTGCCTTAGCATCGTACAACGAACCTTTCTCTAACTGATACGCATTATTTTTGTGTATAATAAATTTCTGCAAGCGTACGGTGTCAAGTTTTGAGTATAAGGTGAGTGAGTATCGTCTCCACAGGGATTGGGTTTAGAATTGCCATTAAGTACCACAATTATTGTAACTTAACTTTATCTAGGCAACCTAATAAAATGACAATTAAGAAAATAAAACAAAATAAATATGAAAATAAGAAAATAAAGTATCTATACACAAATGGTCTAGGGACTTGATTTCGCTTTATTATTCCTATGTTCATCCTATTATGTAATCGCTAATCAATTCCATTCAATTCATTAATCAAGGCTCTAATATCATCTTATAACCTCTCCCGAGTGCCTCACAAGAAATTGTATTTAAATACCCAAAACAATATCCCTATTCGAAATGAACATTTAAACACAAATTAAGCTTCGCCTATATGATTAGAAAATAGGAATGTCGATCGCCTCCCGGCCTCACAACAACCTAAATCCTAATTTGATTATCTCAGCGTTGATCTCCTCCTGGTCTCACAACAACCTAGACTATGCTTCTCAAATCTAGATAAAGAATTCAATCTCTCCCGAGCATCAAATTCGCAATCTAAAATTCATCTAACTCATTGGCAAAATAAATTACAAGCATTAAGCATAGAGAAACATAAATGAATTGGAAATGAAATTAAATTAACAATCAACAAAATATTCAAAACATAGTTCAGATAAAACTACATCAAGTCCTAGATTTAATGTCTAGCTCAACATGGAAAAATAGATGAAAGAAGTGCTGGGAATAGTGTCCTGAAAGCATGAGATGTAAAAGGATATTTATTATTTATTTAATAAAATAGTTTATTCATCATTTTATGTGCATATATTTATGAATATTTTATGAATATCAAATAAAATTCCTTGATTATTTATGTAACCTTAAACATGGTATATAAGTGTTATATACAAGAGGATAATGTTTAAGGATAATAATCAAAAGTAACTGTTCATAATGAATTTAATTAAAGTTTGGAATCTTTAATTAAAACAATATTAATACATGTCATTCCCATTTAGAATGGAACGGTGTTATCCACACTGTTAATATGGCAAGATATTGAATGAGTGTATTTCGCATAATGAGATTATGTGGAACATGGACGCAGACACAATATGAATTTCTAATAATTTCCGTTAAGCATAGAAATTCTAATTGAGTCCATTGATGGTCATATATAGAATAATCTTAATCCTGAGTTCTTAACAAACTCCTATTTATGGATTTATGTCTTTTGATTTACTCGGTACGGATTCCGAGACCCTGAATCCTATTCCTTGTATTTTGGAGACATAATGAAATAGGTAGCTGGGAATGTTATTATACGAGATTGAATCCATTCCTTCTTGAGAAAGAAGCGGATAAATAATTCTCTTGAGTGTTGATTCGGTACTTGGATTTGTAAGAGTGCTCTGGTTCATGAATGTGTTTTATGAATCACTATCCATTAGAGAATCAATAGTACTCAAGGATAAAGATGTAATTAGAGAGGTTAACGAATTCCACCTGACTCTAACTATGAATTATTTATGGAGGATCGATCTATATGCAATGACTATATCAAATGGACACTTCACGGTTTAGAAGTAATTAATGTCTATAATTCCGAGAGTGCAATTCCAAGTTTATAGTGGAGTAACTATTGGAATTAATAGAATTAATTAATTAATTAAAGTGTTTAATTAATTATTAATTTTATTGGAGCTTAGAATTATAGGTCCATTAGTCCCCAAGCGTCGTCCTTGTAATTCTACCGACACAAAAAGGGCAAAATGGGAATTTTAGAATTACGGAATTCTAAAATTAAATACTCGAAGAATAATTAATTGTGAATTAATTATTATTTAAATAATGAGATTATTTAAATTTGAATTTGAACATATCTAGATTTATCCATTTAAACTTATTTGATAAGTTGTTTAATTTAGAATTCAAATTAATTTAAGTTTGACTTAAATTCGAATTTGAATCTGAATTAAAATTGGACTACTGGATAAAGGATAAAATATCTTCTCCTTCCCTATCTTATCTAGGCGCCACACACAGGGATAAAACCCTAGTGTGTGGCCGGCCACCTAAGGGATAAGGGGAAGGGATTTTTTGTTCCAAATTCAAAATTGGAGATAAGGATTTGATCCTATTTTGAAGTTTGACTTCTTCTCTTTAAATATGAGATAAATGAAAAATTGTGAGACAATTTTTGAAACACTTTTCAGCCCTAGAGAAAGTGTGTGGCCGAAATTCTCATATAGCAAAAGAGAGTGAAATATTTTTCTCCAAAAATTCCACATCGTGCATGCGTTGGTGTTTGTGGAAATTCGAGTGTTTTAGAAACCGTTTTGTCTCACGTGTGTGCCCCACACACACGCGTCTCGTGGAATCAAGGAATTGACGTGGAAGACTTTGGTGTTCTAAACACAAAGCTTGAAGCTAGGACTGTTAGTGGTCAAAGAAATTCAAGATATCATCCGAGTCGGCTACAAGGTATTTTTTTCGGTTGATCCTTGAATCTTATAAATTAATGAGATTAATTTATTGGTGCATAAATTAATATAATCTATACAAAGATCTCAAAAGTTTTATGAAAATTTTTGTTATACACGATCCGCTATTCCGCTGCGTTTTTCGCCGAATTCGATTCGGCAACCAACAATTGGTATCGGAGCGGTCTATAGACGATATTAATTTATGCTTGATTATTTGATAATCATAATTGATATTAAATATGTGATATTTAATTATGTATGTATGTGATGAGTAGGCACTTGCATTTATGGATGTTTATTTTTATTCATGATGATGAATGTATGGATGATGGATTTGGTCGTTAATTATATGGTTCCATGGATCGGTTATATACATTCGTTAATAAATTATTTGTAATTTAATTCGGGATTAGAATTATTGTAATTCTAGGATTTGGGTAGAATTAGGGTTTTGATTTTGAATCAAGAAGGAGGCCTTGAAGATCATGTTTGAAGCCTTCAAAGAAGCCCGTAAAAAGTGCCCGGAAAGTTCCAGAAACGCGGCCCGTGCGCGCCCCGGACGCGGCCTGGTGCAGCCAGGACGCGCCCCAGGCGCGCCGACGCTGCCCAGCGCATCCAGGCCGCGGCCCAGGTGCGTCCAGGCCGCGCCCAGCCCAGTGCGCCCAACAGGCGGCCAGTGGCCCAACACAGGCCAGCCGCTGCCTAGCGGCTTAGCGGCCCAAGTTCGGGATTTGATCCCGAACAGGCCCGGTTTTTTCAAACCCTCGTAAAGCGTGCCGACGAGCCCAGAAAAGTTTCGGATCCCAAGGAAGGTGAAATCAAACCCGGAGACAAAGAATGAAGTCAAGAATAAAGAATTCAAGAATCGAAGACCCGTTGATGTAACGGAAGAATATAATTATTGTAATTATTTATTTATTCGATTCGATTGAGTTGTAATTTATTTTTCCATGGGACCCGGTCAAATCCATCTCAATAGTTGATTGCATATATTTATATTTTATGTTGATAATTATATATTATATATGTCCATGCATATAACATGCCATGTAGATATAATGTGCCTACTCATATGTTTTTATAACATGCCATGCATACACGAGCAATTGTTATTGTTTATTTTATTTATTATAAAAGTGTTTTAGAAAAATAAAATAAAAATAAGAACCATGCGCTGAAAATTGATTTAATATGATTAAATTGATTTAAGTTGCAAAATTGATTTGCAAAATAATGTTACATGTGAAATTAAATTTAAGAGTTAAATTTTGGAATTTTACATATCCGAAAAATAAATTGTTTATTTTTCGATTTGAAAATCATGAGATGCTTTTCAAACAAAATACATGTTTGCAAAATAATGAGTGGGAGAGGGTTGTATGACAATACGACCCACTAGTCTCCGCCGTTAGCACAACACCGTGAGATCCGGAAAGGGGCTTCGCGGCGACATTGAATCGCCCTCCTAAAGGAGAGTGTCCTTGCCAGATCAATAACAAGGTTGGCTTCCTAGAGATAAGATTTCAGGATGTATTTCCGAATTGACTACCCAAAGGTAGCAATCCGGAGTTAAGTCTATGGGATCTGAAACGGTGGGTTACACTCATAAAATATAATCAAATTTGTTGGTTATATTTTGACTGAAAATAACAGTAGTTAATAAATATGAAAATATGAGATATTTTGACTATATTTATTAACTGAGAAGAGTCTCGATCTAATTGGCATATAACTTGACTACCCAAAGGTACACTTTATATGTGGAAAATTGGATTATCGTTGGCACCTAAAATTAAAACATGATTTATGTATTTTCATGTGCATCATGCATCATATTTAATTGTGCCTAAATTAACACGCCTTGATATTCATGCACATAAATTAATTAGATGAATATTCTATTTATTTCCAGCAATATGTCGAATCCCATTATCACACTACTAGCGACTGAAAAATTAGACGGTGATAATTATGCTAAGTGGAAAAGTAACATAAACATACTATTGGTCTGCGAAGACTATAAGTTTGTCCTAGCGGAGGAATGTCCTCCCGAACCCGCGACAAATCTGCATCCAAAACCGCGAGGGAGCCTTTTGATCATCGGATCAAGGCCAACAATAAAGCAAAGTGCTTTATCTTTGGCCAACATGAGATATTGTGCCATAAGAAGCATGAGGAGATGGAGACCCTTATGAGATAATGGAGTCTCTAGAAGCCATGTTCGGCGCTCCTTCCGAAAAGGCTCATTTGGATGCCGTAAGGGCTTTCATGAACAACAAGATGAAGAAAGGTTCTTCAGTCAAGGCACATGTTCTGAACATGATTGATCACCTCCACGATGTGGAGCTCAATGGTGCCAAAATCGATGAAGCCACCCAAGTTGGCATCATCTTGGAAAGCCTGTCCTCTGACTTTCATGAGTTCGTAAACAACTTAATTATGAACAAGAAAAAGTGCAATCTCACTGAACTCATGAATGACCTGCAAAACTTCGAATCCACCAACAAAAGAAGGGGAGGAGAAGCAAATGTTGTAGTTGCAGGAAGTTCTGGTAAAAACAAAAGGAAAAACCGTAACCGGGGAAGAGGAAAGAAGGGAAAGAACAAGAGACCCAAGAAAGCAAAGGGCCCCATCCAGAAACCCAAAGGAAAGTGTTTCCACCGCAATGGCGAAGGGCACTTTGGAAGAGAAACATCACAAGTATCTCGAGGAGCTGAAAAAGAAAAAGGAATAAGGTAAATCAGATTTACTAGTCCTTGAAACATGTTTAGTAGAGGGTGATACCTCAGCCTGGATAATTGATTCAGGAGCAACTAATCATGTTTGTTTCTCTTTGCAGAGTCTTAGTTCTTACACCGAGCTAGCTGATGGGGACTACACGATGAAAGTAGGCAATGGCGTAAGAGTTTCGGCAAAAGCAGTGGGAGAAGTTAGACTTCGTTTTAGGGAAAATAAATTTTTAGTTTTGAACAATGTTTATTTTATTCCAGACATTCGCAGAAATTTGATTTCTATGGCCAAATTATTTGAACAATTATTTAAAGTTTATTTTGATAATGAATTTGTTCATATTTCTCTCGAAATGGTTTAAATATTTGTTACGGGCGTCTGGATGATGGTTTATATTGTATAAAACCAATACCTAACTCATTTGCTTAACACCGAAATGTTCGAGTTGCCGAACCTAAGAATAAAAAGCAAAATATTTCTCATGATAACAATACATATCTGTGGCATCTTAGGCTTGGTCATATTAACCTAAATAGGATTGAAAGACTGGTAAAGGATGGTCCTTTGCGTGAGCTAAAAGTTGGCGAGCTTCCAGTCTGTGAATCTTGTTTGGAAGGTAAAATGACCAAGAGACCTTTTACAGCAAAAGGAGAAAGAGCTACGGAACCCCTTCAGTTGATACATTCAGATGTATGTGGACCGTTAAACGTCCAAGCTAGAGGAGGTTACGAATATTACGTCACTTTTATTGACGACTATTCGAGATATGGTTATGTTTACTTGATGCAACGTAAATCTGAAACTTTTGGAAAGTTTAGAGAATTCCGAGCGGTTGAAAAACAAATAGGTAAACCAATCAAGACACTTCGATCGATCGAGGGGTGAATACCGGACCAAGAGTTCCGGGATTTCTTGATTGAAGAAGGTGTGGTATCCCAATTGACTGCACCCGGTACACCACAGCAGAATGGTGTGGCCGAAAGGAGAAATCGGACTTTGCTTGACATGATGAGATCAATGTTGAGTTATTCTTCACTGCCTACTTCATTCTGGGGTTATGCCCTAAAAACAACTGCCTACATTCTGAATAGAGTACCATCTAAGTCTGTACCTACAACACCCTTAGAGTTGTGGTGCGGTCGAAAACCTAGTTTGAGACACGTGCGCATATGGGGGTGTCCAGCACACGTGCTGAAGGGAAAGACTGGGAAGTTGGAACCCAAGTCAGAAGTATGTATGTTTGTAGGATATCCCGATGGGAGAAAGGGAGGTTTCTTTTATAGTCCTGAAGATCAAAAGGTGTTTGTATCGACAAATGCCACATTTCCGAGCATGACTATATGATAGATTTTAAGCCCGTAGTAAGATAGTGTTAGAAGAGTTACTTTCCGGTGAGATCGGACCACAATCGACAAGAGTTGTCGGACCACTCAGAAAAGACCACAGCTCCTAATCGACTCCAGCGGCACCTCGTCGTGGTGGGAGGGTAAGCATGTTACCCGACCGTTATCTGAGGAAGCCCAAATCGCATCGCTGATGATGGCGGTGAGGAGGATCCATCGACCTTTAAGGATGCGATGGATGATTCTGATAAGGAAGAATGGCAAGCGACTATGAAACTCGAGATGGAGTCTATGCACTCTAACTCGATCTGGCAACTTGTAGATCTACCCGAAGGGTAAAACCCATTGGATGCAAGTGGATCTTCAAGAGAAAGAGAGGAGGATGGAAAAGTAGAGACTTTTAAAGCAAGGCTAGTGGCTAAGGGTTATACCCAAAAGGAGGGAGTTGACTATGAGGAAACTTTCTCGCCAAGAGCCATGCTTAAGTCCATCCGGATACTCCCGGCCGCTGCGATATTTTGACTATGAGATATGGCGGATGGACGTCAAGAGAGCTTTTCTCGAATGGCTATCTTGATGAAACCATCTATATGGATCAGCCAGAGGGTTACATAGAGGAAGGCCAACAATGAAAAGTCTCGCAAACCGCAAAGGTCCATTTATGGACCAAGCGAGCTTCTAGATCATGGAACATCAGGTTTGATGAGGCTGTAAAGTCTTATGGATTTGATCAAAACATTGATGAACCATGCGTCTACAAGTACAAGAAAGAAGAGAAAGTGGTCTTCTTAATTCTTTACGTCGATGACATCCTACTCATTGGGAATGATGTGGGAATGATGACAGATGTAAAGGAGTGGTTAGCCAGCCAATTCCAAATGAAAGATTTAGGAGAGGCAAGCTATATTCTTGGGATCAAGATTATTCGAGATCGCAAGAAAAAGCTTTTAAGCGTTATCACAAGCATCTTATATAGACAAAGTGTTGTCTAGGTATTCGATGCAAAACTCCAAGAAAGGGAATTTGCCTTCTAGGCATGGTATTCATCTTTCTAAGGAGCAATGTCCAAAGACCCCGCAGGAAAGAAGATATGAGAAGGTATCCCTACGCCCGGCCGTGGGAAGCCTTATGTATGCCATGTTGTGTACAAGACCCGGATATATCGCTATGCAGTGGGGAGTAATCAGTGGCTACCAAATCCAACCCGTGGATTAGATCATTGGGTTGCGGTGAAGTGTATTCTCAAGTATCTTTGGAGAACGAGAAACTATATGTTTGTATATTCCGGAGAAGATCATCTCTCATCGGATACACAGATTCTGATTTCCAATCGAGATAGAGATAGTCGACGGTCGACATCCGGATCTGTGTTCACTCTTAATGGAGGAGCCGTGGTATGGAGAAGTATAAAGCAAAAGTGTGTTGCTGACTCTACCATGGAAGTGAATATGTTGCGCCTTGAAGCCGCAAAAGAAGCTACATGGCTCGGGAAGTTCTTAACCGATCCGGAAGTTGTTCCATATATGGATAAGCCAATTAAGCTCCACTTTGACAACAAAGGAGCAATAGCTAATTCAAAAGAACCTAGAAGCCATAAGAAAGCGAAACAAATAGAAAGGAAATATCACCCCGATCGGAGACATTGTGGATAGAGGCGATGTAGCGGTTACAAGATCGCGTCGAGGACAACCTTGTTGACCCGTTCACCAAGACATTGCCATTGAATGTTTTTGATCGGCACTTAGATGGATTTGGGATTAGAGACATGACACACTTGCTTTAGGACAAGTGGGAGATTGTTGGGAATAGTGTCCCGAAAGCATGAGATGTAAAAGGATATTTATTATTTATTTAATAAAATAGTTTATTCATCATTTTATGTGCATATATTTATGAATATTTTATGAATATCAAATAAAATTCCTTGATTATTTATGTAACCTTAAACATGGTATATAAGTGTTATATACAAGAGGATAATGTTTAAGGATAATAATCAAAAGTAACAGTTCATAATGAATTTAATTAAAGTTCGGAATCTTTAATTAAAACATTATTAATACATGTCATTCCCATTTAGAATGGAACGGTGTTATCCGCACTGTTAATATGGCGAGATATTGAATGAGTGTATTTCGCATAATGAGATTATGTGGAACATGGACGCCTTGACACACAATATGAATTTCTAATAATTTCCGTTAAGCATAGAAATTCTAATTGAGTCTATTGATGGTCATATATAGAATAATCTTAATCCCGAGTTCTTAACAAACTCCTATTTATGGATTTATGTCTTTTGATTTACTCGGCACGGATTCCGAGACCCCTGAATCCTATTCCTTGTATTTTGGAGACATAATGAAATAGGTAGCTGGGAATGTTATTATACGAGATGGAATCCATTCCTTCTTGAGAAAGAAGCGAGATAAATAATTCTCTTGAGTGTTGATTCGGTACTTGGATTAGTAAGAGCGCTCGGTTCATGAATGTGTTTTATGAATCACTATCCATTAGAGAATCAATGGTACTCAAGGATAAAGATGTAATTAGAGAGGTTAACGGATTCTACCCCGACTCTAATTATGAATTATTTATGGAGGATCAATCTATATGCAATGACTATATCAAATGGACACTTCACAGTTTAGAAGTAATTAATGTCTATAATTCCGAGAGTGCAATTCCAAGTTTATAGTGGAGTAACTATTGAAATTAATAGAATTAATTAATTAATTAAAGTGTTTAATTAATTATTAATTTTATTGGAGCTCAAATTATAGGTCCATTAGTCCCCGTGTCGTCCTTGTAATTCTACCGCACACAAAAAGGGCAAAATGGGAATTTTAGAATTACGGAATTTAAAATTAAATACTCAAGAATAATTAATTGTGAATTAATTATTATTTAAATAATGAGATTATTTAAATTTGAATTTGAACATATCTAGATTTATCCATTTAAACTTATTTGATAAGTTGTTTAATTTAGAATTCAAATTAATTTAAGTTTGACTTAAATTTGAATTTGAATCAATTAAAATTGGACTCTTGGATAAAGGATAAAATATCTTCTCCTTCCCTATCTTATCTAGGCGCCACACACAGGGGATAAAACCCTAGTGTGTGGCCGGCCACCCAAGGGATAAGGGAAGGGATTTTTGTTCCAAATTCAAAATTGGAGATAAGGATTTGATCCTATTTTGAAGTTTGACTTCTTCTCTTTAAATATGAGATAAATGAAAAATTGTGAGACAATTTTTGAAACACTTTTCAGCCCTAGAGAAAGTGTGTGGCCGAAATTCTCATATAGCAAAAGAGAGTGAAATATTTTTCTCCAAAAATTCCACATCGTGCATGTGTTGGTGTTTGTGGAAATTCGAGTGTTTTAGAAACCGTTTTGTCTCACGTGTGCCCACACACACGTCTACGTGGAATCAAGGAATTGACGTGGAAGACTTTGGTGTTCTAAACACAAAGCTTGAAGCTAGGACTGTTCGTGGTCAAAGAAATTCAAGATATCATCCGAGTCGGCTACAAGGTATTTTTTCGGTTGATCCTTGAATCTTATAAATTAATGAGATTAATTTATTGGTGCATAAATTAATATAATCTATAGAGTATCTCAAAAGTTTTATGAAAATTTTGTTATACACGATCCGCTATTCCGCTGCGTTTCCGCCGCCGAATTCGATTCGGCAACCAACAAGAAGATAAAACCCAATATCCATTGAAGAGCTTCCAAGGACCTCCAAGATGAAGGATTTCAGCCTCCTTTTGATGTTTTCTTCACTTCCCCCGGGCCCCCCCTCTCAAATGGCAACTTTTTCCTTTTATAATGAAACACTTTGGAGCTAGGGCTTGACGCTGCAGCAAACAAGTGATTACGTTGCTGCGAGCGCGTTTTAACCTCCAGGCGGCTGCAGCCTGCGTGGTTGACGCTGCAACCTGCGTCTTTGGCAGAGAAAACCGCTGTTATTCGCGGGCTGGGCGCCAGAAAGCCCATGATGTGCAGCGGCTGAGCGCATCAGCGGGCGGCCCAGGGCGCTGCAATACCATTTGGTGTATTGCAGCGCGTGTTGTTGGGGCAGGACGCGCTGGACACGCTGCAGCGTGTCTCTGGGGCTAGGGGCTGCAGCCTGCGCTTCCCTTGCTCTCTGGTCTTCTTTGCGCGCTGCAGCGTATGAAGGCATGTTGTAGCCCGCTTTCTTGCAATCCAAAGCCTCCTCTTTTGTGCCACAAAATCCTCTTTCACATCCTCTTTTCATTGATTCACAAGTTAGGCAAATATTCTTCTTTTCTTCGTGCAAAATCATGCAAATTGACATTTATTTATAATTCCTATAAAAAACACACAAAAGACATTAAACTAACAAAAATGCTTGAAAACTTACAAATATTCAAGCTTAAAAGTACTTGATTTGTTGGTAGAAATACCCGTCATCACTAACACATACAATCCTGGCTGGAAGAACCATCCAAACTTCAGTTAGAGAGATTCTAAGCAAGCGCAACCATCAGGAGGACAATGGAGAATTGAGCAACAATCGCAACCACGAAAGGCGTATTTTGCACCTCAACACAATTTACAATAGCCAATGAGTTCTCTTGAGAACACCTTGCAATCTTTCTTGGAGGTGCAGAGTAAGAAGAATCAGAAGTTTGAGTCATTGTTCACGCAAATGGTGGAAGAAAGTAAAGAAATAATGAGTCAAATCACGAAGCTGACTGGAGCTTTGGCTGTTCAAGAACGCGGCAATTTCCCTTCACAAGCTCAGTCAAACCCAAAGGGCCAACGTATGGTGCAAACTTCTTGAGGAGTTTGTTTCCAACACTTTTGTATCATATTTTTGTTTCCTTATTTAGCTTGGTGTGTTTTGTGTGATTTGTGTGCTTTTATTTTTAGTTTGATTTTGTGTGATTTTATATTTGTTTGTGTTTTGGAGAATCAGTTTAGGATGCTCAGCTTAGTTCCAATGTTCATCATCCGGTGTTCTCTTTCCCTGTCTTCTTCATTTGCATATATTTTTAGACATTGAGGACACTGTTTGATTTTGGGCTGGGGGTGGTGAGCATATTCATGTGTTACATTAATTTTTGTCTTGTTGTTATTTTGGATCAAAATTTTTGCGAGATTGTTTGAGTTTGATTTCGAAACGTTCGATTTGAGTCAATTTTTGCTACCAAGAAATGATTTCCAGAGTTGTTTTGGAGCACGTGCCAGACCTTGTGGTAAGATGGTTGTTGACACATTTAGTTGAGAAAACTTCCCGAGTTTAAGGTTTTCATTTTTGGTGAGTTGTGAGAGTTGAGAAAACAACTTTTTGAACTTTCATTGATCTTTTGAGTTGGTTGAGTGATTAACGGAGCACCTTTAATTGATTTGTGACATTTGCTTGAGGGATGATTTCTGGTTAGGAATAATTTTTAGAATTTCAGCCATGTGTTGTAGATAGTTATCATTTTTCTTTTGCATTTTATCATAAAAAAAAACAAAAGAAGGAAAAAAAAAACAAAAAAAAAAGAGCAAGAGCATCATTTATCATCAATGTTTACGTAGTTTGGTTGCACTCATGTCTTGTGCTGCATAGCAGCCAATCAAAAGAATGCCTTACTACATCAGCTTCATCAAATGTATGTTGTCTCTTGCCTCAGAAAAAAAGGAAAAAATAAGAAAAAAAGAAAGAAATAAAAAATTTGTGTATATTTGTTTGTATTTTTCGGCTCTTTGTTTGTTTATGAGATCTTTCTCTTGACCAGAAACGATTTAAGTGATGGATTGTTCCAAATATTTGATTTGCCTATCATTTGATCAATGTTTGTTTATTATCTTGTCCTTAAATTGCCTTCTCTCACTTGAGCATTGATTGATTGACTTCCAACTCCATGAGTGAAAACCCTTTGCATTAAAATATTTCCAACACCTGTGAGGTAAATGGAGTTGAGACTTTTTCTTAGTGAATTTTTCGAGGGAAACGGTTTGGTACACACACACAACTCTGGAGTTATGACTGAAGTAGTTTTGATAGCATTTTCTGATGACTTACTAATGATTTGTTTGATTGCTTAGGTGATTTTGCTAGTTTTGATTTGAATTTTCAGCTTGACGTGATTTTTCTTTCGCTTGAATTGCTAGAGACTAGCAATAAGCTGGTTGGGGGTTGTGATAAGTGCACAAATTTGCACTTTTTAATGTTCATAATTGTCAAATTATTTTATCAAATTTGTGATTTTGATTTCAAATATTCCTAAATTTAGAGGATTTAATTTTAATCGGATTTATTTTATTTTTCAGGTTTTTGAAGAAAACAATTAGATTTGGGCTAGTTTACCAAGCAAAACCCAAAAGTTGAACCCAAGAAAAGCCCAATTCAGCCCAAAGCCCATCAGCCCTTTCGCCGAGCCAAGCCAATTGGAGCCGAGCTGCGCGAGTTTCCCCGCGTTGCCACGTGTCGTCGTTTGGCGTGCTGCAGAAGTGTGGGACCCAGGTGTCCCCATGCGTACGCGCACTTGGCACGCATGGTGCCTTCCCTTGGGCGAGTCTCTTCCACGCACGTGTCACCCAAGTTTCCTTTCCTCTCCGTGTAGGTCCCGCGTCGCAGCGAACTCCCAATCATCCTCTGCCACGCGTCCAAGCTGTTGGCCACTTTGCTTCTCCGCAAATCAGATTGCGCCATGCATCAAGCTTTCTTCCGCGTGGGCCCCAGCTGTGCAGCAGCTTCTTCTTCTCCGTGAATCAGTGAGTGCCACGTGTCACAATTGATACAGCTGTCGGCGATTTCTTAATTTCCACGAATCACAACGTGACACGTGTCCCACCCGTTTGGGATTCTTCAGCCAGCGTTCCGTTTTGTTCTGTTGGGTTGATTTCAGAATTCATTTCTAGAATTAAGTCTTGTAAATCCAATTCAATGGGATAAAATGTTTCTTATGTTTTCTTTACCAAGTATTTTCTTTTACATGCCTAGAAACTCTATAAATAGGGCCTTTGTAAAGTGTGTGAGATGGTTAATTTTTAGCTTAAGTTTAGATATTTTCTTCTCTTTGGTGAGGTTAGAGAGAAACCTATATGTGAAGTGATCTTGAGTGGATTTTGATTCTCTATTTGTTATTCAATGTTTATATATTTGAGTGATTAATTTTCTTCTATCTTCTTCTAATTTCTCATATTGATATATTTTATTGTCAACTTTTATATAAATTTAGTCAAGCTCTTTTTATGTGATTGTTACATGATACTATATATTGATAGATATTATTTTATGAGTAGTCTTTTACTATATTATTGCCAATGATATATTGTCGCTCTTAGATTTCTCTTAAGATGATTTTTCCTAATACTAAACGTAAGAATTTTACTCACTCAAATACATTTTAACTCACATGTTCTTCAAATATATATTTTCCAATTGTTAGTTTGGGATGTGAAACTTTCAATTGAGTAACCTTGAAGATCAAAATCCATTCAGGTGAACGAAGCATATAGGGAAATCTCGACGCCTTACCGATTTTAAATATAATTTTCTCCTATATTTTTCTTAAACTTTAACTTCTCAACAAAAATTCCATTCTCTTTTATTTTTACTTTATTATTTACTCCTAAAGCTTTTTATTTGCTAATCTTTTCTTTTTCAATTTGTCTCCTCCTTGTGGATACAGCCACCTTAACTGTGCTACCGCGACCGCTTTATTTTCAACACGTTTGGGCGCAACCAGTCTCTTAATTTTCTCCAACCACCATGTAAATTTTGAAACAAATCCCTTCCCTTTTCTCATTAAAGTGGCCGGCCACCCATGAGGGATCCTATCCATGTGCGGCTCCAACTTGCAGATAAGGATAAGGATAAGATTCTTCATTATTTATCCAACAGTCTAATTTTCACTCAAATTTAAATTTCAATTTAAGTCAAACTTAAATTAGTTGAATTCTAAATTGAATAACTTATCAAATAAGTTTAAATGGATAATTCTAAATATGTTCACACTGTGTGTTGACACTGTGCGTTCACATTGTGCCTTGCGTTTACACTATGTGAACACCTTCACATAAATAATCCAAAATTCAAATTTAAATTTAAATAATCACATTATTTAACTAAAAATTAATTATCAATTATTTATTCTTGAGTATTTTAATTTTAGAATTTCATAATTCTAAAATTCCCATTTTACCCTTAGTGTCTTGTAAAGTTGCAAAGATGACACGGGGACTCATAGACCTATAATTTTGAGCTCCAATAAAATTAATAATTAATCAAACACTTTAATTAATTAATTAATCTTATTAATTTCAATAGTTGCTCTACTATAAACTTGAAATTGCACTCTCGTAATTATAGATATAAATTATTTCTAAGCCGTGAAGTGTCCATGTGATGTAGTCACTGCATATAGATCAATCATCCATAAATAATTGATAATTAGAGCTAGGTAAAAATCCATTAACCTCTCTAATTATATCTTTTTCCTTCAGTACCATTGATTCTCTAATGGAAAGTGATTCATAAAAAAAATTCATGAATCGGAGCTCCTATTGGTCCAACTACCGAATCAACCTTCAAGAGAATTATTTATCTGATTCTCCTTCAAGAATGAATGGATTCCATCTCGTATAATAACATTCCCGGCTACATATTTCATTGTGTCTCCAAAATACAATGAATATGATTCAGATCTCAGAATCTGTACGGAATAAATCAAAATACACAAATTCATAAATAGGAGTCTGTTAAGACCTCAGCATTAAGATCATTCTATATATGACCATCGGTAGACTCAATTAGAATTTCTATACTTAACAAAAATTATCAGAAATTCATATTGTGTATGTGTCCTTATTCCACATAATCTATTATGCATGATACACTCATTCAATATCTCACCATAATAACAGTTCGGATAACACCCTTCCATTCTAAATGGGAATGACATGTATTAATAATGTTTTTTTTAAATATTTCAAACTTTAATTAAATTCATTACGAACACCGTTTTGATTATTATCCTTAAACATTATCTTCTCGTATTTAACACACATAGCAAACGTTTAAGTCTATTAAATGGTCATGGAATTTTCATTGATATTCGTAAAATATTTATAAATATATGCACATAAAGTAATGAATAAACGCTTTTATTAAATAAATAATAAATATCCTATTACATCTCATGCTTCTAGAATACCATTCCCAACAACTGTAGGGTAGGTCAAAATATTCTCAAATTGAACCGAGACCGTCTCAATTAATAAATATAATCAAAATATCTCATACTATCATATTTATTGGCTACCATTATTTTGGTTTAAATATAATCAACTAATTTAATTTTATTTTATTAATGTAACCTATCGTTTTGGATTCAACAGACTTAACTCTAAAGTGCTGTCTTAGGTTAAGTCAAACCAAAAATACATCTTTGAATCCCAATGCTAGGAAGTCAACCTTGATATTGATCTAAAAGAACACTTTCCGTAGGGAGTGCAGAAACGATGCCGCCGTGAAGTCCCTTTCGAATCTCACGGTGTTGAGCTAACGATGAATACTAGTGGATCTTATTGTCATACAACCCTCTTCCACTCAATATTTTGTAAATATGTATTTTATTTGAAATGTTCTCATGGTTTTCAAATCCCTATAAATAAACAATTTATTTATTAGATATGTGAAATTCTAAAATTTAACTCTTAAATTCAATTTCACACATACATAACCTTGTAAATTAATTTTGCAACTTAAATCAATTTAATCGTATTAAATTAATTTTAGCGCACAATTCTTAATTTATTTTATTTTTTAAAACTCTTTTAAATAAAGAAAATAATGCGCGTTTATGCATGACATGTTATAAAACATATGAGTAGGTACATCATATCTATATGGCATGTTATATGCATGGACATATAATATACAATCATTAATAAATATAAGTATAAAATATGCAATCGGCTATTGAGACGAATTTGACCGGGTCCCATAGAAAATATAAATTATAACCTATCGAACGAATAATTATTACAACCAAATCGAATAAATGAATAATTATGATAATTATTTTCTCTGTTATATCAACGGGTCTTCGATTGTTGAATTCTTCGTTCATCAGCTTCGTTCTTCATATTCAGGTCGGATTTCAGCTTCTTCATGGTTCGAAACTCTTCTAGTTTCATCGGTACACAAATAAAAGGTTTCAAAAACCCTTCGGGCCCTCAGGGGGGCCCATCTGTGTGCACTGGCCCGCTAGTTGTGCGCCTGTGCGCATAGTGTTGGGCACTTGTGACGGTTTAGGGCTTCGAGGCTTCAGTTTCTATTTGCATTCTTGAATCTTGTAGCTTGTGATTCTTAATCCCTGAACTACCTGAATCCTAGAATTACAAAAATTCTAATTCCCGAATAAAATTACAAATAATTTAATGAACGAATATAACCGAGCCACGGAACTATACAATGAACGACTAAATCCATCATCCATACATTTGTCAACATGAATAAATATAAACATCCATAAATACATGCAAGTATCTACCCATCACATACATACAAATTAAATATCACATATTTAATACAATATTGATTACTGCATAATTAGAGCATAAATTAATATAGTCTATAGACCGATTTGATACTGATTGTTGGTTTTTGAAACAATTTTTGATGCGGAAGCGTGTATATAGCGGATCGTGTATAACAATAGTTGTCTTAAAATTTTGAGATACTCTATAGATAAAATTGATTTATGAGTGAATAAATTAAACAAATTAATTTATATACCTAGTAAAGGATTAGGTTGATAACTTGAGTTTTTTTACCACGAACGTTCCTCGCTCTAAACTTGTTTTGAATACTTGAATCTTTCTTGTCAATTCCTTGAATCCACGAAGACATGTGTGTGTGGGCACACCTGAAATAATATAGGATCAGCAAATAAACACTCAAGTTTTTCACGAACATCTACACATGCACGATGTGGAAGTTTGGGAGAGTTTTTCCTTCCTCACTCTATAAAATTCGGCTACTAAGCTAGGGAGACCAAAAATTGTGTTCTCTAATTTTCTGCAATCTCCTATTTATAGAGTAGTAGTCATATTCTCGGAAGAAGTTTAAACTTTATCTCCAAGATAAAACTTAATAAATATCTCCCACTTCTAATTGATTTTGAAAACAAAATTTTCTCTGTCATTTATCCTATATGGTCGGCCACCATAGGGAGATTCATGCTTGTGGTAGGCACAATTTGCAGGTAAGGAAGAAGGCAAAATTCTGCTTTTATCTTGACGTCTAATTTTGACTCAAATTTAAATTCAAATTTAAGTCAAGCTTAATTTAATTTGAATTTCAATTAGACAACTTATGAAATAAGTCAATTAGATAACTTAGAGAACAAGAAACTGAATCCTAGTGGTATTCACACTGTGTTGGGTGTGTACACGTGAACACCTCCACACGTGTCTTTTAAAATTCAAATTTAAATAATCACATCATTTAATTTATAATTAATTCTCAATTAATTATCCTTGAGCGTTTTATTTTAGAATTTCATAATTTTAAAATTCTCATTTTGTCCTGAGTGTGTTGTAGAATTATAAGGACGACGCGAAAACTCATAGACCTATAATTCTGAGCTCTAATAAAATTAATAATTAATTAAAACTCTTTAATTAATTAATTAATTAATTAATTAATTAAATTTATTAATTCTAAAAGTTACTCCACTATAAATTTGAAATTGTGCTCTCATAATTATAGATATAAAGTGTCCATTTGATATAGTTATTACATATAGATCAATCTTCCATAAAAAAATTCATAATTAGAGATAGGTGAAATCTGTTAACCTCTCTAATTACATCTTTATCCTTGAGTACCATCGGTAATGTCAGGCTTAAGATCATTTTATCTATGATCATCGGTAGACTCAATTAGAATTTCTATACTTAACAGAACTCACTAAAAATTCTTATTGTTCTGTGTCCCGGTTCCACACAATCTCATTACGCGTAACACACTCATTCAATATCTAGTTATATTAACAGTGCGGATAATACCTTCCATTCTAAATGGGAATGACATGTATTAGTGATATTTTAATTAAATATTTTGAACATTAATTAAATTCATTAGGAACATCATTTTGATTAATATCCTTTAATATTATCCTTTCATATATAACACTCATGCACAATATTAAAGTCACATAAATAAATATGGAATTTTAAGTGATTTTCATAAAATATTCATTAATATATGCACATAAGAATAATGAGTAAACTCTTTTATTAAATAAACAATAAATATCCTATTACATCTCATACTTCTAGGACACCATTTTCAACATTTTCTTCTCACAAAAAATTTAAATTTAAACATCAAAATTAAGAATCATGATTTTAATATTCCTTCTAAACGGGCCCTAAAACTAGCATATCGAGATTGAGCAGGCAATTCACAATCTAAAAATTTTATATCAAAGGACTGGAACCAATGCAGACCACCATTTTGATCTATGATTACGTTCAAGAACTAAAAGGAAGAGTTTCCATGGTGCAGATCTTTCCACAGCTGGGGTCCGAAGGACACAACCTAGTGTTGGACTTAGGCCTCGTTGCAGTATCTCCTTGGGAGATATTTAGGCAAGATGCCATGACTTTTAAGGTTAGATTGATTTTTTCCATGGGTACTGTTGTGTGGGAAATTCACATATGACACGTCGGACAACGAGCGAGCCACACGCTGCCCCATGCCTATCATGTCCTGTAACCCTCGACGCTCAAGCCTCGTGGATCTTTCCTAAATGGCAAGGGAGTCGAGCATACAAGACCGAGACCGTCGACCGTATACACAGTCGAGGTTTGCAAGACCAGCCCGAGCAAAGCAGAGCGATGGAGTCGACCGTGAGAGATTACCCTTGGCCGATGTCAGCACAGATGCTGAGGGCATACTCGAACAGCCGACTCCACATCCCGAGGCCCCTGAGGTAACCAGTTGAATATTCCAACATTGTGTATAAGCTTGGAGGAGGCCGGTTAGACAGGAAATGATTACAAGCCCCTTAAGCTGCCTGGAATAAGTCAAAAGGTATTACAGAGGGACTGCAGAGCCGTAATAAGGGGACAAATTGGATGAGTGAATAGTTAAAAAGGTGTTGGTAGGCTACGGTCTAGGCAATAAGGTAGTAGGCCACTTGAATGAATGGGCCCACTTGGGAAAAGCCCACTGGTCCAAACCGCCCACCCTTGGGCAAGACCCAGGAGAGATGAGCTATAAAAAGGGATAGACCCCCCGAGAGAAGGGGTTGGCTTCTCATGTATTGAACTTCACTTGTAAACACACAAATCAAAAGTAATAAGATACAGTCCTACTTATCTTAAACACTAGTTTTGAATCGGTAACCAAGCGGGATACCGTGGGGCAACCCAGTATAGTTTTGTTGACAAAATTTTCCCTTCAACAATTGGTGACTCCACTGGGGAGCGAACCCATAATTTCTGGTTCACACATTTGGCCTCAAAGGAGAAAAAATGACGCTTCAAATCAAAACAGCTGAGATGGAAGAAAATACTAAACGTCTGACCAACAGTGGGAGTGGAGGGAACCAACCCGACTAGGGGAGTCAACCCTCGGCGAGGGACAACGTTCCACCACCAGGCGTGCCACAGCTTGACCCGGTACAGTTGCAGGCCCAGGTGAGCACTCTAACTGACTTGGTTCTAGGACTAACGGCCATTGTCAAGCAGATAGAAGGGAGAAACTCTATGCCCCTTTTGGAAGATGCCCCAAGACCACTAGGAGCTGCCTTGGCTGGGAACCAGAACTTTGGTGACCGCCAAGGTGCCCTAGAAAGGATCGGGGATAATGAAAATGCTAGGGGAGGCATTCAGAGACCTCGACCATCTGGGTCCCTCGGTAGCCGACAGAGGGCCGCCAGGTGACGAGCCTAGGAGAGAAGAGCATTTGACGGCCTGAACAACCTTAAGGCGTCCCCTAAAAACCCAGGAGATTTGGCGTCAGTGCAGGAGGGCGGAGACCTAAGAAATAGGTTGAATGAAGAAAGCAGGAGCCTCGAATGGGGCCACCTTGGCAATCTCTACGGAAGAGGCCAAAGCTATCATGGAGCGCGTAACGAGCCTATAAGAAAAGTTCTCAGGTGACGTCACTGGAATGAAGAAGGACGTCAAGAGCCAGGTGAGCCACCTACAGAAAAACCTAGGGCTGGTTGCTGAGGTGGTCAACGTCAACATCACACCCAGCCGAACACACGACCATCCTTTTACCGAAAAGATCATAACGCCGCCCTTACCCTACAAGTAGAAGTCACCGACGATCCTACCATACGACGGCAGAGGAGATCCCGACGATCAGCTGGAAATGTACACAGGGCACATGCAGCTGCTCGGGTACGTTGATGAAATAATGTGCCGAGCATTTCGGAACCACTTGACAGACTCTGCCTGACAATGGTTCTGAACGCTCAAACCCGAGTCCATCTCCAGCTAAGAGGAGCAGAAGGAAGCCTTCTCCCTCTAGTTTATTGAGGTAAAGAAGTATGTCCTACCAAAGCAGAACTTGATGATGGTGTACCAGAAATTGAACGAGTCATTCAAGGAATGGTTCGCGAGTTATGGAGAAGTCGTCGTCACCACTGTAGATATGAGGGACTGAGAGGCCCTGATAGGGGCCCTGTCCAGTATGAGGAAGACCACGGCATTCAAACGCAACCTCAACTGAAAGCTTCCAGCCACCTATAAACAGTTCTTGGCATGAGCACAGGGGTACATCAACACCGAGGAAGCCGATGCAAATGACCCCGAGAACAAGTCTAATAAAAATAAAGAGGTAGAGCAGGGATCGACTTTCAGAAAACAAGATAACTGAAAATGACGAGGCAGGGGAAACGGAGATAAGCAGACAATGCCAGCGCCGAACCCCAGAAATGAAGAAACTGAGGCCAGAGGGAAATTGGAGGCCTTAACTTTTGCAAAGGTACGAAACCTACCACGAGCTCACTGTGGGCATCGAAGAGGTGCTTAATCAGGTTGGACAAGGCAACTTACTGCGCCAACTAGAACCAATGAAGTCAAACAAGAACTGAATGAACCAGAGCAAGTATTACCGGTTCCATGGTGACGTCAGCCACAACACGAACGACTGCGTTGACCTAAAAGATGAGATTGAGAGGTTAATCTGTAAGGGGAGGTTGCAAGAGTTCAAGGTGGAGCATCGAGGCTATGGTCCGGGGAATGACGGTCAACATCAAGAAGATAACCACCGAGTCGAAGATCGCGAGTCGGTCGGCGTCATCAAGACCATAAATGGAGGACCTTACCTCGGGGGGGAATCAAGGAGATCCCAAAAAAGTTACGCTTATAAGGCTAGGGTGTGTACCAGGAGAGGTTTTGGGCCCTCGCATCTACCAAGATACCAAAACTTACCAGTACCGATGTGACATTCACTGAGGAAGATGCCGATGGGGTCCACCTCCCCCATAACGATGCCTTAGTGGAAGAGGCGATTATTGGGAACCACACTGTGTGTACGATCCTGGTGGACAATGGAAGCTCGGTGGTCATTCTGTACTCTGACTGCTTGGAGAAGATGGGAATCCCAAAAGAGCAACTCAAGAAAATGACCCGACCATTGTTTGGGTTGACGGGGGACTCATCATCTCCCAAGGGACAAACCGACTGCCCATCACCACGGGAGAGAGGCCTCGGTAGGCAACCACAATGGCAAACTTTATGGTGATAAAGGGGGGCTCGCAGTATAATGCGGTAATTGGAAGGCCGATCCTCCAGGCGCTAAGGGCAATAACCTCTATCTACCACCAGAAGGTAAAGTTCTAAACCCCCAATGGCGTAGGTGAGATGAAAAGCAACCAATATGAGTCTAGAGTAACCTACATGGATGCCATTTGTGGGTATGATCAGCCGGGGAAGCAAGAAGCAAGGATGGTGCGACAAGGACCGGCTGAGGACCTGGACCTGGACCTTAGGGTGTCCAGAAGAGACGTGGTCACAGCCAATGGAGTAGTTGGCTGAAGTCCGGGTGGATGAGCAGGAACCGACAAGCATATTGAAGATAAGATCAGATCTGCCATCGGCGCTCAGAATCGAGGTCGAAGAATTCCTAAGGAAAAATCTGGATGTGTTTGCCTGGACACACGCAAACATGGAAGGCATCGACGCCCATTCATGCGCCACGCTCTAAATGTCGACCCCACGTTACACCAGAGGCGTCAAAAGCGCCGACCAATGAATCCTGAAAGGTACGCAACTATGAAGGAAGAGGTCGACAAGCTAGTCAAAAATAGTTTCAGTAGGGAAGCTTATTATCCCAAATGAGTTTCAAACCCTGTCCTAGTAATAAAGCCAAACGGGATGTCGAGAACATGCATCGACTTCAGCGATCTCAACAAGGCCTGCCCGAAAGATGATTTCTCCCTTCCTCAAATAGATCAGATGGTCGACGTCACGGCAGGGCACGAGCTACTGAGTTTCATGGGCGCCTACTCTGGCTATAACCAAATCCCAATGCATCCGTCCGATGAAGAACACACGTTATTCATAACTAACAAGGGCCTCTACTGTTACAAGGTAATGCCCTTTGGCTTGAAGAACGCAGGGGCCACCTACCAAAGGCTAGTAAATAAGATGTTTGCTAATCAAATCGGACGGACGATGGAGGTATACGTTGATGACTTGCTGGTGAAGAGCATCGAGGGCAATCAGCACATCGACCACTTGAGCGAAATGTTCGATGTATTAAGGAAATACCACATGAAGTTAAATCAATAGAAATGTGCCTTTGGGGTCGGTTCGGGAAGTTCTTGGTTTCATGGTTAGCCATCGATGATAGAAGCTAACCCAAAAAAAATAAAGGCTTCACAGGACATGAGGTCTCCCACGAAGCCTAAAGAGGTCCAAAGGCTTACCGGATGCATCGCCGCCCTAAACATATTCATATCCAAGGCGATAGACAAGTGTGTTCCTTTCTTCGATGCCTTGAAGGGAGGCAAGCCCTTTGAGTGGTCGCCCCTATGCAAGGAGGCCTTCCAGAGATTGAAGGAACACCTCGGCCGACCCCCTCTCCTATCAAAACCAATTCTCGGTGAGAAACTAAGCCTATACCTCTCCGTGTCAGAACACGCCATGAGATCAATACTGATTAGGTAAGAGGCGATCCAGCTACCAGTCTACTACATGAGCAAGAGGCTCTAGGACGCCGAGATAAGGTATACACAGATGGAGCAATTAGCCCTTGCCTTGATAGTGGCCTCGAGGAAGCTTCGGTACTACTTTCAGGCCCACACCATACGAATCCTAACAAACGATCCACTAAGGCAAGCCCTACAGAAGCCTAAAACTTCGAGCCGACTCCTAAAATGGTCGGTGGAGTTGAGCCAATTCGACACCGAGTACATGCTAAGGTCAGCAATCAAGGGGTAGGCGCTGGTAGACTTCCTGGCTGAATTCTCCCTTAGACCAGTGTTAGCCACCGACGGAGAAATTAAAGAGGTAAGGTGGAGGCTTTACATCGACGGAGCATCAAACAAAACCGGGTCAGGAGCTGGCCTCATGCTAATAAGTCCAGAAGGCCACAAAATCACCTCGACGGTATGGTTTAAATTCAAGGCGTCAAATAATGAGGTGGAGTATGAGGCACTGATTGCAAGATTACGGTTGGCCATCCATTTAAAAATCGAGAGACTTGAAATTTTTAGTGACTCTCAGTTAGTGGTCAGACAGGTGAAGGAGGAATTTCAGGCACGGGGCCAAAGGATGGGGGCCTACCTAAGGAAGGCAAAGGAGGAACTCATGAAGTTCAAACACCGACGCCTTCCTTAGGCAGGTCCCAAGAACCAAGAATACAAACACCGACGCCTTGGTCAAGCTGGCATCCTCGAAGGATTTAGACCTTGTAGAGGTCATCCCCATCGAAGAGTTGGAACCACTAACCATTGATGAATTAGCAAAAGTCCTGACGATTTAGGTGGTCGAGAATTGGATGACACCCTCGTCTAGTATTTGATGAGCGCAAAGCTGCCCAATGACAGGGACGAAGCCAGGAGAATCAGGTACAAAGCCACCCGGTACTTATTGCACGATGGTTTGCTATACAGGTGAGGCTTCTCAACACCTTTGCAGCGGTGCCTGGATGATTATGAGGTAATCATGCTGGGGGGCAATTTCTAGTCCTTAAGGTTTTGAGGCAGGGGAACTATTGGCCCACGCTTAAAATGGATGCGTTTCAGTACGCTCAGTGTTGCCATAAGTGTTAGTGATATGTCACAATTTTTAGGGCGCCCCCAGAAAACCTAACCTCCATTCAAAGCCCATGACCCCTTTGCCAAATGGGGGATTGGCCTGATCGAACCTCTACACCTCACACCCGGATGCCTCAAGTTTGCCATCGTCGTAGTGGACTACTACACCAAGTAGGCCGAGGCTAAGGCTCTTTCTTCGACTACCGAGGCAGCCTGCACCAACTTCATGTGGAACAACATTGTTTGTAGGTTCGGCATCCCACACTCGATCGTGTCTGACAATGGGAAGCAGTTTGACAATGCCTCGACGCGTAAATTCTGCAATGACTTAGGTATACGGAAGGATTTCTCGCCCCAATACATGCGCAGTCCAACGGCCAAGTGGAGGTAATCATAAAGTATACCTTGAAGAAGAAGCTTGACAACCTCAAAGGTATGTAGGCCGAGGAACTTCCAATGGTCTTGTGGGCATACAGAACAATGAGTCGAACAACCACAGGCGAAACACCGTTCTCTTTGGCATATGGAATCAAGGCTGTACTCCCCGTAGAAATTGAGACTCTGACTCTAAGGATGGTCGTGTTTAATGACAACACAAACGTTGAGGCCATAAATGGAGAGCTCGACCTGTTGGAAGAAAAAAGGCTCGACTCACAGTTACGACTTGCCGCTTACCAGCGTAGGGCAACCCGGTACTACAACAAAAAAGTTAAACGAAGAAGGTTCATCCCAAGAAATCTGGTATTGAAAAGGGAGAGGCAGAGCACTAAACCCAAGATTTTTTATCCCCTGGGCCCAACTTGGGAAGGACCCTACCGTGTAAGAGAAGTGCTAGGCCCTGAGACCTACGTTCTGGAAAGCCTCACCGGTAAGCGAGTTCAACACCCATGGAATGCAGAGCAACTAAAATTGTACTACCAATAGTGTGTGCATCCCTACATGTTTTAATTGTGTTTTGGCATTACATCAAATATAAATAAAGCTCATTCATAGTAAATGTCCAATAGAGTGCAAATAAACCAACCCCTTATATATCTGTCTAAAAATATGTGTTTTTCAAACACATAGGGGTTAGTAGAGCTCGGCGGGTCACAAAGATACGCACATGTAATAGTCTACGGCATATTGTAAGGAATCTATGACCCTAAGGGGTCAGAAAAGCGTCGACTCCTCCAAGGAGGAGAGACGATTAACTTGGCAAATTTTAAGAAATTTGCCCGGTAATGACCCTAAGGGATCGGAAAAGAGTCGACTCCTCCAAGGAGGAGAGACGATTCACTTGGCAAATTTTAAGGAATTTGCCCGGTAATGACCCTAAGGGGTCAGAAAATCGTCGGCTCCTCCAAGCAGGAGAGACAATTCACATGGCAAATTTTAAGGAATTTGCCCGGTAATGATCCTAAGGGGTTGGAAAAGAGTCGACTCCTCCAAGGATGAGAGATGATTCACTTGGCAAATTTTAAGGAATTTGCCTAGTAATAACCCTAAGGAGCGAAAAAGCGTCTACTCCTCCAAGGAGGAGAGACGATTCACTTGGTAAATTTTAAGGAATTTGCCCGGTAATGACCCTAAAGGGTCAGAAAAGCATCGACTCCTTCAAGGAGAAGAGACGATTCACTTAGCAAATTTTAATGAATTTGCCCGGCAATGACCCTAAGGGGTCACATAAAAGCGTTGACTCCTCCAAGGAGGAGAGACGATCTACGCGGCAGAATTTAAGAGCTTAATCAACAACCTCAAAACAATACTTGAAAGAAATGAAGGCAATTAGACTACACAAAAAAAAAAAAAATCCATTGTCTACATGAAAGAGAGAAAACAAAACAATGCTACAAGGGTAGAAATCACAGATTAGACCCCAGCATCCTAGGCCTCGTCACCTCCGCCACCTTGGTCGCCTTGGAGTATAACTAAAATTGTACTACCAATATCAGCTCCATTACATCAAATATAAATAAAGCATTTCCAACTGTGTCCTCCCTCAGGGGTCCTCCCTCGCCGGCGGGAGAGACCCTAAGGGTCGTAAAGCCTCCAAGGAGGAGAGATTTGATCATCAAATTTTAAGAAATTTGGGCTCATAAAGGAAAAGAAAAGGAGGAGAGATTTATCCAGGTTAAGGCCAAGGAGATGCATATTAATTCTAACAACGATCTGCTCCTCCAAGGCCAACGGACACTCCTCAAGAAGAGATGTCAATGAATTTGCTCCGCAATGACCCTAAGGGGTCACGCATCTCGTGCAACTCCTCGAAGGACTTGGAATCCTCGACGACCTTCACAGTAGCCTTCACAGTATCCTGAGCAAAGTTGTCAGAGGCAAGAAACTCCTTGACCCCCTCTTTCTTTCCCAGGTCATAGTCGTCCTGCTTGCCAAGAGCGTACCCCTTCTTTCGGAGGGCCTCCTTAGAGTCAACAGCCTGTTTAAGGTGAGATTAACTTCCTGCCGTGCACTATCCAAGTCTGCCTTCACTTCTTCCAGCTCCTTGGTCACCCAGGCAAGCACCTTTGAAGCCTCCTCCCAGCTTATTTTTCTCCTTTTTGAAGAGGCCCTTCAAGCGCCCCTCGACGCGATCCATCCCTTTACTCCTCTCATCGACTTTAACTATGTTAATGAAGTTAAGGATAGAAAAGACGAGGGACTACCAAGACAAGAGGGAATGTTAATAGAAGAGAGGAAAGAGCAAAAATACACAAAAGGTCGCAAAGCATACGTAGATTTGGAGAGAGATCTGCTAACGCGTGCGACCAATCAAGGAAGTGTTGGTTGCCGATCGAATTCGGCGGCGGAAGCGTGGGGAACAGCGGATCGTGCATAACAAAAATTTTCATAAAACTTTTGACATACTCTATAGATTATATTACTTTATGCACCAATAAATTAATCGCATTAATTTATATTATTCAAGGATCAACCGAAAAAATACCTGGAAGCCGACTCGGATGATAACTTGATAACTTTATGACCACGAACAGTCCTTGTTCCAAGCTTTGTGTTTAGAACACCAAAGTCTTCCACGTCAATTCCTTGATTCCACGTAGACATGTGTGTGGGCACACGTGAGACAAAATAGGTTTCTTAAACACTCTAATTTCCACAAACACCAACGCATGCACGATGTGAAATTTTTGGAGAAAAATTTTGCTCTCTATTTTTCACTATGAGAAATTTCAGCCACAACTCTTTTTGGGATGAAAAATATGTTTCAAAATTGTAACTACAATTTTTAATCTTTCTCATATTTAAAGAGTAGAAGTCAAACTTCAAAATAGAATCAAATCCTTATCTCCAATTTTGAATTTGGAACAAAAAATCCCTTCCCCTTATCCACAAGGTGGCCGGCCACACTCTAGGGTTTTATCCCTATGTGTGGCACCTATATCAGATAGGGAAGGAAGAGATTTTATCCTTTATCCAGTAGTCCAATTTTAATTCATATTCAAATTGGAATTTAAGTCAAACTTAAACTAATTTGAATTCTAAATTGAACAACTTATCAAATAAGTTTAAATGGATAAATCTAGATGTGTTCAAATTCAAATTTAAATAATCACATTATTTAAATAATAATTAATTCTCAATTACTTATTTTTTTAGTATTTAATTTTAGAATTCTGTAATTTTAAAATTTCCATTTTGCCCTTTGTGTCTGGTAGAATTACAAGGACGACGCGGGGACTAATGGACCTATAATCCCCAGCTCCAATAAAATTAATAATTAATTGAATATTTTAATTAATTAATCAATTCTATTAATTCCAATAATTACTCCACTATAAACTTGGAATTGCACTCTCGAAATTATAGACATTAATTACTTCTAAACTGTGAAGTGTCCATTTGATATAGTCATTACATATAGATCAATCCTCCATAAATAATTCATAATTAGAGTCAGGTAGAATCCATTAACCTCTCTAATTACATCTTTATCCTTGAGTACCATTGATTCTCTAATGGATAGTGATTCATAAAACACATTCATGAACCAAAGCGCTCTTACTAATCCAAGTATCGAATCAACACTCAAGAGAATTATTTATCTGCTTCTTTCTCAAGAAGGAATGGACTCCATCTCGTATAATAACATTCCCAGCTACCTATTTCATTATGTCTCCAAAATACAAGGAATAGGATTCAGGGTCTCGGAATCTGTACCGAGTAAATCAAAAGACATAAATCCATAAATAGGAGTTTGTTAAGAACTTAGGATTAAGATCATCCTATATATGACCATCGGTAGACTCAATTAGAAATTCTATGCTTAACGGAAATTATTTGAAATTCATATTGTGTCTGCGTCCATGTTCCACATAATCTCATTATGCGAAATACACTCATTCAATATCTCGCCATATTAACAGTGCGGATAACGCCATTCCATTCTAAATGGGAATGACATGTATTAATAATGTTTTAATTAAAGATTCCAAACTTTAATTAAATTCATTATGAACAATTACTTTTGATTATTATCCTTAAACATTATCCTCTCGTATACAACACTTATATACAATGTTTAAAGTTACATAAATAATCAAGGAATTTTATTTGATATTCATAAAATATTCATAAATATATGCACATAAAATGATGAATAAACTCTTTTATTAAATAAATAATAAATGTCCTTTTACATCTCATGCTTCTAGGACACTATTCCCAATAGGAAGCCCGACTCGCACTCTCCCAGTCCCCTTCGAAAAAGGACTCGTACAAGGCCTAGAAGACAATGGAGAAGTGTGGGGCAGACTCAACGCCGCTTCAATTTGGGCCAGAGCAATGTCAGCAACGATGAACTGAGGGTCAATGACCCTTGCCCTAGGAAGCAACAAGCGCTCTTAGGGCGGAGGGGCCTCAGCAGCATCGGTAATCTCAATTACTAGCGATGGCTCAGGCCTCACCGCTGACGTCTTGACCGGCTGAGGCCTCTTTGGTCTAGGGATCTTCCAGGAAGATGAAGGCTCAACCGCAGGCGGAGCCCTCGGCAGAATAGTGGCCCCAGCAGGCTCGCTCGGCCTCTCGTTTGGCCTCGGCCTCTTAGAGCGCCTTTTCTCACCAAGAACGCGCAGTTGTAGGGTCTTCATATCTACATCACAGTCAAAGTTAGACACCTATACTGACCATAAAAAAATGGGAACAATCTTTTAAAACTAACCTCCGGCGGTAAAGTGGAAGTAGTCTTGGACCTCAGCGGTGTTGTCGGGGGATGGAAGGAAAAGCAGCAGCCTAGAGCCTTCCAAGATCCCATGTTAACAAGTTGCTAACATGGAGGAGGCTTTCCGAGAAGCTGAAGGCTTGTTTAACCCTTGCAAGATGATTCCCCAAAAGTTGCGGACAATCCTGAGGAACTGCAGAACAAGAAAGGAAAGGGTCAACTGTATATAAGAGGAATGAATAGTGTCGACTGTAAATAAATGTCAAAGGGAACTCACTCAGCGTCCCAAAGGATGTTCTCACACCTAGACACTTAAAGGGCTTGTCAGTGGGGTGGACATCGAACATGCCCTTCACCATGAAGAACATCGGCTTCCAACCGTGTGACGACGAGGGTAACCCCAGTATCAATTTTCCCAAAATAGGCTAGGATCACCCGTGACCAACCAGAAAGTACCAGCCATCACACTTAGAGATCTCGCAAAGCTTATATACAAAAAGGAATTCATCCAAAGGTAAATCTACGTCAAACGTTTGGTCCCAAAAAATCCACATGCAGGAAAAATGTACCAAAACTTTGGGGCCAGCTGCGTGGGGGAGATGCCGTGGAGGTCGCATAAGGAGTTAACAAATGGGTGTATGGGGAGTATCATCCCTGCCGTGAAAGCCCGAGTGTATAGGGGTGGTTGGCTCGCCCTAAAGTGGGGATCCGGTAGGACGTACTATTAGGAATAGTGTCCTAGAAGCATGAGATGTAATAGGATATTTATTATCTAATTAATAAAAGAGTTTATTCATCATTTTATGTGCATATATTTATGAATATTTTATGAATATCAAATGAAAATTCTGTGATTATTTATGTAACCTTAAACATAGTATAGAAGTGTTATTTATGAGAGGATAGTGTTTAAGGATAATAATCAAAAACATTGTTCATGAAGAATTTAATTAAAGTTTGGAATCTTTAATTAAAACATTATTAATACATGTCATTCCCATTTCGAATGGAACGGTGCTATCCGCACTGTTAATATGGTGAGATATTGAATCAGTGTATTAGGCATAATAAGATTATGTGGAACAGGGACACAGACACAATATGAATTTCTAATAATTTCCGTAAAGCATAGAAATTCTAATTGAGTCTACCAATGGTCATATATAGAATGATTTTAATCTTGAGTTCTTAACAAACTCCTATTTATGGATTTGTGTCTTTTTATTTACTCGATACGGATTCTGAGATCCTGAATCCTATTCCTTGTATTTTGGAGACATGATAAAATAGGTAGCTGGGAATGTTATTATATGAGATGGAATCCATTCCTTCTTAAGAAAGAAGTAGATAAATAATTCTCTTGAGTGTTGATTCGATACTTGGATTAGTAAGAGCGCTCTGGTTCATGAATATGTTTTATGAATCACTATCCATTAGAGAATTAATGGTACTCAAGGATGAAGATATAATTAGAGAGGTTAACGGATTCTACCTAACTCTAATTATGAATTATTTATGGAGGATTGTAATGACTATATCAAATGGACACTTCACAGTTTAGAGGTAATTAATGTCTATAATTTCGAGAGTTCAATTCCAAGTTTATAGTGGAGTAACTGTAACACCCTGAAGAATTAATTGAGATTAATTAAGGTAATTGAGATTATTAGTGTGCCTAATCTAATTTAATTGATTGAGTTTTGATTAATAAATGTTTCTGAAATGAGAGTTTAAATAATTCCAAGGTAGTTAAATTATTCTCAATAATTTATTTTAATCCAGAAGTGTGTATGGGTGCATTTCTGGACTGTGGTTTTAATATATTGTACACATGTTGTTTTCTTTTTCTGTTTCCTTTTCTTTTCTTTTCCCCTTTCTTTTCTTTCTTCCTTTTCTCTTTCCTTTCTCGTGCACTCTCTCTCTCTTTTTCTTCACTCTCACTCTCCTGCTCACTCTCTTTCTCTCTCACTCTCGTTTTTGTCCCGAATCAAACGCATCTTGAACCAAAGAAGTGTTTCAAAATATTTTCAATGTCAAGAGAAGGATTCGAGGTAAGATTACTGAAAGAACGTCTCTTGAATCTCAAGTTTTTGAATTTCAAAACTTATTTTTGGTTCAAACTGGATTTTAATCGTTTTTTAGTAAAACTAGAGTAGAAATTAGAGATCTTGGGTTCTTTGGACTTGTTTTAGGACCTAGAACCCGGATCTAGTGGTTTCCCTTTGAAATATTTGGATTTGGGACTGAGATTGCAGGTTTTTGGACTGGTTTCTGTGAGCTTCTCTCGCGCAGTTGATTGCACCGGTTGACCTGTCCGTCGGACCGGATCACATGGAGACCGGTCGACCAATGTGGTTGACCGGATTGCAGGCTGACCGATCGACCGGTCCGGTCGGCCGGTAGTGTTGCACTGCTTTGTCACCGATCGACCGGTACACACAGGTTTAACCCTGTTTGGCCAGAAAAAGCTGTTTTGACCCCTCTTTTCAGGGAGAACCCAAATTAGCTTCATTTAGGGACTTGGAATAAATGGATTAGCATCTTTAATCCTTGATTTGAGATTGAAAACCCTTGGAATGATAATTAGAAACATGAAAATGGATTAGGGCACACTAATTGAAAATCTTGGTACATAATTTAGATTGGATTGCTTTAGGAATGAGAATTGATCCTAAAGTGTTGTCTTGCATCAGTGATCGCTGAGGATTCAGACTGAAGGGGGTTGAGGAAGCGGAAGCCAGAAAAGGCAACGCTAGTCCCAAGTTTGATCGTGCGAGATAGAATTTCTCTCCCTTTTCCTTGTGAGCCTATTTTCAAAAAGAATTTTGGCCTTGAAATTGTTTTAAAGAAAGAGATTGGTTTGTGAAAGATAAACACTTTGAAAACCATGTCTAGTTTAGTTATGGAAATCCATGGCTTGTCTTGTCCATGGAATCCATAGCTTTTTTAGTCATGGAACCTCATGACTTGCCCAATCATGGGGCTCGCGGCTTGAGTAGTTCGTAGGGTCATATTAACGATTTCAAAATGTTAATAAATGATTTCTTAATAAAGAGATCTTGTGAACTGGTAAGAAAGTCTATTGTTGTAAGCCTAGATAGGATGCGGAGAGTGCATCCTCGGGGGCAGAACCCGAAACTCAGTCCTGGTAGGCGAGGCACTTGGTTAGGTAAGTAATTTATACTAATTACTTGCTGAAGCCTGTAATACGGTTATTTTCAGTTATATTTCCTTTGAGAAAAAGGATGTGAGGTTCCGGCTGTTCCGTCGGGACTGAATGTCTAATTTTCTTTACTTATTCATTTATTTATTTGCGCGTTCATTTATTTATTCATTTATTTTAAGTCATTTCAAATTTATATCATATTGGGCCTTTCGCTCACGTTTTATGTTTCAAATGTATTAAACCTCTCCCAGGAGACTCTAGGAGCGGTGCGGGGTAGCTGAAGATTGCTACTGTTGGATCAAGTGAGGATTGAGTTCATCCTCTTAAATAAATGTAAGGAATTTGAGAAAAATTCTGTAAACTTATTTAATATTTGGATTTAGTAGACTGTGGTCAATGCCTGTTGTAATGATTATTTACATGTGCATGTATGTACGATACTGTATGTCCTGTGGGGTGGAGCCCTGTGTTGTCAGAGGCTCCGGCATTCTGTAATTTATTTATATTTTAATGCAGTCAAATGTGGGGTCCGGTTGGGAATCTGCTTTATTAATCCTTAATCGAGCTCCACGTCACCCACCCCGTTTGGGGGGCGTGACAGTAACTATTGGAATTAATAGAATTAATTAATTAATTAAAGTGTTTAATTAATTATTAATTTTATTGAAGCTCGGGATTATAGGTCCATTAGTCCTCGCGTCGTCCTTGTAATTCTGCCAGACACAAAGGGCAAAATGGGAATTTTAGAATTACGAAATTCTAAAATTAAATACTCAAAAAATAATTAATTGAGAATTAATTATTATTTAAATAATGTGATTATTTAAATTTGAATTTGAATTGTGAACATAATTTAAATTTATCCTTTTGAACTTATTTGATAAGTTGTTCAATTTAGAATTCAAATTAATTTAAGTTTGACTTAAATTCAAATTTGAATTTGAATTAAAATTGGACTACAGGATAAAGGATGATTTCTCTTCCTTCCCTATCTGGATTTGGCGCCACACACAAGGGAGAAAAACTGTAGGGTGGCCGGCCACATTAGAGATAAGGTGTAGGAGATTTTTTGTTCCAAATTCAAATAGGAGATAGAGATTTGATTTTGTTTTAAAGTTTGACTTCTACTCTTTAAATATGAGAATGATTATATACAATTTTTGAAACAGTTTTTCTGCCCTAAGAGTTAGTGTGACCAACTTTTCTCAAAGGAAAAAGAGAGGAAAATATTTTCTCCAAAAAATTCCACATCGTGCATGTGTTGGTGTTTGTGGAAATTCGAGTGTTTTAGAAACCTATTTTGTCTCACGTGTACCACAGACATGTCTACGTGGAATCAAGGAATTGACGTAGAAGACTTTGGTTTTCTAAACACAAAGATTGGAGCAAGGAATGTTCGTGGTCAAAGAACTCAAGTTATCATCCGAGTCGGCTTCCGGGTTTTTTTCCTGATCGAGTTCTTGATATATATAAATTAATGTGATTAATTTATTCATGCATAAATTAATATAATCTATAGAGTATCTCAAAAGTTTTGTGAAAATTTTTGTTATACACAATCCCCCTTTCCGCCGCGCTTCCGCGCCCGAATTTGATTCAGCAACCAACAAGTACTCGAACCACCGGCCGTCCACATGCCCCTTCTTGTAAGCGCGAACGATGTCCCTCTTCCGCGTCTTGGGCTCGATGTAGTCAGCTATGAAGGACGGACGGTCCTCACCTGCCTCAATCGAGGCCACTGGGACGCCCGTATTTCGGCTGCTATTGCCGAACATAATGCCTCCTACTAGCAAGCTGGTGCTACTTGAAGAATGTGCCCCGGACTCGCCTTTGATCATGCAGTCGATGCTGTCTTCATCATCACGAGGGTTGGAGACGTAGGACTCGACCTCCATCAGAAGAGGGTCGCTGGCTGTGGAGTATGAGGAGGACTCGGTGGCTGGCGTTGGATTCGGCCTTACGAAAGACACGGAAGGTACTCCCCCTTGACGCTTAAGTCTTCTAGGAGCCATTACTGTAAAGGACACATCTAGGGTCAGTTCCTATAAGTCAAGGAGGGAGGGAAAGATAGCTCGACGCTTAAAGAGCAAAACATTCAGTCGATTGAGGTAGGAATAACAAGACGGCAACCATTCAAGCCTAAGGCATGAACTGAACCGAAAACTATTCAAGCATAGCAGTGACTGTTCAAACTAGCCCAGAATCCCACAAGAAACCCAGAATCACTCGGAACTCCTATGGCCAGCCCCAGACATCGCGGGTAATGCTAAGGCCAGGTTCCAACCTCTTCTCTCGTACCATTCCTAATCGTTCCCACCACTCAGGAAACAATCTACGGTGATTCCGAGCATGATAAACAGAGTAAAAAGGGAGTTCAAGAAAATGATTACCAGGGAATGAGGAGTAGAAGCGATACACGGGTTCTTGGGAAGATTGTCGCTGGAAATCCACAGAACGGCAAGGAAGGAATGGTCCTAGAAAAATATTGGCAGAGGTTCGCTTACTCCAAAGTGTTTTTGGGTGATTCAGACATGAAGAGGCCTATTTATACTAACAGAAGGGCCTCGACCCCCAACCGTCTGATCAGGTATGTTTTCATCCAACGATGGGAAACACAGGAGCTTGATCCAATAGCTAGGGGAAAGGTGGGAAGCTAAGGGGTCGTGATCCAGTGGCAAGGGTTCATTCATTTGAATGGAGGATCACGTTAGCATGGCGATTGAACGGACGCGACGTTTGCACTTCTCGAGGGGTACCACAGCGCCAGGCCTGTCATTGCAAAAGAGGTTCGGAGCTAGGCTCCCACGTCTGAAGCAAACAGGAGAGCCAGAGTAGACCCCAGACCTAGCTCGAGGCAGTTCAAAGAAAAGCCTCCACCTGGGGGGTAGCTGTTATGTGGGAAATTCACACACGACATGTCAGACAACGAGCGAGCCACACGTGGCCCCATGCCTGCCATGTCATGTAACCCTCGACGCTTAAGCCTCGTTGATCTCTCCAAAATGGCAAGGGAGTCGAGCATACAAGACCAAGACCGTCGACCGTACACATAGTCGAGGACTGGAAGACTAGCTCGGGCAAAGCAGCGCAATAGAGTCGACCGTGAGAAATTACCCTTGACCAATGCCAGCACAGATGCAGAAGGCAGACTCGAACAGCTGACTCCACATCCCGAGGCCCCTGAGGTGACCTGTTGAATATCCCAACATTGTGTATGAGTTTGGAGGAGGCCAGTTGCACAGGAAATGATTGCAAGCCCCTTAAACTGCATGGAATAAGTCAAAAAGTATTACAGAGGGACTGCAGAGCCATAATAAGGGGACAAATGTTTGAAATGTGTCCATAAAGTAGGATGTAATTTGTTATTTGTGAAATGACAAATGTCAGACATTATTGTTTTGCTGATTATATAAAATAAAATAAAGTTATGTTTTGATACATACTCAAGGGTGTTAGTGATATTGCTTAGTCCATACACTGTTATCAACGAAAGAAGAGTCAGGGAAACCCTGCCGGACAAACTCTCTGATATAGTTTAAAATAGATATTCGCATTCTTAGGATCAATTGGGCAATCGAATCCGATTATGACTGTTAGATCGAACCATATGATGCTGGTCTCGGGGCATGGGAGTTGGACTCTGTGGTTGATCTAGACATATTCGCAACATGTTGAATAGACCATGTGACTGATTAGGTTAGAGTAAAAACCGTTTACAGAACTCTAAACCTAATTGTCACAACTTAAGTATATTTGTATAATTATCTTAATCCTGAAGTGAATGCATAACTCGACTTAATATCTCATGATCTTTGATTCACCAATGAGATTAGTTTGCAGTTTTTAAACAACATCTCGGCTATTGGGGTCATAACATAATTGAGTTGGAGTTATGTGATTCACAGATATGGAATTCGTAAGAAATAATATCACCTCATGCTTTATTGATGGGTGTGTGAATAAATAAACCAGGCCTAGTATTCAATGATGATATTCATTGATTAAGACAACGTGACATATGTGAGACATCTTACGAACATATGTCCTTCTTATTCACAGTCATATAAAAGGTTGAGGAAATAATGATTGGAATGGTAAAACGGTAATATTCTATACCATTCTGATCACTGATATTTACGAAGGATAATAATGCATTTATTCTGTGGACCGTGTCATAAATTGTATTAACACCATCAGAAAAAATAGCGCATATGAATCGAGAGATTATTCGGCATTGAACTTTTAGTGGAGTTGTGCGATTTCAGTATTAAATATGTCGATAACTTATCGAGATAAGTTAGTTGAGTATTGTAATTCCATAGCTTTGTTCATGTGGGTCCATTCGGTCTCAAGGCTAGCTCTAATAAGTGGGAAAATAGAAACTGATATTTTGTTATATAATTATGTTTAAAAATTCATTATATTATTTTTCATTTATTTGATAATTGAAAAATAAAAGGAATGAATTTGAATTTTGAAATTAATAGTGATTAATTTAAAATTCAAAATAAAATTTAAACATGATTTTATTTGGCAACTAAAGGAGAGAGAAAGTGATTTTATTTTGGAAAAATTCAGAAATCCCTTGCTATATGGGGAATTCGAATTTTGCTCCAAAAGGGAGAAGGAAAATTCGAAATCCCTAGCCATATGGGGAATTTCGGATTTTAATCCTAGGGAGAAGGGGAAATTCAAAAATTCCATCTAGGGTTTGAGTTTTTGAATTTCCTCCTATAAAAGGATATTATTAAAAACCCTAACTATGAGTTTTTTAAGAGAAGAAAATATCTCACACTTTTCTCTCCTAGGGTGGCCGGAATTTTGAGACAAAATAGAAGGAAAAATTGTTTCCTTAGGTTTTTGAAAAAGAGCCCACTCTCTCATCCCAAAACACTTAGAGTCATAGTCTTGAATCAACGAGTGGTTTTTTGTGTGATCGTATCGATAGATCAACGATCTTCTTTCACGGCAATTCTCCATCTCGGAACGTGAGATAGTGAGACAAGATCCTTGCTGTCATTTTGATTCAATCGTCACAAAGGTATGATTGTTATTTTATTTCTTTGTCTATAAACATATATCATGTATGTATCTCTCGTTGTGATTTATGTTTAATTTGGAATTAAATGGATATGTTAAATTTTTTTTTGAAATTCCGCCTTCAAGTTTGTTGTTGTTCAAATGATTTTTCATTAAAAGTCACAACTAGATCCTACAATTGGTATCAGAGCCTAGGGTTTATGATCATGCATGATTTATGTTTATGCGATTGAATGTATGATATGTGTTGAGATTGGCATCTTGCATGAATATGTGATGAATTAAAAATTATTTTGATTATATTTGTGATTGGATCCCGATCGATTGGCTCTAGGTTTTTAATTACACCAAGTTGGTCGCTTATGTTTTTCTCTAGAAAATAATGTAAGCCATTAAAGGGCATAGGAAATTTTGTAATTTAAAATTCCAGAAAATTTTTTTTGAGTGCTACCGCCACCGCCACAGCCGCCGTCGCCGTCGCACGCCGCCACACGAGTCCCTGCCTCTGCCACAAGCTCAGCCGCCAGCCCCACCCTTGGGTTTGGCTGCGTGACACACTAGGGTTTCGTTAACCCTAGCGTGCGCCAGGGTTTTCTAAAACCCAAGCGGGCCTGTAGGCCCTGCCCAGGCAGGGGCCGCAAGCCCTGCCAGTGGCCTTGTCCAGGCAAGGGTTGCGGCCCATGCTAAGCGCGCAAGGGCTGCCTGGCTTGGCAGCCCATGCTGCGCTAGGCAGGGCCTGGCCCTGCCGAGGCAAATATGGTGGGCCCGGGATTGTCCCGAGCCCAGCCCAAATAAAATTTTTTTTTTTTTTTAATTTTTGGATTTCAAATTTTAAATTTTTACACAAAAACATTTTCACTTTTCAGGGATCATGAGAAAGGAAAATTGTGAAGATGCCAAGGAGACAAGATGAAGAAAATTATTGTAATTGTTTTCATTTGTTTTATGGATTGTAATTAGAAATGAGCCATAGAGAGGTTAAATTGTAAATGTTGATTTATTATTTAATCTCGCATCATTATAACATGCCATATAGGATATAGAGATGCCAATATCAAATTGCCATGCAAGCATGTTCATGCATCATTGTAGTTTAATATTATAAATTGTTATAATTATAAATGCAATGGGTAAATTTTATATAAAGAGTTATAAAATGCAACAACAAAATTTATAAGGGTTATAATTTTGTTGACAAATTATTAATTGGACTTAATTTTTAAAAACAAAATACATTTTTTTTTTCAAAAAGCTAAGTGGGAGGGTCGTTTTCATTGAAACGTTCCCAAGGTCTCCGACTTTAGCCTAATCATGACACGTGGATGGGTTAAGAACCACCTTAGTGGTCCTCACTTCAATGGGAGAAACCCACGAAACATGTTACTAAGGATTCATCAGGTTGCTTAAAGAAGATAAGACTCGAAAAGGAAGTAGTGAGGCGGGACCATCCCTAGATGGATCGCTAGTTCAGAACAACCTCTAAAGTCGATTAGTCGGTTAAACACTTAGACTGAAGATCATTGTAACCTCCCATAGGAGCTAGGCAATGGATCTGAGGTGACCAAAAGGATGGTGATTGGTTGCACTAGATGTGGAGACATCCTGTGAAGTGGACCAAACGAGAGGAGTCTCGATGCGATAGGAGGCTTCACGGATGCCACCCCTAGGTGGGACGTGTTGCCGTTTATGATCGTAACACCATAGATGAAACTTTTTTTAAAGATTTTCTTTACGTTTAAGTACTTGCATTCATGCATCATACTTTTCTTAAATTTAAGCAAATTGCCAACGCCGCTTTATTTTATTTTTTAGCAATCATGTCTTTATCCCCGATCGCACAAATTCTTAGTACAAACAAACTAGTGGGTGAAAATTACGTTGACTGGAAACGTAACCTTGATACCGTGTTGACGGTAGACAAGCACAAGCATGTGCTCACCACCCCCTGTCCTCTTGGGCCGACTGATGAGTCCACTCAAGAGGAGCGAGATGCATACACTGCTTGGATGCGTTCTGATGAGATTGCTAGGTGCTATATTTTAGCATCAATTAGCAATGTGTTGCAACAGTATCATCGAAACATGCTGACGGCTGTAGATATGATCTACAGCATTGCTGAAATGTTCGGCAGCCAAGGCCGTCAAGCCAAGCAAGCTGCGGCGCGTAACTTCATGAACTGCCGGATGAAATCCGGCACTCCTATTTGGGACCATATGCTACTGATCATAAGTCACCTGAATGAGATGGAGCTCATGGGAGCTGAAATAGATGGAGACACTCAGGTGGATATGATCCTAGAGACTCTCCCAGAGATGTTCGACAACTTCAAACTCAACTACTCAATGAACAAGTTGAACTATTCACTCCCAGAACTCATGAAGGAGCTTCAAACTGCGGAAACTCTACTGCTTAAAGGCAAAAAGAGGAATGGAGAGGCAAACCTTGCTAAAGCAAAGCCTTCCACCTCTGGCGCCATGAAATAGAAGAAAGTCCGCAACAAGAAGAAACCGGCTGGAAAGGGCAAGAACACCGCAAAGGTGGACAAGAGTAATGACAAATGTCACCATTGCGGAGTAGCTGGCTACTGGAAGTGTAACTGTCCTACTTACGTCAAGGAGGTTAAAGCTAAAGGTACATTACTTGTAACCGAAGCCTGTTTTGTGGCTGACTCTACTTTTTCTTGGATTGTAGACTCTGGAGCCACTAATCATGTTTGTTGTTCTCTGTAGGGGTTCAGGGAAAATAAAAGGCTTAGCAAGGGCGAGTTTAACTTTCACTGGGGGAATGGAGCATCAGTATCAGCAACATCAGTTGGAAGTATTAAATTAGTTTTTGAGAACAGTTTTATTGTTTTGAACAATGTTTATTATGTCTCAGTTTTTGGGAAAAACCTTATTTCTATAGCTCGTTTGGTTGAGCAAGGATATTCTTTAGGATTTAATAATGATGTTATTCAAATTCTTAAGAATGGTTTCATGATTACTTCTATAGTCATGATAAACAATCTGTTCTACGTCAAACCAATTATTCCAACGATTTATGATACTGAATTGAATAATGATTCAATTAGGGATAGTAAAAGATTGAGGTTAGACCCAACAGATCAACCTATAAATGGCATCTACGTCTTGGACATATTAGCCTTGACAGGATTAAAAGGTTGGTAAGAGACGGTCCCTTACAAACCTTAAGTGTAGGCTCACTACCTACATGTGAATCCTGCATAGAAGGAAAAATGACCAAGAGACCCTTTTCAACAAAGGGTAATAGAGCTGATAAATGCCTAGAACTCATACACAGTGATGTATGTGGGCCATTTAATATCAGAGCAAGAGGAGGATATGAATATTTCATAACCTTCACAGATGACTATTCTCGTTTTGGTCATATTTATCTAATGCGTCAAAAGTCTGAAACCTTTGAAAAGTTCAAAGAATTCAAGGCCTTGGTTGAAAAGTAATTAGACAAATAGATCAAAACACTATGATCTGATCGTGGTGGTGAATACTTGCTGGGAGAGTTCGAAGACTATCTTAAGGAAGAAGGTATATTTTCTCAACTGACTGCGCCAAGTACTCCTCAGCAGAATGGCGTGTTAGAAAGAAGGAACCGAACTTTATTAGATATGGTTAGATCAATGATGAGTTACTCATCCCTTCCAGATTCCTTTTGGGGATATGCTTTGGAAACAACAGCATATATTCTGAACCAAGTTCCATCTAAAGCAGTGCCTGGAACTCCATATGAAAGATGGAGTGGCAAGAAGCCATCTCTTGGCCACACCAGAATATGGAGTTGCCCAGCACATGTGCTTAGAAAGAAGACTGGTAAGCTAGCCAGTCGTTCAGAATTATGCCTGTTTGTAGGATATTCTAAAGGGACAAAAGGCTACATCTTCTATAGTCCTACCGATCAGAAAATATTCGTTAGCACAAATGCTCGTTTTCTGGAAGAGGATTTTGTGAAGAATATGAAGCCTAGAAGCAGGCTTGTACTTGAGGAATTGACTGGTGAAAATGTTCAGGTAACATGTCCACGTTCTATTCCTGAATCGACAATAGATGAACCATAACAAGAACTAACACCAATAGAGCCTCGACGTAGAGGGAGGGTTGTGAGACAACCAGATAGGTACATGTCTTATGGAGATGCATTGACTGCAGTCTCAGATTTAGACATCGACGAACCTGTCTCCTACTCGCAGGCTATGGCGAGTTCTGAAGCAAACCTATGGCATGAAGCCATGAACGCCGAAATACAATCGATGTATAAAAATGGCGTATGGACTCTGGTTGATCCTCCTAAAGGGGTAAAACCCGTAGGGTGTAAATAGATCTACAAGAAGAAAAGGGGTCCAGATGGGAATGTAGAGACATTCAAAGCAAGACTAGTAGCCAAGGGCTACACCCAGAAAGAAGGAATTGACTATGACGATACCTTATCTCCGGTGGCTATGCTTAAATCCATCCGCATTCTTCTATCCATTGCTGTTGCCTTAGATTATGAAATCTGACAGATGGATGTGAAGACAGCTTTTCTGAATGGCAACCTAGATGAGCGCATTTATATAGCACAACCAGATGGATTCATTGAAAAGGGTCAAGAAGAAAAGGTTTGTGAATTGCAAAAGTCCATTTATGGACTTAAGCAGGCATCTAGATCATGGAATATCAGATTCGATGAGACTATTAAAACTTATGGTTTTGTTCAGTCATTGGATGAGCCTTGTGTGTATAAGCTGATACAAGAAGGCAAAGTGGTTTTCTTAGTCTTATATGTGGATGACATACTACTCATTGGGAATGATGTAGGAAGACTGACTGAGGTTAAGCTCTGGCTGGCAAAGCAGTTTGACATGAAGGATCTATGAGAAGCTGCCTATGTTCTGGGAATTCAGATGTTTCGAGATCGGAAGAACAAACAATTGGCACTATCTCAAGCATCCTATATCGATAAGGTAATGGACCGATTCGCCATGCAAAACTCTAAGAAGGGTTATCTACCCTTCAGACATGGAGTGTCCCTCTCAAAGGAGCAGTCTCCCAAGACTCCTCAAGAAGAGGAAGACATGAGCCAAGTTCCTTATGCTTCAGCCATAGGAAGCCTCATGTATGCAATGCTTTGCACCAGACCTGATATATGCTGCGCGGTAGGCGTGGTGAGTAGATTCCAGTCTAACCCTGGACCCAAGCACTGGGTTGCTGTCAAGCATATCCTCAAGTATCTTATGAGAACAAGGAACTATATGCTTGTATATTCAAGTACTGACCTGACTATGACAGGATACACCGACTCCAATTTCCAATCGGATAAGGATTCCAGGAAATCCACTTTAGGATCAGTGTTTGTCCTGAATGGAGGTTTGGTGGTATGGAGGAGTATTAAGCAGACTTGCATAGCTGACTCAACCATGGAGGCCGAATATGTGGCAGCTTGTGAAGCTGCAAAAGAGGCCGTATGGCTTAAGAAGTTCCTAGTATCACTGGAAATTGTTCCGGAAGTTGATAGGCCCATGGTAATCAGACATGCGATAACAAAGGGGGCTGTAGCAAACTCTAAGGAGCCTAGAAACCACAAAAGGTCCAAGCACATAGAGCAGAAGTACCACCTCATCCAAGAGATTGTACAAAGAGGCAATGTTGAAGTGACAAAGATATCAACACATGACAACTTGGCTGATCCGTTCACAAAGGCTTTATCTGGTAAAGTCTTCGATAGCCATCTGGAAGGTTTGGGCATGCGAGATTGTACACACCTACTTTAAGTCCAAGTGGGAGTTTGTTGGAAATGTGTCCATAAAGTAGGATGTAATTTGTTATTTGTGAAATGACAAATGTCAAACATTATTATTTAGCTAATTTTATAAAATAAAATAAAGTTATGTTTTGATACATACTCAAGGGTGTTAGTGATATTACTTAGTCCATAGATTGTTATCAACGAAAAGAGTCGAAGAGTCGCCGAAAACCTTCTCGATATAGGACAAACTCTTTCCGATATAGTTTAAAATAGATATATGTGATTCAAATATGGAATTGGTTGAAGAAATAATATCACCCTCATGCTTTATTGATGGGTGTGTGAATAAATAAACCATAACCCGGTATTCAATGATGATATTCATTGATTAAGACATCTCGGACAACGTGACATAGTGAGACATCATCTTTTTGACAATCGAACATATGTCTTTCTTATTCACATCATAAACATAAAGGAGTTGAGGAAATAATGATTGGAATGGTAAAAATTTTTTTGTAATATGCTATACCATTTTTTCATTAAAAATGAATAGGATAATAATGCATTTAAACTGGGACCGTAATAAAATTGTATTAACACCATCGGGGCATGAATCGAGAGATTATTCGCTATAAAAGGGAAAGAACTTTTAGTGGAGTTGTGCGATGTCGTCGAATTAAATATGTTGATAACTTATTAATGGTTGTTCATGTGGGTCCATTCGGTCTCAAGGCTAGTTCTAATAAGTGGGAAAATAGATATTTTGTTATATAATTATGTTTAAAAATTCATTATGTTATTTTTCATTTATTTGATAATTGAAAAATAAAAGTGAATTTGAATTTTGAAATAATAGTGATTAATTTAAAATTCAAAATAAAATTTAAACATGATTTTATTTGGCAACTAAAGGAGAGAGAAAGTGATTTTATTTTGGAAAAAAAACTATATTTGGGAATTTCAATTTTGCTCCAAAAGGGAGAAGGAGAATTCAGAAATCCCTAGCCATGGGGAATTTTGATTTTAAACCTAGGGAGAAGGGGAAATTCAAAATTCCGTCTAGGGTTTGAGTTTTTGAATTTCCTCATATAAAAGGATATTATTCAAAACCCTAGCTATGAGTTTTTTAGAGAAGAAAATATCTCACACTTTTTTCTCCTAGGGTGGCGGAATTTTAAGACAAAATAGAAGGAAAAATTGTTTCCTTAGGTTTTTGAAAAAGAGCCCACTCTCTAATCCCAAAACACTTAGAGTCATAGTCTTGAATCAACGAGTGGTTTTTGGTGTGATCGTATCAATAGATCAACGATCTTGTTTCACGGCAATTCTCCATCTCGGAACGTGAGATAGTGAGACAAGATCCTTGCGGTCATTTTGATTCAATCGTCACAAAGGTATGATTGTTATTTTATTCCTTTGTCTATAAACATATATCATGCATGTATCTCTCGTTGTGATTTACGTTTAATTTGGAATTAAATGGATATTTTAAATTTTTTTTTGAAATTCTGCCTACAAGTTTGTTGTTGTTCAAATGATTTTTCATTAAAAATCAAAACTAGATCCTACAACAAATTGGATGAGTGAATAGTTCAAAAGGTGTTGGCAGGCTATGGTCTAGGTAGATAAGGCAGTAGGCCACTCGAGTGAATGGGCCCACTTGGGAAAAGCCCACTGGTCCAAACCGCCCACCCATGGGCAAGACCCAGGAGAGATGGGCTATAAAAAGGGAAAGACCCCCCCAAAAGAGGGTGGAGCTGTAACACCCTGAAGAGTTAATTGAGATTATTAGTATGCCTAATCTAGATATATTAATTGAGTATTAATTAATAAATGTTTCTGACACGTGTGAGTTTAAATAATTTCAAGGTATTTAAATTATTCTCATTAATTTATTTTAACCCAGAAGTGTGTATGGGCGCATTTCTGGACTGTTGTTTTAAAATATTGTACACATGTCTTTTTCTTTTTCTTTTTCCTTTTCTTTTCTTTTTTTTCCTTTTCTCTTTTTCTTCCTTGTCCTCTTTCCTTTCCCGTGCTTTCACTCTCACTCTCTCGCTCTCTCTCCTTCTCTCTCACTCTCATTTTTGTCCCAAATCAAACGGATCTTGAACCAAAGAAGAGTTTCAAAGCATTTTCAACGTCAAGAGAAGGATTCGAGGTAAGATTACTAAAAGAACCTCTCTTGAATCTCAAGTTTTCAAATTTCAAAACTTATTTTTGGTTCAAACCGGATATTGATGGTTTTTGAGTAAAACTAGGGTAGAAATTAGAGATCTTGGGTTCTTTGGACTTGTTTTAGGACTAGAACCCAGATCTAGTGGTTTTCCTTTGAAATATTTAGATTTGGGACTAGATTTGCAGGTTTTCAAACTAGTTTCCACGAGCTTCTCTCGCGCAGCTGATGACAAGTCGGCCGGATCACATGGAAACCGGTCGAGCTATGCGGTCGATCTGGATTGCTTAGGCTGACCGTTCGACCGGTAGTATTGCACTGCTTTGTCACCGGTCAACTAGTGCACACGGGTTTGACCCTGTTTGGCCTGAAAAATGCTGTTTTGACCCCTGTTTTCGGGGAGAACCCAAATTAGCTTCATTTGGGGACTTGGGATAAATGGATTAGCACCTTTAATCCTTGATTTGAGATTAAAAACCCTTGCAATGATAATTTGAAACATGAAAATGGATTAGGGCACACTAACTTGAAATTGTGGTACATAATTGAGATTGGATTGTTTTAGGAATGAGAATTGATCTTAAAGTGTTGTCTGGCATCAGTGATCGCTGCGGATTCAGACTGAAGGGGCTTAAGGAAGCAGAAGCTAGAAAAGGCAACACTAGTCCTAGGTTTGATATTACGACGTAGGATTTCTATCCCTTTTCCTGGTGAGCCTGTTTTCAAAAAGGATTTTGGCCTTGAAAATGTTTTAAAGAAAGGGATTGGTTTGCGAAAGAAAACTCTTTGAAAACCATGGCTTGTTTAGTTTATGGAAATCCATGGCTTGTCCTGTCCATGGTATCCATAGCTTGTCTAGTCATGGAATCTCATGGCTTGCCCAGTCATGGGGCCCACGGCTTGAGTAGTTTGTGGGGCCATATTAACGATTTCATAATGTTAAATGAATGGTTTCTTAAGATAAGAGATCTTGTGAGCCGGTAAGAGAGTCTATTGCTGTAAGCCTAGATAGGATGCACAGAGTACATCCTTAGGGGCAGAACCCGAAACTCGGTCTAGGTAGGGGAGGCACTTGGTTAGATAAGTAATTTGTACTAATTACTTGCTGAAGCCTGTAATACGGTTATTTACAGTTATATTTCCTTTGAGAAAGGATGTGAGGTTCCGGCTGTCTATTGGAATTGAATGTCTATTTATTTATTGACCCATTTATTTATTGACTCGCACATTTATCTATTCATTTAATTTTTAAGTCATTTCAAATTATATCCTACTGGGCCTTTCGCTCATGTTTTATGTTTCAAATGTATTAAACCCCTCCCAAGAGACTCTAGGAGCGGTGCGGGGTAGCGGGAGATTGCTACTGTTGGATCAAGTGAGGATTGTGTTCTTCCTCTTGAACAAATGTAAGGAATTTGAGAATTTTGTAAACTTATGTAATATTTGGATTTACTAGACTATGGTTGATGTCTGTTGTAATGATTATTTACATGAGCATGTATGTACGATACTGTATGTCTTATGGGGTGGAACCCTGTGTGTCAGAGGCTCTGCGATTCTATAATTTATTTATATTTTAATGCAGTTAAGTGGGGCTCGTCTAGGAATCTGCTTTATTAACCCCTAATCGAGCTCCATGTCACCCACCCCGTTTGGGGGCGTGATAGTTGGCTTCTCATGTATTGAACTTCACTTGTAAAGACACAAATCAAAAGTAATAAGATACAGTGGATGTAGCTCTTGTTTTAGAAGGGTGAACCACTATAAACCCTCTGTGTCTTCTATTTCTGCACGAGATAGAGTATTCTTCTTTGGGAATCTACCAATCAATATACTCGCACACTGTCTTACTCATCTTAGACACTAGTTCTGAACCGGTAACCAAGCGGGATACCGCGGGACAACCCGGTACGGCTTTGTTGACGAAATTTGCCTGTCAACAGGTACTAAAATTATTATGAAATATATCACCATAATATCATTTAAGTTTTGTGATTTTTTGTGAATTTCATTCAACGTTTTAAATTTTGTAAGACGTTTTGTAGTTTTTTATATATATATTTTTATTATTTTTATGATTTTATGATTTTTAAGTATCTTTAATTGTGACATTTTTTTTTTTTTTTTTTTTTTTTGTAAAAGTTTGTGTTCTCTGGTACATTTCAATCAAAATTCAAAGCCGATGGTATTCCTGTCAAGTTCCCATCTCTTGAATTTCAAAGCCTCATCCGCCGAATAAGAGGAGAATCAGCAAATTAAAAAACGCCTCAATAAAAATAAATCAAATAATTAATTACAGACAACTCGTAAGAGCCAAAATGGAAAGTAAAAATATGGAATATTATGTGCAAAAAAAGAGATTACATAAAACAAAAACTAACCATATAAGGAATATGTCCAAAAGTAAATTAAAATGACATTTATGTAATATTATAAAATGATATTTTTAAAATTACAACTTTAATAATAGGCATATTATGTAATTACTTTTTTTAATTTTTATGTTGTCAAGCCCCGCCTACGGCCTATTTATTTGTTGGTTGTGTCCTTAACGTAGTTGGGTTGTGTGTGTGTATTTATCTTGCTTTCATTATTCATGCTCTTAATTTGTGTTGGTTTTGCAAAATAGCAAATTTATAATAAATACAAGAAAATAAGCATTGACCATAATAAAACATTAAAACCTTAACAAATAAAAAACACATCATTAATTAAAAAATAACTGTATCCGTTAAAAACTTTATTGAGCAAAACCTACCATAATAAAATCTTGATAAAGAAAAAAGAGTTCACTTATAAGTCTTATAAAAAAATGCATAATGAGAATCAATTTTACTTTTTATATTCATTAATTCGGCTCATATCGTACATTTAACATGCTCATGCCTGGCGCTTAGCGTGCTTCGTGTCTAAAAGTTGCGTCAAACCAGTCTATTTAATAATCATATGGCGCCTAGCCGTGTCATGTCGACTTTCTAACGTGTTGTGTTTGTACCAACCCATCACATCCGATCCATTTTGACATCTTTGTTAGTGAGTTATTTTAGTGAACTATAAATAATAATCTGTTAGATTACTCCAACAATTGGTATCTAAGATGACTAATGATATGTGTTGATTTTAGTAATCAATCTAATAAGTTACGACTTGTAATTTATTAGATTATTCTAGTGGCCAACCCTAAGTCGATATGTGATTTGTGTTGCAAAATGTGATATAATCAGATAGATTACTGATGGCAATTTAACATATTATTTTGGCATTCGCGTCTTTGACTGCTGGAGTCGATTTTGAGAAATAACGTTTTGTCTATGTAATGCTTCTTTAAAAAAATAAAAAAAAAAAATGAAAAATAAAAAATAAAAAATTTACGTAGTGTACCACTAAAACCAACAACTTTATATCTATGTAATTTAGTTTCTCGTTATCTTTGTTATTTTTATATTCTACTAAAGTACTCTCCGAAAGCTGAAGCTGCGGATGTCCAATCATCTTTATAGAGAAGAAAAAATAACCTAATAGGAGTATTAATTGAGTGGTAATTTGCTAATGAAAATATACATATAAAGATTTAAATTGATGTCATTGAATGGTATAAATGTAAATAAGACATCTTTTTGAGTGGTTTTTTTTTTTTTTTTTTTTTGGAATGGATAAGGTAATTAAGTAGACCGTGATGCAGGTGATTCCAATTGTACTTACGACATTAAAGCTTCGTTTATTTTACAGATTTGAATTTTGTTACAATAAAAAAATTCTTAAAAACAATCACATCTAACTTTTTTACTACAGTAAAAAACTCTCACATAAAATCACATCTCAACTCAAATTAAAAACCCGAATCAGCGAATTAAACGGGTCCTAAATACGTGTTATCTAACACTGGATCCAAAGAACAAATTTTATTTATTTTTTTTTTAAAAAACAAAACACTAAGGCTTGGTTCCCTTCACAAATTTAAGTTTTCAATTCGAGTTGAGGTGTGATATTTTTAAAAAGTTTTTTACTGTAACAAAAAAGTTAAATGTGATATTTTCTGAGAATTTTTTACTGTAAAAATTTAAAATTGAAAACTCAAATCGGTAAAATGAACGAGGCTTAAGTCCAGACAAAGTTTTACTAATTCCAAGACTCGCTCAACCAATCAGAAATTCAGAGTCTAGTATTATCCCACAAGAACCCTAACCGGACCGAATCGCTCTCTGGGTTTTACCCTAACCGGACCAAAACCATTTTCCACAAACTCAGAGACCCTTCTCTCTCTGTCTCTCTCTCTCTCTTCTTTCTTTCTTATATCTTTTGTGCAGTTATTTTTCTTTAATTTTCTTTTTTCCTGTGTTTGTTATTGTGTTTTTGTGTGTTTTGAGCTTCATTTTTGCAGCAATGGAGGTGGGTTTGTGCTTCCCTGGAGAGATGAGGTCTGTCTTGGAAGCTATGGCGGTTGAGTCTGTTCTCGCCGCTGGGAACTCCCTTGCTCCGCTTCTCATGACGGTAAATGCTTATTTTCTTTTATTTTCCTTGCGCAAGACGTTAGTGATTAAGAATTGTTGTCTTGAATTTACATTTTAGGCTTTAACAGAAAAGTGATATGCTTGTTGAAATAGCGTTCTTGCAACACATTGACCTATTTCCTCTAGTTGGTGGTATGTGCGGTTTTCGGTACTGAATATCCTTTTAACTGGTTCTGCAAATTCTTATCTCTGTTTATGTGTGCTATTGTTTGTTTGTCTAACAACTGTTGAGATTTTCTAGAATTTTACCAGGTTTATGTTCTGAAGCTAATAGCTTTTACTCTAGGTTTTGAGGTTATAGGTAGATTTTTCTTTGTTTTAGGTTTTTATTTGAAATGGGGTTTAGAAAATGGTAATCTTTGTGCGGTTTTAGTATAATGTGGTATCATAGAATTGTTCATTTGGTTTGTTTGTATATTATCTTTTTTCTCTCCTTTTCTGGGTAAACTCCATACTAATTTTATTCTATTGTTGTGTAATTTTATGAGGTTTTGATGGCAAAGAGTGTAGTTTTTCTGAACTTATAAGTTTTACGCTCTCTAAGGCTAACCGCTTTTGGATTCTAGTTGTGCCTGTGATAGATGTTTATTCGATGTAGTCCTCCCCTGTGCATAATTGTCACTGTTTCTTTTCTCTCATGTGGTCTTTGGACGGTTTCTTGATGCTCCATGGATATTGTTACGTGAGCTCTATTGATTATTTAAAGTGTGTTTTTCATTCCATTGATTGAAGCTCCATTCCTATAACTAGGGTGGATTTTTCTTTTCCAGGCTGCAATTAATGGTTGCAACGAGAGAGTTGCGCAGCTCTCTTCCTTTCTAGGAACATTCTGAAAATATTGTGCTTCCATGTTTGCTCTATTGGAAACAAATTTGCATCCACTCTATGCTTCGTATCTTTTTTTTATTTTTTGCACTTGTTCCTTTTGATTGGGGGGGACTGGAGGATGTAAATATTTTGCTTTTCTTTGGTGTTGTCAGCAATCATTATCGAAGTTCTCTTAGTTCATTAAGTTTGTTCAGAGTTCAAATTATCTACTGAGCTGAACCAATTCAATCTGCTAGCCAGATCCGTTATTTGGTTTTCTTGTATATGGAGATCTTGGCAAATTAGAATTTTCATGCAATATTGGTCTTGTGTTGACATTTGATCCTTTGGATGTTTTGCATTTAATTTCCTTCGATTACTTGAGTCAGCATGATTGTGTTTTGAGTAAAAATAATTTGAAATTAATGTACTAAGGGATTACTTAAGTTGTCTCTGCAATATAGGGGATCTGAGCTGGATTTATTGAATATGGAAAAGGTTTTAGTTATTTCTATCGCTTTGTCATTTGTTGCCTATACGCCTCTCTTACCATGACGAAATTAAACTGTTTTTCAGATTGGTTCACTGTTGAATGGCGTCAACGTGTCATCAAAACTAACGCCAATTGATGGAAGGTATTAAATCTAAAATGCGCTTTATTTGGTACTCAGCGACGAGGAGATATGTGATTAATATGGTTGTTGGTTTCCTTTATAGGTTTCCTTTTGAAGAACTTCACAAATTGAAACGGCCTGTTCAAGAAAACAAAGATTTTAGTGAGACGGAGGATGACGACGACGACGAAGACGACGCTAATGATCCTGATGATGACGGAGGTGATGAGGACTTCTCGGGTGAAGAAGGGGAGGAAGAAGCGGATCCTGAGGATGATCCCGAAGCCAACGGTGATGGAAGTGATGATGATGATGAGGATGACGATGATGATGATGGCAATGAGGATGAGGATGAGGAGGGAGAGGATGAGGAGGAAGATGAGGAGGAGGATGAGGATGAAGAGACTCCCCAGCCACCCTCAAAAAAGAGGAAGTGAGAATCCTAGTAATTGTGTAGCGCTGGAAATTAATCTGTTAGCTTGCATAGGGTAGAAAAGTATTTCCTTCTGAATGAGCTCGTAGTAGTGATTAGCTGTTATATAGCGTCATCTCTGAGGAATTAATGAACTGGTTCGGTTGTTTTTCTGTTTATCAAGTGCTAGGCTCATCTTTCTGTTAGGTGTTGTTTGTGAGTGCATCTCAAAAATGAATTATTCATTTGCTAGGAGAAGAAACAATTTTTGATCCCTAAATCATATTTATGTAGGATTTATCCTAGTTAATTTCTTGTTTTAGTCTTTTGAATCAAACAACGCGTTAATGTTGTTATTTTCTACAAAGATAATGGGGACCTGGGATCATATTCAAATGCTAATTGCAAAACAAGTATTTTAGATAAAACTTGATGCTGGTATCTTTTCCATTTGCAAAGTGCATGCCTCTTCAGTTTTTCATGAGTTATATTTCTAGCTTGTCGAGGATAAAACAGATGTCCTAGGCATGTTTCTGTAAGTCTAATTGGTCCAATAAAACCCCACCACAACAACAATAACAACAAGTCTTAATTCCAACTTAATTGGAGTCTGCTATATGAATTTCACTTTTCTACGCAGCTCTATTCGAAATTAGACTTTGTTGAAGGTCTAGATCTAGAATGTAATTCTTAATTACTTTGGTCCACATAATTATTGGCTTACCCATCCTTCTCTTAGTATTAGGTATAAGAATGTCCTTCAAGCACGAACTAGTCCTTCTAGCGGTCTACGCTGGACATGTCCGTACCACCTCAAGTGGTCTTCACGAACTTTATCTTTTATTGGGGCTACACCTTCTTTACTATGAATAACTTCATTCCTTATGCGATTCTCGTATGGTCACTCATTTATAACATACGCATTTCCGCCACACTCATCTTACATATATGTTTTCTTAATGGCCCAACATTCACTACCATATAATATAGTTAGGCGGATTGCAGTCCTATAGAACTTTCATTTCAACATAATAGGCATTTTATCATCACAAAAAACTCCCGTAGCATTCTTCCACTTAACCCACTATGCCTTAATCTTATGTTGAATATCCTTTTCTATATTTCCTTCGTATTGTACTATAGACTCAAGGTACATAAACTTCCTAGAAGCCTCAACCTCCACACTATCTAAAGAAATTTCACCACTTTGATTACTTGAGTTATTAAACCTACAATGCATGTATTCAATTTTTGTCCTACATAACTTAAATCCCATTATCTCGAGAGTCTGTCTCTACACTTCTAACTTACGGTTAACTCCTTCCCTATGTTCATCAAGTAGAACTATATCGTCCGCAAAAGGTATACACCAAGGAACTTTATCTTAGATTTCTCTTGTCAGTTCATCCATCACAATGGTGAAAAGATAAGAACTAAGAACAGATCCTTGATGAAGGCCGATCCAAATAGGGAACTCTGCCATGTAACCTCCATTAGTTCTCACACTCGTTGTAATTACCGAGAAAATTATAGAATTAAATAATGTAAATTTATTTATTTTAAGTCAATGACTTTTCTCAAAAATATACTGTCACATTTTGTGACTGAAGGATTTATAGAATTAATATTAGTATTCTTAAATTTTGTAGCAAGTTTTATGATGAGTTCATATTTTAAGAATAAGTAAATTCAGTTGATAAATTCTCACTGCAATTAAGGTGGAAGAATTCTCCATGCATGTACAGTTTGAGAATCTTAATCTCAGGAATCTCTTAGTGTAGTATAATGTTAGCAGTGTATAGAAAAACACTCTGTTATTTAAAGAGAAAACCCTTAATTTCCAAACAAATAAGAGGAAATTAAAGGGGTAGTATTTCAGTAAAGAAATTCATATGCAATATGAGTTCAGAAGTTGACAAAGTCAGAAACTGAAATTTCTTGTCAACTAAGTAAATTCCCAAAAGTCAGTATGAAGTAATAAGCATAGCTATAAGAATAGAACATCAATGGGTGATTTCCAAGTGTTCACTAAACCATGTGATAAGTGCATGAATATGCACCTAAATTGTTCATAATTACTAAATAAATTAAGTTTTAATTAAATATTTTCGTGGAATTCATATTTTGTGAAAGTATTTTAATTTAATTTAATTTATTTTATTTTGTAGGAAAATAAGACACTTGGGCCAAAACTATAAATAAATCAAGAGAAGCCCAAAGCCCATCAGCCCTTCAGCCAGTTGTCCGCCGAGCTGAGCCGAGCCGTGCGAGTTTCCCCACAGTACCACATGTCGCCGTCTGGCGTGCCGCAAAAGTGTGGGACCCAGGTGTCCCCTTGCGCACGTGCGCTTGGTGCACACGATGCCTTCCCCCGGACGAGTTCTTCTCACGCGCATGTCACGCAGTGCTCTTTCTTCTCCACGTGGGTCCCGTGTGCTGCAGTTCTCCTTCCACAGGTCACCATGTGTCCAAAGTTGTCGGCCACTTTGCTTCTCTGCAAATCAGCTCGCGCCACGCGTCAGGCTTTCTTCCGCGTGGGCCCCAGCTTTGCAGCAGCTTCTTCCTCTCCGTGAATCAGCAAGCACCATGTGTCGCAATTGATGCAGTTGTCGGCCATTTCTTCATTTTCGCGAATGACAACACGACACGTGTCCCATCCGTTTGGGATTCCTCAGCCAGCGTTCCGTTTTGTTCCGTTGGGTTGATTTCAGCATTCACTTCTAGAATTAAGCCTTGTAAATCCAATTCAATGGGATAAAACGTTCCTTATGTTTTCTTTACCGAGTATTTTCTTTTACATGCCTAGAAACTCTATAAATAGGGCCTTTGTAAAGTGTGTGAGGTTGTTAATTTTTAGCTTAAGTTTAGACATTTTCTTCTCTTTGGTGAGGTTAGAGAGAAACCTATATGTGAAGTGATCTTGAGTGGATTTTGATTCTTCATTTGTTCTTCAATGTTTATATATTTGAATGATTAATTTTCTTCTATCTTCTTCTAATTTCTCATATTTATATATTTTATTGCCAACTTTTATATAAATCTAGTCAAGCCCTTTTTATGTGATTGTTGCACGATACTATATATTGATAGATATTATTTTATGAGTAGTCTTTTACTGTATTATTGCCAATGGTATATTGTCGCTCTTAGATTTCTCTTAAGATGATTTTTCCTAATACTAAACGTAAGAATTTTACTCACTCAAATACATTTTAATTCACATGTTCTTCAAATATATATTTTCCGATTGTTAGTTTGGGATGTGAAACTTTCAATTGAGTAATCTTGAAGATCAAAATCCATACGGGTGAACGAAGCATATAGGGGAATCTCGACGCCTTACCAGTTTTAAATATAATTTTCTCCTATATTTTTCTTAAACTTTAACTTCTCAACAAAAATTCCATTCTCTTTTATTTTTACTTTATTATTTATCTCCTAGAGCTTTTTATTTGCTAATCTTTTCTTGTTCAATTTGTCTCCTCCTTGTGGATACAACCGCCCTAACTGTGCTACCGCAGCCGCTTTATTTTCAACACGTTTGGGCGTAATCAAATTTTGCGGCGCCGTTGCCAGGGAGGTGCGACTTACAAGAGTAATCAGTAGATAATTAGCCAAAGAAGTAAGTACACTGTTTATTTATTTATTTTAATTTCACTTTATTTTTCTTTAGTTTATAGCCGTGTGTTTTTGTTAACTGATTAATTAGTCAAGTTTTTATTTGAACGTTTTTGTTAGTTTCATTGTTTATTAGTTTAATTTGGTTTACGTTTTGCTTTTACTTGTTTATTAGGTATATTAGTTATTATTCTAGTTAACTTCTTATTCATTGTTGTTTTATTCACTTATATGTTTTGCCGTCGTTTGTTTTAAAGAGTTGGTCATTTTGTCTTTTGCTCTCTGTAGTTTAGATTTCTCTTTGTTTTCTCAACAACAGTTATCGTCCTATATCCTGAAAAAAATAAATAAATAAATAAATAAATTGTTGCCGTGTTGTTTTAGCTTGTAGCCAATTTTCATTTTCCCGGTTGTTTTCTTAAGTTTTCTTTATTATTTTGTTAGGCTTTCTTTTCATTTTTTTTGTTCTAAAAAAAAAAAAAAAAGTTTCTGTTAGTTTGACTTTTCATTTACTATTATTGTTAGTTTTCGTTCTTGTTTGTTAATTTTTTCCATTTTTTTTTTCTTGAGCACGTTTAACAAAAAAAAAAAAGAAAAAAAACATTTGACAGCACCTTTGTTTTATGTGCTTAGTTGTTTCCGTAGTTGGTTGTCTTTGAAGTTTGTAAAACTTCTTGTTGTGTCTTTGATTTCTTTAGTTAATTAGTTGGTAAAACGTGTTGGTGTCGCTTTGGAGTTTTGTCCGTTCACTTCGCTGATTCGAATTTTCAATTCGAGTTGAGATTTGATTTTATGTGAGAGCTTTTTACTGTAGCAAAAAAGTTAGATGTGATTGTTAAAGAGCTTTTTACTTCTTTTCGAGTTAACGTTTGTTTTATTATTTTTTTTTTTTCTTTTAGTTAACGTTTGTTCTTTTTTTTTTTTTGTGTGTTAATTTGCACATTAAATTTTCTGTTTCTTAGTTTATAATTTTAATTTATTATTAATTGCCTAGAATTGCTATTTAATTTTTCATAATTGGTATTAATTTTTAGAATTAATTTTTAGGTTGACTTTTAGGTGACCAATTTAGACATTAAATTAGGACTCTTAATTTCTCATAATTTGTGTAACCTTAGATTTTATAATAGTATTAACTTAGGGTACTAATATCTAACATTTAACATTTCATAAAACACATCATAAAACTTAATAAATTTTCAAGCAATTTTGTGGAAACGTTGAAAAGTACAAACTAAGGGAGTTTTGTCTAGGAGGCTGGTTCCTATTAGCGTTCTACGCCACCAGTCTTTCCTGGGAACGTTGCTCTGTCTAGGAGGTTGGTTTTTAAGGAGACTTCGCCCCGCCAATCTTTCCTGGGAGCACTCTTAGGGGTTGCGATTCGCGATTCTACATTATTGTTTTCTTTGTTTAAAAAAAAAATCAAAAAATTAAAAAAATTAAAAAAAAATTAAAAAAAGTGAAACATTGTAAAGTGAATGAATCGTTATAGAGACGAATTAGGGAGATTCGCAAGAAGACCGGAAAACCCTAGTGAAGTTTCTTCCCACACGTCTAGTCCTCCCTCAACCCTAATCTCATTAGCAGTTGCAAATCCGTTCGCGATGGCTCAAAACGAGGAGGTCCAATAGAAGACGTTAAACGATTATCTTCACCCTACACGTACGGCCACACCGTCATGCATAATGTTTCCCCCTAATATGCCGAATTTGGATTTCAAGCCGGGCATGATCCAACTCTTTCCGACCTTTCATGGGTTAGAGAGCGAGAATCCATACATGCATATTAGGGAGTTTGAAGAAGTGGTGGCCACTTTTCACAACCAAGCTGAAGCCGTGGACTCTGTGCGGTTGAAATTCTTTCCTTTCTCTTTGAAGGACAAGGCTAAAAGCTGGTTGTATTCTCTGCGACCTAGGTTTATTAGAAGTTGGGAAGAAATGACGACAACATTTTTCAACAAGTATTTCCTTCACCATAAGACCAATGGTCTGAAGTGACAGATCTTGAACTTTACCCAAAAGGATAATGAAACTCTGTATCAAGTTTGGGAATGGTTCAATGATCTGTTAAATCAGTGTCCTCACCATGGTTACGAGAGTTGGCGCCTCGTCAGTTATTTCTACGAAGGACTCACGATTCGAGATCGCCAATTTGTGGAGATGATGTGCAATGATGAATTTCTCCAAAAGAATCCCGATGAGGCTTTTGAGTATCTCAACGAGTTAACCGAAAAGCCCACATATGGATTGGTCCAAGTGCTACTGACAGCAGCAATCGGTCCCGACCAGTTGGAATCTATCAACTAAGGGAAGAAGATAATCTCAAAGCCCAAATTGAGTCTTTAACATGACAAGTTGAGACCCTCAAAACCAAAGAAGGTAGAGGAATTCACATGGTTGCGAAGGCAGAGATACAAGAGTCCTGCTTCGTTTGTGGAGGGCTGGAACATCTAGCTAAGGATTGCCCTTCTTACAATGAAATGAGAGGAGTTTATAAGGAGCAATGCAATGCCTTAGGGGCATACAACAAACCCATATTTAACACATACAATCCTGGCTGGAGGAACCTTCCAAACTTCAGTTGGAGAGATTCCAAACAAGCACAACCAACAGGAGGACAATGGAGCACTGAGCAACAGCTGCAACCACCAAAGGAGTATTATGCACCTCAATACAATTCACAACAGCCAAGGAGTTCTCTTGAGAGCACCTTGCAATCTTTCATGGAGGTGTTGGAAAATAATGGCATCGAGTGCGCAACGGACTTTAAAAATTTTAATCAACGTCAAAGCCAACAAAGAACATGTTCATGATGCTATATAACATAAATACTAAAGATCTAAATCATACCATTTGAGATTTCAGGAAACTGCATGTCTGACAGATCTAAGCGTTTCAAATAGCAACCGGAAGAGCCTCAACCAACTGGTCTTCTTTGCTATTCTCGTTTCCACGATCGGTGTGTGGGTGGGCACACGTCATTTAATCTCCTCTTGGTATTCTTGATCTCCTTCCAATCACAAGAGAGCCAAAGAAAATATTCTTCTTGATAATTAAACAATTTTTCCTCTTGGAATCTTTTATCAATAGCCTACAAAAAGACTCTCAAGTGATCTAATGAGTAATGTGACTTAATAGGCTATTTATAGTATTTAGGAAGTCATACTTCCGTAACAATTAGGTTTCCCAAAGTTCTAATCGCATCCAGAGTCGATTTCGCCATGTCAACATGCATTTTACGTTGCAACCGGTCGATCAGTGACAGAGGCGTTATAACTCACCGGTCTACCGGTCTGCACTGACGAAAGTTATTTTCCTAGTTTTTCAATATGAGAAACTTGCATAGAGCCTCAGTTTTGATTCAAGCAACCCAATAGAGAAATTGCCTGGTCAAAACAGTCGTATAATAGTCTTCCCATATTAAACAACTCTTAAAACAATAATTCAACTAATTTATCTAGAATCAATTTATCAATTAATTCACCCGATAAATCACTCATGAATTAACTTTGAACCTCTTTTACGGAAATAACACAAGTTACCAATATGTAGGAAATACACCGTATCGTTACAGGAAATTATGTGAGCTAGCAAAGAGACCCGATGGACATATATAAATCAAGCTCCTATAATCACAACGCTACTTGTAAAACAACAAGTCCGTCTCATGATTATAAAATTCTAGCGCTATTCCACTAAAAGCCTAGAGCTGCACTCTTGATTTATACAACGTATTTCCAAAGTTCTTATTAGCTCTAGTCCATAACTCAATATATTAGTGTATCATCCCCATAGGATATCCATAATCGACTTGAGGTCAAGTTCCGTTTTACCTTCCCAATTGCATTTATCTTATGTTCCATTATCATACCATCGGAAAAATACTATTCGTATCATTACAAACGGTAAACCATTAGATAACACAGAGTAGTCCAATGGTTGAGCGCTCATATTTTCCAATCCACTAATAATGCATAAGAGGATATCATTGATTCTTTATAGGAGCTATGGATTCCACTATCTATGAATAACGAATCTACGCATACAGGAGTCATACCCCCAATGCACCGGCAAGCGTACCTTTACATAATGTCAGGATGTCTCCCTTTAGCACATCAAAGGATACAAGTCAAGTATACGGGTTCATCATCCATCTCAGGATTAAGATGATAACATATAATTCGTCAAAAGTGAATTGTTTTATTCAAACAGAATTATTAATTAAAACAATTCATCTTTGGTCCGATCCAATATAGATTTCACTATTAGAAACTATATCAATGTCTCCACCTATGGAGTCCCACCTCCGACGACCAAGACAAGCCGACTCCGTTAGGAAGTAGACAACATAACAATCTTAACATGAATAAAGCGCCCAACTTTATTCCCTCAATTGTGGATCATAAGATTTAGATTATCATCTTTAGATTCTTGTCTTCCGCATGTTCTTCACATTACATACATGATCTAAAGATTTAGAATGACAGTCTCAGACTTTCAGTTTGCTTATCATAACATAAATAGGACAATACATAGATATATGAAATAAACAAATCTTTATTAATAGTCAAAATGTCTTAAAGAAAGTTGTTACATTTATTCCTAAGGGCATAAGTGCTAACAATCTCCCACTTGCACTTAAGTGAGTAAATGTGAGAAGCTACACATCCCCATAGCCTCGACATGCTTCTCGAAGACCTTAGCCAGCAGGGCCTTCGTGAACGGGTTAGCCATATTCTCCTCCGACGCGATCTTGCATATTTCCACATGCCCTTCTTCAATAAAGCTTCTTATCACATGATACTTCTTGTCTATGTGCTTACTCATTTTCTAATATCTTGGTTCTTTGGTGTTAGCTATTGCCGTACTGTTATCATAGTATAGTCTCAACGCTTATCCACACCAGGAACAACTTCAAGATCCATCAAAAATTTGTGGAGCCACACTGCTTCTTTTGAAGCATCACTAGCTGCCACATACTCGGCTTCCATCATTGAGTTAGAAGTGCAAGTTTGCTTGACACTCCTCCAAATGACGGAACCACTTCCTAGAGTAAAGACAGAACCCGAAGTTGATTTTGCTAGAATCCAAACAGGATTGAAAATTAGAATCTGTATATCCTAGAGGTGTTAAATCCTCCCCGGAATATACCAGCATATAATTTCTAGTCCTCCAAAGATACTTGAATATATGCTTGACCATAACCCAATGGTTAGGTCCTGGATTCGACTAAAATCGACTTACGATCCCGACTGCATGGCAAATGTCCGGTTGAGTACAAAACATTGCATACATGAGGCTCCCGATCGTCGAAGCATAAGGCACCTTCGCCATGTATTCTCTTTCTTCAGATGTCTTAGGACAATCACTGTTCGAAAGAGTAATTCCAGACCTAGATGGTTGCCCACCTTTCTTGGAATTCTACATTGCATACTTCGCGAGAATTTTATCTATGTATGAAGCTGGAGAGAGAGCTATCATTTTGTTCTTTCAATCTCTTAAGATTCGAATACCCAGAACATAATTAGCTTCTCCTAAGTCCTTCATGTCAAACTGTTTGGTAAGCCAAACTTTGACTGATGACAAAGCCCCTACATCATTGCCAATGAGTAGAATATCATCAACATATAACAGTAGAAAAACTACTTTCCCATCTTGAATATGCTTACAAACACAAGGTTCATCCATATTCTGTTGGAATCTAAAAGTCTTGACCACTTGGTCAAATCTTTTGTTCCAAGAACGGGAAGCTTGCTTTAATCCATAAATAGATTTTAGCAACTTGCAAACTTTTCCCTCTTGACCCTTAGCCCCAAAGCCTTCTGGTTGTACTATATAGATACTTTCCTCAAGATGACCGTTCAAGAACGCCGTCTTGACATCCATTTGCCAGATCTCGTAGTCGAGAGTAGCGGCAATGGATAAGAGAATGCGGATGGACTTAAGCATGGCTACAGGCGAAAACGTTTCCTCGTAGTCGATTCCTTTCTTTTGCGTGTATCCCTTAGCTACTAGTCTAGCCTTATAGTTTTCGACCTTTGCTTCTGCATTTCTCTTTCTCTTGTAGACCTATTTACACCCAATGGGCTTAATCCCATTAGGAAGATCTACAAGTTCCCAGACTAGATTAAAATCCATAGATTTCATCTCAGCTTTCATGGCTTCTGTCTAGAGGTTTGCATCAACATCCTCCATAGCTTCTTTGTAAGTATAAGGATCTCTATCATGTTCCAAAGATTCTGCCAAAAAGGCTTCCCCATTAGCCATGAATCTCTCAGGTTCATGTCTGATCCTCCCACTACACCGAAGCCCCTTAGGTTGTTGTTGGGTTTCCTCTTCTACTCTGATTGGATCGATTTTCAAAGGAATAGTTAGTATGACCAAGTCACTCGACATTTCCTCAAGCACCATTTTGCTACAAGGCTTAAAGTCATTCATGTAACTTTCCTCAAGGAATGTTGCATTCGTTGAAACCATGACTTTATTTTCCTTGGGATTATAGAAATACCCCCTTTCGTCCCTCTCGGATAACCTGCAAAAATGCACACTTCTGAACGTGCTTCCAACTTGTTCACTTCCTTGTCCAAGACATGTGCAGGACATCCCCATATGCGAATATAGTTCAAGGATGTCTTCCTGCCCGTCCACAACTCGTGAGGAGTTTTAGGAACCGACTTTGTTGACACATTGTTCAGAAGATAACATGCAGTTTGTAAAGCATATCCCTAGAAAGATATAGGCAATGTCGAATAACTCATCATGGACCGTACCATGTCCAACAAGGTTCTATTTCTTCTCTCAGCTACACCATTCTGCTGTGGAGTGCCAGGTGCAGTTAAATGGGATAGAATCCCATTCTCTAATAAGTATCTGGTGAACTCATCAGAGAGGTATTCTCCACCTCGATCGGATTGAAGTGCCTTTATGGGTTTACCCAGTTGCTTTTCCACTTCAGCCTGAAACTCCTTGAATTTATCAAAAGTTTCACTTTTGTGATGCAATAGGTACACATAACCATATCTTGAGTAATCGTCGATAAAAGTGACGCAATACTCATACCCTCCTCTTGCCTTGATGTTCATGGGACCACAAACATCACTATGCACAAGTTCAAGAGCATCTTCAACCCTATTGCCTTTAGACCCAAATGGTCTTTTGGACATTTTGCCCTCCAAACAAGATTCACATTGGGGTAAGGACTCAACCTTTAAAGAACTTAAGGTCCATCCTTTACCAACCTTTGTGTCCTGTTAAGGCTAATGTAACCAAGTCACAAATGTCAAAGATATGTCTCATTAGAGTGAGAAGTTTTAAGCCTTTTAGAGTTATTAACAACTTCAGTGTTTAGTAGTGAGTCCATCTTAGGCTTGATAAAATATAGATTATTTTGCATCCATCCATCACAGACAAAAGACTTGTTTTTACGAATCACAACTTTATTATTAAAAGAAACTGAATAAGAATCCTTAAATAAACAAGCAACAGAAATAAGATTCCTCTTAAATTGAGGAATATTAAAACAGTCTTACAAAAATAAACTCCTATAACTATCAAAATAAAGATGGATGTCTCCCACTGCTTCAACCAACACTAGTGTTCCATCGCCCATCCTCAACGTGAAGCTTTTATTTAGAAGACTTCTCGTTTGCTTGAACCCTTGCAGAGAAACACACACATGATTAGTTGCTCTAGAATCTATGACCCAGTTGTCACTGGATTCCTCCAGACATGCTTCACAATCAAAAGATCACACTCACCTCCTTTTCCTTTAGCAGCTAGGCAGCCTTTGTAATTCTTCTTCATGTGCCCCACCTTCCCGCAATGAAAGCACTTAAGCTTGTTCGGGTTCTTCTTCTTCTTGTTCTTGCCCTTGTTTGGCGGAACTGAAGAACTCTCCTTCTTAGCTACTTGCTTCTTCTTTCCATTCCCTTAAGAGGGTTTGGAGGAAGATGTCTCAGCAAAGTTGGCCTCCACAATCGTCGATTCCTTAATCATCCGTTCAAACTTTTGACGTTCTTGCATTAACTTTGTCAGGGTTATATTCTGTCTAGCGCTTAAATTGAACATTGCCCTAAATAGAATATACTCCTTTGACAAAGTCTCAAAGATCATTGTCAATTGAGACTCAGCATCGATGTTGGCCTCATTGGTCTGAACTTCAGCCAAATAGCCCATCACCTTCAGCATATGTTCCTTTATGGAAGACCCAGCCTTCTGTCTGCAGTTAATGAGGTTACTGAGGGCTTCCCGATGTTTTTCAACATTATGTCCTCAAGATTATCCATAATCGACGGCGATTATGTAATCTTCATGTTGTGCTTGTAGCACGATGGACATGCTCGCCATCATATAATCAAGTTAGTTCCCGAATCGAATTCGGATGCGAAGCCTTGCAATGAAAGGCGGATCGTGTATAACAAAAATTTTCATAAAACCTTTGAGATACTCTATAGATTATATTAATTTATGCACGAATAAATTAATCTCATTAATTTATTTATTAAGAACTCAATTCGGAAAAATACCTGGAGGCCGTCTCGGTTGATAACTTGAGTTCTTTGACCTCGAACAATCCTTGCTCCAAAACTTTGTGTTTAGAAAACCAATGTCTTCCACATCAATTCCTAGAATCCACGAAGACGTGTGTGTGGGCACACATGAGACAAAACGGGTTACAATAAACACTCGAATTTCCACAAACACCAACGCATGCACGATGTAGAATTTTTGGAGAAAACATTTTCCTTCCTCTCTACATGGAGAATTTCGCCAGCCTTAACAATTAGGGCTGAAAAAAATTGCTTCAAAATTTCTATAGAGAAATTTTGGCCACCTCTAAAATTAGGGCAAAAAAAGCATTCCGAAAATTGTCTCAAAAATAGTATTTAGAGAGTAGAAGTCAAACTTCTAAAAGGAATCCAATCTCTATCTCTAAGATAAAGCTTGTTAATTATCTCCTATTTGAATTTGGAACAAAAAAATCCCTTCCCTTATCCTTAAGGTGGCTGGCCACACTAGTAGGGTTTATCCCTATGTGTGGCACCTATTATAGATAAGGAAGGAAGATATTTTATCCTTTATCCAAAGAGTCCAATTTTAATTCTAATTCAAATTCGAATTTAAGTCAAACTTAAATTAATTTGAATTCTAAATTGAACAACTTATCAAATAAGTTTAAATGGATAAATCTAGATGTGTTCAAATTCAAATTTAAATAATCACATTATTTAAATAATAATTAATTCTCAATTAATTATTTCCGAGTGTTTAATTTTAGAATTCCGTAATTCTAAAATTCCCATTTTGTCCTCTATGTCTGGTAGAATTACTAGGACGACGCGGGGACTAATGGACCTATAATCCCGAGCTCCAATAGAATTAATAATCAATTAAACACTTTAATTAATTAATTAATTCTATTAATTCCAATAGTTACTCCATTATAAACTTGGAATTGCACTCTCAAAATTATAGATATAAATTACTTCTAAACTGTGAAGTGTCCATTTGATATAGTCATTGCATATAGATCAATCTTCCATAAATAATTCATAATTAGAGCCAGGTAGAATCCGTTAACCTCTCTAATTATATCTTTATCCTTGAGTACCATTCATTCTCTAATGGACAGTGATTCATAAAACACATTCATGAATCGAGCTCCTCTTGGTCCAAGTACCGAATCAACCCTCAAGAGAATTATTTATCTTCTTTTTCTCAAGAAGGAATGGATTCCATCTCGTATAATAACATTCCCACTACCTACTTTATCATGTCTCCAAAATACAAGGAATAGGATTCGGGGTCTCGGAATCCGTGCGGAAAAATCAAAAGACACAAATCCATAAATAGGAGTCTTAAGAACTCGGGATTAAGATCATTCTATATATGACCATCGATAGACTCAATTAGAATTTCTATACTTAACGGAAATTATTAGAAATTCATATTGTGTCTGTGTCCTTGTTCCACATAATCTCATTGTGTGAAATACACTCATTCAATATCTCACCATATTAACAAATCACGGATAACACTTTGTTCCATTCTAAATAGGAATGACATGTATTAATAATGTTTTAATTAAAGATTCCAAACTTTAATTAAATTCATTATGAACATTGCTTTTTGATTATTATCCTTAAACATTATCCTCTCGTATATAACACTTATATACAATGTTTAAGGTTACATAAATAATCATGGAATTTTCATTGATATTCATAAAATATTCATAAATATATGCACATAAAATAATGAATAAACTCTTTTATTAAATAAATAATAAATGTCCTATTACATCTCATGCTTCTAGGACACCATTCCCAACAATAACAACAAGCCATATCGTCAGAGTCCTTCTAGCGTTGATACGCTATGAAAACCTCATTAGGAGCATCAACAGGTGGCTCCGGAGGACAAGGTGTATTCAGTACGAAATTCAATTTCTCAAAGGTTAGGACGATCTTTAGGTTCCTTTTCCAATCGGTAAAATTCTCGCCAGTTAAATTGTGTTTATTAAGTATCGATGATAATGCGCTAGAAGACATTTTGATCTACAATAAACATTCATATATCTAGTATAAGCAAACTTGCATAAACATTTAGTAATCAAACATATATACACGTTATAATGCAACAAATATGTTTGTGTGTCAAAACCTTGAAAAAATCACAACCTCACAACGATAATTCCCAACTCAAAATTTTGTAAGTCTCCTAAGGGAGATCATGCAAAATTTAATTGGGAACATGGATCCCCTCCGATCAATATATACCATCCAGATCAATCTCTGTCCAGCATATATTGATAATCGTTTTCTTTGGCCATTAATTTAATTAGCAGAGCTCCTAGGGGAGATTAACAATTAAATTAATCTTGAGTGTATAACCATCATTTCAACTATTTGATCCATATTTTATAATTGTCACCTAGGGGTGTACAACCATAAAATATGCTCAAATAAATTAACCTCTAAAAGATCCACACCGGTACATAATGAATCCCTTCCTAGGGGTTGGTATCACCATGTGTTACCTGCGGACCAACGATGGAGGCCATGGGTCTTTTCTTCAAAAACCCTCACCCACTCAATCTTTTGGAAAAAAGGTTTTATGTTAAGAAATATGCATGAACAATTTTAATGAGCGGCACTCCCTATTCTACATGACATGTTATCACATATATAGCAAATCATATTATATGCAATCATACAAAGCAATTAAGCTAGGCAACAAGCATAATAATAATAACCGTAATATTATGGTTCCATCCTAGAGAAAAGAAAAAATAAAGATTACTAAGAATAATCGAAACATATATCGATCCTTCATCTTGAATCTTCCCGGTTGTCCTTGAATTCTTCATCACAATCAAATTCTGGTTATCATAAAATTACATTTCATGTTATACTCAACCGGTCGACCACCTTACACAAACCGGTCGACCGGTGCGGTCGACCGGTGCTGTGCGACAGTAACCCAGATTTTCAGAAATCAAAGCAGTTTTTCAATTTATTAAAAAAAAACACAAAAAAATTTTATAAACCAAGAAAAAATTAAATACCTTCATATCCTTCATCTTCAAGATCCATCTTCAAGATCCTTGATAAATCTTCTCCAAGAATTTTAACATAAAAATTCCTATACCATTTTTCGGTTTACAAAATTTCTACTAAAGAAAATAAAATAAACCCTAACGGCGATGATAGGCCACATATATAATTACATTGTAATGAACAAATTCCTATACAACCATTCTAAACTCTAAGGAACCATAACCGGTAAAAATTAAATAATAAATAATCATTGATAATTTATAAATAATAATCAATAATAATTATTTAATAATCATTCACCATATATTCATGATAACAACATAATATAGAAACCCTAGAGTGCCATCTCTCTAAAATATCAATTCAAGCATAATAGAGATATTTTTTTAGATCACAAATCTATGTACATAACATAATCATGAACAAATAACCATGGCTCTGATACCAATTGTTGGAAAATAATGGCATCGAGTGCGCAGTGGAATTTAAAAATTTTAATCAATGTCAAAGCCAACCAAGAACATGTTCATGATGCTATATAACATAAATACTAAAGATCTAAATCATACCTTTTGAGATTTCAGGAAACTGCACGTCTAATAGATCTAAGCGTTCCAAACAGCAACTGGAAGAGCCTCAACCAACTGGTCTTCTTTGCTATTCTCGTTTTCACAATCGGTGTGTGGGTGGGCACACGTCGTTTAATCACCTCTTGGTATTCTTGATCTCCTTCCAATCACAAGAGAGCCAAAGAAAAAATTCTTCTTGATAATTAAACAATTTTTCCTCTTGGAATCTTTTATCAATAGCCTACAAAAAGTCTCTCAAGTGATCTAATGAGTAATGTGACTTAATAGGCTATTTATAGTATTTAGGAAGTCATACTTCCGTAACAATTAGGTTTCCCAAAGTTCTAATCGTATCCAGAGTCGATTCTGCCACGTCAACATGCATTTTACGTTACAACCAGTCGACTGGTGACAGAGGCGTTATAACTCACCAGTCGACCGGTCTGCACTGACGAAAGTTATTTTCCTAGTTTTTCAATACGGGAAACTTGCATAGAGCCTCAGTTTTGATTCAAGCAACCCAATAGAGAAATTGCCTGATCAAAACAATCATATAATAGTCTTCCCATATTAAACAACTATTAAAACAATAATTCAACCAATTTATCTAGAATCAATTTATCAATTAATTCACCCGATAAATCACTCATGAATTAACTTTGAACATCTTTTATGGAAATAACACAAGTTACCAATATGTAGGAAATACACCGTATCGTTACAGGAAATTATGTGAGCTAGCAAAGAGACCCAATGGACATATATAAATCAAGCTCCTATAATCACAACGCTACTTGTAAACCAACAAGTCTGTCTCATGATTATAAAATTCTAGCGCTATTCCACTAAAAGCCTAGAGCTGCACTCTTGATTTATACAACGTATTTCCAAAGTTCTTATTAGCTCTAGTCCATGACTCAATATATTAGTGTATCATCCCCATAGGATATCTATAATTGACTTGAGGTCAAGTTCCTTTTACCTTCCCGATTACATTTATCTTATGTTCCATTATCATACCATCGGAAAAATACTATTTGTATCATTACAAACAGTAAACCATTAGATAACACAGAGTAGTCCAATGGCTGAGCACTCACATTTTCCAATTCACTGATAATGCATAAGAGGATATCATTGTCTCTTTATAGGAGCTATGGATTCCACTATATATGAATAACGAATCTATGCATACACGAGTCATACCCCCAATGCACCGGCAAGCGTACTTTTACATAATGTTAGGATGTCTCCCTTTAGTACATCAAAGGACACAAGTCAATTATACGGGTTCATCATCCATCTCAGGATTAAGATGACAACATATAATTCCTCAAAAGCAAATTGTTTTATTCAAACAGAATTATTAATTTAAACAATTCATCTTTGGTCCGATCCAATATAGATTTCACCATTAGAAACTATATCAATGTCTCCACCCATGGAGTCGCACCTCCGATGACCAAGACAAGCCGTCTCTGTTAGGAAGTAGACAACATAACAATCTTAACATGAATAAAGCACCCAACTTTATTCCCTCGATTGTGGATCATAAGATTTAGACTATCATCTTTAGATTCTTGTCTTCCGCATGTTCGTCAAATTACATGCATGATCTAAAGATTTAGAATGACAGTCTCAGACTTTTAGTTTGCTTATCATACATTCAACTATTATGAACATAAGTAGGACAATACATAAATATATGAAATAAATAAATCTTTATTAATATTCAAAATGTCTCAAAGAAAATTGTTACAGTTATTCCTAAGGGCATAAACGCTAACAGGAGATGCAGAGTAAGACGAATCAGAAGTTTGAGTCACTGTTTACGCAAATGGTGGAAGAAAGTAATGAAATAAAGAGTCAAATCACGAAGCTGACTGAAGCTTTGGCTGTTCAAGAACGTGGCAAGTTCCCTTCACAAGCTCAGTCAAACCCAAAAGGCCAACATATGGTGCAAACCTCTTGAGGAGTTTGTTTCCAACACTTTTGTATCATATTTTTGTTTCTTTATTTTGTATGGTGTGTTTTGGGTGATTTGTGTGCTTTTATTTTTAGTTTGATTTTGTGTGATTTTATATTTGTTTGTGTTTTGGAGAATCAGTTTAGGATGCTCAGCTTAGTTCCAATGTTCATCATCCAGGTGTTCTCTTTCCATGTCTTCTTTATATTGCATATAGTTTTAGACATTGAGGACACTGTCTGATTTTGAATTAGGGGTGGTGAGCATATTCATGCGTGAGATTAATTTTTGTCTTGTTTATATTTTAGGTCAAATTTTTTGCGAGATTATCTGAGTATGATTTCAAAATGTTTGGTTTGAGTCAGTTTTTGCTATCTTAATTACCAAGAAATGATTTCCAGAGTTATTTTTGAGCACATGCCAAACCTTGTGGTAAGATGGTTGTTAACACATTTAGTTGAGAAAAACTCCCGCTTTAAGTTTTTTATTTTTGGTGAGTTGTGAGAATTGAGAAAATAGCTTTTTGAACTTTCATTGATCTTTTGAGTTGGTTGAGTCATTAACGGAGCACCTTTACTTGACTTGTGTCATTTGCTTGAGGGATGATTTCTGGTTAGGAATAATTTTTAGAATTGAGCCATGTGTTGTAGATATTTATCATTTTTCTTTCGTACAATTTTCTTTAAAAAAAAAGAGCAAGAGCATCATTTATCATCAATGTTTACGTAGTTTGGTTGCATTCACGTCTTGTGCTGCATAGCAGTCAGTCAAATTGATGATAAATGATGCTCTTGCTCTTTTTTTTAAAGAAAATTGTACGAAAGAAAAATGATAAATATCTACAACACATGGCTCAATTCTAAAAATTATTCCTAACCAGAAATCATCCCTCAAGCAAATGACACAAGTCAAGTAAAGGTGCTCCGTTAATGACTCAACCAACTCAAAAGATCAATGAAAGTTTAAAAAGCTATTTTCTCAATTCTCACAACTCACCAAAAATAAAAAACTTAAACTCGGGAGTTTTTCTCAACTAAATGTGCAAGAGCATCATTTATCATCAATGTTTACGTAGTTTGGTTGCATTCACGTCTTGTGCTGCATAGCAGTCAGTCAAAAGAATGCCTTACTACATCAGCTTCATCAAATGTATGTTGTCTCTTGCCTTGGAAAAAAAACACAAAAAAAAAAAAAAAAAAAGAGAAAGAAAAAGAAAAAAAAGTTTGTGTATATTTGTTTGTATTTTTCAGCTCTTTGTTTGTTTATGAGATCTTCCTCTTGACCAGAATGAAATCCCGAAAGTTTGTTTACGATTTGAGTGATGGATTGTTCCAGATATTTGATTTGCCTATCATTTGATCAATGTTTGTTTATTAGCTTGTCCTTAAATTGCCTTCTCTCACTTGAGCGTTAATTGTGACATTTCCAACTCCATGAGTGAAAACCCTTTGCATTAAAATATTTTCGACACCCGTGAGGTAAATGGAGTTGAGACTTTCCTTGGTGAATTTTTCGATGCTATTTGTGTTATGGACTGTGGTAAGAGGGATATGGTTTGGTTCACACACACACGACTCTAGAGTTATGACTGAAGTAGTTCTGATAGCATTTTCTGATGACTTACTAATATTTTGTTTGATTGCTTAGGTGATTTTACTAGTTTTGATTTGAATTTTCGACTTGACATGATTTTTCTTTTGCTTAAGTTACTAGGGACTAGTAATAAGCTGGTTAGGGGTTGTGATAAGTGCATGAATATGCACCTAAATTGTTCATAATTGCTAAATAAATTAAGTTTTAATTAAATATTTTCGTGGAATTAATATTTTGTGAAAGTATTTTATTTTAATTTATTTTATTTTATTTTGTAGGAAAATAAGACACTTGGGCCAAAACTATAAATAAATCAAGAGAAGCCCAAAGCCCATCAGCCCTTCAGGCAGCCATCTGCCGAGCTGAGCCAATTGGAGCTGAGCCGCGTGATCTTCCCCGCACTGCCATGTGTCACCGTCTAGCGTGCCGCAGAAGTGTGGGACCCAGGTGTCCCCTTGAGCACGTGCACTTCGCACGCACGGTGCCTTCCCCTGGGCGAGTTCTTCTCACGCTCGCATCACCCAGTGCTCTATCTTCTCTGCGTGGGTCCCGCGTGCTGCAGTACTCCTTCCGCAGGTCATTACGTGTCCAAACCTGTCGGCCACTTTGCTTCTCTGCAAATCAGCTCGCGCCACGCGTCAGGTTTCTTTCGTGTGGTCCCCAGCTGTGCAATAGCTTCTTCCTCTCCGTGAATTAGCGAGTGCCACCTTGTCACAATTGATGCAGCTGTCAGCCATTTCTTCATTTCTGCGAATCACAACGCGACACGTGTTCCACCCGTTTGGGATTCTTCAGCCAGCGTTCCGTTTTGTTCCATTGGGTTGATTTCAGCATTCACTTCTAGAATTAAGCCTTGTAAATCCAATTCAATGGGATAAAACATTCCTTATGTTTTCTTTACCGAGTATTTTCTTTTAGATGCCTAGAAACTCTATAAATAGGGCCTTTGTAAAGTGTGTGAGGTTGTTAATTTTTAGCTTAAGTTTAGACATTTTCTTCTCTTTAGTGAGGTTAGAGAGAAACCTATATGTGAAGTGATCTTGAGTGGATTTTGATTCTCCATTTGTTCTTCAATGTTTATATATTTGAGTGATTAATTTTCTTCTATCTTCTTCTAATTTCTCATATTGATATATTTTATTGTCAACTTTTATATAAATCTAGTCAAGTTCTTTTTATGTGATTGTTGCATTATACTATATATTGATAGATATTATTTTATGAGTAGTCTTTTACTGAATTATTGCCAATGGTATATTGTCGCTCTTAGATTTCTCTTAAGATGATTTCACATGTTCTTCAAATATATATTTTCCGATTTTTAGTTTGGGATGTGAAACTTTCAATTGAGTAATCTTGAAGATCAAAATCCATTTGGGTGAACGAAGCATATAGGGGAATCTCGACGCCTTACCGGTTTTAAATATAATTTTCTCCTATATTTTTCTTAAACTTTAACTTCTCAACAAAAATTCCATTCTCTTTTATTTTTACTTTATTATTTATCTCCTAAAGGATTTTATTTGCTAATCTTTTCTTGTTCAATTTGTCTCCTCCTTGTGAATATGACCGCCCTAACTGTGCTACCGCGACCGCTTTATTTTCAACATGTTTGGGCGTAATCACCTTGCTTATATAAGCAAGATGACATCAAATAAGCAATTTGAAATTTACGTTAGGTAAGATATTGTTATCGACTTTCAGATTGCAATAAGGAAGTGTTGGTAGCCGAATAGAATTCGGATGCGGAAGCGTGGGGGGGAAGCGGATCGTGTATAACAAAAATTTTCATAAAGCCTTGAAGATACTTTATAGATTATATTGATTTATGCACAAATAAATTAAACTCATTAATTCATTTATTAAGAACTCAATTAGGAAAAATACCTAGCGGCCGACTCGGTTGAAAACTTGAGTTCTTTGACCACAAACAATCCTTGCTCCAAAGCTTTGTGTTTAGAAAATCATTGTCTTTCACGTTAATTCCTAGAATCCACGAAGACGTGTGTGTGAGCACACATGAGACAAAACGGGTTACAATAAACACTCGAATTTCCACAAACACCAACGCATGCACGATGTGGAATTTTTGGAGAAAAAATTTTCCTTCCACTCTACAAGGAGAATTTCGGCCAGCCTTAACAATTAGGGCTGAAATATTGTTTCAAAAATTGTATTCACAATTTTCTATCATTCTCATATTAAAAGAGTAGAAGTCAAACTTCAAAAAGGAAACAAATCTCTATCTCTAAGATAAATCTTGTTAATTATCTCCTATTTGAATTTGGAATAAAATCTCCTCTTATCCTTATCCATTGTGGCCGGCAACCTTAGGGGATCTTCATCCCTGTGTGGCGCCAATTTACAAATAGGAAAGGAAGAGAAAATCATCCTTAAACCTGTAGTCCAATTTTGACTCAAATTCTAATTCCAATTTAAGTCAAACTTAAATTAATTTGAATTCTAAATTGAACAACTTATCAAATAAAGTTTAAATGGATAAATCTAGATGTGTTCAAATTCAAATTTAAATAATCACATTATTTAAATAATAATTAATTCTTAATTAATTATTTTCGAGTGTTTAATTTTAGAATTCCGTAATTCTAAAATTCCCATTTTGTCCTTTGTGTCTGGTAGAATTACTAGGACGACGCGGGGACTAATGGACCTATAATCCCGAGCTCCAATAAAATTAGTAATTGATAACTCTAAGAAATTAAAGTTATCCACTGGTTTTATAGCTTAAAAGTTGTGTGTCCCTGAGTAATTGTTCTCATTTATTGTATGTTTTAGAATTGCATTTACTTTGGCCTAATTTCGTACTGCTGTTCTTCTTTGGTTAAAAGTTGGTCATTTGAATGTAAAATGAGGTGAAAAACTGGCTAATGCTGTGTAACTCCTTGCAGGAATTTGTTGACCCAAAATGCTGCAGCATTCTTGGCGACATTTTGGGATTAGCTGGCAGCTCATTGACGTCAGCGCACTAGCTGGGCAAAAGCTGACAGAGGAATCCGTGTGAGCTGGCTAAGGAAGTGTCAATTGGGTCCACAGAGCACCTCAGTAGTGATACCTCAGCCCTTGTGTTGCCCTAGAAGGGAATGTTTCTCTGAGGATAATTGGGCAGCCGCCAGGGGGAGAAAAAGAGGAAGAGAGAGAATTGGGCAGAGATATAAAAAGAAAACAGTTGCTCATAAAGGGGTACGCAACAGCTAGAGTAAAAAAATACCAGAAAACACAAAAAAAAGAGACATTCTAGAGAGGGAAAAGGTTCAGGAGAGAGCTGAAGAAAGCAGAACAACACGTGAATCTCAGCCTAGATGGAAAATACAAAGCAGAGAGAGAGAGCTGGAAGTTGAAGAACATTCTTGGCTGGCCACAGAGGAATCCAGATCCAACCGAACTTGCTCTTCTTCTGTTAGCTTAATTATCTTTGTCATTTAGCTCCTGATTTTAGCCATGGATTGTACTGAAGCTTTGGATCTTGTAATAATCATTATGAACTAAGTTGCTGTAGCCAGGTTTACTAATGGAACCAATATTGTAAGAATGGCAAGTGGTTTCTGAGAATGCTATTAATCTACTATTCTTGTCCATTCATGTGAGCTAATATCTACTTCTATTCTTGACTGGCCATCAACTTTAGGATACAAGATTAAGATTTATACTGGAAGGGTTAGTTTTAATCGGATTAATATGAATGATGCTTGTTCAATGTACTTGCTGAGTAGTTGATTAGTGGATAGTATAGGAATATATTATTCACCTAGCACAACCTAATGAACCCAAGCTTAAATCTGCAGTCCTAAAGCTGGATCCACACAGGAATGTGCTGGAAATAGCTTAAAGGACCACAGCCATAATCAATTCGGAAGAACTTTATGCATCAACGAGTTTCTGTTGACAGGATAGTAGAATGCTGCGGCATTCTTGGTAACATTCTAGTCAGACTTGCAGTAGAGGGGAATTTAGCCGGCCTAGCTCATTTTTACCATTAATTTACATCTCATCATTACATTCTTGTTACATTTAGCCATCAGATTTCATTTCATTTACAATCATTTCAATCACATCATCTTAGTAAACTTTGCCGAAAGTATTTCTTGTTATTTTGTGAATATACAACTCCCGACATATACTTTGGTGATTCATTCCTCGTGGGATCGATATCCGTACTTGTGTACACTTTATTACTTGTTAGCGACACGTGCACTTGCGAGCATAATTATCACGCAACAAGTTTTTGGCGCCGTTGCCGGGGAATTGAAATCATTAAAGTATTTGTAGGAGTTATTTTTGTTTTTACGTTTGTTTACTTTTTAATCTCATTCATTTGGTTCTTAATTCCTCAGGTTATTAAGTTACTTGCATGTATCTACCGCAAGACCTAGAGTTGCTGCCTTTGGATCCTGAAATTGAAAGAACATTCCGAGCTAGGAGGAGGGAACAAAAAGGACTAGCAGGAGTGAGAGACATGGCAGAAGGGGCAGCAGGAAACAACGGGTAGCAAGTAATTGCCAACAACCTTGTTCCACAACCAAAGCCGATGGATGATAGAAACAGGGCCATTCGAGACTATGCAGTGCCCATTTTGCATGGACTCAACCCGGGCATCGTGAGGCCAACAATTCAGGCACCTCATTTTGAGCTAAAACCCGTGATGTTCCAAATGCTCCAAAACGTGGGGCAGTTCAGTGGCATGGCAACTGAAGATCCTCACATCCATCTCAGACAATTTATGGAAGTGAGTGATGCTTTTAAGCTCCCGGGGGTGACTGAAGATACATTGAGGTTGAAGCTATTCCCTTATTCCTTGAGGGATAGGGCAAGAGTGTTGCTGAACTCCTTGCTTCCGGATTCAATGACATCATGGGATGAGTTGGCAGAAAAATTTCTCATGAAATACTTCCCTCCAACTAAGAATGCCAAGTTGAGGAATGACATTACCTCATTCCGACAAGCAGATGGGGAGTCATTGTATGAAGCGCGGGATAGATTTAAGAAACTACTGCGGAAGTGCCCTCATCATGGGATCCCCCACTGGATTCAAATGGAGACATTCTATAATGGTCTCAATGGGTAAACTCGGACTATAGTGGATGCCGCAGCAGGTGGAGCTATTTTGGCCAAATCTTATAATGATGCATATGAGATTTTAGAGAGGATGGCCAACAACAACTATCAATGGCCAACCGAGAGGCATAATGCAAGGAAGGCCACTGGAATTCACGAGCTTGACGCCATCACGGCACTCTCAGCTCAAATGTTGTCCTTGACAAATATGGTAAAGGCATTAAACACACCGGCTGGGGTAAATGCAGTGCACACTACTGGTTTTTCGTGTGTTTACTGTGGAGATAGCCACCAATATGATGATTACCCATCCAACCCTGCCTCTGCGTGCTATGTTGCTAATTTCAATAGGGGTAGTCATCACTACTCAAACCCTCATAACCAAGGGATGAGGCAACATCCAAACTTTGCATGGAATAATCAAGGAGCAGGAACTAGTCAGCCCAATGCTTACCACAAAAGCACCTATCCACCTGGATATCCACCATAACAATAACAAAGAACTCAACCCGTAGAACAATCTAGCTCTTTGGAGGGCTTGTTGAAAGAATTTATTTCAAGGAATGAAGCCAAAATCCAGAGCCATGATGCTGCATTGCGGAATTTAGAAAATCAAGTTGGGCAGATAGCAAATTCTCTCAACAACAGGCCCTAAGGTGCTCTACCAAGCAATGCCGAAGATCCACGAAGAGACGGGAAAGAGCAATGAAAGGCTATCACACTAAGGTGTGGAAAGGAGTTGGAATTGAGGGCAAACCCTCTGGTGGCTCACACAGAGCCTACTTCAATCCAAGGGGGAGAGAAGAAAACACTGCCGCAAGAAGAACAGTCCAGGAGTAAGAAACTGGACTCTGGAGTCCAGAATGCTGCAGCATTCCCACAACATTCTGGAGCAGCCGAAACCAGCAACACCAGTGGCAGCCGACCACCTCTACCATTCCCACAGCGCTTCCAGAAACAACAACAAGATGGGCAGTTCCGCAAGTTTCTAGATGTTTTGAAGCAGCTACACATCAACATACCGCTAGTGGAAACCTTAGAACAAATGCCAAGCTATGCTAAGTTCATGAAGGATCTTGTGACCAAGAAACGCAGGCTTGGAGAGTTTGAAACAGTGGCTTTGACTGAAGAATGTAGTGCTATTCTGCAAAACAAACTCCCGCCCAAGCTAAAGGATCCAGGAAGTTTTACTATTCCATGCTCCATTGGAAACCAATACTTTGGTAGAGCATTGTGTGATTTGGGAGCTAGCATAAATTTAATGCCAATGTCCATATTCAAGAAGTTGGGTATTGGAGAAGCAAGGCCAACCATAGTATCCTTATAGCTGGCTGATAGGTCAATTGCAACTCCTGAAGGAAAGATCGAGGATGTACTGGTAAGGGTGGACAAGTTCATTTTTCCTGTTGACTTCATTATTCTTGATTATGAAGCAGATAGAGAAGTGCCCATAATTTTGGGGAGGCCCTTTCTTGTAACTGGCCGCACCTTGATTGATGTCCAGAAAGGAGAATTAACCATGCGGGTGTAAGAAGAATAGGTCACCTTTAATGTGTTCAAGGCAATGAGGTTCCCGAGTGAAACTGAAGAATGCTCAGCCATCTCAGTTATTGACTCTCTGGTGGCAGAAACACTTGAGCATGAAAGAGTCGACAGTAATGGAGAAGGAGGCGTTGAGCAAGTAGAATGGGTGGGAGCAAATGTGACAATGCCATGCCACACAAGGAAGTTTGAGTCTCTAGACTTGACTGAACGGAAACACCAGCCCACTCAGCCCTCAAGCAAAGAGCCACCAATCCTAGAGCTTAAGCCCTTGCTTTCGCACTTGAGGTATGCCTACCTAGGAAATTTTTCTACACTTCCGGTCATTATTTCTGCTTTATTGACACAGGAACAAGAGGGCAGGCTAATAGAGGTTTTGAGAGAATCTCAAGGAGCCATTGGCTGGACTATAGCAGATATAAAAGGCATCAGTCCCTCCTTTTGTATGCAGAAGATTCTCCTGGAAGATGATAAAAAGGGGTCTATAAAGGGACAAAGAAGGATGAACCCGATCATGAAGGAGGTGGTCAAAAAGGAGGTGATAAAGTGGCTAGACGCATGGATCATTTATCCAATCTCGGATAGTGCTTGGGTGAGCCCGGTGCAGTGTGTTCCTAAGAAAGGGGGGATCACGGTTGTTGAGAACGAAAAGAATGAGTTGATCCCCACAAGGACAGTCACAGGGTGGCGGATTTGCATGGATTACAGGAGGCTCAACAAGGCGACCGGGAAAGATCATTTCCCGCTGCCCTTTATTGACCAAATGTTGGACAGGCTGGCGGGTAAGGAGTTTTATTGGCTATTGGATGGGTATTCCGATTATAACCAGATTGTGATTGCACCGGAGGACCAACACAAGACTACTTTCACGTGTCCATTTGGCACATTTGCCTTCAGAAGAATACCATTCGGACTTTGCAATGCCCTAGCCACTTTTCAGAGATGCATGCTAGCCATTTTCACTGATATGGTGGAGCGGTATTTGGAGGTTTTCATGGATGACTTCTCAGTTTTTGGGAAGGATTTTGATGAATGCCTCATGAACTTGGCCAAGGTCCTAAAGAGATGTGAAGAGACTAACTTAGTCTTGAACTGGGAGAAATGCCACTTTATGGTCAACGAGGGAACAGTGCTTGTACATAGAGTCTCAAGGGATGGTTTAGAGGTTGATAAGGCAAAGATTGCTATGATTGAAAAGCTGCCAGCACCGACCAATGTGAAAGGGCTTCGAAGCTTTCTTGGACATGCAGGGTTCTATAGGAGGTTCATTAAGGACTTCTCAAAGGTGTCAAAGCCTCTTTGTAGTCTTCTCGAGAAGGATAACAAGTTTATTTTTGATGAGGCATGCTCATTAGCTTTTGCCGAATTGAAGAAGAAACTTATTTCAGAACCTATCATCACAGCACCTGATTGGTCCCTTCCTTTTGAAGTAATGTGTGATGCTAGGGACTGGGCAGTGGGGGTAGTTCTCGGGCAGCGCAGAGAGAAGGTTTTTAACTTGATATATTATGCCAGTAAAACTCTATCTGGAGCTCAACTAAACTACACTGTGATAGAAAAAGAGTTGTTGGCAGTTGTATTTGCATTTGACAAGTTTCGAGCTTACTTGATAGGGACAAAGGTCACAGTTTTCGCAGATCACTCAGCCATCAAATATTTGATGGAAAAGAAGGATGCAAAGCCACGGCTCATCAGATGGGTGCTCCTACTTCAAGAATTTGATTTGGAGATCAAGGACCGAAAGGCACTGAGAACCAAGTGGCTGATCACTTGTCTCGGGTTCAGCCAGCAGAGGAAGGAGCCACCACGGAGATCATAACTGAAGTGTTCCCTGATGAGCAATTGTTTGCGGCAGCCCAGACACAAATACCTTGGTTTGCCGATTATGCAAATTTTCTGGCAAGTGGATGGCTTCCCCCGGATATGACCAGCCAGCAGAGGAAGAAGTTTCTTCATGATGTCAAGAGCTTCTACTGGGATGAACTGTATTTGTACAAGCAATGTGCCGACCAACTTATAAGAAGGTGTGTACCAGAAGAAGAAATGGAGGGCATTCTGCAAGGGTGCCATTCTTCCCCCTATGGTGGTCACTATGGAGGCCTGAGGACAGCTTCTAAGATGCTACAATCTGGTTTTTATTGGCCAACGATCTTTAAGGATGCTCATGCGTTTGCATTGAGATGTGACAGGTGCCAAAGAACCGGGAACATATCAAGGAGGAACGAGATGCCCTTAAACAACATCTTAGAAGTGGAACTGTTTGACGTTTGGGGTATGGATTTTATGGGCCCCTTCCCGGTGTCATTCGGCAACCAATACATCCTAGTGGCTGTTGACTATGTGTCAAAATGGGTGGAGGCAATGGCTTCACCCACGAATGATGCTAAGGTTGTGGCGAACCGCGCCCTCGCAGCGCGGTCGCCGTTCCTTATACTACTCTACTAATGGGCTAAGCTATAGTCTAATCCATTATTCGTTGTTAGACTATTGTCTCTTTAATTTACGTTCATGTGCGGGTAAATTTTTTTTTCTTTACTTTAACCCTTGGGTTCTTAACATGTTATGTTGTTAAACTAATAACATATTTTGCTATTACTTTAAGGATTCGGATATCAAACTAGTTCCCAAAAACTTGTCTTAACTTATTATAGTCCGTTGTTCTTTACTAAGACAATGGTTGTAATATCTTCTTCTTAGAACTGAACATACATACTAGTATTCTATATTACATTACTTTGCAGCGGAATTTAATTTCTAAGCGAGCGTAGTAGAGACTACTCCCGTGTACCCATGACATTTCCGCCATCCTTGCCTCCGCCTGTCCATCAAGCAAACCACTATATGGCTGGCTGCTTACCTTTGTTACCTGCACACGAGTAAACTGATGAGCTAACGCTCAGCAAGTATAAACATGCATACATCATAAACTAATAGAAATTACATTAAGAGTTATGATGCCAATATGCTCATGTGAAACATGCTTTAAACTACTTTCTATCTTTCTGTTCTTACTTCTGTGGGCCTGGGCCCCTGCTTACTGTCTGGTCTAGTCGGAATCTCTACTCTTTGAGATTTTTCCTCTCTTGCGGAGGCCGACGACCCGTCGATCTTTTACTTTACTTGGTCATTTCTTCTTGGCTGGTCTAGTCGTCTAATCTCTACTCTGTGAGATTTCCCTCCTTGCGGAGGCCGACGACCCGTCGGCGATTAATCGTGCATAAGGGTAACCATATGTTGCCCTTTTTTCAATCTAGAGCATTAAGCCCTCCAAACACGTATAATCACATGTAATCACATAGACTTAGGAACATAAGTAAATTCATAGTTCTAAGTCTAACTACAGCTTACTCGAGTCCAGACAAACATATATGTCTATACTTACCGGTAATCCGCTGGGATTCCCGCTCGTTGGAAGTTCTTTCTTGTTGCTTCGGCTCTCGTGCCAAAACCTGTTCCATGGAAATAGGTATTAACCACCTATTTCAAGCATCAAAATTTCTCATACTTGGATTCCTAAATCCAATTTCAACTCATTTTCGAACTTAACCCCTCTAGGCCAAATTCTAGCTCAAGAGGTAATTTACACATATTTGTGTATCTCGGTTTCTGAATCTTAATCTATTCATTTCCGAGCTTTAAAACTGTTACTCATTCTCGAGAATCGAATTCTTAATTCGATGCTTACTAACTAGGTTTTTAGAAATTTCGTGAGTTTCACCTTGTTCTTTTTTAGTTTCCCGAGTTTTCAATAACTCATTTTACTTCGATTTCGTACACATAGTCCAGATTCACATTCCTGAACACAAATTGCTACATAAATTGAACAAAAATACATTTCCTCCATTTCTAGGGATTTTTCCATTTTTTTAGTGCAAATCCAAAAACATTGTTCAATCCTTTCAATACTTGCACATTAAACTCCTATCACGGTCCCCGACAAAACCTCGGTTTCGTTTTTTCGATTTCTGGGATTTTTCCGAGATGAGTTACTATTCATAAAAACGAAAAGCAAGCGGTTTCTCATGAAAAATCCGAAATCTTACCTTGAAAAGTTGAGATTCTCCGCTTGGGTTATGTTTCTACCGGACCGAATCGGAGAAATTTCAAATAAAACGGGTAATTCCTTGATTTTCCCTTGATTTTCTCTCTTTTCTCTCTCTCTTTCTTCTTGGTCGGCCACTCTTTAGAAAAAGAAGCAATTTTGGCTTCTAATGTCATCCGTAGGCCTCTTAAAGTGTAATAATGAATATTATAATATTATTTCTAATAATATCTCTTATTTCTTTCTAAATTAAATTAAAGAAATCCCTTTAATTCCTATAATTTAATTTGACTAATTCTAATTAAGTTTCACACTTAATTTAAGTGGTTCCGTGTTCCCCACATTTTTCTTATTGAGACCAAACTTTCCGTTTTTCAAAACGAGTCTCTTTCCGGTACCGATAATTTCACACCCGGTACAGGTTCTATATTGCTTTTCTGGATTGCCGAGCACCCAGGGTCAAATTTCTCATATTCAACCCACTTCTCTTGGGTATCTCAATAGTCAATTTCCTTTTCTGAAATTCTCATTTTAAACGATCCAAAATTGCCCATAACGCGTACCCTCGCGGTACTCATTTTTTTTTTTTTGCAGTTTCCCGCTTTAACTGACTCGGGAAAATTCTGTTTCAGGAATTTTTGCCATTTTCCTTACTTCTAATATTTCTACTCTTTTTCTAACTTGTCATTTGGTCATTTACCAAATATTTCAGTTTCTCATAACTAAAATATACCCGTTAAAATTTCTAACTTTTAACCGATATTTCACTATTCACAACCGATATTTACAAATTTTCTCTCAGAAAATATTCAGATTATGACATTACACTTTTCGGGTGATTTTACCCGTATATAAAGTTTCTACATAACACTTTCCCGATTACATCAATATTTCTACTACTTTACATTTGAAAAAATTACGGTCAAATACCGGACCGTCTCGAATTTGACTTAAAATTTTCCCGTTATTACATTCACTCCTCCTTAAGAAATTTTCGTCCCAAAATCGGAACAACTGGGGGTATACATCGATCTCTTCTTCTACTTCCCAAGTGGCTTCTGCAACGTTGTGATTTTTCCACTGCACTTTAACCATTGGGATACTACGACTTCTGAGTTTCCTTTCTTCTCTGGCTAGAATTTGGACTGGTTGTTCCTCATAGGACAAATCTTCGTGAACCTGGATAGGCTCATACTGTAACACGTGCGATGGATCCGAGATATACTTCCAGAGCATTGCTACATGAAACACACTGTGCACTGAGGCCAACTTTGGCGGTAGAGCTAGTTGGTAAGCTACCTTTCCTATTCTTTCAATGATCTCGAAAGGCCCTATGTAACGTGGACTCAGCTTACCTTTCTTCCCAAAACACATCACACCCTTCATTGGTGTGACTTTTAGGAATACGGAGTCCCCTACAGAAAATTCTAAGGGTCTCCGTCGTTTATCTGCGTAACTCTTATGTCAGCTCTGAGCTGTCTCTAATCTTCTACGGATCTTTTGCACTGTCTCAATGGCCTCTTGAACGAATTCCGTCTTGTGAAGCTGCTTTTCCCGAGTGTCATACTAATGAACTGGGGATCTACACTTCCTTCCGTAAAGTGCTTCATACGGGGCCATGCCGATGGAAGCTTGGTAACTATTATTATACGAGAATTTGATCAATGGCAACTTCATACTCCATGCGCCCTTGAAATCCACTGCGAATGCACGAAGCATATCTTCTAGGGTCTGAATGGTCCTCTCGGACTGCCCATCCGTCTGGGATGAAACGCTATGCTATAGCGTAATTAAACTCCATCGCTTCACGAACACTTATCCAAAATTGGACGTCGTCGGTTGTCTCGTCCCGACACTATAATAATCGGTACTCCATGTAGCTTTGCTACCTTAGCCACGTATAACTCATAACCTCTCTAAGGAGTAAGTTATCTTGATCGGAATGAAAGGCGCTGATTTAAGTTAGCCCGATCCACGACTACCCAAATGGCATTGTATCCCTCATTTGGTTCTCGGAAGTCCCATCACAAAGTCCATGGCTAAGTGTTCCCACTTCCATTCCGGGATCTCTAGTGGTCAGTAAGCTTCCAACAGGTATCGATGTTACGCTTTGACCTTCCGGCATGTCAAGCGGCGACTAACATAGTCAACTATGTCATTCTTCATTCGCCTCCACCAAAAATGTTGTTTCAAATCTTGATACATTTTGGTGGCACACAGGTGTATGGAATATGGCGTCTTTTTGTCTTCCTTCATGATATCCGCTTCTTGATCCGGATCCGGTACACAAATTCTTCTTTGGTATAGGAGAATTCCGTCCTTTGAAAGGCTGAAATTCGACCTTGCATTATCTACTATCTCCTTCCTTTATCCATCCATAATTGGATCACCTTTACGAGCTTCTCGTATCTCGTCACCTGTACAGTCACAGCCTTAGAGAAGCTAACTTACCAGAGATTAATTCGAGGTCTAGGAGATTAATCTCTTGTTGAAGCTGCTTGGGCAACAATTCGGTCTCCATTGGAGTCCGTAGTGCTGGGTTTCTACTCAAAGCGTTTGCTACTCGATTGGCTTTACCTGGATGGTAAAGGATTTCACAATCGTAGTCCTTCACAAGTTCAAGCCATCGTCTTTGTCTCATATTAAGCTCCTTCTGCGTGAAGAAGTACTTTAGGCTCTGATGGTCCGTATAAATTTGGCATTGAACCCAATATAGGTAATGCCGCCATAACTTGAGCGTAAAAACTACTGCGGCTAACTCAAGATCATGCGTTGGGTAATTACGCTCGTGATCCTTCAGTTGCCGAGATGCGTAAGCAATGACCTTGCCATTTTGCATCAACACGGCTCCTAGTCCTGTCTTTGAGGCATCACTGTAGATGTCAAATTTTTTTCCCTCTTCTGGGATCGTGAGTATTGGAGCACTAATTAATCTTCTTTTGATCTCTCTCCTCAAACTCTATTCACATCCATCTGTCCATTCATACCTTCTATCTTTTTCTCGGTTAAGGTAGTGAGAGGAGCCGCAAGACGAGCAAATCCTCCACAAACCTTCTGTAATACCCTGCCAATCTTAGGAAACTTCGAATTTCCGTAACACTCTTTGGAACTGGCCACTTCTCAACTGCTTCAACCTTTGCTGGATCCACGATGATTCCTTCCTTAGATACTACATGTCCGAGGAAGTGGACTTTATCTAACCAGAATACGCACTTAGAAAACTTCGCATATAGCTTATGTTTCTTCAACGTGTGTAATGCGATCCTCAAATGTTCTGCGTGCTCCTATGCATCTCGTGAGTATATAAGGATGTCATCGATAAAAACAATAACAAACTTATCTAAATACTCTCTGAAGACTCTGTTCATAAGGTCTATAAACGCCGCTGGGGCATTTGTAAGTCCAAACGGCATCACTAAGAATTCGTAGTGTCCATACCGAGTTCTGAATGCCGTTCTGGAAATGTCTTCTTCTCTAATCTTGAGCTGATGATACCCCGATCGAAGGTCTATCTTCGAAAACGTGGTAGCTCCCTTCAACTGGTCGAACAAGTCATCGATTCGTGGCAACGGGTACTTGTTCTTGATGGTGACTTTATTGAGCTCTCTATAATCTATGCACATCCGAAGCGTGCCATCCTTCTTTTTGACAAAGAGGACCGGAGCTCCCCATGGCGAGAAACTCGGGTCTCGATGAAGCCTTTGTCTAACATCTCTTGAGTTGAACCCAAGAACTCTTTCGATTCATGGAGCCATCCCATGACGGTGCTTTGGATATTGGTGCGGTGCCGGGGAGAAGCTCTATCTCAAAAGCTATTTCCCGATCTGGAGGAAGTCCGGGTAGTTCCTTTGGAAAAACGTCTAGGAATTCCTTGACTATGGGAACGTCTTCTGGTTGATGTTTCCCCTCTTGGTTCGTGTCCACCACATACGCCAAATATCCAGTGCATCCGCTAGACATCAATCGTTGGGTTTCTAGGGAACTAATAAAACGTATGGGTGTCCCTGATGTGGAACCCATGTACTCAAACACCTGTTCTCCTTCTGGCTGAAAAACTACCCTTTTCTTTCTACAGTCTATTGTAGCATTATACTTTCCTAGAAAATCCATTCCTAGGATCACATCATAATCTACTAAGTTCAGAACAACTAGGTCAGCACTTAGTTCTCTTCCTGCTATCTCTGTTGGTTCCCGAATCGAATTCGGATGCGGAAGCGCAGCGGAAAGGCGGATCGTGTATAACAAAAATTTTCATAAAACCTTTGAGATACTCTATAGATTATATTAATTTATGCACGAATAAATTAATCTCATTAATTCATTTATTAAGAACTCAATTCGGAAAAATACCTGGAGGCCGTCTCGGTTGATAACTTGAGTTCTTTGACCTCGAACAATCCTTGCTCCAAAACTTTGTGTTTAGAAAACCAATGTCTTCCACGTCAATTCCTAGAATCCACGAAGACGTGTGTGTGGGCACACATGAGACAAAACGGGTTACAATAAACACTCGAATTTCCACAAACACCAACACATGCACGATGTGGAATTTTTGGAGAAAAACATTTTTCCTTCCTCTCTACATGGAGAATTTCGGCCAGCCTTAACAATTAGGGCTGAAAAAATTGCTTCAAAATTTCTATAGAGAAATTTTGGCCACCTCTAAAATTAGGGCAAAAAAGCATTCCGAAAATTGTCTCAAAAAAATCATCTTTAGAGAGTAGAAGTCAAACTTCTAAAAGGAATCCAATCTCTATCTCTAAGATAAAGCTTGTTAATTATCTCCTATTTGAATTTGGAACACAAAATCCCTTCCCCTTATCCACTTAATGGCCGGCCACACTAATAGGGTTTATCCCTATGTGTGGCTCCTATTTTAGATAAGGAAGGAAGATATTTTATCCTTTATCCAGTAGTCCAATTTTAATTACGATTCAAATTCAATTTAAGTCAAACTTAAATTAATTTGAATTCTAAATTGAACAACTTATCAAATAAGTTTAAATGGATAAATCTAAATATGTTCAAATTCAAATTTAAATAATCACATTATTTAAATAATAATTATTCTCAATTAATTATTTCCGAAAGTGTTTAATTTTAGAATTCCGTAATTCTAAAATTCCCATTTTGTCCTCTCGGTGGTCGGTAGAATTACTAGGACGACGCGGGGACTAATGGACCTATAATCCCGAGTTCCAATAAAATTAATAATCAATTAAACACTTTAATTAATTAATTAATTCTATTAATTCCAATAGTTACTCCACTATAAACTTGGAATTGCACTCTCAAAATTATAGATATAAATTACTTCTAAACCGTGAAGTGTCCATTTGATATAGTCATTGCATATAGATCAATCCTCCATAAATAATTCATAATTAGAGCCAGGTAGAATCCGTTAACCTCTCTAATTATATCTTTATCCTTGAGTACCATTGATTCTCTAATGGACAAAGTGATTCATAAAACACATTCATGAATCGGAGCTCCTACTGGTCCAAGTACCGAATCAACCCTCAAGAGAATTATTTATCTACTTCTTTCTCAAGAAGGAATAGATTCCATCTCGTATAATAACATTCCCAGCTACCTACTTCATCATGTCTCCAAAATACAAGGAATAGGATTCAGGGTCTCGGAATCCGTACCGAGTAAATCAAAAGACACAAATCCATAAATAGGAGTTTGTTAAGAACTCAGGATTAAGATCATTCTATATATGACCATCGGTAGACTCAATTAGAATTTCTATACTTAACGGAAATTATTAGAAATTCATATTGTGTCTATGTCCTTGTTCCACATAATCTCATTATGCGAAATACACTCATTCAATATCTCACCATATTAACAAAGTCACGGATAACACTGCTCCATTCTAAATGGAATGACATGTATTAATAATGTTTTAATTAAAGATTCCAAACTTTAATTAAATTCATTATGAACATTGCTTTTTTATTATCCTTAAACATTATCCTCTCGTATATAACACTTATATATAATGTTTAAGGTTACATAAATAATCATGGAATTTTCATTGATATTCATAAAATATTCATAAATATATGCACATAAAATAATGAATAAACTCTTTTATTAAATAAATAATAAATGTCCTATTACATCTCATGCTTCTAGGACACCATTCCCAACAATCTCTACTAGTAAGTGACGTAACCAGTGACTAGACAACAACACATCACCTGATGGTAGTGCTGTCTTAAAGGCTTGCCCTATCCTCTCTAGATTTGGCAATGTTATGCTCCGCACGTATTGCCCGATTAACTAGATTGGCTACCGTGGTTGGTGGATACTCCCCACTTTCCACAACGGTGGCTATATCTCCTCGGAGCATATTAACCATCCTCCTAACCTTCTCTTCCTCTGTTGGAACCAACTGAGGACATAGTCGTGCCAACTGATCAAATCGTCGGCATGCTTTTACAACTGTCTGGTCGCCCTGCTTAAAATTGTTAAACTCATTCTGTTGAGTCTTCAGGGCTTCTAAGTTGTAATACTTACGGTTAAATTCCCATAGGAATTCATCCCACAACATCTGTCTCACATTCCTTCTGGCGCACACTGATTCCGACCAATAGTGGGCATCCTTCTTTAATACAAAAGCGGCGCACTGAATCTTCTCCCTGTCGGTGAGTTCCATAAACTCAAACACTGTCTGAATGGATGCTAACCATTCCTCAGCCTCGAGTGGATCTGTTGATCCATCGAACTCTGGAGGTGCCATTCTCTTAAACCTTACATACAATGGTTCCCTTGGGACCGTTTCTCGGTACCCCATCTCACCCCCATTTGGCTCTTGGGCTCTTAACCAACCCTCTCTGCCCGGGTTGCTCAAAGGGCGGCTTATCTTGGAACCGCCTGCGGAGGGGTGCTCCTCCAACCCTGCTGACCACAGATCAACTGGGTAAGCAATTCTCGTAACTATCTCTGCTTTCCTCGGCTGGGCTGCCTTTGCCCCCCTCGGACACCTTTACTTCTTAAGCTAGGTCCGGTGCTGGAGGATTCTGTTATGCTTGTGTTCTCTTTTGACGTGTGCGAACCATGTTGCTGTGTCTATATTAATCAAAAGAGCAACATCGTTAGTCTAAGTGCAAAAAGAACTACTTCTAAAGTTCCTTGACTTGCAATACTTTAAACTATCATTCATTCTCATATCAACTAGCAAAAGATACATTTTATATGTTCTCCTATTATGCATGCCCCATATCATGCATATCACATCATATACAAATCATCACAAAGGTAAAGGTTTTTAAGCCTTTCATTCAAATCTATTATGTATGTCCCATTCCATACATATCACATCATACATAAAACATCATTAGTCTAAGTTTCTCAATACTATTTACATAACCTTGCATCATATTTAAATAAATAAGACGCTAAGTCCTAACTTAATCCTCAGGATCCTCCTCCGGATCCTCTTCGGGGTCTTCCTCCTAATCCTCCTCGGGATCCGACTGAGGGTTACCACTAGCTTCCTCACCAATGGTCCCAACGTAGGTCCATCTTCACCGAACGACCATAGGCTCGTCCGCTGCCTCTATATCGGGTCTCGGTCATTGTCGAGAAGTAGTGGCATCCGCGTCATGTCTCCTAATACGGGTATTGGAAAACGGGAAGTCTCGCCTAGCCACCGTTGGCCGTGTCCTCTCCTCTAGCAGCTGGCGCTCACAATGCTTCGCCTCAACAATAAACTGTGTGAGGGTCTGATCCGATCGCGGAACTAGCCGACGCTGGTACTCTTCCGTCAGACCTCTCCATAGGATCTGACACCGCTCCTCCTCACTTAGATTAAAAATTTGATTCGGAGCTAGTACCTCTGTCAAAACTCTCGCTATATAGGCTACAACGGCCTCATCTGATCTCATACTAGCCCTCTCGGCTTGTATGATAAACTCTCGAGCTTGGGTGTAGGTCACGGCTACACTCACTTGACTCTGTGTCTCTCCACTCTGCTGTGGTGCCGACTCTGATGGCATGACTTGGGGAAGAAACTGATGCTTCAACATGTGGCAAAAATCTTCCCATTACATCTCTGCTATTTCATCCTCATCCAAAGCTTGCCAAAAGATTATGGCATTGCCCTCTAATAGACTCGCTGCGAGTACAATCCACTCCTCTCGAGCTATGTCACAAGCTCGCATCACATACTCGACACGGTGCAGCCAATCCCTAATTCTAGTGGGATGTGAAAGCCCATCAAAGGAAGGTGGATTACAGGTGTAGAACCTAGCTGCGGCTCGACCTGTAGTCAAAATAACTCTCCTTCCTCGGTGTGCAGCCTCAGCCGCCACGGGCTCTAGAGCCCTCAACTCCCGATCCACTGGTGGATGGCTACATCTAGCAGGAGTGGGTACCGACCTTTCTGCTTGTCAGAACCGTGACATTAGAAACATTCTTACCCATCCCCACAACGTATTCTCTTGTGGTGTGGGCGCTAATCGGGATGATGGATATGATCGATCCATTAGTACCTGTTTTGTCTTGCCAAAAGAAATAAGCAATTCTCAGTTTTAGTTCATAAACTAATTTACCTGGACTGCGCAGAAGCATAGGTGCGGGACTCGTCATGGCAGGAGTAGGAACGCCGCTCTGATACCAACTGTGGCGACCCGCGCCATCGCGGCGCGGTCGTCATTCCTTATACTACTCTACTAATGGGCTAAGCTATAGTCTAATCCATTATTCGTTGTTAGACTATTGTCTCTTTAATTTACGTTCATGTGCGGGTAAATTTTTTTTTTCTTTACTTTAACACTCGGGTTCTTAACATGTTATGTTGTTAAACTAATAACATATTTTGCTATTACTTTAAGGATTCGGATATCAAACTAGTTCCCAAAAACTTGTCTTAACTTATTACAGTCCGTTGTTCTTTACTAAGACAATGGTTGTAATATCTTCTTCTTAGAACTGAACATACATACTAGTATTCTATATTACATTACTTTGCAGCGGAATTTAATTTCTAAGCGAGCGTAGTAGAGACTACTCCTGTGTACCCATGACATTTCCGCCATCCTTGCTCCGCCTATCCATCAAGCAAACCACTATATGGCTGGCTGCTTACCTTTGTTACCTGCACACGAGTAAACTGATGAGCTAACGCTCAGCAAGTATAAACATGCATACATCATAAACTAATAGAAATTACATTAAGAGTTATGATGCCAATATGCTCATGTGAAACATGCTTTAAACTACTTTCTATCTTTCTCTTACTTACTGTGGGCTGGGCCCCTCAAGCATCGTCCTGGTCTAGTCGGAATCTCTACTCTTTGAGATTTTTCCTCCCTTGCGGAGGCCGACGACCCGTCGCCTTTTTACTTTATTGGTCATTTCTTCTTGGTGGGTCTAGTCGAATCTCTACTCTGTGAGATTTCCTCCCTTGCGGAGGCCGATGACCCGTCAAGATTAATCGTGCATAAGGGTAACCATATGTTGCCCTTTTTCAATCTAGAGCACTAAGCCCTCCAAACACGTATAATCACATGTAATCACATAGACTTAGGAACATAAGTAAATTCATAGTTCTAAGTCTAACTATAGCTTACTCGAGTCCAGACAAACATATATGTCTATACTTACCGGTAATCCGCTGGGATTCCTGCTCGTTGGAAGTTCTTTCTTGTTGCTTCGGCTCTCGTGCCAAAACCTGTTCCATGGAAATAGGTATTAACCACCTATTTCAAGCATCAAATTTTTCATACTTGGATTCCTAAATCCAATTTCAACTCATTTTCGAACTTAACCCCTCTAGGCCGAATTCTAGCTCAAGAGGTAATTTACACATATTTGTGTATCTCGGTTTCTGAATCTTAATCTATTCATTTCCGAGCTTTAAAACTGTTACTCATTCTCGAGAATCGAATTCTTAATTCGATGCTTACTAAGTAGGTTTTTAGAAATTTCGGCAGAGTTTCACCTTATTTTTTTTTCTAGTTTCCCGAGTTTTCAATAACTCATTTTACTTCTGATTTCGGTACCTGTAGTCCAGATTCACATTCCTGAACACAAATTGCTACATAAATTGAACAAAAATACATTTCCTCCATTTCTAGGGATTTTCAGATTTTTAGTGCAAATCCAAAAAACATTGTTCAATCCTTTCAATACTTGCACATTAAACTCCTATCACAGTCCCCGACAAAACCTCGGTTTCGTTTTTCAGTTTTACGGATTTTTTCCGAGATGAGTTACTATTCATAAAAACGAAAAGCAAGCAGTTTCTCATGAAAAATCCGAAATCTTACCTTGAAAAGTTGAGATTCTCCGCTTCGGGTTATGTTTCTACCGGACTGAACGGAAGAAATTTCGGCGAAAACGGGTAATTCCTTGATTTTCCCTTGATTTTCTCTCTTTTCTCTCTCTCTTTCTTCTTGGTCGGCCACTCTTTAGAAAAAGAAGCAATTTTGGCTTCTAATGTCATCCGTAGGCCTCTTAAAGTGTAATAATGAATATTATAATATTATTTATAATAATATCTCTTATTTCTTTCTAAATTAAATTAAAGAAATCCCTTTAATTCCTATAATTTAATTTGACTAATTCTAATTAAGTTTCACACTTAATTTAAGTGGTTCCGTGTTCCCCACATTTTTCTTATTGAGACCAAACTTTCCATTTTTCAAAACGAGTCTCTTTCCGGTACCGATAATTTCACACCCGGTACAAGTTCTATACTGCTTTTCTGGATTGCCGAGCACCCTGGGTCAAATTTCTCATATTCAACCCACTTCTCTTGGGTATCTCAATAGTCAATTTCTTTTTCTGAAATTCTCATTTTAAACGATCCAGAATTGCCCAAAACGCGTACCCTCGCGGTACTCATTTTTTTTTGCAGTTTCCCGCTTTAACTGACTCGGGAAAATTCTGTTTCAGGAATTTTTTCCATTTTCCTTACTTCTAATATTTCTACTCTTTTTCTAACTGGTCATTTGGTCATTTACCAAATATTTCAGTTTCTCATAACTAAAATATACCTGTTAAAATTTCTAACTTTTAACCGATATTTCACTATTCACAACTGATATTTACAAATTTTCTCTGTAAAAATATTCGTATTATGACATTACACTTTTCGGGTGATTTTACCCCGTATATAAAGTTTCTACATAACACTTTCCTGATTACATCAATATTTCTACTACTTTTTGTTCCGGGAAAAATTACGGTCAAATACCGGACTGTCTGAATTTGACTTAAAATTTTTCCGGTCATTACAAAGGTGGTGCTAAAATTCCTCCAGAAGTACATTTTCACTCGCTTCGGAACCCCCCGAGCTATTATTAGTGATGAAGGAACCCACTTCTGCAACAAATACTTGGGGCAGCTACTGGCTAAATATGGTGTCAGGCACAAGGTCGCCACAGCCTATCATCCGCAGACCAGTGGGCAGGCCAAGCTGTCAAATAGGGAAATCAAGCAAATACTAGAGAAAACAGTGAACCCGACTTGAAAGGATTGGTCGGTGCGCTTGGATGATGCATTATGGGCTTTCCGAACAACCTTGAAAACACCCTTAGGAATGTCCTCATATAGGCTGGTATATGGTAAGGCATGTCACTTGCCTGTGGAACTAGAACATAGAGCATTTTGGGCTCTCAAGAAGCTGAATCTTGACTGGCAGGCTGCAGGGCAGAGTAGATTGTTGCAACTGAATGAGCTTGATGAATTCAAGCTACAAGCTTATGAAAGTGTTCAACTATACAAAGAGAAGACCAAGAAATGACATGACCGTAAAATCTTGCCTCGAACATTCGAAGCTGGGCAGCAAGTTCTCTTGTTCAACTCCAGGTTGAAGCTTTTCCCAGGAAAGCTAAAGTCTCATTGGTCTGGGCCTTTTATAGTCTCTAAGGTATTCCCTTATGGAGCAGTGGAGTTGAATGAGGAGGAGTCGGCAAGGAAATTCACGGTGAATGGACAGCGGTTAAAGCACTATTGGGGAGGTCCAGTGGATCGTTGCAAAACGTCCATCACTCTGCAGTAGGCCTGATTCTCAACCAGGGAGGTAGTCAGGCTGATGACTCAAAAACAAGCGCTTATGAGAGGCAACCCATTGTTTTTGTTCTTTTGTTTTTGTTTATTTCTGCTATTCTGCATTGATATTCTAATTTGGACTGTGATTCATTGGTTAGCAGGATTATTAGGAGTCAATCTGTGCAGGAAGCAGAAAGAAAAAAAAAAAAAAAAATTTGCAGTAGCCCAGAATGCCATGACAGAATGCTGTAGCATTCTGGGCAGCATTCTGGGCGCTAAAAAAAATAGAAAAAGAGAAGAAAAACGACAATATGTTTAGAAAGCATCCTAAAGCCCTAACTCACCCGTATATAGGCACTCTCACCTCTTTGCCAACTACCACATCCACGGCCATTTTCTCCATTTCCGCCATTTTCTCCTCCATTCTCTCCACAAACTCAATCGTGCATTCTCTCAACCGCAGCAGTTTGTCCAAGAGCTCCTCTCGCCCTGCGCTACTACGTGGCACAGCAGGTGTTTGAGGAAGCAACCAGCCGCCGGCCACAGAGAAGCTCCATTGAGGTTAGTGAGAGCTTCTTCCACAAACTCTGTGTTCTTTAAAAAGGATAAATACTAGTTAGTTAGTTGAATAGAGTTTGGGGGAGCATTACATTTGAGACTATTTGCTGAGAATAGAGGAGAGGTCGTATATAGGTTGTGAAGTGTTAGGACAGGCAGCGGGTGTGCAATTCAGATTTGGCGGGTTGAAATAATAGAGAGAGGGATTTAGGCAGCAAGATGCCGTTTAAGAGCAGAGCACGAAAAGGGAAAAGAGTGCAGATACAGGTAGATTCAGATAACTCTGACTCGCAGCCGCCCCCAGCAAATGCTGAAGTAAAAAAATTTGTGTCCTCAAGGGCTCAGCAGCGCTTTGACCAATGCATGACTGAGCGAGCATTATACATGGAAAAGGGGTTTGTGTACAGAAGGGGCCGCCCTAGAGGATATCCCAGCTTTATCCATTCTGTCATCTCCGCGCACAAATGGCATGCATTCTGTCAAAGCCCGCCTGCGTCGCCGGTGCAGCTCGTGCACGAGTTTTATGCAAATTATGATGACGCAGACCCCGACACAGTCTACGTTCGAGGATGAGTAATCCCTTCACATCCGCGGCAATTAATTGCATATACGACTTGCCGGATGTGGAGGATGATTTTAAGGACTTCGCCAATAGTTTGAGTGAAGACCAGTTGGATGAAGTTATTGAGGAGCTCTATGTTGAGGGTACTGAATGGAGAAGAGCTACAAGAGGGTCGATGACATTTCCAAGAGAGAGCCTCCAGCCGGGACCAAAGATTTGGTACCATGTTCTAAGGTTCCGGCTGATGTCCTCATCTCATTACCGTTTAGTACACAAAGAGAGAGCTATTTTGCTGTACTGTATGATGAAGGGAAGACCCTTAAACGTGGGGAGGATGATACGCCAGCAGGTAGGAGTCTGTACGGGGCGTAATAGCAGGGGATTATGGTTTCAATCGCTAATCGCGCAACTGTGTATCGCTCATGGGGTGGTTGTTGAAGAGAGCGAGACGAAGGAGCAGCCGGCTGCAGCCATCTCCACAAATGCCCTTGCACGGCTCCTGCAGAATGACATGCAAGAAGAAGAAGATGGTGTTCCTGCCCCAGCACCGAATGCACCTGACCAGGGAGCGCCTACTGCTGCAACAATCGGCCCCGACATCATTGCAAGCCTGAATCGCATGGAGCAGCGCCTTAGCCAAGTGGAGGTGCTCCAATATGACTCTGTGCAGCAAATGAAGGAATTTTGGAAGTACACAAAGCAGAGGGATTTGGCTCTCCAGAAACATTACAGGGCCAATTCCAAGAGATTCCACTCCTTCCCAGTATTCCCCTAGAGCCTGTGTAGTTCTTCCTCCGGGGATGAGGAGCCTAGCCCTGCGGAAGAGACAACACCACTCTCTCTAGCCGCATCTTCAGCCGATCACCAGCATCCTGAGGAGGCTGCCATGCCCCAACACCAAGAAAAAGGGAAAAGCTGCTGCACCCGAAGCGTCAACCAGAAGAATGACGCTGCGGAGTGGAGTGAATTGGCGGTGGAGGGTGATCATGGCAGCGCTAAAACAGGGCAGTCCTTCCTCCTTTCTATCTCTAGTCTATATCTCATTGTCGCATGTTTTTAAATTGTTAGTTGTTCAATTTTCACTGTCATGTGTTGATTAGTTGGCCTCGTCTTTGACTAATTATTTCTTTTTGCATACTTTGTGACTAAATAAAAAAAAATAGATTTTTTTTATTAGAAGTGTAGTTTATAGGATGATTATAGTGTTGATTTGATACTATTTTGATTGATTCTCTTGGCTTGTGATTTCTTTTTTCCATTATGCACTACCTTGTGTTATTGAATCGGTGTTTTACTTAGGGAAAGAGCTTGAGCATGCTTCTCATTTTCAAAATAGTTACAGCCCCCTAGATCTTGCTTGATAACTCTTGAGGCGAAATCTCGAGTTAGCACTTTACCGAGGGAATGATTTAGGCCATTTTTGGATAGTTTGAGCTTTGTAGCCAGCCTTAATTGAGCATATCCTTAGCAGCCTTGTACCTCGTAACTTAGCTTTTATTACCCATTGAAAATCCCTAGCTGCAACTGCTTACTCACCTTCCTTTGTTTGTTGCTCTTTCCTTGCTCCCCCTAGATCATTGAGGACAATGCTCATTTTGAGTTTGGGGGTTGAGAGAGCTTCAGCTCTTAATGTCTTGTTGCTGCTTATAAAAAAAATAAAAAAAAAACTTTGCTCCGCCGCTTTGGAAAACTTAGTAACCAGGAGTGAGCATGAGCCCCATGTTCACTTTTGCGTCAAACGGTAGACCTAGGCAAGAGCAAGCAAAAAAAAAAAAAAAAAAAAAAAAAGCGCCATGACTTGTAACTTGCTGAGTAACCGGGTGACTTCATCACCAATGTTGGCATTCGCGTAAAAAGGCAAGTTGGCAATTCTTGGTAGACAAAAAAAAGAGGGAAAGAAAAGCAGTGGGTATAATAAAAGGGCATTTAAAAGCAAATATAGTGGACAAAGGAAAGCAAGATGTGAGTTTGGGGGAGTTTCATGGAATGGTGTTTGTGTATGCAAAGTTTTAGAGTGCAAGGTGTTTAAAAGAGAGTTGAGCCAAAAATATTATCTTCCATCCTACCTTCACCAAGGCCTATCAAAAAAAAAAAAAAAAAAAAAAAAACCTAATGAAGTCCAATTGACCTTTGGTAATGTGTTGATTCTCAGTAGTGGAGAGAGTTTGAAACGCAATCTCATGGGGTTTGAACTTGTTTAAAAAAGAGCTTATTGGAAATTGCATGCACATGGTCCCAACTAGTTTGACATTGATGATTTGGCACTTGGTTGTTCACACACACACAAGAAAGGTCCAAGCAGAGAGGGAGCAATCTCATGTTTTGAAATCAGCACTTGGCTGGCATTCTTGTTTCTCTTAGGGCTGCACTTCAAATCCGTGTTTCAAGGACTTAAACTTCTTAAAAAAAAAATATTAATCACAAAGTATGCATTAGTCCTCTTTTCTACTTTAGTTCATTCAACCTATCTTTTCGTCACTTTTATTTTGCTTGAGGACAAGTAACATTCTGAGTTTGGGGGTGTGATAACTCTAAGAAATTAGAGTTATCCACTGGTTTTATAGCTTAAAAGTTGTGTGTCCTTGAGTAATTGTTCTCATTTATTGTATGTTTTAGAATAGATTTGTAGAATTGCATTTACTTTGGCCTAATTTCGTCTGCTGACTGCTGTTCTTCTTTGGTTAAAAGTTGGTCATTTGAATGTAAAATGAGGTGAAAAAAGCACTAATCTTTGTGTAACTCCTTGCAGGAATTTGTTGACCCAAAATGCTTTGCAAAGATTCTTGGCAACATTTTGGGATTAGCCGGTAGCTCATTGACGCCAACAAGACTAGTCAAGGGCAAAAGCTGACAGAGGAATCTGTGTGAGCTGGCTAAGGAAGTGTCAATTGGGTCCACAGAGCACCCCAGCAGTGACACCTCAGCCATTGTGTTGCCCTAGAAGGGAATGTTTCTCTCAGGACAATTGGGCAGCCGCCAGGGGGAGAAAAAGAGGAAGAGAGAGAATTGGGCAGAGATATAAAAAGAAAACAGTTGCTCATAAAGGGGTACGCAGCAGCTAGAGTAAAAAAATACCAGAAAACACAAAAAAAAAGAGACATTCCAGAGAGGAAAAAGCTTCGGGAGAGAGCTGAAGAAAGCAGAACAACACGTGAATCTCAGCCTAGAAGGAAAATACAAAGCAGAGAGAGAGACCTGGAAGTTGAAGAACATTCTTGGCTGGCCACAGAGGAATCCAGATCCAACCGAACTTGCTCTTCTTCTGTTAGCTTAATTATCTTTGTCATTTAGCTCCTGATTTTAGCCATGGATTGTACTGAAGCTTTGGATCTTGTAATTATCATTATGAACTAAGTTGCTGTAGCTAGGTTTGCTAATGGAACCAATATTGTAAGAATGACAAGTGGTTTCTGAGAATGTTATTAATCTACTATTCCTGTTAATTCATGTGAGCTAATATCTATTTCTATTCTTGACTGGCCATCAACTTTGGGATACAAGATTAAGATTAATACTGGAAGGGTTAGTTTTAATCGGATTAACATGAATGATGCTTGTTCAATGTACTTGCTGAGTAGTTGATTAGTGGATAGTATAGGAATATATTATTCACCTAGCACAACCTAATGAACCCGAGCTTAAATCTGCAGTCCTAGAGCTGGATCCACATAGGAATGTGCTGGAAATAGCTTAAAGGACCACAGTCATAATCAATTTGGAAGAACTTTATGCATCAACGAGTTTCTGTTGACAGGATAGTAGAATGTTGCAGCATTCTTGGTATCATTCTAGTCAGACTTGCAGTAGAGGGGAAGTTAGTAGGCCTAGCTCATTTTTACCATTAATATACATCTCATCATTACATTCTTGTTACATTTAGCCATCAGATTTCATTTCATTTACATTCATTTCAATCACATCATCTTAGTAAACTTTGCCGAAAGTATTTCTTGTTGTTTTGTGAATATACAACTCCTGACATATACATTGGTGATTCATTCCTCGTGGGATCGATATCCGTACTTGTGTACACTTTATTACTTGTAAGCGACACGTGCACTTGCGAGCATAATTATCACGCAACAGTTATCATTTAAACACTTTAATTAATTAATTAATTCTATCAATTCCAATAGTTACTCCACTATAAACTTGGAATTGCACTCTTGAAATTATAGATATAAATTACTTCTAAACTGTGAAGTGTCCATTTGATATAGTCATTGCATATAGATCAATCCTCCATAAATAATTCATAATTAGAGCCAGGTAGAATCCGTTAACCTCTCTAATTATATCTTTATCCGTGAGTACCATTGATTCTCTAATGGACAGTGATTCATAAAACACATTCATGAATCGGAGCTCCTACTGGTCCAAGTACCGAATCAACCCTCAAGGGAATTATTTATCTGCTTCTTTCTTAAGAAGGAATGGATTCCATCTCGTATAATAACATTCTTGGCTACCTACTTCATCATGTCTCCAAAATACAAGGAATAGGATTCAGGATCTCAGAATCCATACCAAGTAAATCAAAAGACATAAATCCATAAATAGGAGTTTGTTAAGAACTCAGGATTAAGATTATCCTATATATGACCAGGTCAATTAGAATTTATATGCTTAACAGAAATTTTTAGAAATTCATATTGTGTCAGTGTCCTTGTTCCACATAATCTCATTATGCGAGATACACTTATTCAATATCTCACCATATTAACTGTGCGGATAACACCGTTCCATTTTAAATGGGAATGACATGTATTAATAATGTTTTAATTAAAGATTCCGAAGTTTAATTAAATTCATTATGAACATTGCTTTTTGATTATTATCCTTAAACATTATCCTCTTATATATAACACTTATATACAATGTTTAAGGTTAGATAAATAATCATGGAATTTTCATTGATATTCATAAAATATTCACAAATATATAAACATAAAAATGATGAATAAACTCTTTTATTAAATAAATAATAAATATCCTATTATATCTTATACTTCTAGGACACCACTCCCAACAATCTCTCACTTGTCCTAAAGCAGGTAGAATATGTCTCCAATCCTGAAACTTTCTAGGTGTCTATGACTGATCTATGTCTGGAACAATGATGATGGGTATTTCTACCAACAAATCAAGTACTTTTAAGCTTGAATATTTGTAAGTTTTCATGCATTTTTGTTAGTTTAATGTCTTTTGTGTGTTTTTTATAGGAGTTATAAATAAATGCGAACTTGGATGATTTTGCATGAAGCAAACAAGAATATTTGCCCAGCTTGTGAATCAATGGCAAAAGGAGGCGAAAGAGGATTTTAAGGCACAAAAAAGGAGGCTTAGAATGCAAAAAAGTCGGCTGCAGCGCACCATTTTGGGCCATAGCGCGCAAAGGAATACAAAGAAGTCCAGAGAGCAAGCAAGGCGCAGGCTGCAGCGCACAAAAGTGGGCTGCAGTGCACCCAAACATGCCCAGCTCTAAAATGCGCTGCAGCGCACCCAAAACGTGCCCAAAGGCTGGACACGTGCTGGAGGCGTGCTCAAGGGGCACTGCAGCGCACCAAAAGGGCCCAGGAATGTGTCCTACGCGCTGCTGCAAGCTCAAGGGCGCTGCAGTGCGTTTCAGTCCCCTGCGAGCAAAATCCCTCTTCCAAAAATGCGCACTGCAGTGCGTCTTCACGTGGGCTGCAGCGCGCGACTGAATCCTTAGCTCCGAAATGTTGTAGTATAAAAGGAAAGAGATGCCATTTTGGAAGAGAGCCCCGGAAAAGTGAAGAAAACATCAAAAGGAGGCCGAAATCCTTCATCTTGGAGGTCTTTGGAAGCTCTTCAATGGATATTGGGTTTTATCTTCTTTCATCTATTTTTCCATGTTGAGCTAGACATTAAATCTAGGACGATGTAGTTTTATTTGAACTATGTTTTGAATATTTTGTTGATTGTTAATTTAATTTAATTTTCAATTCATTTATGTTTCTCTATGCTTAATGCTTTTAATTTATTTGGCCAATGAGTTAGATGATTTTTAGATTGCGAATTTGATGCTCGGGAGAGATTGAATTCTTTATCTAGATTTGAGAAGCATAGTCTAGGTTGTTGTGAGACCGGGAGGAGACCAACGCTTAGATAATCAAATTAGGATTTAGGTCGTTGTGAGGCCGGGAGGCGATCAATATTCCTACTTTCTAATTCTAAAGGCAAAGCTTAATTTGTGTTTAAATGTTCATTTCGAATAGGGATATTGTTTTGGGTATTTAAATACAATTTCTTATGAGGCACTCGGGAGAGGTTTCGAGATGATATTAGAGCCTTGATTAATGAATTGAATGGAATTGATTAGCGATTACATAATAGGATGAACATAGGAATAATAAAGCGAAATCAAGTCCCTAGACCATTTATGTGTAGATACTTTATTTTCTTATTTTCATATTTATTTTGTTTTATTTTCTTAATTCACTTTATTAGGTTGCCTAGATAAAGTTAAGTTACAATAATTGCGGTACGTAATGGCAATTCTAAACCCAATCCCTGTGGAGACGATACTCACTTACCTTATACTCAAAAAACTTGACACCGTGCGCTTTTAAAAAATTTATTATACAAAATAAATTAGCATCAAGTTTTTGGCGCCGTTGCCGTGGATTGGAATTTGAAATTGTTGTTCATATTGTGAGTACATAACATGATTTTCATTTAGGCTTTTATTTTTCATTTTTAATCTTTTGTTTTATTTTTATTTTCTCTTTTACGAGGTACTTGGAGATGGTTGATCGACAAGTCCTCTCAAGATTTTCTCAACGACATTTTGAGCCATTTGTTAGCGCTTGGGAGAGATACAAGGAGCTGCTCATTCAGGTTCCCCACCATGGTTTCCCGAGGGAGGTGCAACTGTGAATCCTCCTCGACGGGTTTGATGCCGCAACAAGAACGTGGGTGGAAAGAGGAAATGGTACCACCTCTTTTCACCAACTATCCGCGGATGAATCTTATTGGTTGTTGGAAGACATGGCCAATGTTCACTATCGGTATTGGAGGTATTCAACAAACCACCATGGTTTTGTGGATAGATCCAACATTTCGGAGCCATGGCTTGACACTCCCCGTCGCCAAGCAGAGTCTTCTACCTCACTTGAAGACCTTGTTGCCCAATTTTCGGAGGAGACAAGACTTCGCATAGAGAAGTTAGAGAGGATGGAGGCGCTCGACCAACTTCACGAGGAAATGGAGACAACTCTAGCGGAGTTGTTTAGGTTGAAGCTACTTCCAAATGAATCTACTAACGCCATGAATAGGGAACCATAAGAGGAGAAATGGGAGTTCTTTGAAGATGACTCTTTGAGAGAGGAGACTCAACAATTGGTTAGTGAAGAATCTCAAGAAGATGTCAATGATTCTCAATCCTTCGAGACCCCCATTGTCGTGCCATCCCCGGTTGAGAAAGATCACATCTATGAAGACCCAATGTGGCCGGTAACTCCTCCACCATCTCGAGCGCCGTTCTTCCATGCCAACCAAGCGCATATGCCAGCGCCGAGTCAAGTTGAGCAAACGGTCCGAAAACCACCAAATCTCGCCAAGCTTGAGGCTGTAAAGAATCAAGACCCATACGTTGTGTTGTATGACACGTACTATGGGCGAAAGCCACTCTTTGATGAGTTGGCTAGGCATAGGAATAATTGAGCCTAAAGATGCAATTTATTGAGGAGAGCTCCGCCCTAACCCAAGTTTATGCCATCATGCCCGGTGCATCGTTGCCAACCATACTAGGAGGCGAGATTGTCTCGCCTCCCCGGTACGTGTTCTTATTCCCTTGTTATTAATTTTGACGATTGTTTGATCCTGAGTTTGGTGGTGAGACACTTTGTGGTTGATTTTAGTGGATTCTGAGCATTACTTGTGATTTGGATGTTATGACTTGTCTCCATTGAGTTGTGTTCGTTTAGCCATGTTTTTACTTGTTTTTTTTTAGGTTGTTTGAATAAATTGTGAGTTTTGTTGAGATGAAATACTAGATAATAATGATGAGTATAGTCACTTGATGCTTTCTTAGGTCTTTCGAAATGTATCTCATTGAGATTCCTGTGTGCTTGACTCCATTGATTGAAATTCACTCTTGATTCTCTACTTTTGAGCACCATGAATCATGATCACTTGATCTTTTGAGCATTTGGAGAACATTTATGTGCATTAGGTAGACTTTGATATCTCATGAACACTAGAACCCATTTGAGTGAAACTTGAGGCGAAATTATTGGTTTAGTATCATTGGAGAGAAGATTAAGGCATTTTATTCGGATTGATTGGGACTTTGAAGCTTACCCTTGAATAGAAAATTCATCATTTGTTTAACCCCCTTTGAGCCATATTGCTTATTTCATTCATCACCCATGTTTGTACATCCAAACCACCAAATACGTTTTCACTTCCTAAACCCATCACTACTAGGCATAATTGCATTAAATGATAAGATTGAGAGCAAGTGTGGGTTATGTTTGGGAAATCATTAGTGGATTGGCTTGTGATGTTTTTCATTCTCAATTCAAAAAGAAAAATGAAAAAAAAAAAAGAAAAAGAAGAAAAAAAAATTATAAGAGTTATTCGGATGAGGAATTGAGTTACCATTCCATTTCTTTACAACATTGGGGACAATGTTGAGTTTGAGTTTGGGGGTGTGGTCTTTATTTCTCAAATTTTTGTTTTTATTTATTTTTGGGTTCAATTGAAGGTGAATGTATGTTGAAAAGAGGAGTTGGTGAAATTTTTTCTTTTCTTTTCTTGGAAATCATGTGAGATACATGAGGTGTGATACATGCCTAGGGTGATTTGAGCCTAAAAATTTTAATCTCATCCACCTTTTACCCTAGCCATACATTACAACCCTCAAAAGTCCTTTTGAACTTCAATGACAAGTGAACCTTTATTAGTGGAGAGTGACACGAAAAATGGGCCTATGGTAGTTCTTATTAAGATATCACTCATAGTCTCCTTGGCTCATAGGTCTATCCGGATTTTATTTGGTTGATTGAGATTAATTGTGCACACACTTACACTTTGAGAGTCTTGAGTGGAGTGAAATTGATGTTTGATGTTGAAATTCTAGACAATCTCAGTGTTTGCATTTCCTTTGAGCTTAGAGCATTATGTGACTTTGAAGATACATGCACAGTTGTTGACTCAATACAAAACTCACACTTTTTCGTTTGTCTTAGTACCTGATTTGTGTTTTCTTTTTCTTTCTTTTCTTTTGCTTGAGGACAAGCAAATGTTTGAGTTTGGGGGTATTTCATGATGGGTATTTCTACCAACAAATCAAGTACTTTTAAGCTTGAATATTTGTAAGTTTTCGAGCATTTTTGTTAGTTTAATGTCTTTTGTGTGTTTTTTATAGGAGTTATAAATAAATGCGAACTTGGATGATTTTGCATGAAGCAAAGAAGAATATTTGCCCAACTTGTGAATCAATGGCAAGAGGAGGCGAAAGAGGATTTTAAGGCACAAAAGAGGAGGCTTGGAATGCAAAAAAGCGGGCTGCAGCGCACCATTTTGGGCTACAGCGAGCAAAGGAATACAAAGAAGTCCAGAGAGCAAGCAAGGCGCAGGTTGCAGCGCACAAAAGTGGGCTGCAGTGCACCCAAACATGCCCAGCTCTAAAAATACGCGCTGCAGCGCACCAGAGGAGCTGCAGCGCACCAGAGGGGCTGCAGCGCGCCTAAAACGTGCCCAAAGGCTGGACACGCGCTGCAGCACGCCAAAAGGGCCCAGGAATGTGTCCTACGCGTTACAGCGCGTTACAGCCCCCTGCGAGCAAAATCCCTCTTCCAAAAATGCGTGCCGCAGCGCGTTTTCACGTGGGCTGCAGTGCGCAACTGAATCCCTAGCTCCGCAATGTTGTAGTATAAAAGGAAAGAGATGCCATTTTGGAAGAGAGCCCCGGAAAAGTGAAGAAGACATCAAAAGGAGGCCGAAATCCTTGATCTTGGAGGTCCTTGGAAGCTCTTCAATGGATATTGGGTTTTATCTTCTTTCATCTATTTTTCCATGTTGAGCTAGAGCTTAAATCTAGGACTTGATGTAGTTTTATTTGAACTATGTTTTGAATATTTTGTTGATTGTTAATTTAATTTCATTTTCAATTCATTTATGTTTCTCTATGCTTAATGCTTTTAATTTATTTGGCCAATGAGTTGGATGATTTTTAGATTGCGAATTTGATGCTCGGGAGAGATTGAATTCTTTATCTAGATTTGACAAGCATAGTCTAGGTTGTTGTGAGACCGGGACGAGACCAACCCTTAGATAATCAAATTAGGATTTAGGTCGTTGTGAGGCCGGGAGGCGATCAATATTCGTACTTTCTAATTCTAAAGACGAAGCTTAATTTGTGTTTAAATGTTCATTTCGAATAGGGATGTTGTTTTGGGTATTTAAATACAATTTCTTATGAGGCACTCGAGAGAGGTTGCGAGATGATATTAGAGCCTTGATTAATGAATTGAATGGAATTAATTAGCGATTACATAATAGGATGAACATAGGAATAATAAAGCGAAATCAAGTCCCTAGACCATTTATGTGTAGATACTTTATTTTCTTATTTTCATATTTATTTTGTTTTATTTTCTTAATTCACTTTATTAGGTTGCCTAGATAAAGTTAAGTTACAATAATTGCGGTACTTAATGGCAATTCTAAACCCAATCCCTGTGGAGACGATACTCACTTACCTTATACTCAAAACTTGACACCGTACGCTTACGAAAATTTATTATACAAAATAAATTCGCATCAAGTTTTTGGCGCTGTTGCCAGGGATTGGAATTTGAAATTGTTGTTCATATTGTGAGTACATAACATGATTTTCATTTAGGCTTTTATTTTTCATTTTTAATCTTTTGTTTTATTTTTATTTTCTCTTCTTTTACGAGGTACTTGGAGATGGTTGATCGACAAGTCCTCTCAAGATTTTCTCAATGACATTTTGAGCCATTTGTTAGCGCTTGGGAGAGATACAAGGAGCTGCTCATTCAGTTTCCCCACCATGGTTTCCCGAGGGAGGTGCAACTGTGAATCCTCCTCGACGGGTTTGATGCCGCAACAAGAACGTGGGTGGAAAGAGGAAATGGTACCACCTCTTTTCACCAACTATCCGCGGATGAATCTTATTGGTTGTTGGAAGACATGGCCAATGTTCACTATCGGTATTGGAGGTATTCAACAAACCACCATGGTTTTGTGGATAGCTCCAACATTTCGGAGCCATGGCTTGACACTCCCCGTCGCCAAGTAGAGTCTTCTACCTCACTTGAAGACCTTGTCGCCCAATTTTCGGAGGAGACAAGACTTCGCATAGAGAAGTTAGAGAGGATGGAGGCGCTCGACCAACTTCACGAGGAAATGGAGACAACTCTAGCGGAGTTGTTTAGGTTGAAGCTACTTCCAAATGAATCGACTAACGCCATGAATAGGGAACCATAAGAGGAGGAATGGGAGTTCTTTGAAGATGACTCTTTGAGAGAGGAGACTCAACAATTGGTTAGTGAAGAATCTCAAGAACATGTCAATGAGTCTCAATCCTTCGAGACCCCCATTGTCGTGCCACCCCCGGTTGAGAAATATCACATCTATGAAGACCCAATGTGGCCGGCAACTCCTCCACCATCTCGAGCGCCGTTCTTCCATGCCAACCAAGCGCATATGCCAACGCCGAGTCAAGTTGAGCAAACGGGTCCGAAAACCAAAACCTCGCCAAGCTTGAGGGTGTAAGAATCAAGACCCATACGTTGTGTTGTATGACACGTACTATGGGCGAAAGCCACTCTTTGACGAGTTGGCTAGGCATAGGAATAATTGAGCCTAAAGATGCAATTTATTGAGGAGAGCTCCGCCCTAACCCAAGTTTGTGCCATCATGCCCGGTGCATCATTGCCAACCATACTAGGAGGCGAGATTGTCTCGCCTCCCCGGTACGTGTTCTTATTCCCTTGTTATTAATTTTGACGATTGTTTGATCCTGAGTTTGGAGGTGAGACACTTTGTGGTTGATTTTAGTGGATTCTGAGCATTACTTGTGATTTGGTTGTTATGACTTGTCTCCATTGAGTTGTGTTCGTTTGGCCATGTTTTTACTTGTTTTTTTTTTTAGGTTGTTTGAATAAATTGGGAGTTTTGTTGAGATGAAATGACTAGATAATAATGATGAGTATAGTCACTTGATGCTTTCTTAGGTCTTTCAAATGTATCTCATTGAGATTCCTGTGTGCTTGACTCCATTGATTGAAATTCACTCTTGATTCTCTACTTTTGAGCACCATGAATCATGATCACTTGATCTTTCAAGCATTTGGAGAACATTTATGTGCATTAGGTAGACTTTGATATCTCATGAACACTAGAACCCATTTGAGTGAAACTTGAGGCGAAATTATTGGTTTAGTATCATTGGAGAGAAGATTAAGGCATTTTATTCGGATTGATTGGGACTTTGAAGCTTACCCTTGAAAAGAAAATTCATCATCTGTTTACCCCCCTTTGAGCCATATTGCTTATTTCATTCATCACCCATGTTTGTACATCCAAACCACCAAATACGTTTTCACTTCCTAAACCCATCACTACTAGGCATAATTGCATTAAATGATAAGATTGAGAGCAAGTGTGGGTTATGTTTGGGAAATCATTAGTGGATTGGCTTCTGATGTTTTTCATTCTCAATTCAAAAAAAAAAAAAATGAAAAAAAAAAGAAAAAGAAGAAAAAAAAAATTATAAGAGTTAATCGGATGAGGAATTGAGTTACCATTCCATTTCTTTACAACATTGGGGACAATGTTGAATTTGAGTTTGGGGTGTGGTCTTTATTTCTCAAATTTTTGTTTTTATTTATTTTTGGGTTCAATTGAAGGTGAATGTATGTTGAAAAGAGGAGTTGGTGAAATTTTTTCTTTTCTTTTCTTGGAAATCATGTGAGATACATGAGGTGTGATACATGCCTAGGGTGATTTGAGCCTAAAAATTCTAATCTCATCCACCTTTTACCCTAGCCATACATTACAACCCTCAAAAGTCCTTTTGATCTTCAATGACAAGTGAACCTTTATTAGTGGAGAGTGACACGAAAAATGGGCCTATGGTAGTTCTTATTAAGATATCACTCATAGTCTCCTTGGCTCATAGGTCTATCCGGATTTTATTTGGTTGATTGAGATTGATTGTGCACACACTTACACTTTGAGAGTCTTGAGTGGAGTGAAATTGATGTTTGATGTTGAAATTCTAGATAATCTCAGTGTTTTGCATTTCCTTTGAGCTTAGAGCATTATGTGACTTTGAAGATACATGCACAGTTGTTGACTCAACACAAAACTCACACTTCTTCGTTTGTCTTAGTACTTGATTCGTGTTTTTTTTTTCTTTCTTTTCTTTTGCTTGAGGACAAGCAAATGTTTGAGTTTGGGGTATTTGATGATGGGTATTTCTACCAACAAATCAAGTACTTTTAAGCTTGAATATTTGTAAGTTTTCTAGCATTTTTGTTAGTTTAATGTCTTTTGTGTGTTTTTTTTATAGGAGTTATAAATAAATGCGAACTTGAATGATTTTGCATGAAGCAAAGAAGGATATTTGCCCAACTTGTGAATCAATGGCAAGAGGAGGCAAAAGAGGATTTTAAGGCATAAAAGAGGAGGTTTGGAATGCAAAAGCGGGCTGCAGCGCACCATTTTGGGCTAGAGCGCGCAAAAGGAATACAAAAAGAAGTCCAGAGAGCAAGCAAGGCGCAGGCTGCAGCGCACAAAAGTGGGCTGCAGTGCACCCAAACATGCCCAGCTCTAAAAATACGCGCTGCAGCGCACCAGAGGGGCTGCAGCGCCCAAAACGTGCCCAAAGGCTGGACACGCTGCAGCATGCCAAAAGGGCCCAGGAATGTGTCCCACGATTACAGCGCGCTTTCAGCCCCCAAGAGCAAAATCCCTCTTCCAAAATGCGCGCCAGCGCGTTTTCACGTGGGCTGCAGTGCGGAACTGAATCCCTAGCTCCGTAATGTCGTAGTATAAAAGGAAAGAGATGCCATTTTGGAAGAGAGCCCCGGAAAAGTGAAGAAAACATCAAAAGGAGGCCGAAATCCTTCATCTTGGAGGTCCTTGGAAGCTCTTCAATGGATATTGGGTTTTATCTTCTTTCATCTATTTTTCCATGTTGAGCTAGACATTAAATCTAGGACTTGATGTAGTTTTATTTGAACTATGTTTTGAATATTTTGTTGATTGTTAATTTAATTTCATTTTCAATTCATTTATGTTTCTCTATGCTTAATGCTTTTAATTTTTTTAGCCAATGAGTTAGATGATTTTTAGATTGCGAATTTGATGCTCGGGAGAGATTGAATTCTTTATCTAGATTTGAGAAGCATAGTCTAGGTTGTTGTGAGACCGGGAGGAGACCAACGCTTAGATAATCAAATTAGGATTTAGGTTATTGTGAGGCCAGGAGGCGATCAATATTCCTACTTTCTAATTCTAAAGGCGAAGCTTAATTTGTGTTTGAATGTTCATTTCGAATAGGGATATTGTTTTGGGTATTTAAATACAATTTCTTATGAGGCACTCGGGAGAGGTTGCGAGATGATATTAGAGCCTTGATTAATGAATTGAATGGAATTGATTAGCGATTACATAATAGGATGAACATAGGAATAATAAAGCGAAATCAAGTCCCTAGACCATTTATGAGTAGATACTTTATTTTCTTATTTTCATATTTATTTTGTTTTATTTTCTTAATTCACTTTATTAGGTTGCCTAGATAAAGTTAAGGTACAATAATTGCGGTACTTAATGGCAATTCTAAACCCAATCCCTGTGGAGATGATACTCACTTACCTTATACTCAAAACTTGACACCATACGCTTGCGAAAATTTATTATAAAAATAAATTCGCATCAAGTTTTTTTTTTGCGTTTGGGGGATTGGAATTTGAAATTGTTGTTCATATTGTGAGTACATAACATGATTTTCATTTAGGCTTTTATTTTCATTTTTAATCTTTTGTTTTATTTTTATTTTCTCTTCTTTTTACGAGGTACTTGGAGATGGTTGATCGACAAGTCCTCTCAAGATTTTCTCAACGACATTTTGAGCCATTTGTTAGCGCTTGGGAGAGATACAAGGAGCTGCTCATTCAGTTTCCCCACCATGGTTTCCCGAGGGAGGTGCAACTGTGAATCCTCCTCGACGGGTTTGATGTCAAGAACAAGAACGCGGGTGGGTGGAAAGAGGAAATGGTACCACCTCTTTTCACCAACTAGCCGCGGATGAATCTTATTGGTTGTTGGAAGACATGGCCAATGTTCACTATCGGTATTGGAGGTATTCAACAAACCACCATGGTTTTGTGGATAGCTCCAACATTTCGGAGCCATGGCTTGACACTCCCCGTCGCCAAGTAGAGTCTTCTACCTCACTTGAAGACCTTGTCGCCCAATTTTCGGAGGAGACAAGACTTCGCATAGAGAAGTTAGAGAGGATGGAGGCGCTCGACCAACTTCACGAGGAAATGGAGACAACTCTAGCGGAGTTGTTTAGGTTGAAGCTACTTCCAAATGAATCGACTAACGCCATGAATAGGGAACCATAAGAGGAGGAATGGGAGTTCTTTGAAGATGACTCTTTGAGAGAGGAGACTCAACAATTGGTTAGTGAAGAATCTCAAGAACATGTCAATGAGTCTCAATCCTTCGAGACCCCCATTGTCGTGCCACCCCCGGTTGAGAAATATCACATCTATGAAGACCCAATGTGGCCGGCAACTCCTCCACCATCTCGAGCGCCGTTCTTCCATGCCAACCAAGCGCATATGCCAACGCCGAGTCAAGTTGAGCAAACGGTCCGAAAACCACCAAACCTCGCCAAGCTTGAGGGTGTAAAGAATCAAGACCCATACGTTGTGTTGTATGACACGTACTATGGGCGAAAGCCACTCTTTGACGAGTTGGCTAGGCATAGGAATAATTGAGCCTAAAGATGCAATTTATTGAGGAGAGCTCCGCCCTAACCCAAGTTTATGCCATCATGCCCGGTGCATCATTGCCAACCATACTAGGAGGTGAGATTGTCTCGCCTCCCCAGTACGTGTTCTTATTCCCTTGTTATTAATTTTGATGATTGTTTGATCCTGAGTTTGGAGGTGAGACACTTTGTGGTTGATTTTAGTGGATTCTGAGCATTACTTGTGATTTGGTTGTTATGACTTGTCTCCATTGAGTTGTGTTCGTTTGGCCATGTTTTTACTTGTTTTTTTTTAGGTTGTTTGAATAAATTGTGAGTTTTGTTGAGATGAAATGACTAGATAATAATGATGAGTATAGTCACTTGATGCTTTCTTAGGTCTTTCAAATGTATCTCATTGAGATTCCTGTGTGCTTGACTCCATTGATTGAAATTCACTCTTGATTCTCTACTTTTGAGCACCATGAATCATGATCACTTGATCTTTCAAGCATTTGGAGAACATTTATGTGCATTAGGTAGACTTTGATATCTCATGAACACTAGAACCCATTTGAGTGAAACTTGAGGCGAAATTATTGGTTTAGTATCATTGGAGAGAAGATTAAGGCATTTTATTCGGATTGATTGGGACTTTGAAGCTTACCCTTGAAAAGAAAATTCATCATCTGTTTACCCCCCTTTGAGCCATATTGCTTATTTCATTCATCACCCATGTTTGTACATCCAAACCACCAAATACGTTTTCACTTCCTAAACCCATCACTACTAGGCATAATTGCATTAAATGATAAGATTGAGAGCAAGTGTGGGTTATGTTTGGGAAATCATTAGTGGATTGGCTTGTGATGTTTTTCATTCTCAATTCAAAAAAATAAAAATAAAAAAAAAAGAAAAAGAAGAAAAAAAAAATTATAAGAGTTAATCGGATGAGGAATTGAGTTACCATTCCATTTCTTTACAACATTGGGGACAATGTTGAATTTGAGTTTGGGGGTGTGGTCTTTATTTCTCAAATTTTTGTTTTTATTTATTTTTGGGTTCAATTGAAGGTGAATGTATGTTGAAAAGAGGAGTTGGTGAAATTTTTTCTTTTCTTTTCTTGGAAATCATGTGAGATACATGAGGTGTGATACATGCCTAGGGTGATTTGAGCCTAAAAATTCTAATCTCATCCACCTTTTACCCTAGCCATACATTACAACCCTCAAAAGTCCTTTTGATCTTCAATGACAAGTGAACCTTTATTAGTGGAGAGTGACACGAAAAATGGGCCTATGGTAGTTCTTATTAAGATATCACTCATAGTCTCCTTGGCTCATAGGTCTATCCGGATTTTATTTGGTTGATTGAGATTGATTGTGCACACACTTACACTTTGAGAGTCTTGAGTGGAGTGAAATTGATGTTTGATGTTGAAATTCTAGATAATCTCAGTGTTTGCATTTCCTTTGAGCTTAGAGCATTATGTGACTTTGAAGATACATGCACAGTTGTTGACTCAACACAAAACTCACACTTCTTCGTTTGTCTTAGTACTTGATTCGTGTTTTCTTTTTCTTTCTTTTCTTTTGCTTGAGGACAAGCAAATGTTTGAGTTTGGGGGTATTTGATGATGGGTATTTCTACCAACAAATCAAGTACTTTTAAGCTTGAATATTTGTAAGTTTTCGAGCATTTTTGTTAGTTTAATGTCTTTTGTGTGTTTTTTATAGGAGTTATAAATAAATGCGAACTTGAATGATTTTGCATGAAGCAAAGAAGGATATTTGCCCAACTTGTGAATCAATGGCAAGAGGAGGCAAAAGAGGATTTTAAGGCATAAAAGAGGAGGTTTGGAATGCAAAAAGCGGGCTGCAGCGCACCATTTTGGGCTAGAGCGCAAAGGAATACAAAAGAAGTCCAGAGAGCAAGCAAGGCGCAGGCTGCAGCGCACAAAAAAGTGGGCTGCAGTGCACCCAAACATGCCCAGCTCTAAAAATACGCGCTGCAGCGCACCAGAGGGCTGCAGCGCCGCCCAAAACGTGCCCAAAGGCTGGACACGCTGCAGCATGCCAAAGGGCCCAGGAATGTGTCCCACGCATTACAGCGTTTCAGCCCCCTCGAGCAAAATCCCTCTTCCAAAAATGCGGCGCGCAGCGCGTTTCCACGTGGCTGCAGTGCGGAACTGAATCCCTAGCTCCGTAATGTCGTAGTATAAAAGGAAAGAGATGCCATTTTGGAAGAGAGCCCCGGAAAAGTGAAGAAAACATCAAAAGGAGGCCGAAATCCTTCATCTTGGAGGTCCTTGGAAGCTCTTCAATGGATATTGGGTTTTATCTTCTTTCATCTATTTTTCCATGTTGAGCTAGACATTAAATCTAGGACTTGATGTAGTTTTATTTGAACTATGTTTTGAATATTTTGTTGATTGTTAATTTAATTTCATTTTCAATTCATTTATGTTTCTCTATGCTTAATGCTTTTAATTTTTTAGCCAATGAGTTAGATGATTTTTAGATTGCGAATTTGATGCTCGGGAGAGATTGAATTCTTTATCTAGATTTGAGAAGCATAGTCTAGGTTGTTGTGAGACCGGGGAGGAGACCAACGCTTAGATAATCAAATTAGGATTTAGGTTATTGTGAGGCCAGGAGGCGATCAATATTCCTACTTTCTAATTCTAAAGGCGAAGCTTAATTTGTGTTTGAATGTTCATTTCGAATAGGGATATTGTTTTGGGTATTTAAATACAATTTCTTATGAGGCACTTTCGGGAGAGGTTGCGAGATGATATTAGAGCCTTGATTAATGAATTGAATGGAATTGATTAGCGATTACATAATAGGATGAACATAGGAATAATAAAAAAGCGAAATCAAGTCCCTAGACCATTTATGAGTAGATACTTTATTTTCTTATTTTCATATTTATTTTGTTTTATTTTCTTAATTCACTTTATTAGGTTGCCTAGATAAAGTTAAGGTACAATAATTGCGGTACTTAATGGCAATTCTAAACCCAATCCCTGTGGAGACGATACTCACTTACCTTATACTCAAAACTTGACACCGTACGCTTACGAAAATTTATTATACAAAATAAATTCGCATCAAGTTTTTGGCGCCGTTGCCGGGGATTGGAATTTGAAATTGTTGTTCATATTGTGAGTACATAACATGATTTTCATTTAGGCTTTTATTTTTCATTTTTAATCTTTTGTTTTATTTTTATTTTCTCTTGTTTTACGAGGTACTTGGAGATGGTTGATCGACAAGTCCTCTCAAGATTTTCTCAACGACATTTTGAGCCATTTGTTAGCGCTTGGGAGAGATACAAGGAGCTGCTCATTCAGTTTCCCCACCATGGTTTCCCGAGGGAGGTGCAACTGTGAATCCTCCTCGACGGGTTTGATGCCGCAACAAGAACGTGGGTGGAAAGAGGAAATGGTACCACCTCTTTTCACCAACTAGCCGCGGATGAATCTTATTGGTTGTTGGAAGACATGGCCAATGTTCACTATCGGTATTGGAGGTATTCAACAAACCACCATGGTTTTGTGGATAGCTCCAACATTTCGGAGCCATGGCTTGACACTCCCGTCGCCAAGTAGAGTCTTCTACCTCACTTGAAGACCTTGTCGCCCAATTTTCGGAGGAGACAAGACTTCGCATAGAGAAGTTAGAGAGGATGGAGGCGCTCGACCAACTTCACGAGGAAATGGAGACAACTCTAGCGGAGTTGTTTAGGTTGAAGCTACTTCCAAATGAATCGACTAACGCCATGAATAGGGAACCATAAGAGGAGGAATGGGAGTTCTTTGAAGATGACTCTTTGAGAGAGGAGACTCAACAATTGGTTAGTGAAGAATCTCAAGAACATGTCAATGAGTCTCAATCCTTCCGAGACCCCCATTGTCGTGCCACCCCCGGTTGAGAAATATCACATCTATGAAGACCCAATGTGGCCGGCAACTCCTCCACCATCTCGAGCGCCGTTCTTCCATGCCAACCAAGCGCATATGCCAACGCCGAGTCAAGTTGAGCAAACGGTCCGAAAACCACCAAACCTCGCCAAGCTTGAGGGTGTAAAGAATCAAGACCCATACGTTGTGTTGTATGACACGTACTATGGGCGAAAGCCACTCTTTGACGAGTTGGCTAGGCATAGGAATAATTGAGCCTAAAGATGCAATTTATTGAGGAGAGCTCCGCCCTAACCCAAGTTTGTGCCATCATGCCCGGTGCATCATTGCCAACCATACTAGGAGGCGAGATTGTCTCGCCTCCCCGGTACGTGTTCTTATTCCCTTGTTATTAATTTTGACGATTGTTTGATCCTGAGTTTGGAGGTGAGACACTTTGTGGTTGATTTTAGTGGATTCTGAGCATTACTTGTGATTTGGTTGTTATGACTTGTCTCCATTGAGTTGTGTTCGTTTGGCCATGTTTTTACTTGTTTTTTTTTAGGTTGTTTGAATAAATTGGGAGTTTTGTTGAGATGAAATGACTAGATAATAATGATGAGTATAGTCACTTGATGCTTTCTTAGGTCTTTCGAAATGTATCTCATTGAGATTCCTGTGTGCTTGACTCCATTGATTGAAATTCACTCTTGATTCTCTACTTTTGAGCACCATGAATCATGATCACTTGATCTTTCAAGCATTTGGAGAACATTTATGTGCATTAGGTAGACTTTGATATCTCATGAACACTAGAACCCATTTGAGTGAAACTTGAGGCGAAATTATTGGTTTAGTATCATTGGAGAGAAGATTAAGGCATTTTATTCGGATTGATTGGGACTTTGAAGCTTACCCTTGAAAAAGAAAATTCATCATCTGTTTACCCCCTTTGAGCCATATTGCTTATTTCATTCATCACCCATGTTTGTACATCCAAACCACCAAATCGTTTTCACTTCCTAAACCCATCACTACTAGGCATAATTGCATTAAATGATAAGATTGAGAGCAAGTGTGGGTTATGTTTGGGAAATCATTAGTGGATTGGCTTCTGATGTTTTTCATTCTCAATTCAAAAAAAAAAAAAATGAAAAAAAAAAGAAAAAGAAGAAAAAAAAAATTATAGGAGTTAATCGGATGAGGAATTGAGTTACCATTCTATTTCTTTACAACATTGGGGACAATGTTGAATTTGAGTTTGGGGGTGTGGTCTTTATTTCTCAAATTTTTGTTTTTATTTATTTTTGGGTTCAATTGAAGGTGAATGTATGTTGAAAAGAGGAGTTGGTGAAATTTTTTCTTTTCTTTTCTTGGAAATCATGTGAGATACATGAGGTGTGATACATGCCTAGGGTGATTTGAGCCTAAAAATTCTAATCTCATCCACCTTTTACCCTAGCCATACATTACAACCCTCAAAAGTCCTTTTGATCTTCAATGACAAGTGAACCTTTATTAGTGGAGAGTGACACGAAAAATGGGCCTATGGTAGTTCTTATTAAGATATCACTCATAGTCTCCTTGGCTCATAGGTCTATCCGGATTTTATTTGGTTGATTGAGATTGATTGTGCACACACTTACACTTTGAGAGTCTTGAGTGGAGTGAAATTGATGTTTGATGTTGAAATTCTAGATAATCTCAGTGTTTGCATTTCCTTTGAGCTTAGAGCATTATGTGACTTTGAAGATACATGCACAGTTGTTGACTCAACACAAAACTCACACTTCTTCGTTTGTCTTAGTACTTGATTCGTGTTTTCTTTTTCTTTCTTTTCTTTTGCTTGAGGACAAGCAAATGTTTGAGTTTGGGGGTATTTGATGATGGGTATTTCTACCAACAAATCAAGTACTTTTAAGCTTGAATATTTGTAAGTTTTCGAGCATTTTTGTTAGTTTAATGTCTTTTGTGTGTTTTTATAGGAGTTATAAATAAATGCGAACTTGAATGATTTTGCATGAAGCAAAGAAGGATATTTGCCCAACTTGTGAATCAATGGCAAGAGGAGGCAAAAGAGGATTTTAAGGCATAAAAGAGGAGGTTTGGAATGCAAAAAAGCGGGCTGCAGCGCACCATTTTGGGCTAGAGCGCGCAAAGGAATACAAAGAAGTCCAGAGAGCAAGCAAGGCGCAGGCTGCAGCGCACAAAAGTGGGCTGCAGTGCACCCAAACATGCCCAGCTCTAAAAATACGCGCTGCAGCGCACCAGAGGGGCTGCAGCGCGCCCAAAACGTGCCCAAAGGCTGGACACGCGCTGCAGCATGCCAAAAGGGCCCAGGAATGTGTCCTACGCATTACAGCGCGTTTCAGCCCCCTGCGAGCAAAATCCCTCTTCCAAAAATGCGCGCCGCAGCGCGTTTTCACGTGGGCTGCAGTGCGGAACTGAATCCCTAGCTCCGTAATGTCGTAGTATAAAAGGAAAGAGATGCCATTTTGGAAGAGAGCCCCGGAAAAGTGAAGAAAACATCAAAAGGAGGCCGAAATCCTTCATCTTGGAGGTCCTTGGAAGCTCTTCAATGGATATTGGGTTTTATCTTCTTTCATCTATTTTTCCATGTTGAGCTAGACATTAAATCTAGGACTTGATGTAGTTTTATTTGAACTATGTTTTGAATATTTTGTTGATTGTTAATTTAATTTCATTTTCAATTCATTTATGTTTCTCTATGCTTAATGCTTTTAATTTTTTTTAGCCAATGAGTTAGATGATTTTTAGATTGCGAATTTGATGCTCGGGAGAGATTGAATTCTTTATCTAGATTTGAGAAGCATAGTCTAGGTTGTTGTGAGACCGGGAGGAGACCAACGCTTAGATAATCAAATTAGGATTTAGGTTATTGTGAGGCCAGGAGGCGATCAATATTCCTACTTTCTAATTCTAAAGGCGAAGCTTAATTTGTGTTTGAATGTTCATTTCGAATAGGGATATTGTTTTGGGTATTTAAATACAATTTCTTATGAGGCACTTTCGGGAGAGGTTGCGAGATGATATTAGAGCCTTGATTAATGAATTGAATGGAATTGATTAGCGATTACATAATAGGATGAACATAGGAATAATAAAAAGCGAAATCAAGTCCCTAGACCATTTATGAGTAGATACTTTATTTTCTTATTTTCATATTTATTTTGTTTTATTTTCTTAATTCACTTTATTAGGTTGCCTAGATAAAGTTAAGGTACAATAATTGCGGTACTTAATGGCAATTCTAAACCCAATCCCTGTGGAGATGATACTCACTTACCTTATACTCAAAACTTGACACCATACGCTTGCGAAAATTTATTATACAAAATAAATTCGCATCAAGTTTTTGGCGCCGTTGCTGGGGATTGGAATTTGAAATTGTTGTTCATATTGTGAGTACATAACATGATTTTCATTTAGGCTTTTATTTTTCATTTTTAATCTTTTGTTTTATTTTTATTTTCTCTTCTTTTACGAGGTACTTGGAGATGGTTGATCGACAAGTCCTCTCAAGATTTTCTCAACGACATTTTGAGCCATTTGTTAGCGCTTGGGAGAGATACAAGGAGCTGCTCATTCAGTTTCCCCACCATGGTTTCCCGAGGGAGGTGCAACTGTGAATCCTCCTCGACGGGTTTGATGCCAAGAACAAGAACGTGGGTGGAAAGAGGAAATGGTACCACCTCTTTTCACCAACTAGCCGCGGATGAATCTTATTGGTTGTTGGAAGACATGGCCAATGTTCACTATCGGTATTGGAGGTATTCAACAAACCACCATGGTTTTGTGGATAGCTCCAACATTTCGGAGCCATGGCTTGACACTCCCCGTCGCCAAGTAGAGTCTTCTACCTCACTTGAAGACCTTGTCGCCCAATTTTCGGAGGAGACAAGACTTCGCATAGAGAAGTTAGAGAGGATGGAGGCGCTCGACCAACTTCACGAGGAAATGGAGACAACTCTAGCGGAGTTGTTTAGGTTGAAGCTACTTCCAAATGAATCGACTAACGCCATGAATAGGGAACCATAAGAGGAGGAATGGGAGTTCTTTGAAGATGACTCTTTGAGAGAGGAGACTCAACAATTGGTTAGTGAAGAATCTCAAGAACATGTCAATGAGTCTCAATCCTTGAGACCCCATTGTCGTGCCACCCCGGTTGAGAAATATCACATCTATGAAGACCCAATGTGGCCGGCAACTCCTCCACCATCTCGAGCGCCGTTCTTCCATGCCAACCAAGCGCATATGCCAACGCCGAGTCAAGTTGAGCAAACGGTCCGAAAACCACCAAACCTCGCCAAGCTTGAGGGTGTAAAGAATCAAGACCCATACGTTGTGTTGTATGACACGTACTATGGGCGAAAAGCCACTCTTTGACGAGTTGGCTAGGCATAGGAATAATTGAGCCTAAAGATGCAATTTATTGAGGAGAGCTCCGCCCTAACCCAAGTTTGTGCCATCATGCCCGGTGCATCATTGCCAACCATACTAGGAGGCGAGATTGTCTCGCCTCCCGGTCACGTGTTCTTATTCCTTGTTATTAATTTTGACGATTGTTTGATCCTGAGTTTGGAGGTGAGACACTTTGTGGTTGATTTTAGTGGATTCTGAGCATTACTTGTGATTTGGTTGTTATGACTTGTCTCCATTGAGTTGTGTTCGTTTGGCCATGTTTTTACTTGTTTTTTTTTAGGTTGTTTGAATAAATTGGGAGTTTTGTTGAGATGAAATGACTAGATAATAATGATGAGTATAGTCACTTGATGCTTTCTTAGGTCTTTCGAAATGTATCTCATTGAGATTCCTGTGTGCTTGACTCCATTGATTGAAATTCACTCTTGATTCTCTACTTTTGAGCACCATGAATCATGATCACTTGATCTTTCGAGCATTTGGGGAACATTTATGTGCATTAGGTAGACTTTGATATCTCATGAACACTAGAACCCATTTGAGTGAAACTTGAGGCGAAATTATTGGTTTAGTATCATTGGAGAGAAGATTAAGGCATTTTATTCGGATTGATTGGGACTTTGAAGCTTACCCTTGGAAAGAAAATTCATCATCTGTTTACCCCCCTTTGAGCCATATTGCTTATTTCATTCATCACCCATGTTTGTACATCCAAACCACCGAATACGTTTTCACTTCCTAAACCCATCACTACTAGGCATAATTGCATTAAATGATAAGATTGAGCGCAAGTGTGGGTTATGTTTGGGAAATCATTAGTGGATTGGCTTGTGATGTTTATCATTCTCAATTCAAAAAAAAAAATGAAAAAAAAAGAAAAAGAAGAAAAAAAAAATTATAAGAGTTAATCGGATGAGGAATTGAGTTACCATTCCATTTCTTTACAACATTGGGGACAATGTTGAATTTGAGTTTGGGGGTGTGGTCTTTATTTCTCAAATTTTTGTTTTTATTTATTTTTGGGTTCAATTGAAGGTGAATGTATGTTGAAAAGAGGAGTTGGTGAAATTTTTTCTTTTCTTTTCTTGGAAATCATGTGAGATACATGAGGTGTGATACATGCCTAGGGTGATTTGAGCCTAAAAATTCTAATCTCATCCACCTTTTACCCTAGCCATACATTACAACCCTCAAAATTCCTTTTGATCTTCAATGACAAGTGAACCTTTATTAGTGGAGAGTGACACGAAAAATGGGCCTATGGTAGTTCTTATTAAGATATCACTCATAGTCTCCTTGGCTCATAGGTCTATCCGGATTTTATTTGGTTGATTGAGATTGATTGTGCACACACTTACACTTTGAGAGTCTTGAGTGGAGTGAAATTGATGTTTGATGTTGAAATTCTAGATAATCTCAGTGTTTGCATTTCCTTTGAGCTTAGAGCATTATGTGACTTTGAAGATACATGCATAGTTGTTGACTCAACACAAAACTCACACTTCTTCGTTTGTCTTAGTACTTGATTCGTGTTTTCTTTTTCTTTTTTTTTCTTTTGCTTGAGGACAAGCAAATGTTTGAGTTTGGGGGTATTTGATGATGGGTATTTCTACCAACAAATCAAGTACTTTTAAGCTTGAATATTTGTAAGTTTTCGAGCATTTTTGTTAGTTTAATGTCTTTTGTGTGTTTTTTATAGGAGTTATAAATAAATGCGAACTTGAATGATTTTGCATGAAGCAAAGAAGGATATTTGCCCAACTTGTGAATCAATGGCAAGAGGAGGCAAAAGAGGATTTTAAGGCATAAAAGAGGAGGTTTGGAATGCAAGAAAGCGGGCTGCAGCGCACCATTTTGGGCTAGAGCGCGCAAAGGAATACAAAGAAGTCCAGAGAGCAAGCAAGGCGCAGGCTGCAGCGCACAAAAGTGGGCTGCAGTGCACCCAAACATGCCCAGCTCTAAAAATACGCAACAGCGCACAGAGGGGCTGCAGCGCCCCCAAACGTGCCCAAAGGCTGGACACGCGCTGCAGCATGCCAAAAGGGCCCAGGAATGTGTCCTCGCGACACAGCGCGCTTTCAGCCCCCGCGAGCAAAAATCCCTCTTCCAAAATGCGCCGCAGCTTTTTCACGTGGGCTGCAGTGAACTGAAACCCTAGCTCCGAAATGTTTCAGTATAAAAGGAAAGAGATGCCATTTTGGAAGAGAGCCCCGGAAAAGTGAAGAAAACATCAAAAGGAGGCCGAAATCCTTCATCTTGGAGGTCCTTGGAAGCTCTTCAATGGATATTGGGTTTTATCTTCTTTCATCTATTTTTCCATGTTGAGCTAGACATTAAATCTAGGACTTGATGTAGTTTTATTTGAACTATGTTTTGAATATTTTGTTGATTGTTAATTTAATTTCATTTTCAATTCATTTATGTTTCTCTATGCTTAATGCTTTTAATTTTTTAGCCAATGAGTTAGATGATTTTTAGATTGCGAATTTGATGCTCGGGAGAGATTGAATTCTTTATCTAGATTTGAGAAGCATAGTCTAGGTTGTTGTGAGACCGGGAGGAGACCAACGCTTAGATAATCAAATTAGGATTTAGGTTATTGTGAGGCCAGGAGGCGATCAATATTCCTACTTTCTAATTCTAAAGGCGAAGCTTAATTTGTGTTTGAATGTTCATTTCGAATAGGGATATTGTTTTGGGTATTTAAATACAATTTTTCTTATGAGGCACTCGGGAGAGGTTGCGAGATGATATTAGAGCCTTGATTAATGAATTGAATGGAATTGATTAGCGATTACATAATAGGATGAACATAGGAATAATAAAGCGAAATCAAGTCCCTAGACCATTTATGTGTAGATACTTTATTTTCTTATTTTCATATTTATTTTGTTTTATTTTCTTAATTCACTTTATTAGGTTGCCTAGATAAAGTTAAGGTACAATAATTGCGGTACTTAATGGCAATTCTAAACCCAATCCCTGTGGAGATGATACTCACTTACCTTATACTCAAAACTTGACACCGTACGCTTGCGAAAATTTATTATACAAAATAAATTCGCATCAAGTTTTTGGCGCCGTTGCTGGGGATTGGAATTTGAAATTGTTGTTCATATTGTGAGTACATAACATGATTTTCATTTAGGCTTTTATTTTTCATTTTTAATCTTTTGTTTTATTTTTATTTTCTCTTCTTTTACGAGGTACTTGGAGATGGTTGATCGACAAGTCCTCTCAAGATTTTCTCAACGACATTTTGAGCCATTTGTTAGCGCTTGGGAGAGATACAAGGAGCTGCTCATTCAGTTTCCCCACCATGGTTTCCCGAGGGAGGTGCAACTGTGAATCATCCTCGACGGGGTAGATGCCGCAACAAGAACGTGGGTGGAAAGAGGAAATGGTACCACATCTTTTCACCAACTATCCGCGGATGAATCTTATTGGTTGTTGGAAGACATGGCCAATGTTCACTATCGGTATTGGAGGTATTCAACAAACCACCATGGTTTTGTGGATAACTCCAACATTTCGGAGCCATGGCTTGACACTCCCCGTCGCCAAGCAGAGTCTTCTACCTCACTTGAAGACCTTGTCGCCCAATTTTCGGAGGAGACAAGACTTCGCATAGAGAAGTTAGAGACGATGGAGGCGCTCGACCAACTTCACGAGGAAATGGAGACAACTCTAGCGGAGTTGTTTAGGTTGAAGCTACTTCCAAATGAATCTACTAACGCCATGAATAGGGAACCATAAGAGGAGGAATGGGAGTTCTTTGAAGATGACTCTTTGAGAGAGGAGACTCAACAATTGGTTAGTGAAGAATCTCAAGAACATGTCAATGAGTCTCAATCCTTCGAGACCCCCATTGTCGTGACACCCCCGGTTGAGAAAGATCACATCTATGAAAACCCAATGTGGCCGGCAACTCCTCCACCATCTCGAGCGCCGTTCTTCCATGCCAACCAAGCGCATATGCCAGCGCCGAGTCAAGTTGAGCAAATGGTCTGAAAACTGCCAAATCTCGCCAAGCTTGAGGGTGTAAAGAATCAAGACCCATACGTTGTGTTGTATGACACGTACTATGGGCGAAAGCCACTCTTTGACGAGTTGGCTCGGCATAGTAATAATTGAGCCTAAAGATGTAATTTATTGTGGAGAGCTCCGCCCTAACCCAAGTTTATGCCATCATGCCCGGTGTATCATTGCCAACCATACTAGGAGGCGAGATTTTCTCGCCTCCCCAGTACGTGTTCTTATTCCCTTGTTATTAATTTTGACGATTGTTTGATCCTGAGTTTGGAGGTGAGACACTTTGTGGTTGATTTTAGTTGATTCTGAGCATTACTTGTGATTTGGTTGTTATGACTTGTCTCCATTGAGTTGTGTTCGTTTGGCCATATTTTTACTTGTTTTTTTTAGGTTGTTTGAATAAATTGGGACCTTTGTTGAGATGAAATGACTAGATAATAATGATGAGTATAGTCACTTGATGCTTTCTTAGGTCTTTCGAAATGTATCTCATTGAGATTCCTGTGTGCTTGACTCCATTGATTGAAATTCACTCTTGATTCTCTACTTTTGAGCACCATGAATCATGATCACTTGATCTTTTGAGCATTTGGAGAACATTTATGTGCATTAGGTAGACTTTGATATCTCATGAACACTAGAACCCATTTGAGTGAAACTTGAGGCGAAATTATTGGTTTAGTATCATTGGAGAGAAGATTAAGGCATTTTATTCGGATTGATTGGGACTTTGAAGCTTACCCTTGAATTGAAAATTCATCATCTGTTTAACCCCCTTTGAGCCATATTGCTTATTTCATTCATCACCCATGTTTTTACATCCAAATCACCAAATACGTTTTCACTTCCTAAACCCATCACTACTAGGCATAATTGCATTAAATGATAAGATTGAGAGCAAGTGTGGGTTATGTTTGGGAAATCATTAGTGGATTGGCTTGTGATGTTTTTCATTCTCAATTCAAAAAGAAAAATGAAAAAAAAAAAAGAAAAAGAAGAAAAAAAAATTATAAGAGTTAATCGGATGAGGAATTGAGTTACCATTCCATTTCTTTACAACATTGGGGACAATGTTGAGTTTGAGTTTGGGGGTGTGGTCTTTATTTCTCAAATTTTTGTTTTTATTTCTTTTTGGGTTCAATTGAAGGTGAATGTATGTTGAGAAGAGGAGTTGGTGAAATTTTTTCTCAAATATTGGGTTTTATCTTCTTTCATCTATTTTTCCATGTTGAGCTAGACATTAAATCTAGGACTTGATGTAGTTTTATTTGAACTATGTTTTGAATATTTTGTTGATTGTTAATTTAATTTCATTTTCAATTCATTTATGTTTCTCTATGCTTAATGCTTTTAATTTATTTGGCCAATGAGTTAGATGATTTTTAGATTGCGAATTTGATGCTCGGGAGAGATTGAAATCTTTATCTAGATTTGAGAAGCATAGTCTAGGTTGTTGTGAGACCGGGAGGAGATCAACGCTTAGATAATCAAATTAGGATTTAGGTCATTGTGAGGCCGGGAGGTGATCAATATTCCTACTTTCTAATTCTAAAGGTGAAGCTTAGTTTGTGTTTAAATGTTCATTTCGAATAGGGATATTTTTTTGGGTATTTAAATATAATTTCTTATGAGGCACTCGGGAGAGGTTACGAGATGATATTAGAGCCCTGATTAATGAATTGAATGGAATTGATTAGCGATTACATTGTAGGATGAACATAGGAATAATAAAGCGAAATCAAGTCCCTAGACCATTTATGTGTAGATACTTTATTTTCTTATTTTCATTTTTATTTTGTTTTATTTTCTTAATTCACTTTATTAGGTTGCCTAGATAAAGTTAAGTTACAATAATTACGGTACTTAATGGCAATTCTAAACCCAATCCCTGTGGAGACGATACTCACTTACCTTATACTCAAAACTGACACCGTACGCTTGCGGAAATTTATTATACAAAATAAATTCGCATCAAACGACTTCCAGATCAGTTAAGAATTTTTCAAGAGTCAGGTTGCTTTCTTTTGTTGCTTCACAAGCTGCTACACATTAACTCTTAATGATAAAATTAGCAATCACACTTTGCCAACAACCTTTCTTGTCATGATTCCTTCACCTAGTGTGAACACAGACTTGGATGTTGACTCTCAAAATCCACGTATGACTCATAGTCAAATTCTATGTATCCAGTGAAAGACAACTCTTTCACTGACTAAACTATCTTAGAGTTTCTTTATTTTCCTTATATAGTTAAGGATACGCTACATGGCTACCCAATGATCGAATCTTTAGTTCAACTAACAACGACTGACTACTCCTACTGAATATCATGTATTCGGGCTTGTAAAGAATAAGAACGTCTTCTTTTCTGTTGTTTGAAACATCTTGATTTTGATCAAATCCATAAGACTTAATAGCCTCATCAAACCTAATATTCCATAATCTAGAAGTTTGCTTCAATCCATAAATGGATCTCAACAGTTTGCAGACTTTCTGCTCTAGGCCTTTCTCTATGTAACCCTCTGGCCGATCGATATAGATGGTTCCCTCAAGATAGCCATTCAGAAAAAAGCTGTCTTGGCATCCATCTGCCATATCTCATATTCAAAATATGTTGTTATGGTTAAGAGTATTCGGATGGAGTTAAGCATGGCCTCCGGTGAGAGAGTTTCCTCATTGTCAACTCCCTCTTTGTGGGTGTCACCCTTAACCACTAGCCTTGCTTTATAAGTCTCTACGTTTTCATCCACTTATCTCTTCTCTTGAAGATCCACTAGCATCCAATGGGTTTTACCCTTTCGGGTAGATCTACAAGTTGCCAGACTGAGTTGGAGTACATGGACTCTAGCTCAAGTTTCATAGATGCTTGCCACTTTTTCTTATCAAAATCATCCATCGTAGCCTTAAAAGGCAACAGATCCTCCTTATCATCCTTAGTAGTGACAATCTATGCTTTCCCGGTATACCGGTCAGGTAACTTGCTTATCCTCCCACTACAATGAGGTGCCACAGGAGTTTGATTAGGAATCATTGTCATACTTTTTAGCATTTCAACAACTCTTGTCGGTAGTGGTCCAATCTCATTGGAAAGCAACTTTCCAGAATTGCTTTGCTTCTGGGCTTAAAAACTATCATATAGTCATACTCTAGAAACGTGGCATTTATCGATACAAATACCTTTGATTCTTATGACTATATAAAATAATCATTCTCGTGTTCCCATTGCATATCCCACAAAGATACATATTTATGATCTTGGTTCCAACTTCCTAGTCTATTGTTTCATCACATGAGCCAGACACCCCATATGTGAATATGCTTCAAAACTAGCTTTCGACCATTCCACAACTCTAGGGGTGTCTTTGGTACAGACTTAGATGGTACTAGATTCAAAATATACACGGTGGTTCTTAGGGCATAACCTTAGAATGACATTGGATGTGAAGAATAACTCAACATTGATCTTATCATGTAGAGCAAAGTCTGATTTTTCCTTTTAGCTACACCATTCTGTTATGGTGTACCGGGCGTAGTCAATTAGGATACCACACCTTCTTCAATCAAGATATCCTGAACCTCTTAGTCCAGGCATTCACCCCCTCAATCTAATTGAAGTGTCTTGATTGGTTTACCTAACTGTTTTTCAACTTCTGCTCGGAATTCTCTAAACTTTCTAAAAGTTTCAGATTTCTGTTGCATTAGGTAAACATAACCATATCTCGAATAATCATCAATAAAGACAATGAAATTTTTGTAACCTCCTTTATCTTGGATGTTTAACGGTCCACATACATCCAAATGTATTAGCTGAAGAGGTTCTGTGGCTCTTTCTCCTTTCGACATGGAATGCCTCTTGGTCATTTTGCCCTCTAGACAAGATTTACAAACGAGAAGCTTACTAACTTTTAGTTCGCATAAAGGACCATCCTTTACTAGTCTTTCAATCTTGTTTAGACTAATATGATCAAGTTTAAGATGCCACAGATATGTATTATTTATCGTGAGAGATCATTTGCTTCGTATTCTCAGGTTCGGCAACTTTTGAACTTTTCAATATTTCGCAGTGAGCCAGGCATTGATTTAAATGGTATAACCCATTTTTCAAATATCCAGAACATATATCAGAACCATTCTGAAAAATGTGGACTAGATTATTATTAAAGGCAATTGTTCAAATAATTTGGAATTAGAAATCAAATTTCTTTTTATGCTTGGAGGGAAATAAACATTGTTCACAACAAGATATTTCAAAAATTGAAGTCTAACTTCTCCCACTGCTTTTGTCAATATCCTCGCGGTATTCCCACTTTCATCATGTAGTCCCTGATGGCAAGTTCATTGTAAGAACTAATATTTTGCAAAGAAAACCAAACATGATTAGTTGCTTCCGAATCAACTATCCAGGAGGAGGAATCACCCTCTACTAAAGATGTTTCTAGAATTAGTAAATCTTATTTACTTTGATTCTTTTTCTTTATTTATGTAAAAACAATTTCCATTTAAGCGCTAAAACTTAATAAAGAAAACAAACATGAGTAGCAACTCCCGAATCTACTATCCAGGAATTAGGAATCACCCTTTTTACTAAACCTGTTTTTAGAACTAGCTAATCATATTTGCTTGAGTTCCTTTCTTTATTTTGGGATACAATTTCTTTGTAAGAACTAAGACTTAATAAAGAAAACAAACATGTGTAGCAACTCCCGAATCTACTATCCAGGAATAAGGAATCACCCTTTTTACTAAACATGTTAGCAAATCATATTTGCTTGATTCTTTTCCTTTATTTTAGTGGAAACAACTTTCGTTTTGTCTTTTAATCAGGGCTCTTATAGTATTTAGCCAACCCTTTTATTTTATGGATTTTCAGATACGGTATCTGATGACTGCATTATATCATAAGGTGTCTCCATGCCTTCATACTTCTTGTGAATTACCACGCACAACCCTAGCTAACAGTTACTACTGTGTTTTCGTTAAGGACAGGAGGACAATCCTCCATTTAGGACAAACTTATATTCATAACATGAGTGTAAGTTGTTTATGTTACTTTACAACTTCACATAGTTTATCTCTAGTCAGGGTTTCAGTTTTGTATAGTGAGATTATAGGATTTGACATATTGATGGAAATAAGTAGAATATTCATCTAATCAATTTATGTGTATGAATATCAAAACATGTGAATTTAGGCACAATTAAATATGATGCATGATGCACATGAAAAATACATAAATCATATTTTAATTTTAGGTGCCAAAGATAATCCAATTTACCACAAATAAAGCCTTTGGGTTGAGTTAGAATCCCATTCTAACTAAGGATTCTTGTGGTTCTGGAGGATCTAGCTACAGGAGAACCAGGAACGGAGAGCTTTCCCCCCTTTTACACCCGACTTTTTGGTCTTAAGAATGCTAGTTTTAAGAATGAGTGATTGCCCTTCTCTGACCTTTACTGCCCAACCTGAAAGTGGACAGCTAAAGCGTTCCACTTATTGAACAGGGTTCTATGGTCGGAAAAATTATTTGCAAATTGAACTGAGACTCCTCTCAGTTAGAAAATATAGTCAAAATATCTCATATTTTCATATTTATTAACTACCATTATTTTAGTCAAAATATAACCAACAAACTTTGATTATATCTTTATGAGTGTAAACCACCGTTTCAGATCCCATAGACTTAACTCCGGATTGCTACCTTTGGGTAGTCAATTCGAAAATACATCCTGAAATCCTATCTCCAGGAAGCCAGCCTTGTTATTGATTCGGCAAGAACACTCTCCTTTAGGAGGGCGATTCAATGTTGCTAATACGCGATATATTTTTATTGTAAACTTTGCTTAGAATAGCGTATGTGCTCGCAAGTGTACGAATCGCGAAGTAATAATGATCCGAAGATCGAGTATCGTCCTCTGGGATTGTTAACTAGGAAAGAGCTAAGTATTGCTATTAATCTAAATCAATTTTATCTAGACAATATAGAATAAGGGAATTAAAACCAAATTTAATAACGTAACTAATTAAAATATGCAATCAACGGATGCCAAAATGGATTGGATTGAAGGGATCTACGTGATAAAATGAGCTAGGGGGATTTGACTTCACCTAATTATGCTATATTTATCTAAATCATCACTTATTGATGTGTTACTTCCAATCTTAAATCATGGGTACTAAAATAATCTCACTCCCTCTCCCGAGTGCTAAGTGAAATAATATGCTAAATTAATTAAACTAATATCCCTATTAATTTAACCAATTATGCATTCATTAAGTTTTGCCCATATTCGATCTCCTAAGGTTATACTAGCCTCCCGACTTAATATCTCCTTAGGTTGCGTCTCTTAATTCTCAACGTATGTAATTAACTCTCCCGAGCCTAATTTCATACATCTAAGGTCTCTAATCTAATGGGTAATTAAATTAGAAATTAAGCACAAGAGGTACAAAAGATTTGAGTATAACACATTCAATAAGCAAACAGATTCTTAAAATAAAGCTTTCATTAAATTAGATCAAAACCCCCCTAGCATGAGGAGTTTAGCTATCCATGCTCAAAATCAAATACACAATTACAAAATACCAAAAATCCATAGTTAAAGTAGAAAATTAAATGATAATTCAAGAAATACAAAAGGGAGAAAGTAATGAAAAACTCCTGATGGATAATCTCCTCTGAAGCCTTCAAACTCCTTGAATCCCCTTGAAAATCTCCAGAAAAGTCCTTGATTCCAGCTGCTTTTTCTTTGGTTCTAGGGTTCTTGCCGTGTATACCTTTCAATCCTCTTCCTCTCAGTCCTCAATTTCTGCTCCCTTTTCCTTTTATATGATGCACAACTCTCCAAATTCGAGAAAAGCGCGCTGCAGCCCATGGGTGTGCCTTTAGCGCGTGTCATGTTGGGAGGTAGGGCTTCTGGTGCGGCGCCTAAAAAGCCTGACGTCTTGCTGTTGTGCGCGCCTCAGCAGTTTGGAATGCGCGGCGCCTAAAGCGGCGCGTGAACTGCGCGCGCGTCTCGTGGCTCTTGGATGCGGCGGCAAGCGCGCATTGAACTAACGCCTAAAGCGGCGGCGGCTGGGCGGTAGCGCGGCTGCGGCCTGCGTTGAGCCTGTAGCTCACTTGCTCCTGGATTGTTCTCTGGAGGACGCAGGCTATAGCTTGCTTCTTCGCTTGTTTGCAGCGCACAAATTGGAGATTTTCACAGACTTTTTATCTTTTTCACTTAATTTTCTCCACTTTGCAAATCCTACAAAATAGATTAACGCAAACGTAAAACTAATGACAAATTAACTGAAATATGCTCAAAAACTACAATAAATGATCGGGATAAATTGATGAAAAATCAACTTATCAAATACCCCCACACTTAAGCTTTTGCTAGTCCCGAGCAAAACAATGTAAACAGAAGAACAAGAATAACTAAAAAAAAAAAAAAAAAAAAAAACAAAAAAAACAAAAGGCTATGCTAGTAAATCTAAACCTAACACAAAATAAAATAAACAAAATACAAATAAAAAGTGAGTGTTCTACATATCCCGATGATCATTCTTTGGTCCTCAACATCCCCTAAAATCTCTGAGTTTTTATGCAAGGCAATCCCTTGTGATGTTCTAGAATTTCAACATGTTTGATGAACACAAAAACATTCAAGCCTCCCGCCTCACACTTAACCATTCGGAACCCGAATTCACTTATTCAACTACATGATTAAGTAACTCACAGCTTAGGATTCCATAGGCCCAACTCAGTTCCGCTCTCCACTAATGTAGGCTAAACGAGTCTTGGAGATCAAAAGGACTTTGCAATCTTGTAATGTTCGGCTAGGGCTAAAGGTGGTTGAGAGATGGACTTTTCGGCTCAAAAGCTCTAGACATATAGCTTTTCGACCTCAAGCTCACAATTGGAGTTCCCAACACCCCCACACTTGAATTATTCTCACAATAACCACTTTTGTACAAGCACCAAAACAGAGAGCTTAATAGAAACAAAATAAAATTCTTTTTTTTTTCTCTTTTTTTTCATTTTTTTTTTATTATTATTATTTTTTTCTTTTTTTTTTTCTTTCTTTTTCTTAAGCAAACAAAAAAAAATGAGTACTTTTATACAGCTTTCCCCCTAAGCAAAATCACCCCCTCAGGTTTGTAGCACATGAGGAAGCTCTGTGCTCCTTCAGCTCAATGTGGACCAAAACTCACTAAATATGCCTAGAGTCAAAAAAGGAAGGAAAAATGATATTTATTGTAATAGGTGAGTGTTGTATAAATGTGGGTAAAGCAAAAAATCAGGCTAAGGCTCAAAGGGACATTCAAGGGTTATAATCCAAAAGGTAGGCATAGAAAGGCTCAATCGATCCAAAAGAATGCCTAAATCATTTCTCCACTTGACTAGCTAGCCTAGGATTTCATCTCGAGTTTCCCTAAGTTGAGTTCTAGAATCCTTAATGTACCATGAACTTGATTAATTGAATAATTTTCCTCTAGGTCCCTAAATGGTTAGTGATAAGGTCTTTTCTTGCGAGAACTAGAGTGTTTCATGCTTACCAATTGTCAAGCACACAAATTCACAAACGACACATTGCACAAAAACTCGGGAAAATCAAGAGATAATATCATCATTGGTTCGTTGATCACCGGGAGTAGAAAAACAACTCACTAAAAAAAAAAAAAAAACACAAAAACTAACAACACAAACTGAATAACAAGTATTGATACAATACTATAATTCCCCCCCACTTACATATTACATTGTCCTCAATGTTAATGAATTAAAACAGACAATGAAAATGTAATTGAAGAATACGGGAGGCGAGATATGACTCTAGCCTCCTAAGGGTGGTCGTCATCCATGTCGTGTGGAGGTGGCGGTGGCTAAGCGGCCTGCTGCTGCGAATTCTGGACTACGGTTCTTTCTGCTGGAAGTCCGGCCAATAAGTACTCGGATGTGCGCGGGAAAGGAGGGACATGGGGATAGCTGCCGACAGCCGAGACCGCATCAATGCGATGCAGGCGGGTGCTTGCTCCAATGATGCCAAGCAAGCGGTGTGGTGCTCCGCCAACTCAATGATCAGCTTCCTGGTCAAGCCGAACTGACTCTGGAGATCGACAATCTGCTCCTCATGCCGATCAACCCGGCTAGGTAAGACCTCGCGAGACGCAGGGGTTGTCCGCTTCCGCTTTGGCTGTGGAGGCTGCGATGGTCCTGCACCTCCCTCGTGCTCTGAGCACGCCCGGCCGAGAGCTATCCGCATGATGCTGTTTAGATCAAAAGCCCGAATGGGCTTCTCAAGGTGAGCATCCGGCAAGGGCACTCCAAATGCTCGAAAAAAAGCTCATCGGCAACAACGGAATGGGAGGCTAATCTTTTTTTCTGCAGGGGCATTGTGAATACCGGCTGATGATAGCCCCATTCAAGGGCTCTCCCTCTCGATTGCCCGGAAGATCAAAGCCCTATCTTTTGTAACCTCCGATATGTGGGTCGAAGGAATAAGCCTTGAGCATACAAAATGGAACCACACCTTGGTGTAGTTCGCCAAATATCGAGCCTCAAAGGCGGATTCGGTGTTTTGCTTTATTGTCCACCTCGCAGGCCCGTCGCAAAGGGCTTCCAAGATTTCCTGGATCTCGGTGCGCAAGTCTTGTTCTTGATCGAATTGACGGTGGGAATGCCAAAGTGATTGTTAATCGTCTCGGCATCAAATTTGATCACACGCCCCCTCACCTTGGTCTTGTTCCTGGTACACTTTTTCGCGTTCGCGAAGAGAGTAGTGGACCCCGCTGCAGGCTCAGAACAAAATTTTTCCCAGCCCCTGCCCCTAATAACATTCATGATGCCCGGCAGTAATTTGCCATTTCTTATGTCGAAACCCCTTTCCCGAATGCAGGCACGGGTCTCATTGTGTTGTTCATATTGTTCCTGCGCGTCCTTTGACACAAAACGAACAATATCATACTCGGGAGGAGGCACTGCTGGGTTAGGGGATTCTAAAGTGGCAGGGGCGGGTGGGCGGTTGCTAGAGCTCGCCCTAAACTTCATCCGATTGGCAGTTGCCTTCCGCGGCATTTTTTTTTTTTAAACCGGCAGCCCAAAGTCCACTAAACAAATGCCCCTCAAGTTTCACTCAAAAAACCGATTCTTCCTTCTTTTTTTTTCACTCTGAACGTCCAATCTCCAAAAATAAATTCGGGAGAGTTTCCCCTAAAAATCTAGTGTTTTCCGTGCTCAAAATTATAAGTTCACAAGTGCTCGAACTCCCTAGAGAATTCGAGGCCTAGAAAAATCCAAATTTGAGGAAAAACGCAGAAGAAACACTTACTTGATGCCGTGAAGAAGTGAGAGAAATTCAGACGAAAAGCATCAAGATCTCCACTAGATTCGCTGCCAAAGTGAGAGGATTAGGTGATTGAAGATGAAGAGTGAAATTTTGGGAGAATTTTAGAGAATTTCAGAGTATTTTTGGCGAGAAAAAGGGTGGGTTTGTTGAAATTTTTCGAAGAGGCGGAAATGGGGCTAGGGTTTCCAATTGAAAAATTCCTAATTGGCTACAACATGACATACACACGTCTGCTCTTCGCGGGCCCAGTAATAAAAATTTCTCTCCTGGCGAAATGCGCGCGCTTTGCCGCCACTTTTCACGCTGCACAGCGCGCCTTGAAAATGCGAGATGCGCGGCTGCAAGATGAATACGCCACCTGCAGCCCGCGCTTTTTTGTCTCGGTTTTTTTTTTTTTATCTGGCGCTTAAGCGCGCTATTTTTTATTGCGGCACGCATCTTGAAATGAGATGCGCGCTGCAGCTATGAATCTTGTGCCAACTGCAGCTGCATCTTTTCATTCTCGGGTTCTTCTTTTTTTTTTTTTTTTTTTTTTTTGATGATGCGCGCTTAGGCACGCTAATTTCTCACGCTGCAGCCTGCGCCCTTTTCTTCCTCGGGTTTTCATCTTAACACAGGTCTGATTCAACACTTTCCCCTGGAAATCTGCCTCTCGAAATTTTCTAACTTCCAATGACCTGCAATCAACCACACATATTTTTTTTTTAACAACACTTGCTATCAAATTGTACTAGAAAAAAAAAAAAAAAAACTAATAACACCCAAACATCTACAAAATAACTCAATGTTAAACAAGTCAAATAAAATTAAACTAAAATCAAAAACAAGTAAAGGGATAGAAACTTAGGTTGCCTCCCAAGAAGCGCTTGATTTAACGTCCCTAGCTGGACATGAACACGACTTCATCCTCCTGGTTCTAGCTCGATAGTACCGAATGAGGTCACACGCTTGATATTAAATGGTCCAGACCATCTTGACTCCACTTTTTCGGGGGAGAGCTTCAATTGAGGGTTGAAAAGCAGGACGCGTTGACCCGGAGTGAGATCTTGCCATGAGGTTCACTGGTCGTCCTTCTTCTTGACTTTCTTTTTGGCCACCAATTTTTCATTGTTCAACTTTTTCAGGGTTAGGGAATTGGTAGGACCATTCCCAAAAGAATCTTTCGGCGCAACTTCTTGATTGAACTCCTTGATACAAGATTTCACTTCCTCCACTCGGTTGCAAGTTGGATTTTCATGTGGAGACCGCTTGGGATTTAAGATGTTGAAGATGGCTTTCTCCTCATTGACCCTTAGAGTCAAGTTCCCACTGTGTACATCTACTAAAGCCCTTCCGGTAGCGAGGAAAGGCCTTCCAAGGATAATGGGGATTTCTTGATCTTCTTCCATGTCCAAAACAACAAAATCCACTGGGAAGATGAACTTATCCACCTTTACCAGTACATCTTCTATGATTCCCCATGGGTAAGTAATGGACCTATCCGCCATTTGCAGCGATATGGTTGTATGGGTCACCTCTCCAAGCCCAAGCTTTCGGAACACCGACAAAGGCATGAGATTTATGCTTGCCCCTAGGTCGCAAAGAGCTCTCTCAAAAGTTGACCCTCCAATTGTACATGGAATGGTGAAACTACCGGGGTCTTTGAGCTTTTTATGGTAGCTTCCGTTGGAGGATTGCACTACACTCCTCCGTGAGTTTGACGGTCTCATAATCCTCCAATTTCCGCTTCCTTGCCATTATATCTTTCATGAATTTCACGTAGTTCGGCATTTGCTCAAGGGCGTCTGCAAATGGAATATTAATTTGGATCTTTTTGAAGATATCCAAAAACTTTGAAAATTGATCATCCATCTTCTTCTTTTGAAATCTTTGGGGGAATGGGAGCTTTGGTTGAAAGGTAGGAGGATTGTCCGGAAAAGAAATTGACCCTGGATTCACTTTGGGTGCTTCCTCCTTTTTCTCCTCATCACTATTCTTCTTCACAAGCTCTTCCACCGGTGTGGTGTTCTCTTCAACAACTTTCTTATTTTGAGGAATGGGGCTTTCAACTTCCCTTCCACTTCTCAAGGTGACTGCGTTACATTGCTCCTTGGGGTTTTTCACAGTGTCACTAGGAAAGTTCCCGGATGATAAACTCTTCATTGAATCGGCAAGTTGGCCAATCTGTGTCTCCATAGTCTTCATAGTAGCGCTCATGTTTGTGCAATGAGTCTCGATACTATCAAGTCTAGCCTCATCTTTGTTGAACCGCCCCCTGGTTTCTACAATGAATGTGCTCAATAAGTCTTCTATCGACGGCTTGCTTTGAGATAACGGCTGGCTAAACCCTGGAGGAGGTTGCAACACATTCTTGTTGTTGCCATATGAAAAGTTTTCATGGTTTCGGAGCCCTGGGTGATAGTGCGTTGGCAGGTTCCTCGGCATGTTATTGCTTCGGTAGTTGAAGTCTCTGTTGTTCACATATTGCACCTGTTCAAGTCATTTGCTTTCACCCCCATAGGGGCGTACACTGTGACCACAATTTGCTGCCTTACTAAATGATGCTTCCCTCGTGGTTAGCTCGGATACCTTGTTGGTTAGAGTGATACTTGTCTTTGAAAAGGGCTACCAACGGGTCAACCTCATGCATACCTGCAGCTCTCTTCACACTTGACCGCTCACTCGGCCATTGGGCATTGTTGGAGGCCATCTCCTCCAAGTAATAATTCGGCCTCCTCGTGGGTCTTGGACAGCATCGTCCCACTGGCTGCCGCATCAACAATCGTCTGGTTTGTCCATTCGGACCATTATAGAAGATCCGGATTTGGAACCAGTCCTGGTATCCATCTTTGCGGACATTTTCCGATCAACTCCTTAAAAGCGCTCCCAGGCCTCATAGAGGGCTCAAAGTCCAAATTGTCTAAAGCTGTGCAATCTCGCTCCTCGGATGAGCGGTCTTTGATGGAGGGAAGAACTTGGTAAGAAACTTCTGCGCCAAATCTTCCCACGTGTCTATACTACCCGCTTGAACGATTGGAGCCAACCCCTCGCCTTGTCCCTAAGTGAAAAAGGAACAGGCGCATTACGATAATGTCTGGTCCACACCATTCATCTTGATGGTGTCACGGATCTCTAGGAACATTGCTAGATGCACATTGGGGTCTTCACAAGGCAACCCCCATATTGGTTCTCTTTGAACCATATTTATTAACGCAGGCTTCGGTTCAAAATTGTTCGCATTAATCGTGCGCACTTTGATGCCCGAATAATTCTCATTAACCACAGCCTGAAGTAATCTCTCAAAGCTCTTGGTTGGTTGTTGTTATTACCCTCTTGCCATTGCTCGGTTTACATTCAAATGTTCCCTTCTTAATCTTGAAATAGTTCTCTCAATTTCGGGTCCAAAGGGACCATCTCCAAGCTACGGACTCGGCGCATAAAACCGCAACCAACAGGATAGATGAAAGAAATTTAATTAACAAAAATTAAATCAATAAAATACAGAAAAAGGTCTAAATTAAAATCGATCTATTTCACAGCAATATTAACTTAAATCCTAAGTTGCCAATCCCCGGCAACGGCGCCAAAAACTTGATACGCGATATATTTTTATTGTAAACTTTGCTTAGAATAGCGTATGTGCTCGCAAGTGTACGAATCGCGAAGTAATAATGATCCGAAGATCGAGTATCGTCCTCTGGGATTGTTAACTAGGAAAGAGCTAAGTATTGCTATTAATCTAAATCAATTTTATCTAGACAATATAGAATAAGGGAATTAAAACCAAATTTAATAACATAACTAATTAAAATATGCAATCAACGGATGCCAAAATGGATTGGATTGAAGGGATCTCTGTGATAAAATGAGCTAGGGGATTTGACTTCACCTAATTATGCTATATTTATCTAAATCATCACTTATTGATGTGTTACTTCCAATCTTAAATCATGGGTACTAAAATAATCTCACTCCCTCTCTCGAAAAGCTAAGTGAAATAATATGCTAAATTAATTAAACTAATATCCCTATTAATTTAACCAATTATGCATTCATTAAGTTTTGCCCATATTCGATCTCCTAAGGTTATACTAGCCTCCCGACTTAATATCTCCTTAGGTTGCGTCTCTTAATTCTCAACGTATGTAATTAACTCTCCCGAGCCTAATTTCATACATCTAAGGTCTCTAATCTAATGGGTAATTAAATTAGAAATTAAGCACAAGAGATACAAAAGATTTGAGTATAACACATTCAATAAGCAAACAGATTCTTAAAATAAAGCTTTCATTAAATTAGATCAAAACCCCCCCCTAGCGTGAGGAGTTTAGCTATCCATGCTCAAAATCAAATACACAATTACAAAATACCAAAAATCCATAGTTAAAGCAGAAAATTAAATGATAATTCAAGAAATACAAAAGGGAGAAAGTAATGAAAAACTCCTGATGGATAATCTCCTCTGAAGCCTTCAAACTCCTTGAATCCCCTTGAAAATCTCCAGAAAAGTCCTTGATTCCAGCTGCTTTTTCTTTGGTTCTAGGGTTCTTGCCGTGTCTGCTTTCAATCCTCTTCCTCTCCGTCCTCAATTTCTGCTCCCTTTTCCTTTTATATGATGCACAACTCTCCAAATTCGAGAAAGGCGCGCTGCAGCCCATGGGTGTGCACTGCAGCGCGCGTCATGTTAGGAGGTAGGGCTTCCAGGTGCGCGCCTAAGCGCACGGACGTGCGCTTCAGCGCGTGCCTCAACCAATTTGGAGATGATGCGCCCTAGCGGCGCATTGACTTAAGTGCGCGTCTCATTGGCTCTTGGATGCGGCGCTTAGCGCGCATTGAACTGTGCCTAAGCGCGCGCGGCTGTGGCGGCGCGCTGCAGCGCTGCGTTGGTGCCTTTGCACCTGTAGCTCACTTGCTCCCTGGATTGTTCTCTGGAGGGCGGGCTGTAGCTTGCTTCTCGTCTTGTTGCAGCAAATGCCACAAATTGGAGATTTTCACGGACTTTTTATCTTTTTCACTTAATTTTCTCCACTTTGCAAATCCTACAAAATAGATTAACGCAAACGTAAAACTAATGACAAATTAACTGAAATATGCTCAAAAACTACAATAAATGATGGGGATAAATTGATGAAAAATCAACTTATCAGTTGCCGTAAAGCCCCTCTCCGGATCTCACGGTGTTGCGCTAACGGTGGAGACCAGTGGGTCGTATTGTCATACAACCCTCTCCCACTCATTATTTTGCAAATATATATTTTATTTGAAAATCATCTCATGTTTTTCCAATCTCGATAAATAAACAATTTATTTTTTGGATATGTGAAATCCTAAAATTTAACTCTTAAATTCAACTTCACATATAACATTATTTTGCAAATCAATTTTGCAACTTAAATCAATTTAATCATATTAAATCGATTTTAGCGCATGGTTCTTATTTTTTTATTTTATCCTTTTAAAACTCTTTTAAATAAATAAATAAATAATAATAAATGCGCATATATGCATGACATGTTATAAAACAAATGAGTAGGCACACTATATCTATATGGCATGTTATATGCATAGACATATAAAATATAATTATTAACATAAAATATAAATATATGCAACTGGCAATTGAGATGGATTTGATCGGGTCCCATGGAAATTATAAATCACAACCAAATCGAATAAATAAATAATTACAATAATTATTTTCTTCCGTTACATCAAAGGGCCTTCAATTCTTGAACTCTTCATTCTTTGGCTTCGTTCTTCGTCTTCGGGTTGGATTTCACCTTCTTCAGGGTCCGAAACTCTTACGGGTCTGTTAGCACGCATTATGAGGGTTTTGAAAACCCTTGGGCCTGTTTGGGGGCCCATTGACCATGTCTGGTGTGCTAGCCGCTCGTTGGGGGGGCGCTGGTCGCGCGCTGGATGCGCGCTGGGCGCTCTCTGTGCACGCGCTGGGCACGCTGGCCGCGCTGGCCGCGCGCTAGGCGTGCACTAGGGTGCACCCTAGCCGCGCACTGGGGCGTGCCCTGGCTGTACGCTGGTGCACGCTGGGCGCGCGCTGGGGCGCGCCTTGGCCTTCTTTCTGGGTGATTTTTCTAGGCAGTTTCTGGGCATCTTCAAAGGCTTCAAACCTTATCTTGAAGTCCTCCTTTTGATTCAAAATCAAAACCCTAAACCTACCCAAAACCTAGAATTACAATAATTCTAATCCCGAATGAAATTACAAATAATTTAACTTGAACGAATTTAATGCGATCCATGGAACCATATAATTAACAACCAAATCCATCATCCATACATTCATCATCATGAATCAAATATAAACATCCATAAATGCAAGTGCCTACCCATCACATGCATACATAATTAAATATCACATATTTAATATTGATTATCAAATAATCGGAGCATAAATTAATATAGTCTATAGACCGCTCTGATACCAATTGTTGGTAGCTGAATCGAATTCGGATACAGAAGCGTGGGGGGGAGGCGGGTCGTGTATAACAAAAATTTTCATAAAACCTTTGAGATACTCGATAGATTATATTAATTTATGCACGAATAAATTAATCTCATTAATTCATTTATTAAGAACTCAATTAGGAAAAATACCTGGAGGCCGATTTGGTTGATAACTTGAGTTCTTTGACCTCGAAAAATCCTTGCTCCAAAGCTTTGTGTTTAGAAAACCATTGTTTTCCACATCAATTCCTAGCTAGAATCCACGAAGACGTGTGTGTGGGCACACATGAGACAAAATGGGTTACAATAAACACACAAATTTCCACAAACACCAACGCATGCACGATGTGGAATTTTTAAAGAAAAATTTTTTCCTTCCTCTCTACAAGGAGAATTTCGGCCAGCCTTAACAATTAGGGCTGAAAAATTGTAATCACAATTTTCTATCATTCTCATATTTAACGAGTAGAAGTCAAACTTCAAAAAGGAATCAAATCTCTATCTCTAAGATAAAGCTTGTTAATTATCTCCTATTTGAATTTGGAACAAAATCTCCTCTTATCCTTATCCATTGTGGCCGGCCACCTTAGGGGATCTTCATCTCTGTGTGGCGCCAATTTGCAAATAGGAAAGGAAGAGAAAATCATCCTTTATCCTGTAGTCCAATTTTGACTCAAATTCAAATTCCAATTTAACTTAAATTAATTTGAATTCTAAATTGAACAACTTATCAAATAAGTTTAAATGGATAAATCTAGATGTGTTCAAATTCAAATTTAAATAATCACATTATTTAAATAATAATTAATTCTCAATTAATTATTTTTGAGTGTTTAATTTTAGAATTCCGTAATTCTAAAATTCCCATTTCGCCTTTTGTGTCTGGTAGAATTACTAGGACGACGCGGGGACTAATGGACCTATAATCCTGACCTCCAATAAAATTAGTAACCAATTAAACACTTTAATTAATTAATTAATTCTATTAATTCCAATAGTTATTCCACTATAAACTTGGAATTGCACTCTCGAAATTATAGATATAAATTACTTCTAAACTGTGAAGTGTCCATTTGATACAGTTATTGCATATAGATCAATCCTCTATAAATAATTCATAATTAGAGTCAGGTAGAATCCGTTAACCTCTCTAATTATATCTTTACCCTTGAGTACCATTGATTCTCTAATGGACAATGATTCATAAAACACATTCATGAATCGAAGCTCCTACTGGTCCAAATATCGAATCAACACTCAAGAGAATTATTTATCTGCTTCTTTCTTAAGAAGGAATGGATTCCATCTCGTATAATAACATTCTTGGCTACCTACTTCATCATGTCTCCAAAATACAAGGAATAGGATTCAGGATCTCAGAATCCATACCGAGTAAATCAAAAGACATAAATCCATAAATAGGAGTTTGTTAAGAACTCATGATTAAGATCATCCTATATATGACCATCGGTAGACTCAATTAGAATTTCTATGCTTAACGGAAATTATTAGAAATTCATATTTTGTCTGTGTCCTTGTACCACATAATTTCATTATGTGAAATACACTCATTCAATATCTCTCCATATTAACTATGCGGATAACACCGTTCCATTCTAAATAGAAATGACATGTATTAATAATGTTTTAATTAAAGATTCCGAACTTTAATTAAATTCATTATGAACATTGCTTTTTGATTATTATCCTTAAACATTATCCTCTTATATATAATACTTATATACAATATTTAAGGTTACATAAATAATCATGGAATTTTCATTGATATTCATAAAATATTCACAAATATATACACATAAAATTGATGAATAAACTCTTTTGTTAAATAAATAATAAATATCCTATTACATCTTATGCTTCTAGGACACCATTCCCAACAGGAAGGATGTGCATAATGTTGTGTTAAACCCACAAGTGAGTAAACATGTGAATATTAAATGGAAAAGAGTTGAAAGACATCAATTCTAAGGTTTTAGAAACAATCGAAATGAAAAATGGATTGAAAAAGGGGTTCGGAAGGCCGAATCGCGTAAATTGGGGTTTCGACTGATATAAGTGGACCGAGTCAAAATTTGTCAACCAAAAGTCAACCAAAACGTTGCCCTTGAATTGTTATTCAAGAATGTCCAAAGTTGACCAACTATCTGAAAAACGCAAATAAAACGCACACTGGATAGGAAATTAAGCTGAACCAAAATAGGATAATTATTAAATGATCAATGGTTAAGATTAAAAGTAACAACAGAATGGATGGAGGAGATTTTGACATGTGGAAAGAGAGATGAAGGAATGGCCGGCCAACTTGGTGAAGAAGGAATGGGATATTTTGGTAAATTTTGCAAAATGGTCATTGAAAAACTCAAAATTTACAACTTGAACCCTTGCCTTTTTGGGTGGTCGGTTTATTAATGAAGAAACACAAGGAAATGGTCATTTTTCATGCACAAGAACAAAGAGTGACCAGCCAAGAGAGAAAGAAAGAAAAAATTCACCAAAGCGAGGAAAAGTGTGATTTAAGTAGAAATCGACAAAATTATCAAGAAATAGCATCACTGGAGTTTGTTCTTCATTCTTTTAAGGTGAGATTTTAGTTTTTCCTCTCCTTTTTCTTACCTTGGCCGAATGGTTTGGATGTGGTAGAGAGCATGGAGAAATTTTACTAAGTTGATGATTGAATTTCAATTGATGAAGGAATTGAAAGATTAGTGATTAAAGGATGAATTTTTTGTTGTTAGATTATGTTTCTAGCAACTTTTAGATATGAAAATCTTTGCGAGAAATTGGATGGAACCCTAGAGTATGGTTGCTAAGTTGATTAAATTGTGTAAGAAAGATTGTTAGTTATGAGTAGAAGATGAAGTAACTGATAAAACGAGCTAAGGATAGCTCGGAAAACACAAAAAATAAGGTGAAACTCTGTCGAAATTTAGTTTGAGAATTTGAAGTTAAACCTAGTTTTAGTTATAGAATTTGAGGATAAACTTGGTTTTAGTTCTACATAGAAGCTTTAACTATTTTCTTAGAAAACACTGCATAATTGTTAAAACAGTTTTGACGTTGAACATAGGAGTTCGTTGAAGAACTCAAAGTATAATCTCAAGAAAGTATGTTGATTTCAGACTTTGCTAATAAAAAGTAAGGTTATCAAGATTTAATAAACCTAATCTTTAAATTAGAAACAAGGTTTTATAATCCTTTAAGATAGGAAAAGAGAAATCAAGCTATAAATAGAGAAGTTAGACTTTCTTACAAGATTGCTAAAATAGAATAGTAAGTGATAGTTCATCTCACATTCTTAGTGGGTGTTTATTTTCAGAAATAAGAAAGAAAGAGAACAAAATCTTTGGCAAATAGAGGATTTCATTTCTTAAAATAGGTAAGTAGGAATCTCACCTACAGTCTAAATAGATTTTAAAATAAATAGTACACATGAATTATATGTGTTATAGTACATTTCATGTTATAGTATGCTATGCAATATCATATTGCATACACCTTAATAATTCAAGAGGAACTTATAAGAATTATCTCAGTTGAGTGTTGTACCAGCCTCCTAGTTGAGAGGTAATCCAGCTTTAGAACCTCCTAGTTGAGAGGTAATTCAGAGCCTCCTAGATGAGAGGTACTCTAGCCCAAGTGAGGCATTCAGTTCAATTTTAATTACGGAGTCGATGGGGGCCTTATGAACCTTCACCTCTTGTATATCATGTGCAATGGTATGAGCACTCGAGCCCATCAATAAGAAAGATAGGACTAGATAATAAATCTATGATAAGAAATCATAACTCAGCATAATCAGTTCATGCATATCATTCATGTGAACTTTCAGTTATTTTACGAGTAATAGTTCCTATTTACTGACCGAATGCTCACTCTAGAGTATTTATACTGTAGGTAAGCAACCTGCACATAATGCTTGATGGACTGATGGTGAGGTAACGGATGAGTGGAGTGGAGGTCAGGAAATGGATACCGCACGCAATTATTTCCGCAATAGTTTAAAGTTTTAAATAGATTTTGTCAAATATGTCTATGAACCTGGGTTTTGGAAGTTTGTAGTATGATTGTTAAGTTTGTGTAAGCTAGCAGGTTTTGAGATGCAAAAATATACCTATGTGTAAATTTAATCTTTAGAAAATGTATTGTATTTGAAGTATAAACACTTTGATGTGTTCAAAAGTGGAAACCCGAATTTATATTGTTACAGTAAGTTTAAAAAAAATTATATAGTTTTTAAGAGAAAGAAACTTATGCTCAGAATGTTACAGCATTTATTATAGTCATTTGTTTTAGAATGTTACAGCATTCGCTATAGCATTTTTTTTTAAATGCTACAACATTCTATATAGCATTTTAAAAAAAAATGTCCCTCAAATTTTGGAGAGTTTCAGAAAGTATATGTTAAAGTTAGTTTTAGTAACGGCAACTTAGCAGGGTCATTACACTCGTGACCACCACATAGTACATATCCTTAATTACCCTGATATACCTCACATGCACTCCTCTCTTTTCTAGCACCTTCCATAAAACTTCCTTTGGTACCCTATCATATGCTTTTTCTAAATCTATAAAGATTATTTGTAGGTCCATCTTGGCTTCTCTGTACCTTTTCATCAGCATCGTAAGAAGAAAAATCACTTTCGTGATTGATCTGCCTAGCATGAAGCCAAATTAGTTACCTGAGATGGTAGTTGTTGTTGGGATAGGTGTCCTTAAAGCATGAGATGTAATAAGGATGTTTTATTATTTGATTATTAAAATAGTTTATTCATTATTTATGTGCATGTATTATTGAATACTTGTATGAATATCATTGAAAATTTCTCGATTATTTATGTAACCTTAAATATTGTATATAAGTGTTATATACGAGATGATAATATTTAAAGATAATAATCGAAATGATGTTCGTAATGAATTTAATTAAAGTTTTAGAATCTTTACTTAAAACATTACTAATACATATCATTCCCATTAAGAATGGAATGATGTTATCCGCATCATTAATATAGAGTGATATTGAATGAGTGTATTATGAATAATGAGATTAATTAATTGCAAGATAAGATGAATTGTCAAAATGTTATTTCACTCGTGAATAATTAATTATATATTAAGTAATGTGATTATTTAATTATTGTGTCACATTGTGGTGAGACTGCATGGGATGTGTGTCATTGGAAAAAATCTCAACGGGATTTTAGTTGCTTGCTCTCCAAGTAATCCGGTTTACTTATTCGACAAGTTTTTCCAATTAAATTCAATAAGGAAAGTAAGATGTTACTTTATTTGAAATTGAATTTAAGCTAAAATTAGAAGCTCGATTAGGAATGAATTTTCTCCTTCCTTTCTAGGAGATGGCCGGCCAAACCTATAGCAAAAAGGAAGCAATTTTTGTTTCCAAAAGAAAAAGGAAAACTATATTTTTAATGAGATTAAAAATATAGTAGTTGTCAATTTCTATTTTTCTTTGTCTACAAGCAAAGGCTTCTCCTAATTTTCTATAAATAGGAGACAATAGAAATTAGAGAAGGTTGATTGATTTTCTCCCAATTACCCTAGGTTGGCCGAATTTCTCGAGAGAGAAAAGAGAAGAAAAGTTCTTCCAATTTTCTCAATTCTTTCACATACTTGCGTTGATAATGAAAGGATAGAAAATAAGCGAGTGATTGTTCCGATAGTTATACCTTGAGCCCACACTTATCGTCTTGCAAAATCAAGGAGTAGATGAGGAAAACTTAGGTGTTCTAAGAAAGCTTCTGGAGCAAGGAACGTTCGTTGGCCAAAGACCTCAAGTTATCTTCCTAATCGTTGCAATGTATCTTTTCTTACATATTAATAAGATTAATTTATTTTTCATAAATTAATATAATCTATAGCGTATTCAAAAGGTTTTGTGAAAAATTTTTTTGTTATACACAATCCGCACTACCACGCTTTCGCACCACGAAAATGTTTCTAAAACCAACAGTTGTGGCCCTTAATCTCTTTTCAATAATTCTCCCTCAAAGTTTTATAATGTGGCTTATTAATTTTATGCCCCCTATAATTGTTAGAATTTAGCACATCTCCTTTATTCTTGAAGATGGAAACAAGAATAATTTTTCTACGCGCATCAGGCATATGATTCTTCTTTAGTATCTCATTAAAAAGCTTAGTGACCCACACAATTCCAACATCTTCTAATGCCATCAAAACCTCTATTGGAATATCATTTGGCCCACTGCCATCCCTTTTTTCATTTTTCGTAGTGCAGTTTTAACTTCTGAGAGTCTAATTCTTCTTGTATACATCACATTAGATTCTCCTAGTGACCTAAGATCGTCAAACTCTATCGCATGATCATCATTATAAAGTTTTTCAAAGTAACTCCTTCACATTTCCCTAATGTTTTCATCTTTTGTCAGAACTTGATCCTATCATTCTTAATACACCTCATTTGATTTAGGTCCCGACACTTCTTTTCTCTTATCCTAACAAGTTTATTTATATCTTTTCTCCTTCTCTAATCTAAAATTTTCTATATACCTCATAAAAGTAGAACGAGTCTTATTAACTGCTCGCTTAATTTTTTTTCTTCATTTTTTTATACTTGTTAAAAATTTTAACATCTTTACATTTTAGTAAATCTCTATATAAATTTATCTCGATCCTAATAAAAAATAAAAAAAAAAAAAATCAAATCCATGCTCAACCACGCGCACGTTACAAACAGTACAGTGGAATGGTGCTCTACAGTACCTGTTGCATTTTTTATTATTTTTTTCTATAGCAAGTACATTCATCTCTTTTTTATTGTTATTATTCTTTTGCAGTAAAAGTACCTGTGATATTTGGCCATGCGTCATAATGCTTAATATTTCAGCCTTTTAATCTTGGTTCTACACTTGGCTAGGACCATTAGACCAACGTTGTTCTTAGCATTATAACTAGTGATGAACGCGCGCGTTTGCGCGCATTGCAGTAGATGATAATTTTGTATGTTAGAAGAAGATAGTAATTTATTTATATATGAATATATACATAAGATATTGTTATATGAAGTTATTTACATATACATATGTATACATAATATACATATATATAATATTGTTATATAAAGTTATTTACAATATATATACAATTCTTTCTTCTTCTTCTTCTTCTTTTTTTTTTTTTTTTTTTTGTTGTGGCTCCGCTATTTTTTTCAGCTGCAAAATGTAAATATTAAAAGATGTTAGTATTAGTAGTTGAAAAAATTTAACATAATAAGATTTAGAAGTAGTTATATTACCTGGTCCGTGGGCCTTTTTTTGGTTGTTCTATTTCTTTGCCTTTGGAGCTGGAATAACGTAAAGTCAATAAATTATGTATTTAAAATTATAAGTATTGTTTTTAATTTATAAATAATGTAAAATGTTAAATATGAATTACCTGGTAGTTAATTTTTTTGGGTCTGGTGTATGTGGATCTATTGATGATGTTGTAGTTGAGCGGGGGCTACGCCTATGAAATGTTGTTTGAATATGTATTTAAAGAAAGAAATATGTTTGTTTATATATAATTAATAAACATGACTAAATATGTTTTACCTTGTTGATATTGCAGGTGCTGATATTTGTGGTGGTGTTGTTATCAACTCAGTTTCGTCAAATATTTTTAAGACAATTGTGGCAATTTGAGGACCTTTTCTTTGAAAATATATTTGGAAGATCTTTGTTTCACCTCGTAATTGGTTGATGACTGGTGGGATTGTGAGTGGATCTGTAAATCCTTCGTCAATTGTTAATGTTAAGCAGGATTTTTTTATCAAGGCCTGTGCTGCTCTACCAAATATGATGATATCCATGTTGCCAATATGGTCTTCAATAGTTACATTTAGTTTATACCTGCAATTTATAACATAATAGATAATTTAGGTTATAAAATATTTATTATTGCTAGTCAAAGTAAATAAGTTTTAGTTATTGTTTATTTATAGTTTTGATTACCATGGGGATGGTGTTGTCTTTATGTGTCCATGGCTATCGCACCACCAATTGGTTTCTGCTTGTCTGAGTTGTCAATAGCATCTAGGGCAGGAGTTATAATACCAACCTTGATTTGTTGAGAATGTAGTTATAGTAGCCTTTACTATGAATTTAGTTCCCTATATACATGCAGAAAGATTTTTACATTAAATTTGATATACACATGGAAAGATGTTTAGATTAAATGATGTAATTAAAGGAAAAGAAATAGATAGAATATTATGATACTAACTTGGTTTTTTTCTTGATCCAATGTCTTTAGTTCATCAATTGTTCTTCTATTCAGTGTTTTTTGTTCTTCAATAGATTGTGTTGGTATTGTTGGTGCTGTTGAGAACTCAATTTCTTGAGGTTGCTGAGAGAACCTATATATATATATGTAATTAATTATTATTATGAAAAAATTTTCATAAAATTTATTGTTTTTAAAGTTTTGGGATTTGATTCTTACCTTGTTTTCAATGTCTGCGTTTCTGGTATCTCTGGATCAAGGTAGAAGATTGTTGCAGCAGTACTTGATACATATGCATTACCTTAAAGATGAACAATAAAGTGGTTAATATTTTAATTTATTAGATGTAAATAGTTTATGTTATATGTTATTATTTTTATGAGTCGTTAAAAAAAATACCTAGGTATTGTTTCACTAACATTGCTGCAAAAACTGCAACTACTGGTCCTTTCATTGATCTAATGATATTTTCATCAAATTGATCTGCTTTATGTCCCCATAATGTGATTTGAAGCTATTCGTTTCTGTGAGAAAAAAAGTGGTAAAACAAAAAAGTTAGAATAAAGAGTTTTAAATGATGTAAAAGTTTTATACTTTTATTAAATAAATTTTTTTTATATGATTATAGTAGTGATTATGAAAAGTTAATTTACCTTATATTTTGTATCATTATTGTCCGTCGAGATGTTTGTCTGCTGCTGATATTTGTTTGTTCAATTGTCTGTACTCTTGTGACGACACCAATAACATCTGTTGGAAAATAAATAGTAAATGTTAAAGGTATTAATTAAAATATTGATGATGTAATTTTTTTTAGAGAGAGTAATTTTATCTTACCACTTAGGATTTCAGTTGATTGAATTCTGTGCTGGAGCTGATCGAATTCAATGAAGTAAAATCTATGATATGGAATAGGTGGCGCCTCTTCTGTGACTAGAGCAAATACTGTTGTGCGAGCAAATTGTAGCATTGCAATGTGTGGGACAACTTTGTATGTTGGTTTGTTCTCTGTGACGAAGAAGTTGCTGATATCATATATATTGCCTAATTGAATTTTTTGGTAGATAGTATCTAAGTCTCGTGCCCGAATTGATCCTTGAATTGCTTCATGCTGTAGATATAAATGGTAGTATTGTTATTTGATTTATAATATTTGGTATTAAATGGAGATAACAAAATATTGTATTTGGTAAAAAATATTACCTCTTCGTTGACTAAAACACAGTCAAGGCTGATCAGACGTCCAGTACTCAGATCATTATTTGTCCATAGTCTGCATATTCTGGCTCTGATAGTTTCATAAACTTCATTTGGTTTTAGCGCTCGAATTAATGTCGTCATTTTGGCTAATTGCTGATAAAAGAAGGTAATCGTTTCAGTGTATAAAAATAGAAAGGTTTAGTTGATATGTTTTTGATAGATTAATGATAAATAATTTTGATTATAAGGAAAAAATTATGAATCTAATATTCAATTTATTATAATATTTATATTTTTATACGGTGTTTTATTTTTTTATTTGATACTATGTAGAATTTCTTTGTAAACAATATTTTTTATATAATTTGTATATTTATTAATTGAATCATGAATTAGTATATGTAATCCCTTTGGAGTTGTAGCTCTTGATAAAGCAACATATAGTTGTCCATGAGTAAAAATTTCACTATCTAAATATAATCCTATTTTATTCAATGATTGTCCTTGACTTTTATTTATTGTCATTGCATAGCAAATTTTAATAGGAAACTGTCGTCTTTTTAATGTAAATGGCCATTTAGATTCATGTACAGTCATTTCCATTCTTGGGATATAGACTTTTTCATTAATGTTGCTTGAGTTTATGATTTGTCCTTCTATAATTTTATTTGTTAATTGGGTAATAATAAGTCTTGTTCCATTGCATAATCCATTTGATTGATTTAGATTTCGTAATAACATTATAGGTGTTCCTAATTTAAGTTTTAATTCATGTGGTGGTATTCCATTAAAATTAAGAGTGTGCAAAAATTCTTGAAGATATAAAAGATTAAGTTCGTCTATGTTTTTCGATGAGGATGCAATAGTGTCATAACTTGTAATAACATTTTTCTTGTTCAGAATTAAGGATAATATGTAATTATTAATTTCATCTGCTTTTTTTATTTCTTGGGGTTATTATTGCTCGTTCTTTTAAGTATTCGATATTGTTAAAGTAAATGTTTAAATTATTATATATTAAAGTTGAAATTTTTTTCAATTGGATTTGATTCATAATGTAGTATGTATTTTTTTTTTATTTTTTTACCCATTTAGCATCTTCATTTTCCAAATCTTTTATTCCTTCAAAAATACCATCTCCAACATTTAATATCCATTTCAAAATGTTACAATTTCATTTTTTTTTCTTCTTCTGTTTGATTGTATTGTTTTAATCTCATGTTTTCTGTCAATTTTAAAATTTTGAAATATGGCCATAAATAAGAGTTATTTATAGTTGCATTGATTATATCTTCCTTTGTTCTTGTAGGAATAACTGGTAAAATTTGTCGGAAGTCACCTCCTAGGACAATTGTCATGCCACCAAATGGTTGTTCAAAGTTATTTCTTAAATCTTGAAGTGTTTTATCTAATGCTTCAAAGCAATATTTATTAGTCATAGGTGCTTCGTCCCATAATATAAGTGATGTTTTATCAATTAATTTTGCTAATTGAGTTCCTTTTTTAATATGGCAGGTAGAAAATTTATCTATTGACAATGGTATTCGAAATCTAGAGTGAGTTGTTCTTCCTTTAGGCAATAGTAATGATACTATTCCAGAAGATGCGACAGCTAAAATTATCTCATTATTTGATCTAATTTTTGTGATTATTGCATTCCATAAATATGTTTTTCCGGTTCCGCCATGACCATATATAAAAAATAGATTATTCTTTTTTTCATGGAGTGATTGTAAAATTTGTTGATAAATAAATTGTTGTTCATTATTTAAATTATTTACTAATTTAATGTTTTCTTCTTTTAATTTGTGTATATCATAATTAAGTTCTTCTCTTAAGAACTTATTATTTAAATCATCTATTAATGATCCAGTTGGAAGAGGTAAGTTAAAATGTGTTAAGGTTGATGAATTTGAATTTAATATTTTTTCTAGTTCATATAGTACAAAATTGTATAATTCTGCTTCAGGTACTTGGAAATTAGGGTTGTTAAATAAAGTTTTAATTTTGTATAATATATCATCTATCATAAGTTTCCAATGTTTTTCAAGGAATTTTATTGGGTTATTTACATTGCAAAATAATAAAATTATGACAAATAATTGTCGTAGTTGAATTGCTGTTGACCAAAATGAAGCTTCTTGTATAGATTCATCCCATTCTCGATCATCTCCTAATAGGCCTAGTGCATAGCATGCTGTTTGATTTGTTGGATATATTATGTCATTAACTGTTCGAAGAGCTTCGTAACTTGTTGCGCCTTTTTGATGATTTAATAATAATTTAAGATAATATAATTCTCCAGAGCTTGGATGGACATGAAAAGTTGGTCCAATTGTATGTCCCATTTGTCTTGGAGACCAATATTTATATTTATTATTCCATACATATTTAATTGGAAATTCTGTGTAAGTTAATTCTCTTGCGTTAATATCATATTTGTTTATTTCCATCCATTCAGTAAGAGTTGTTTTATCAATACCTGGTTGTCTTATTATGTTATTTAGACGTTGATTTGAATTGAATGTTATGTTTTGCATTTTCGGTAAATGTATTGATAATCTTTGAACAGCTGGATTTCTATGATGTATTGAAAATTCAAATAGTCTCCAGATTGCTTCATATGGTGTTATATACCTGCAATTAATATAGTTTTTTATTTCATCTATTTCTTGATAATTGGTTTCTCCAGTTATTTCTGTAGGTATATTATCTTCTATTACTGCTCTTATTCTATCTGGTCCTTTTGTTAAATATTTAAATAAATATTTTATAAGCATAGATTGCGAACAAAGTTCTACATTAATATGAGCATGAAATTTTAGGCATAAAGTTTTATTGTATGGAACTACATATCTATTATCTAATTTAATGCCTTGTTTTTCAACATAGAAGGGTGTGTTTCTTCGTTTATAATTAACAAATCCATTTTCGTCAATTGTTGTTTCATTATTAAATTTTTTAGGAAATTTTTTTGAACATTCTGAATTTTTCATACATGGAGAATTTGTCTTAGCTATGCCACATGGTCCATGCATCATAAATTCGGTTATAATGTTGTATTCTAGTAAATTATTATGAGGATTAGGTATTTCTGCAGAAATAAATTTGTCTATTTGTGATGGCTCACGTAGTTTGTCATCATGGTGGAGCCAGAAGAGGAAATGAGAATGTGGTAGGCCTCGTTTTTGAAATTCAACAACATATAAATCTGCAACATGAAAAAAATATTTTATCATATATATATATATTTTTTGTAGTGTTGGAAAAAAAGAGTTATTTTTTTTTTCTTATTAGGAAAGTAAAAAAGCTTTAGGAGAAGAAAACTAACATGCTATAATTACTCCAAAATTTTTTTTATTTTTAATAATGGATAAAGGACTATCTAATTTCATTTTAAAAATTCTAGTGATAATATATGGTCTATCTTCAGGTTTTTGTCGGGGTATTTTTGCTAAGGCTCTAATAATTTCAGGCCATTTTGGATTACATGTAAATGTTATAAATAAATCAGGGTTTCCATAGCGTCTGCAAATTGCCATTGCATCTTGATAATTTTGAATCATATATCTAGGGCTTCCAGTATGGCTTGAAGGAAGGATAATTCTTTTTCCTATTGCTTGTGCATTTGTATCTCCTCTTGTAATAGTGTCTTGAATTCCTTGATAAATTTCGGATCGCAAATTTTTTTGATTTTTTTGAATATAATCTAGTCGATCTTCTTCTACAGAAGCATATGCATCAACTACATATTATTGAAATAATCTGCCCCCTCGAAAAAGTGTATTGCCTTGAGTTCTACGTTCTTGTAATTGATAGCAATAAAATTCTCGCATAAAGATTTTTTTTCTTATATATTTATTACTTAAGTTATTTATATTATATTTTAAGTTTATTGTATAACCATCTTCTCCATATGGAAATAATAAAGGATATTGAAGGGCCATATAACATGGGTGTAGTTTTGTAATTCTCTGCAAACTATCTGTTCTATCTTGGATAATAATGTCTCTTCCTTGTTCATATTCACCAATGTCTCCAACTATTAATGCAGCTATATCGTTTGATGTGGGTAAGTCATATTGGTTACTATCTATATTTCTTTGGCTTATAAGTCTTAGTTTCATAGATGGTATCTCATCTTGTTGATATCTATCCTTTATCATTCGAAAAATTTTAACTAATTTATTTGTTTTATCAAGCATTCTGATAAGATTTTCAACTATAAATTGTATTATGTTTTTGGATTCATTATCAAATGAGAATGATGCTATCCGATTTTGGACTTCATTTTGTGTGTCATATATATAGAGTTGTGCAAATTTTGGAGGATTATTATTAATTGGCAATAGAGACCCTATAAGATGATGTACTTGCCCACTTATTTTAAAAATATTTGGTCCATTTGAATTTTGTGTACTTGTGTCTATATTAGCACCAAATGATGTAAATGCAAACATAGAGTTATGTGTTCGAATGTTTCTTTGGAAATGTGTACTAATTAATCCTCCATGATAATTTAGAAGTGTATCAAGTGTTCGAGGTGTTTTTTTAATTAAGGGCAAGGTTATTTTTCCATCTTTGCAACAAAGATTGTATTTAGGAATAGTGCTACTGCTAATTTCTTCGTTAAGCCAAAAGAGAGCGCTACAATGTTGACAGATATAGGAGCAGTCTCCGAGATCGATGTAGAGATTAGCAGTGCCTATAAAAAAAAGTTTAAAGAAAATAACAACAATATGTAAAAAATTAGTATTGTCATTGTATGAATTTTTTTTTCTAGTTTTTAAAAAAGAATAGTTAGAATGGATGAGAGAATTACATTCTCTATCGTGGTTTTCAGATGTTGATGGCATGAATGATTCAAAAATCTCATCTTGAGACTGTGTAAGTTGCGTTGTCCGAAGATTGAGTTGAGAAGCTCTTGCCCGCAAAGGTACAGCCATTTGATTTATTTCATTTGAATCTTGTTCGCTTATGCCAGAATAATTTTGATTCATCTAAGAAATGATACAGCGCATACGCTTGTTTGATTGTGTTGTTTTTTGTTGAGTTTTTCTCTTGTCCATTTGTTTCTACGATAGAAAGTTAATTTGATTAGAAAAGAGAATAAAATATGTTTATGTAAATAATTTATATGTAATTAATATTTTTATTGTAAGATTACTTATAGGAAATTAAGCAAATAATTTTTTTTATAATAGCATTTATCATATTTTGTTATTTTAATTATGATTTATGGGTAGAAAAATGATATAGTAATATCAATAGTATTAAAACAACACTATTAACAATTTTAATTCTATGACAATAATAATTATGGGCAAAAATGAATTAATAAAATAGAATTTGTAATAATATTTGTGATATTTTATTATTTTAATTATGAATTTATTGGAAGGAAAATAATGTAGTAGTATCAATAATATTAAAATAATAATATTGATAATGCTAACTTTATGATAAGATTAATGCTAATTATAGGCAAAATTAATTAATAAAGTATAAGTAATTTATTGATTAAATTGGTAAACAAATGACATATAAGGTAATAAATACATATGTATATTTGTATCCTTTTCAAGTAAAATAGATGATGTAAACATATTTACAAAGATAGAGGATAATAAACTTACAACATTAGGTGTTATTTAGTGGAAAATAAATTTATCAAATTTTAATATTGAATAAAATGGATTTATTAATAAATAGTAAATAAATAAATAAATCTATATAAGTAGTTGATAGTTTTTAATTTCTTAAGTTATAGGTGAAGAAAGAGATTAAATTTAATTGTAATACATGATGATTAAGGCCACAATTAAATCTAAGTGTAAGTTATAATTTTATATGGTGTTTTATTTTTTTATTTGATACTATGTAGAATTTCTTTGTAAATAATTTTTTTTATATAATTTGTATATTTATTAGTTGAATCATGAATTAGTATATGTAATCTTTTTGGAGTTGTAGCTTTTAATAAAATAACACATAATTGTCTATGAGTAAAAATTTCGCTATTTAGATATAATTTTATTTTATTCAAAGATTGTCTTTGATTTTTATTTATTGTCATTGGATAGCAAATTTTAATAAAAAATTATTGTCTTTTTAATGTAAATGACAATTTAAATTTGTGTACAGTTATTTCTATTCTTGGAATATAAACTTTTTCATTAACGAAATTCGTACAGTGTTACAATAATTTTGTCTTTTTTTTGTTCTTCCGTTTATGGTGAAAATGAAGATTTTTTAAGTTGTTTTACCCTTGGATTTGCAAGGCAGACTATGCCTTTCTTGGCCGGTTTTTTTTTTTTTTTTTTAATCCGAAGATGAATCCTTTTTTTTCTTCCTAATACATAAAGATCAATCTTGTTGATTTTTTTTTTTTTTTCTCCCGTTTATGGTGAAGGTTTTTTAAGTGTTATGTTACAATAATTGTCTTTTTTTTGTGCTTCCATTTATGGTGAAGATGAAGATTTTTTAAGTTGTTTTACCCTTGGATTTGCAAGGCAGACTATGCCTTTCTTGGCCCATTTTTTTTTTTTTTTTTTTTAATCCGAAGATGAATCCTTTTTTTTTTCTTCCTAATACATAAAGATCAATCTTGTTGATTTTTTTTTTTTTTTTTTGTTCTCCCGTTCATGGTGAAGGTTTTTTAAGTGTTATTGCCTTTGTATTATTGTAGTTATGGTTTTATCCTTTTTTTCATTATCTCCTGTTTATGGTAAAGGATTTTTAAGTCTTTTTGCCTTGTGGATCACTCTAGTTTATGATTACAACATTTGTAAATGAATAAGATAGTACAAAAATACTTAGAAAGATAGAAAGCAATAAATTTACAACACTAGATATTATTGAGTGGAAAAAAATTAATTACATATTAACACCAAATAAGCTAAATTTATGAGTAAACACTAAATAAATAAATGAATCCATATAAACCATTAGTTGTCTTCAATGTCTTCAATGTCTTCTATTACAGTGTTTTCTGTTACAGGTGAGGGAAAAAATTAAGTCTGAATAACAGACATAAAATTTATACAGAAAAAGGCAGCGGGAAAAAAGAAGGAAAATAAAGGAAAAAAAGAAAAATAAAGGAACAATATAATATTCAGTATGATAAAAGATGTAGGAAATACCTCAAGTGCTGTTATAAATCCCACGTTAAATCTGGAATGTCAACGAATTGAAGGTCAAGAGCAATGACCAATATAAAGGCAACAGAATAGGACAGTGTGCAATAATAGACCTTAGAAAACACAAATAATCAAGTAAACAAATGAATGAGTAAATAGCAGGAGAAATAAATTTAAAAAACTAACAGATATAGGCATAATAAAATTATGGACAGAAATTGATACTAATAGGTGAAGCACTCATATTTTGAGTAAAGTCGTGTATATGAGCATCAAATATCACCAATAATGTTCGGTGAAAGAATAACATAATGAATAAAAGCGGTGGCTCAGGTATTTAATCTTTTTAGCAATGTGTGACAAATACATAATGGCTTCCTGCTAAGACAACTGCACAAAGGGTAACACATTGTATCTGTCACGCAGATTATAATTTTGATGTAACGGAAAATAGATAACTTGAGTAAGATATGAAATTGTTCAAAGACTACCAGGTGAATTAAATACAAAACCCAAAAGGAGGAGAAAACAATGTAAAAATGATAGTATAATATAGATTATATGATGAAATAAAATAGGAAGACTAAAGAAAAAAGAGATAGTAAGCAATAGGAAATAGAAAAATAAAAACGTGATGAATAGAATAAGGAAAAGAGAGTGAAATAATAAAGCCTGTGTTTTGCTTTTTTTTTTTTTTCTCTCTCAGGGAGATTTTTTTTGTAAAATAATAGGAATGGAATAAGAAAGCCAAGGTGAGTAACAGAAAAAAGAAAGGTATTGCACGTACAAAAAGGTCCCGAATCAAATCAGCTGCGATAAGGAAAAAAAAAAGAACAAGATAAAAACTTTTTTTCCCCAAATGGTAAGAACAAAATGAAAAAACCAGGGCTCAACAAAGGGAAAAAACAGAGGTAGCAAATAGATATTCACAAAGAATCTTTGAACAAATTACATAGAACTCAATATATAAATATTGATTATACTCATCATCGCCACCAAAAAGAACTTACCAGAGTAGAATAGAATAAACATGATAAATAAATATATATATATATATATATATATATATATGTATATATATATAAGTATGTGAGAAACAAATAAAAAAAAAGGTAAACATATCAACATTATAGAGTAAGAAAATACAAAGGGAGGTAAATATAGTTAATAAAATGCAAAGGACAAAAATTAATGCCACCAGAGGAAAACAATATATTTAATATCGGATGAGAAATTAAAGAGTTACGGATAGGGTTTATAAATAATACCGGAAGCAGTCTTGTCTTAATTCGAGATATCGCCCAAACGACTATAAGCGAGAGAGAGTAAAAGCATACAGAGACAAATAAACAGGCGATAAAATGAGAAAACAACGTAGTAAATGATGGAAAGTGAAATAGAGAAGGAAAGAGGTGAAATGCAAGGAAGGGGGGAATAGAGGCGTAGATGATAACTCGGTGTACAAGAAAAGAATGCAAAGGCATAGGCAATAAATTCAAAAAGCAGATTTATAGATGAAGAACAGAAAGAAGAAATGTAAACAGTTGACTACCCCTAATAACATTACACGTAGAAGTTGAAAGTCGGTGAATAGAAATAATAGGGCAGAAATTTAACAATGAGAGAGAGAGGCAATTTATAATAAGAAAAACAGGAAATAAATATAATATTACAATAATAATGAGACGAAAGAAAGAGAAACATGAATAAATAAAAAGAAAAAAAGTCATGATTAACTCCTGCGATATTTCAAAAAAATCAGGGATTCATTTAATACATCTGCAGCATAATGAATACAACTAAGCAAGGTGGCACGACAAATCACTACCATCCATAACACGTATCATCAAGTCAATAAATAGAAAAAAAAAAAGAGCAATATAGATATATGTAGAACCATCGGGATACAATTTTTTTTTTTTTAGATTCATTCAACACATCTGCACAAAAATGAGTACAATTAAGCAAAATGGCAAGATAAATCACTACCGTCCACAACACAGATCATGAACATAATAAATAGAGGAAAAAAGAAGACCAAGATAAATTAAAAAAAAAAACTCAAAGCGGAAGCTAAAATCAACATTTAAACGAACATAAAGGCAAACCAAGAAAATAAAAGAAGCCTGGACCAAAATGTAGATGAATCAGAAGCCCTGCACCAAAACCAAAACGAATGAGGACAGCAGTAACCAAAATCACAGGAAAAAAAAAAACAGCCGAAGAAGGAAAAAAGAAAGAAAAAGAAAATAATCCAAACCCAGATGAATGAGAGAGGAAAAATCCAAAAAAAACCTGCACTAGGATCCAAATAAATGAGGACAGCATCTGCCAAAATCACAGGGAGAAAATAAATAAAAACCATCAAAGAAGAAAAAAAAAGGAAAAAATTATCCAAAATGGCAGAGGAGCATCCGAAACGAAGAAATAAAAAAATAAAAGAAAATAAAAAATAAAATAAAAAAACTACAGCTCCATTTACAGAGAAATCGCCGAAGAGGAAGAATAAGGAAACTCAAAAACCAAAAAAGGCCAAGACTCCATTTACAGACAAATCACCAAAGAAAAGAGATAAAATCCCCAGATTTCCACCCAAATCTCAGTGATAAGGTGCAGCATCCCATCCAAAACAGAGCGAGAAAGAAGAATCACACGAAGAAAAGGCCACAAAACAAAGCAAATGAAGGCGGCCGAGGAGATGAGAGAATCAAGGAGAAAAAGGAAAATAAGGGTTTGAGAAAGAGGGCTAAGGAAATAAGAGAATCGAGAGAGAAAAGAAAACTAAGGGCCAAGGAGATGAGAGAATCGAGAGAGGCAGATCTCAGAATCACACGAAGAAGAAGAAAAAGGAAAATAGGGTTTCAGAAAGGAAATGAGAGAATCGAGAGAGAAGAGGAAAGTAAGGGCGAAGAAAATGAGAGAATCGAGAAATGAGAGAATCGAGAGAGAAGAGGAAAGGAAAACCTAAAAAGCCACGAAAAGACCAAAAAGCCCCTGGGCCAGAAGAAGAAGTGAACAGTAAATCATGGGCAAAATCATCATTTCACTGTAGAAGAAACAGTGAATTGGGTCTGCGTGAACAGTACCCCCGAGCTCTCCTTTAGTATATTTATAATGTGGGAAGTGGCAAGGGGACCATATCGTACAATTAGATCTTAGAACACAAAAGAAAAAAATCGTATAATCGTTAGATCGTGAGATCTATGGTCTCAATCCAATCCGATGGTTGATAATCTTACGGATGCTTTGTGAAGAAGAGCTATCGTTTAGTTAAAACCCGCTACTCACGTGAAGTGAATCTAAAATAACACTAATGAATATCCCACTAAATAATACTAAATGAGTATCTCACTAAATAACACTAAGGTGATGTTCAGTTTAAGTTTAAAATCATTGTTCATGATTCTAATTTTTAAAATTTAAATTTTTATAAAAGACACTGTAGCAGAATCAAGAATCATGATTCTAAACCAAACAGAATCTTTAAAACAAATGTCACCTAAATGAATAGGTGGAACCAAACATAATAAGACCTACCATTTGCTATAACTATATATTAAAGGAAAATGCACATACTATTCATCTAGATACAAATTACTATTCATCGAGACACAGAAGAATTATTCAAAATTTTAGTTAAGTTATTGCACTTTTTTATGCGTCACATGACAAACTCTAATTAAGTGTTTTCTTTAGTAAAATACACGTGTCGTTACGTAAACAGTTCATCCTTTTAATTTGCCACGTAAAATCAAAGTAGGGAATCAAACGCTAATAGAAAGTGGCCAATAAAACCACCACATATCACATTCTAATTGACTGATTGAGAATCGTGGCGGGACTCACCTGATGTATGCACGCTACTCCATTCTCCTTTGCGTGTACTTTTCACACGCACATTAAGGCCATTAATAAGCTTTCATCTAACCGTCGAAATCATTTTTTATTTTATTTTTTTATTATTTACTATATTTATTTATTTATTTTAAACTAATTTATGATCTGACTTTATTTATTTTAACACTGATTTGTACTAAATTTTTAATACTACTTAAATAAAATTACTATGAATAATTTGAATAAAAATAAAATTAAACAAAAATGAACTAAAATAAAATAAAATAACACCAAATTAAATAAAAAGTAAATTAAACAAAACAAAATACAACTAATAAAAACGCAATAAAATAAATTAAAATCATTTTTTCTCATCTTTACTTCAGATCTTTTTCTCACTTTTATCTTCATTTCTTTTATATCTTTTTTTTTTTTCGTTCTCTTTTTCGTTTTAAACAAGAATTTATATAACCATTATTTTAAAAGAATCACGCACAGAGCATTAGAAGACTAGTACAAGTGATAAGGATTTATCCCCATGGAATATCATTTTTCTTATTCAATACCCTGTTGAGAAATCAGTCTAATTTGTGGCTTTAGAGTTGTTTAAACTCTAAAGTACTATTTGTATTATCACTTACTAAAAGCAAATACAGATAACAATTAAATAGGAGGAGCAATTTTCCATCAAAAATAAGAAAGGACGAGCAATTAAGAGCACTGGTTATGATGACACCAGTTGGCGAAGTAAATTTGCCATTTATTGATGATAAAGTTAAATTTAAGAGGAAGTTGGGATTAGCCTCGAAGCATTCCAACTCTCATCACTAGGATTCTTTTGACATAGATAGCCCTCATCTTCGAATAGAACCTGAGAATGGAATAATTGGGATGGATTATATATTTATGTTGCATTCTAGTTTTAAAGAGCGAGGAGAAAAAATATTTTCTGGAAAAATTACTCATTTCGGAGTCACACATTTGACAAATTTTACCAATAGAAGAAATTCACATGTATGTCAATGCCTACTCAATGCCTACTCAGCACAACGTAAGACACAGTGGATGCCAAAAAGGAAAGGAGATAATGAAGATTGTTAACATGCGCGGTAAGTTATATGCAAACTAGACGGTAGGCCTTGCAAGGCCATAAGGAGCAGCAGCGACCATATTACCAAAGGACAAGGCAGGTTCTAAGGTGTGAAAATTTCAAAAACATATGCAAGAAAAGAGCAGTTCATCGACCATGATGCAAAATTAATTTGAGTTTTGACACACCTATTTGGTGTTTTAGTAGACACTAGTTTTTTATAGGAAGATATACATATTCCTAATTAGATTAGAAATACACATTCCTATTTACCTAATGAGTCGTGCTACATTGGAACAAAAAGTGGGCTTGGAAGTACTAGTCTCCTCATGGCTATCAAGGTAGCACTAAAACATGGAAACAAAATAGACATGCACAAACAAGAAAGGAACAGAATGGACATTGAATTTTGAGACCAAAACACATGGAACAAATAGAAACAAGATGACCTCGTGATTTATACTCTGATATTCAATCTCAACGCTTTAGTTCTCCCATTATGTATGACAAATCTCTAACTTTTCTTTGTTCGACTTAAATAACAAGGGAGCAAAGAACATAAACGTTATAAAGGAGTAACAGTTAAGCTGTTAAAGTGTAAAGCCTTTATATTATATTCAATATGCAACAGAAAAAGTGGTCCATGCAACTATTCTTAATCCTAAAGCAACCAAATCAAAGTTAAACCATTATGACAATTCATTAAGCACATCAGTTATCAAGTAAATTCCATTCTAACCGACAACAATCCAAAATCATAAACTCAAAAATGCATTCCTAATAGAAAAGAATCCACTTACAACGGCATACAAGAACAACTTCAAAAAGCTTTGAATCAAGAAATAAAATACCACAAATAACAAACACAAACAACTTTTGTTGAATATCCAATAAGATCATTCACTGCAGCTTCCCCAATCAAGTGCATTCAAAGAGCAGTCAATCAACAACAAATTGAATAAAATAAATGATTCCTCTCAGACCCGAATGCTAAAATTATTTTTTTAAAAATTCCCTTTAATTGACAAATAAATGTACGACAAAGCACGACATTAGCAAACATCTAGGGTCTGTTTGGCTCAGCGTTTAAGTCAGTGATTTCAATTTATTGGCGGGAACTTTAATAGAGAACTATTGGTGGGAAAGATTTGAATTCAAATTCTTTGTAGGAAAGATTGGAATTCAAATTCTTTGTAGGAAAGATTTGAATTCAAATTCTTTGTAAGAGAAAAACACTCAGAATCAAAGTCACGGGTTTAAATACTTAAACGGGTGGGTTTAAATACATTTGTTAAACGGGCGCCTAAAGTCACTCTCTAAGGCAGCTTTCCTAATCTAAATGCATTCAAGAGAAATTCAGTCAAGAAACAAATGTACACCCGAAATGATCATGACTTTTATCTGCATTAAAAGGCATTCAACTAAGAAATAAATAAATTCAAGACACCAATGAATTCCTCTAACATCCAGATGCAAAAATCACTTTCAAAAATAGTATTCAATCAAGAAAAGAACATTCAAAAAGGAATTATTTTTTTTTTTCAAAAAAATCAACTAAATTCACTCACTAAGGCAGCTTCCCGGATCGAAAAATTGCAAACTTCGACTTCTCCGAGTACGAATACTCGACCCCATTCTCCTTCAAGAACTCCTCAAGCAGCTTTTTAGCCTCCTCAGGCTCAGCACTCTCACACTCAATCTCATAACAAATTCCAAACTCATACTTGGTCTCGTCAACCTCCAATTTCAAACCTTTCCACTTATAAACACCTCTCACATTCTCAAACCCACCCAATCCCACAAACTCTGAAACTCCAAACTCCTCCCTCGCCCTCTTCAAAACCCTAGACTCCGCAAATCCTAGCTTCCCCGGCTCAGCGACGCAATCCTTCCCTAGAGATTCCTCCATTTCCTCCTCGTCCTCCGCCACGCGGCTGATCCCGTCGACTAGAACCGCCCTCGCCTTGAGCGAGACCACGCAGCGAGGCTCCTTGTCGGAGAATCGCACGCGGAGAACGGCTCTCTTTGAGGAGAGCTCGGAACCCGCGCCGTCGAAGAAGAAATTCTCCTGGCGGTGGATCGTGACCAGGAACGGCGACAGTAGCTCCGTCACACGCCGGTGCGCCGCCGCTTCCGGGAGCCGGAGCTTCACCTCGACCTCCATGAAATTGGGGGATTCTAGGGTTTCAAGCTAGGGGTTTTCAGAGGCCGATGCGGTGTGCTTTGGAGGAGGTGTCTTTGGCGCGATCGAGTTGTTGGAGGAGAGAAGTTGCGCCGGTGTTTGCAGCGGAGGAAATGGTGGAGGTGGCGGTGGCGGCGGCTGCGGCGGCGCGCTTCCGAGCTTCTTCGAGTTCGTCTTTGTCTTCGATTCGGACTTCGATCTTCGTTGGTTTTCGTCTCAACATTTCTCTTTTTTTTCCTCTTTTCTGCGTAGATATGAGATTTTGACTGTCTTGTCTAGGGCACGAGGACGAAAAGATGCCAAGATGCTCGTCTGTTCTAATCTGTTCTGATCTACGAGTTAAACGGGCCTAAGATTTGGAGAGTATTGGCCCATTTCTTTCTTCGGCGTTTTTTTTTTTATTTATTTATTATTATTATTATTATTATTATTATTATTATTATTATTTTGAGAGAAAAAATACTACTTAAAATAGTATTGATTTATACATGGCATTAAAGGAAAAGGAATTATTTTCATAAATGCTCCTTTAAGTATTATATTTTAAAGTGCCTTCAATTCTCAAAATGATTTAAGGTCCCGTTCACTTCACCGATGTGAGTTTAGAATTTGAGTTTTGCTACAGTAAAAAGTTCTCAGAAACAGTCACATTAACTTTTTTGCTACAGTAAAAAACTCTCACATAAAAACACATCTCAACTCAAATTATAAATTCGAATCAGCAAAGTGAACGGGTCCTAACACTCATTGGTGGATAGAAAACAAATAAGTTACTCTTTATGTCTACTTCTATATATAAACTTAGACCTTGTTCATTTTGCGGATTCGAGTTTTTAATTCAAGCTGAGATGTGACATTTTATGAGAGCTTTTCACTGTAGTAGAAAAAGTTAGATGTGACATTTTCTGAGAACTTTTTACTATAGAAACCTACAACTGAAAACTCGAATCAGGGAAATGAACGAGGCCTTAACAATTTTACTGATGTGGCAGCCTCAAATTGACGAACTTCTCCCAGACCAACCTCATCATTGTCGTCGTGAAGCAGCTCTGTTGAGCTTGCCTCTATGTTGTGGGAACCTAGTGTTGCCTAAAATTATGTTTATAGAGTCTCGCAAGTGCACGAGTCAACAAGTAGTAAAATGATGAAATATCCAGTATCGTCCCATAGGGATTGTGTGTTTTTGAGATCAAATTGCTAAGTTAATTCTATCTAAGTTTTTTTTTAAAAGAAAACTGAAATTGATTTTTAAGATGTAAAAAACTAATAATAACTTGACTATAAACAATGAAAAATAGAGATAAAACTAATTACTAACAAAATGTGTAATTAAAATTGGCCAAATGCGCTGTGCGTGGCTTACAATTGCTAAACTGTCTCCTATCAATGCTTTGTATGATGTTTGCAAAGAATGGATGATAACAACTACTTCCTTAACCGGATTTACTAAACCAAAGATTTTCCAATCCTCCGTCTCATCGATTTTAAAGTTAAACCCCACAAATTCCTTTGCAAATCTAGACTCTAACATCAGAGAATGAAGCTCTAAATCGTTTGGTTATGCAAGACACAATATATTCCTATATCATGTGAATCAAAGATCTAAAACAAGATCTAAGAACCTGCACTATTCAAGCTGTGTCCACTCAACTAAATCTTCCCAGATCTAATCAAAGCTATACTCCTCTCTTATGATTTCCCAATCACAGTTAAGGTACAAGTTCAGCTTACTTGAATAAACAAAGAAACAATCATCAGATCCATTCAACATCAACTAACATTTCAATATTAAACATCTCAACAACTTCAACCAGCAAACATACTCTTATAAAGTTATATATGGAATCAAGTTCAGATTTATAAAGAGGAACGTAAATATTCTTAAACAAGATACAAATAGAGTGTAAAGAGTAAAGAAAACTAAGGTGATGAGGAGAGAATCCGAATCCCCCTTTTCCAAGGCTTCTTCTAGCTTCTTCCGTGTCAACAATGGTCCTTTACGTTCAACACCCTGCTACGTCTCCTTCTTCTTCTTTCCAGTACTGGAGCTGGTACTTGATCAGAGAAATGGTGGTGGTTTTCCTTTTCCAAGTGCAGCCGCCTCTCCTTACAATTTATGACCAAGGACAAGTTTTTTCTCTTACAGCTACAGGTACTTATTGTACCCTAATCACACGTGGCAGCCCCTGAGGAAGCCTCCAATCAGCAGCTAAATCAGCACCCTTCACGGTTAAATCAGCCCATTCTTCCAACTCAGGTACAACTGTCAGCAACATGTGAGTCTGGTCCAGCTGGCGTTGGCGGAGCAATGCGGGGCAATGCAGAGCAATGCTGACTGGAATTTTCTTAAAAATTCCAAAATGACAAGTAGCTGCTTGCCTCCAAAATGACAATGTTTTCTCAAAGCTGAAAATAGTCACAACATGCACCCGGATTAGCTCTTTTTAAAACCAAAAACACAAGAGAGAGTTCATGGAACCAAATTAACTAAAAACTAGAAACAAGGCAAAATAAAGGAAAAAACCACAACTAAATACTCTCTAAGTAATAATTTAAACCCGGGAAATGCTCAATTAACTCTATTTTCATAGAGTTATCACACCCCCAAACTTAAACCATTACCCGTCCTCGAGTAATGACATAAAATCAAATACAATTAAGTGAGAGAGGACAACTGCACGACTCTATTGCTAGCCTAAAAATTTCTGGTTTCTGCTGCAAATGTGGTCAACCCTCGTCCTTCAAGTTGATTTTCCATCCTAACCCTTCGTTCATTACAACCTTCATGACTCTCTAGTTCAATTCATCTTAGACCTCTCCCAGAAATTTTTCTTCCCCTAAGTGTGTGTGTGGAAACTGTGGCTAGTAACTCTTGAGTTACCTAAGTTCCAATGAACCATGATCATAGCACCTAAATAATGGTTTCATAGGCTGGCTTATCAAACCCCTCTCCGCAATTGTAGGTCACCACTTACCTAAGACTCACCAAAATTTGGGCGATTTTTAAAAGGGGCAGGGCTTATTTTCACTTTTTTTTTTCTCTTTTCTGAAACTCTTTGCATAACTCCTATCTTTTGACGCGAATGCCAACATTGGTGATGAAGGCACCCGATTACTCAACAAGGTTATGCTGCAGAGCTGCCATTTCATCACTCATGCTTTAAACTGCCTTTTTCCGCAAAAGTACACATGGGGCACATGTTACTCCTGGTTACTCAGCAGCTCGAAACAGAGGAGTGTCCAAGCTTAATTCACATTTTTTTTTTCAACCACCCCCAAACTTAAGTTTTTCTCTACCCAATCCTGGGCTCCTCCTCGATATTTGGTTCCCTACTGCTGCCTCAAAAAGTTCTTTAAACCAGTTTTAAAACCTTAGGCCTCCCAATAGTTCAAAGATCCTTAAGTTCTTCTTAACTTACTAACCACAATCCAAGTGCTAAACAGGGGAATGGATCTTTCCTGGGAATTAGTCCACAATAATTTACCATTCTAAACACAAAAACATAAAAAAAATGAAGTGTAAAGTAAAGAAAAAAAACTCCCTCGCTTGGCGTCATGAAGTCCATTTCCAATTCAACGGGTTGCGCATGGAACGTCGCCTGGGTGGTGGATCGTCAACTACACCTTTGCCCTTCTTCTTTCCACACGACGATGACGGCTCTGGAACATCGGCAAACAACAAAAGTGGTGGCTCTTCTGCTTCGGACACCAAAGTGGTGTCCTCATCAACAGCTCGTGCGGACGCCTCGGCATTAACCTCTGAATCGTGAGACTGCAAAATCAGCTCCTCTGGGAAAACAGGGAAAGTGGCCATGGGCTTAGAAAAATTTCATTGAAGCGATTTCTTCAATGCTCTATCCCTGTCTCGAGAATACACCCAGAATTGGTGTAGCTGCTCTTGTTGCTTCTGCAACATCTCAAACATTTCATACTGCTGCACTTCAAACAGGCTCATCCGTTGTTCAAGCCATGCCTGGCTTTGAGATGCAGCCGCAGATGGTGTAGTATTCTCGGAGGGTCCGGTTGGCTCTTCCTCATTTTCCTCTCCTTCGTCGGTGTTCTCACCTTGTGTCGTCTTGTCTGCTCGCCCGGAAGATATCCGCGTAATAGCTACCAAATCCATTGGGCCAGTGTTCCTCAGACGTGGTTCATTCTCGTCCCAAGGAACATTTGCCTGAATGCACATCTCGGAAATGAGGGAGGGGAAATACAAACCTCCTTTATCTTTCTTCGCACATGCCCGGATTTGATCAATGATCAGCCATCCCACGTTGATCGGCTTCCCCACAATAATGGCATAAAGCAATATAGCCCTGTTCCGACATATTGTCTTCCCGTGAGTTGAGAGCAAAATCCGGGACGCCAAGAAATGATACCAGACCTTGGCAACAGGCTGAAGCTCATGCCTATTGCATGTGTAGGCGCCGGTGGTGGACAATGTCCACTGTGCTCCAGGGACGGTGATTGTTCTCAAAACGGCATCAAGTTGATCCTCCGTTGTCTCGGTCATAAGATCCACAAATTCATCCTCTTGTTGGTTAATACCCAGCACAGTATTTATGTGATTCGAAGTGAAGGGGATGCGTACCTGGGGGACAACAACCGTGTTTTGCCTCTGGGTTTTCAAATTGGCATAAAATTCCTTGACAAGAGGAACAACCGGATCGATGGGGTGTTGACAAAACACCTGCCAATGCCGTGGGATAATGACATCCGAGATGTATGCTGGCTGCCCCAAGGTAGGACTATCGTGAAGGAGGAAACCTTTTTCCTTCACTAGATTACGGGCGGAGATGTTCCTGGTGTACCGAGTTTTCGCGTCATCATCAACAAACTTTAGGATCTCCGGGGTACTCCGGGCAGAAGGAGATGGGTTGTTGGCGGCCTGGTTTTTGCTCACGGCAGAGTCAGCATTTTTGGAGGAAAACGGCCGCTTCGCTGCACTCTTCTTTCCCATTGGCTGAAGGGAATGGGAGAACTTGGGCAATCTGGCTGATAACTGGGGAAAGGGGCCGGCGGCGGTTCTAGGGTAGAGAAATTTTGGGAGAAATTTCTAGGGCAGAAGGAATAGAGAAGGGGTTGTTTGGAGGAAAGGGGAAAATTCGAAATGGAGTGCAGATTTGGGGCGGTTTATCAAAATCTTTTTTTTTTTTTTTTTCAAAACGCCGCCGTTTTCACTAGTTGGCCATCTGCTCAAAATATTACCAAAATGCCACCGCATTAGATGGCCAACATTCTACTTCCCTTTATCAAAATGACGCCGTCCTATTTAAATCCTTCAGTACCCAATCAGCTTCTCGCGAGGAGGAACAATGCTATACGATGCTGTTCGATGCTTCAGTAAAATCTTGTTCCCATTCTCTTCAGCAATGTAACTCCCGATGAATAACCAACCACCTGTGATAAGAGCTGTCCTGCCACTCACTAACTAAGTCAGCAATCTACTTGAGACTCAAAATCAAAATAAAATTGGAAAATGAAATGGATGAAGAACACTGCAAACTAAAAAGAAAGCATCAAAATGAAAGGAAATAAAGAGAAACAGAAACTTTGGGCTGCCTCCCAATAGCGCTTGTTTTTACGTCTTCAGCCTGACGTCTACCCTTCTTTCAGTTATCACTCAATGTGACAGAAGTCTTGGAACGTTCCATAGGTCCTCCCCAATAATGCTTGATTTTCTGTCCGTTCACCAAGAACTTCCTCCCTGATGTCTCTTCTTGTAACTCCACAGGTCCATGTGGAAAAATAGTAGCAACTGTGAATGGCCCCGACCATCTTGACTTGAGTTTGCCTGGGAACAATTTCAGCCTCGAATTGTATAACAACACCTGTTGTCTTGGCTCAAATACTCTTGGTTTTATTCTCATGTCATGCCATCTTTTAGTCTTCTCTTTGTACAGCTTTGCATTCTCATATGAGAACATCCGCATCTCTTCCAGCTCATCTAGCTGCAGCAACCTTGCTTGACCGGAAGCTTGTAGATCCATGTTGAGCTTCCTTGTCGCCCAAAATACCTTGTGTTCAAGTTCCAGCGGCAAATGACACGCCTTGCCAAAGACGAGACGGTAAGGAGACATTCCCAAAGGTGTTTTGAAGGCTGTCCTATAGGCCCGAGAGAGTCATCTAGTCGCAATGACCAATCCTTTCGGTTCGGATTCACGACCTTTTCCAGAATTCCCTTGATTTCTCTATTTGAAATCTCTGCTTGACCACTTGTTTGGGGTGATAGGCTGTAGCGATCTTATGTTTGACTCCATATTTGGCAAGCACCCCCTTAAACTACTCGCTTCCGAAATGAGTTCCTTTGTCACTTATTATGGCTCGCGGAGTCCCAAAGCGAGTGAAAATGTTCTTATACAAGAACTTGATCACTAGCTTGGAATCATTTGTGGGGAGTGCCGATGCCTCAACCCATTTCGACACATAAGCTACCAATATGTAAAGATTGCCAAATGAAGGGGGGAAGGGCCCCATGAAATCAATTCCCCACACATCGAACAATTCGACCTCCAAAATATTCGTCAACGGCATTTCATGACGCTGTGAAATATTGCCGACACGCTGACACCTATCACATGCCTTAACAAATTCATAAGAATCCTTGAAAAGTGTGGGCCAAAAATACCCGGATTGCAGTACCTTGGCCGCAGTTCTTGATCCCCCAAAGTGGCCTCCATATGGTGAAGCGTGGCAATGATGCAGAATGCTCGAGACCTCTTCTTGGGGAACACACCGCCTCCAAATTTAGTCTACTCCCTGCTTGTAGAGAAATGGTTCATCCCAATAGTAAGACTTCATCTCATGCAGAAATCGCTTCATTTGTTGTCTGTTCATATCAGGTTGTGCCTTGCCACTTGCTAGATAATTTGCCAAATCTGCATACCATGGCAAGGAGGCTTGCTGCACTACGAGAAGCTGCTCATCAGGGAATTTCTCTTGAATGGGAATATGTGACTCAGCCCCCTTTTCTTGCTCAATTCTGGAAAAATGGTCTGCCACTTGATTTTTTGTTCCCTTCTTATCCTTAATTTCAAGATCAAATTCTTGAAGCAATAAGATCCACCGAATTAATCTCGGTTTGGCATCTTTCTTCGAAATGAGATATTTAATGGCTGAATGGTCTGTAAAAACTGTGACCTTTGTTCCCACGAGATATGATCGAAACTTATCAAAGGCAAATACCACAGCCAATAGTTCTTTCTCAGTGGTGGTATAGTTCAGTTGGGCCTCCGTGAGTGTTCTACTAGCATAGTAGATAGGGTGAATCAGCTTCCCTCTTCGCTGGCCAAGAACTGCCCCTATTGCATGGTCACTGGCGTCGCACATAAGCTCAAATGGAAGTGTCCAATCCGGTGCAATGATGACAGGAGTTGTGACAAGAGCTTTCTTCAATTCAGAGAACGCGCGTTGACAGTCTTCATTGAAGTCGAATGACCTGTTTTGCTCCAAAAGAGAACATAGTGGCTTGGACACTTTAGAGAAATCCTTGATAAATCGTCTATAAAAACCAGCATGTCCCAAGAAGCTCCGAATTCCCTTGACAGAGCTAGGAGGAGGTAGTTTCTCAATGATCTCTATCTTTGCTCTGTCCACTTCAATGCCTTTTTGTGAAACATTGTGGCCCAAAACAATCCCCTCTGTAACCATAAAATGGCATTTTTCCCAGTTTAGGACCAAGTTTGTTTCCTCACACCTTTGAAGCACCTTAGCTAAATTTTTCAAGCAATCACCAAAAGAGTCACCAAAAATTGAGAAATCATCCATGAATACCTCCAAAGTCTTTTCTACCATGTCAGTGAAGATTGCCATCATACATCTTTGGAATGTCGCTGGAGCATTGCACAAACCAAATGGCATTCTTCTAAAAGCGAAAGTTCCATAAGGACAACTGAAGGTTGTTTTACCTTGATCCTCTAGTGCTATAGCAATCTGGTTATAGCCTGAGTATCCGTCCAAGAAACAATAAAACTCCTTCCCAGCAAGTTTATCCAGCATTTGATCAATAAATGGCAACGGGAAATGATCCTTTCTAGTGGCGGCATTTAGTTTTCTATAGTCTACACATACCCTCCATCCAGTCACCGTTCTAGTGGGTATCAATTCATTGTTGTCATTTGCCACCACTGTCACTCCTCCTTTCTTTGGCACACATTGAACATGACTGACCCACGAGCTATCTGAAATTAGGTATATTATCCCTGCATCCAGCCACTTTATAATTTCCTTCTTCACCACATCCTTCATGATGGGATTCAATCTCCGCTGCTGCTCAACTGAATTGCTGCAACAATCTTCTAACAGGATTTTGTGCATGCATAGAGAAGGGCTGATCCCTTTTATATCAGCCATTGACCACCCCATAGCCCTTTTGTGCTTTTTGAGCACCTCAAGTAGTCTATTCTCCTGTTCCTCGTCCAATGTGGATGATATGATTACTGGCAAGGTGCTTTCTTCACCCAAGTAAGCATATTTCAAGTGACTTGGTAATGGCTTCAATTCTAGCACCGATGGTTCTTCAATTGATGGTCTAGGGGGCTTCAAACTCCTTTCAGATAACTCCAATGACTCGAATGGTCTTCTTTGACAAATAGCAACTTGGTCGGTTTTCCCTACTAATGCTTGAGACTCATCATCAACCTGTTCAACCTCCAATTCTGCCTTGGTAATATCCTCCCCATCTATTTCCTCATATGCATCCTTAGTCAGCTCTACCAACACAAGGTCGTCTAACACTCCCACAACTAAGCATTCTTTAATCTCATCCGGGAAGCGCATAGCATTGAGGACATCAAATGTGACCTGCTCATCATCAACTCGCATAGTGAGTTTACCTTTTTGCACGTCGATCAGTGTTTTCCCCGTAGCTAGAAATGGTCTACCCAAAATAATAGGCACCTCCTTGTCTGCTTCATAATCCAAGACAACGAAATCCACCGGAAAAATGAATTTATCAACACGCACCAGCACATCTTCAATTTTTCCTTCCGGATGAACAAATGATCTATCGGCAAGTTGAAGAGTAACGGTGGTCGGCCTAGCTTCACCAATCCCTAGTTGCTTGAAAACAGACATCGGCATTAAGTTAATGCTAGCACCTAAATCACACAAGGCCTTACCAACATAAGTGTTGCCAATCGAACATGGGATTGTGAAACTCCCTGGGTCCTTCAATTTCAGCGGTAGAGTACTTTGGGATATCAAGCCACATTCCTTTGTAAGTGCCACCATTTCGAACTCACCCAAATGCCTCCTCTTGGAAAGAATTTCCTTCATAAACTTTACATAATTTGGCATTTGCTCAAGAGCCTCCACCAACGGGATATTTATGTGAAGTTGTTTTAGCACATCAAGAAATTTCCCAAATTGCTTGTCTTGTTGCTTCTTCTGAAATCTCTTAGGGAAGGGCGGTGTTGGGTTGTTCTGACACGTTGCTGTTGTTTTGCTTTGCTGCTGCAACACTGCAGGACTTTGCTTGTCAACAGAACTTAGATTTTGATGTCGGTCTGGTCTTTCTTTTGCTCTTTCGCTTTCTTTGTAGCAACACCAGTGTTCTCGCTTCATCTTGTGGTTGTGCAGATTCATGCAAACGTCCTGCCTCTCTTTTTGTTTGGATCGAGAGGGCTTTCATCCAGCTCCTTTTTTCTCCTTTGGCTGCTCCAATGCTTTTCCACTTCTCAATATAATTGCATTACAGTTGATCCTTACCATCCCGCCTAGGATTTTTGTGTTGCTTGGAAGAGTGCCCTGTGGCCGATTGTTTAGAGCATTTGCAAGTTGCCCAATTTGAGTTTCCAAGCTTCTCAAGGTTGAATCATAGCTTTGCATCTTAGCCTCGTTCTTCGTTATATATTCCTTGAAGAAATTCTCCATGGAATTTGAACTTTCACCAGCTTGAATCCTCATTGGCTGAGCTGGTTGTGCTAAACCCGGCTGTTGAGCTGGTCTATTATATTGAGAAGCACCACTAGGACCTGCTCCTTGGTTATTCCAAGAGAAATTTGGATGTTGTTTCCATCCTTGGTTGTGTTGATGGTTGTAAGCATTGTTGCGGTTGTAGTTACTCACATAACAAGCCGAAGCAGGATTCAATGGACATTCCTCAAATAGGCGTCCCTCCCCACAATATACACAGGAGACTGCAAGGGCCTGGACCGCTTTCACTCCAGTTGAAGTGTTCATATTTTTTATCATGTTAGTCAAATTTGACACTTGAGCCGAAAGAGCAGTGATTGCATCCACTTCAAGAACTCCTGGTGTTTTCCTTGTGGGTAGTCTCTCGGTTGGCCATTGATAATGATTTGTAGCCATCCTCTCCAAAATCTCATTGGCCTGATTGTAAGATTTGGCCAAAAGAGCGGCATTAGCTACGACATCTACCATTACTCTGGTTGGCTCATTGAGACCATTGTAAAAAGTCTCCATTTGAATCCAATGGGGGATACTGTGTAATGGGCACTTTCGGAGCAGCTCCTTAAACCTTTCCCAAGCCGCATAGACCGACTCTCCATCACCTTGATGAAAAGAGGTAATGTCATTTCTCAACTTAGCGTTCTTGGTTGGAGGGAAATACTTCATAAGAAACTTCTCAGCCATATCACTCCATGTAGCAATGGAATCAGCAGGTAAGCCATTAAACCAAGTTCTAGCACGATCCCTCAAAGAGAAAGGGAAGAGTGTTAGCCTTGTGTTTCTGGAGGGACTCCCGGTAGCTTGAATATGTCACTGACTTCCACGAATAAGCTCAAATGTTGATAAGGATCATCTGTCGCCATACCGCTGAATTGTCCAACGGTTTGTAGCATTTGGAACATGACCGGTTTGAGTTCAAAGTGTGGGGCCTCAATGTTTGGCCGAACAATCACGGGATTTAGTCCATCAAGAACTGGGACTACAAAATCTCATATTGCTCGATCACGGTCATCAACCAAAAATGGTCCTGGGGCTGGTTCAAGAGCATTGAGCTGCTGCCCTGATTTAGTAAAATCCCCTGAGCATCTTCCTCGGCCATCTCTTGTATATGGGTAAATCCTGCTGTTCCTTTCTTCTTCTTCTCACAGTTCTTTCGATTTCTGGGTCAAAAGGGAATAATTCACGTTCTTCCATAAAAGATGTTCCAAAGACCTGCGTGACAATTCAGAACTCTGATAAAAATGTACTAAGACAACACTTGAATAGTATATTACTTTAACAATAAGATTCAAATAAAACAATCCCCGGCAACGGCGCCAAAAACTTGTTGCCTAAAATTATGTTTATAGAGTCTCGCAAGTGCACGAGTCAACAAGTAGTAAAATGATGAAATATCAAGTATCGTCCCACAAGGATTGTGTGTTTTTGAGATCAAATTGCTAAGTTAATTCTATCCAAGTTTTTTTTAAAAAGAAAACTGAAATTGATTTTTAAGATGTAAAAAACTAATAATAACTTGACTGTAAACAATGAAAAACAGAGATAAAACTAATTACTAACAAAATGTGTAATTAAAATTGGCCAAATGCGCTGTGCGTGGCTTACAATTGCTAAACTGTCTCCTATCAATGCTGTATGATGCTGCAGCAATGGATGATAACAACTACTTCCTGTTAACCGGATTTACTAAACTAGTGATTTTCCAATCCTCTGTCTACTGATTTTAAAGTTAAACCCCACAAATTCCTTTGCAAATCTAGACTCTAACATCAGAGAGTGAAGCTCTAAATCGTTTGGTTATGCAAGACACAATATATTCCTATATCATGTGAATCAAAGATCTAAAACAAGATCTAAGAACCTGAACTATTCAAGCTATGTCCACTCAACTAAATCTTCCCAGATCTAATCAAAGCTATACTCTTCTCTTATGATTTCCCAATCACAGTTAAGGCACAAGTTCAGCTTACTTGAATAAACAAAGAAACAATCATCAGATCCATTCAACATCAACTAACATTTCAATATTAAACATCTCAGCAACTTCAACCAGCAAACATACTCTTATAAAGTTATATATGGAATCAAGTTCAGATTTATAAAAAGGAACGTAAATATTCTTAAACAAGATACAATCAGAGTGTAAAGAGTAAAGAAAACTAAGGTAATGAGGAGAGAATCCGAATCACCCTTTTCCAAGGCTTCTTCTAGCTTCTTCCGTGTCAACAATGGTCCTTTACGTTCAACACCCCCTTTCGTCTCCTTCTTCTTCTTTCCAAGAATCGAGAAATGGTGGTGGTTTTCCTTTTCCAAGTGGTTATGACCAAGGACAAGTTTTTTTTTCTCTTACAACAAAGGTACTTATTGTACCCTAATCACACGTGGCAGCCCCTGAAGAAGCCTCCAATCGTAAATCAAAGACCACCCTTCAAATTAAATCTTCATTCTTCCAACTCGTACAACCACAAGAACATGTGAGTCTGGTCCACTTCGGAGCAATGCTTGAACAATGGAGCAATCTTTTCCTTTTTCTTAAAATTCCAAAACGACAAGTAGTCTTTCTCCAAAATGGCAATGTTTTCTCAAAGCTGAAAATAGTCACAACATGCACCCGGATTAGCTCTTTTTAAAACCAAAAACACAAGAGAGAGTTCATGGAACCAAATTAACTAAAAACTAGAAACAAGGCAAAATAAAGGAAAAAATGTTGGGAATGGTGTCCTAGAAGCATGAGATGTAATAGGACATTTATTATTTATTTAATAAAAGAGTTTATTCATTATTTTATGTGCATATATTTATGAATATTTTATGAATATCAATGAAAATTCCTTGATTATTTATGTAACCTTAAACATTGTATATAAGTGTTATATATACTTAGAGGATAATGTTTAAGGATAATAATAAAAAGCAATGTTCATAATGAATTTAATTAAAGTTTGGAATCTTTAATTAAAACATTATTAATACATGTCATTCCCATTTAGAATGGAAACAGTGTTATCCGCCCCTGTATTTAGAGATTATGTGGAACAAGGACACAGACACAATATGAATTTCTAATAATTTCCGTTAAGTATAGAAATTCTAATTGAGTCTATCGATGGTCATATATAGAATGATCTTAATCCCGAGTTCTTAACGGACTCCTATTTATGGATTTGTGTCTTTTGATTTACTCGAATGCAGGATTCCGAGACCCCACAATCCTATTCCTTGTATTTTGGAGATATGATGAAGTAGGTAGCTGGGAATGTTATTATACAAGATGGAATCCATTCCTTCTTGAGAAAGAAGTGGATAAATAATTCTCTTGAGTGTTGATTCGGTACTTGGACCAAAGTAGGAGCTCCGATTCATGAATGTGTTTTATGAATCACTTTGTCCATTAGAGAATCAATGGTACTCAAGGATAAAGATATAATTAGAGAGGTTAACAGTTCTACCTGGCTCTAATTATGAATTATTTATGGAGGATTGATCTATATGCAATGACTATATCAAATGGACACTTCACGGTTTAGAAGTAATTTATATCTATAATTTTGAGAGTGCAATTCCAAGTTTATAGTGGAGTAACTATTGGAATTAATAGAATTAATTAATTAATTAAAGTGTTTAATTGATTATTAATTCTATTGAGCATTATAGGTCCATTAGTCCCCAAGTCGTCCCTAGTAATTCTACCGCTTTTAGAATTATGGAATTCTAAAATTAAACACTTTCGAAATAATTAATTGAGAATTAATTATTATTTAAATAATGTGATTATTTAAATTTGAATTTGAACACATCTAGATTTATCCATTTAAACTTATTTGATAAGTTGTTCAATTTAGAATTCAAATTAATTTAAGTTTGACTTAAATTCAAATTTGAATTAAATTAAAATTGACTCTCTGGATAAAGGATAAAATATCTTCCTTCCTTATCTATAATAGGTGCCACACATAGGGATAAACCCTACTAACCGGCCACCTTAAGGGAAGGGATTTTTGTTCCAAATTCAAATAGGAGATAATTAACAAGCTTTATCTTAGAGATAGAGATTGGATTCCTTTTAGAAATTCTACTCTCTAAATACTATTTTTTGAGACAATTTTCGGAATGCCTTTTTGCCCTAATTTTAGAGGTGGCGAAATTTCTCTAGAGTAATTTTTGAAAAATTTTTCAGCCCTAATGGGATTAGTGGCGAAATTCTCAAGTAGAGAGGAAGGAAAAATGTTTTCTCCAAAAATTCCACATCGTGCATGCGTTGGTGTTTGTGGAAATTCGAGTGTTTATTGTAACCCGTTTTTGTCTCATGTGTGCCCACACACACGTCTTAAATGGATTCTAGGAATTGACGTGGAAGACATTGGTTTTCTAAACACAAAAAACTTTGGAGCAAGGATTGTTCGAGGTCAAAGAACTCAAGTTATCAACCAAAGTTCCGTATTTTCCTAATTGAGTTCTTAATTTATGAATTAATGAGATTAATTTATTCTATAAATTAATATAATCTATAGAGTATCTCAAAAGTTTTATGAAAATTTTTGTTATACACGATCCGCCTTTCCGCTGCGCTTCCGCATCCGAATTCGATTCGGGAACCAACAAAAAACCACAACTAAATACTCTCTAAGTAATAATTTAAACCCGGGAAATGCTCAATTAACTCTATTTTCATAGAGTTATCACCTAGATACTCCGAGCTTACCCTTACCGCAACAACTCTTCATGAGCCTGGCCCTCCACCGCACGAGTCCCGTCAAGCCCACTGCGATGCCGCACAAGCCCTGTGTGAAGCCCAATCCTTCATTTCAATCTCACTTAGATCCGTGAAGCCCATCATCTACACGGGCTTCCTGCAACATCCATAAAATTAGGACCTATTAAGTGTTAAATTATGTGAAATCAAGTGTAAAAGTGTGTCAAAATTAAAGATATGATTATAATTATTGATATTTTTCTTTATACATATAAATTTAATTTAAAATCATTTTGATCAAGTTTTGCGAATTTTTATTTCTATCCCAACACTTAATGAAATTGTGATGTTATCCGGACATCTTTGGTAATTGCAGGATTGCCCATCTAAATTATTCATGTACAGCCACGTGATTCTTTCTTTAGCTTACCATATATAAAATGGCTAGTTTTTCTTTCCAAAGTAGCGATGCAAGAACGGGCCGGCCCAGCCCAGGCCACAAAATTTGTAGGTCAGGCCGTATAAGAATTATTTCGGCCCAGTCCACACCACGGGCCAATTTTATATGGGCCAAGTTATGTCATATTGTGGACTAGGATGGGCCGTGCCATGGGCATTGAATGGGCTGGCCCATTCAAAGTCCATCTTGGCCCATCATGGGTTTAGATGGGCCAACCCATCTAGGCATGCTATTTTCAATTTTTGAATTTTTTATTTTTTATTTTTAGAATTTTAAACAAGTTAATAAATATAAAAGTTTGAATAGTTAATAACAAATATAAAAGTCTCTCTCCAAGTTGGTTGAAGAGAAACTTGAACTTTGGGCTCTGTTGGAGAGCATGCACGACAAAGGTCGATAGAATAGGGACCATCTCGCAGTCAGGATCTTCGGAGAAGAAGATGGCGGCGGCAGTCTCACAGTCTGGGCTATTGGCACCGAAAGGCTAGTAAGGGTTCAGAGTAGGAACATGGGGAATCATGGAGATGGCCTCGTTGGTCTCAAAGAAGTCGTTGTCGTCTTCAAAAGGATTTCCAAGGAAGTTCCAATCCAGAATTTCAGTTCGGAAAGATTCTTTGATGATATAGGCTCCATAAGTGCTTGTTCCGGGACAACAAGAGCTTATGGGAAAGACTGCGCCAGGGCAGGCGCCTCAAGCACTGAGATTGGAGCATCTCGCACATTAGGGGTCGCCTCTGGCGAAGATTCGATGGTGATGACTTTAGGTTCTGACGGAGCAATGGTCAAGTGACACTTTGGAGCAAATCGGCCGTCTTTGGCGGGTAGCCTCCCTCGAACCATGTCAGGAGAACGCTGGAATATGCTTCATTTAAGATGTTGAAGGCCAATTCAAGCTCTTCTTTGGACTCGAATTTTCTCTTGACTGACAGAGCATGAATGGAGGATTCTTCTCTGTCGGGACTCGGTCCCTATATCATTGGAGGTAGCATGGGCATGCCGAAGTGATGTGGAGCGATGTAGGTCCTCCAAAAAGCCTTTTCACAATTGCCATAAGGTTCCTAAATAGCATCGAAAGGTTTTGGGTCACGAAGCCACGCGCGAATCTCCTCATTGGAGCTGTCTTCTACCATGTCTTCAGACTAGCTGGACACTATGGCATATGTCTCCTTTCCTTTATGGCGAGGAAGAGGATCGGAGTTGATGCATTGATCTTTCCTGAGATTTCTAAATTGTCATCTTTGATCTTTACATGGAGGATTCTTCGAATGACATTACATATAGGTGTTGGGTGGCTCACGTACTGGTGATAGAGGTAATACCATGGATGCTTCTTGTCCGATTCAAGGGGCTAACGCTTAGGAATGTACTTCGCCACAGAGAAGTTGCTCTAAGATAGCATGCAGCTCCGATAGCTCCTTGTCAGAGCAAGCCAACAGGGCAGAAGGTTTGTCGAGATGAAGCAGAGGCGAAACCTATCCTTGACGGAGGAGGTCTAAAGGGCCTTTCAAAGGTAGTAAGAGATTGCAGAGTAGGTGGTTTCTTCTCCTTCCAGGTCTGTTGAGGATCAAAAACTCAGACGTAGAGAGTAGTCCTCCGGGCGGAATCAAGGAGGCGAGAGAATTGGCACATGTCGATGTTCTCCAAGTGGACATGATACTCCGGGATGATTTGTTGATACAAATATTAACGAGAGCTCCATCATCATTTTCATCGTAGCAATCAAGAGCAAGGTCACAGAATCTCTAGACAAAGTCTAAAGGTTTTCTCCGCATTTTTTACGAGTGTTGCTAAGCTGGATAATGGTGACTTTCTCCTCATTTTGGAAGTATTGCATGTAAAAATGGGTAACCATGTCCTCCCAAGTTTTGAGGGAGCTAGGAGCTAAGGTAGTGTACCATTTGTATGCTCTACCCGTGAGAAACTTTGAGAGCTCTTAGTGGCGAAGGTCACAATCTTTGTCATGCTTGCCGAGAGCATTGACAAAGCAGTTAATGTGCTCTTTCGGGTTCCCTTTTGCGACCTTTGAAGAGCATGAAGGAGGGAGTCTCGTACCCAAGAGGATACGACTTTTGGTAGAGCTCTGAAGGATAAGGAGGCTTAGGCAAGTACCGAGCACTCTTTGGAGTGACGTCCGGAGCAAGTTACTCTAAGATGGTGAGACAATTGTCGCAAGTAAGCATCGCATTGGAGGCTTACTTCAAATGCTTGGGTGCTCTAGCAGTAGAGGTTTTTTGCGGAGTAACATCTTTCGCGAGATCCATAGCAGGGCCCTTATAGAATCGCTCTTGGAGTGAGTTCACTCTAGAGAGGATTTCATTGTGAGATTCTCCAAGGATTTGGAGCGCAGCCGCATTGTCCGGGATTGTGGGTTTCTCGCACTCCTCTTGGTTGGCGGTGTTAAAAGTGTCACATTGTGAAGTGGAGTCTTCCATGCATGAGAAGTCCCTTTGACGCGAATCCTCTTATTCCATGGAGCCATGGTCAGCGGCCTAACTTCCCTAGTGGAGTTGCTCTAATGTCGGGGTCCAGTAGATTCGAAGGGTCGACATGTCGGGATTTCACACGCGTAAGCATGCGCTTTCCCAAAAGAGGATCCGGTGTGGCTGAGCTTTAGGTAGATGATGATGGCAGGACCTCCAACGGATAAGTGGGTTCAACTAGGCCTAAATTAGGCCGAAGGACGCGTGTCCTATAACCTTCTTTGTTGCCAAAGTGACGAAAATGCCCTGCAAAATACATAAGAGAATTTGCAAGCACAAATGAAAGAACTCCAGAGATTAAGAATGGTGGGAGGTGTTGGTTTCCAAATCGAATTCGGGTGCGGAAGCGTGGAAATATAGATCGGGTCTAAACAAAAATTATCATAAAACTTTTGTGAATGCTATAGAATATATTAATTTACAACGAATAAATTAATCTAATCAATTTAGTACAAGAATTATACCTTGCTAACGATTAGGAAGATAACTTGAATTCTTTAACCAATGAACAATCCAAGCTCCAAGCTTTCTTAGAATACCCGAATCTTTCACGTCTACTCCTTGAAACTTGCAAGACTTAGAGTGTGGGCTCTGGGGTAGAACTATCATTTATGATCACTCGCTAATTTGTCTTTCTTCACTATCATCGCATGCATATGAAGAAACTAGGAGATAGAAGAACTTTTCTTCTCTCTTTCTCTCTCTAGTCAGAGTTGGAAGTTTAAGCCATGTGTTGTCGTCTCAGATTAGACTGGGCTTATGATGGAAATTTACTGCGCTCTTGAATGGTTAAAGCTTTTGTCAGCTTTGTGATTTGACTTTTTATTTCCTTATTCTCTTCCACCAGCTGAGTGAGCATTGAATAAACTCTTTGATTCGTCTTATTTTGCGCATCCATAAAAGCTTTTAGGGTATCCTCTAGAAATTCTCTTTCGGCTGCATGTTATTCTAAGGCACAAAATATGTCCTTGGTGGTTGAGATTGTTGCTCTGATTCCATTGTCGTCCAGATGATTGTGCATGTTGGTTTGGATCTCTCCAACTGAACTTTGGGTGGTGTTTCGAGCTATCATTATAAGTGTTTGAGAAAGGTCCATAAGACTTATTGTATGTGCCCAATACATTGCACTGCTCCTCATATACCCCTCTCATTTGACCAAAAGTGAGACAATCTTGAGCCAAATGGCCCATTCCACCACAAACGAAACATGGCTCATGTGCGTCTGTCCTTGCCACCATGTGGGGTCCTTTACTATCTTTACTTTTGAGGGCCTCAATTTGCTTCGTCAAAGCTTTAACTTGGGCCTTGAGGCTGTTCTCTTCCCTTAATTGATAAACTCCAATTGGTCGGGACCTACTGGTGCTCTCAGTAGCACTTGGTCCAGTCCAAGTATGAGCTTTCTCAGCTAACTCGTTCAGGTACTCGATAGCTTCGTCAGGATCCTTCTGAAGAAAATCTCTATTACACATCATCTCAACAAATTGGCGCTCTCGGATTGTGAGTCCATCGTAGAAATAGCTTACGAGGTGCCAACTTTCATATCCATGGTGGGGACACAGATTTAACAGATCTTAAAAATGCTCCCAAGCTTGATAGAGAGTTTCATTTTCTTTCTGAGCGAAATTTGAGATCTGTTGTTTCAAATTGTTAGCCTTATGGTGTGGGAAATACTTGTTGAAGAATGTCATCGTCATTTCTTCCCACATACCAATAGACTTGGGCCTAAGAGAATACAACCAGCTTTTGGCATTGTCCTTCAGAGAGAAAGGGAAAAATTTCAATCTGACGGTATTTGTGGCCTCAGCACAGTTGTGAAAGGTGGCCACCACCTCTTCAAACACCCGAATGTGTACATATGGATTCTCGTTCTCTAATCCGTGAAATGTTGGGAGAAGTGCAATCATGCCCGGCTTGAAATCCGTAGGCGGTGCATTTGGCGGGAACATGATGCAAGATGGGGTAGCCATTCACGTTCGGTGCATGTAATCTTGCAACGTCCTCTGCTGAACTTCCTCATCTTGTGCCATTGCGAATAGATTTTGAAATGCGAATTCCAACGACGAGTGGAAAGATGGAGACGTAGAAGACGAGTCGGATAGAATTTCACTAGGGGTTTCTAAATCTGGACGTTGAGCAAATCTCCCTAGTTCATCTCTATACTGATGCATTCACCCTAAGCAGCCCTTTTTTTAATATATATTTTTTGTTTTGTTTTTGTTTTGTTTTTTTTTTAATTTTTAATCAAAACAAAAGAAAATAATTATATAGCAACGTAAATTGTAACCACCGAGAGTGCTCCCAGGAAAGACTATAGCTCTTGGCTCAATAAATAGTCTCCTAGACAGAGCAACGTTCCCAAGAAAGATTGGTGGGGCGAGGCCCACTTAAGTACAAACTTTTCTAGACAGAACTCCCTTATATTATACTTTTCACGTAACCACACAATTATTCTCAAAATCAATTATTAAATTTTATTGAGTAAATTATGAAATGTAATCTAATTAATGGGAACTATTCCTAAAGTCAAAAACCTAAATCTACCAAATTATGAAATTCCTATATTAAGAATAGTCAATTAATTAAAATCCTAGTTATAATCCTAAGAATTAATGAAACTATAAAAGGAGAAATTAAATTAGGCAACAATATAAAATATACAAATGAGGAAACAAAATAAAATCTTAATTTATAAAAAAAAATAAAAGATTACAAATCAAATAACAATCAATTTTAAAACTAAAAAGGAAAATAAAATTATCAATAAAAATAAATCCTAAAAGTGTGAGATTTTTTTTTTTTTTTTTTTAGTAACAAGACTACGGAAAAAAAAAATGAAGAACATAAGAACTTTGCAAAGTAAGAAAGAAAGGAATACAGCAAACGCAAGTTGTTTTTTTTTTTTTTTTTTTTTTTTTTTTTTTTGCAAACTTAAAGACACGAACAGCTAAACTAAAGACACGTACAGACACGTACGAAAAGTAGAGATTTGCAGCAACCCTTTTTTTTTTTTTTTTTTTTTTTTTTTTTTGATTAAAACAAAATGAAACAAAAAGGTTAAAACAAATTAAACTACTAATCTTCTACTGAACGTGAACTAAAGACTAGACACAGACTAATAACTAAAAATAAGAAACTAATACAACTTAATAGCAAAGAAAATAAAAATTAAAAAAAAAAGTGTACTTACCTCTTTGGCGCAAAAATCTACTGATTAGTCTTTCTAGTAGCACCTCCCCGGTAACGGCGCCAAAATTTAATTAACGCCCAAAAGTGATGTTCACAAGCGGTCAATTGTAACACGGAAGAACGGTCGTATCCACAGAGAGGTAACAAAATAACAAGAAATACTAACAGAATAAGAGTGTTAGAAAAAAGTGAATTAAAGAAAAAAATAGTTTTTGAGATTTTGTTGCAAATAAAATAGAAAGGAGGGAATTTGTATGAAGAAAATTCAATAATAAAACGATAAGGTGTCGAGAATCCCTAATGTTTCGTTCACCAATCCAAGTTTTGATTCACAATATTACATAATCGAATAAATTAAATCTCTATGTTGACTTTGAAAATATTATTATTACAAGTTATCTAAAATCAACAATATATCAATTTGATAATATTGCAGTAAAAGACAATTTGCAAAATAATTTGAATAACAAAACATTGCATGACAGAATTATATGAGAAAAGTGTGATTGAACTTATATAAAAACTGGCACACAATATTTTGCAAAGTAATAGAAAAATAGATGAGATTTAATTCATTCAGATGTTGAACTTTATAGCACAAGGAATCAAAACCCCGAATTGGGTCACTCAACAGAAGTTCATCTCTAACCTCACCAAGAAAACTCTAGCCTAGCTTGCAAATCATTCTCACAAGTTCTAGAGAGAAAATATGAGATTGATAGCAAGACGACATAAAACTGAATATTAAAGCTTCCAAAAACCTTAGGTTAACCCCTCTATTTATAGTGTTCAGAGGTTGTCTGTCAAATAAGAAAATAAACAATAAAAATAGAAAATTACAAAAGAAAGGGAAATAAAATAAAATTACACATAAATTTGGAGAAATCATATACGAAATTTGGGGAAGAAATCTGGCCAATTTACTCTGATTTGGAAGGAGAAATTCAGACTCAACACTCAGTGGACATGTGTCGAAACAAGATTGGCATTGATGAGAGAAACGTGCCACGTGTCGTACGCGGATTGGTTGGCGTGTGCTGGCGTGGTCAGAGTGGAAGACCCGTGTTGGACAGGTCGCGCACGCGGAGAAGGCAGCAGGTCTGCTACTGTCGTACGGGACCCACGCGGAGAGAAGCTTGGACGCATGGAAGGAACACGTGCCCTGAGGAACTCCCGTGCAAGTGACGCGTGGCTTGGCTCGGTGGCTCAAACAGCTGATGCAGCTCTTCTCACTTTTTGGCTTGTGAGGCTCGTCTGGATGGCTTGGCTTAGGGTGGTTAAAAATATGACTTTCATGGCTTATTTTTGTGTAGCTTTTTACACTGCTTTTTATTTGTAAATAATCAAGCAACAACTAAACAAATTCCTTTGAAAAATATTCTGAATAAAAACAATGAAATTGCTTAATTAAAGCTTAAATATTTTAATATTATATAATCAATAGCAGTATTTAAGGTGCATTTTCATGCACTAATCAATTGCCGAGGACAAAGTAGAGACATGATGCTATATGGGTCGTTGTGGATAGGCTAACAAAGTCTACACACTTCATACCGTTTCGTGCAACATATTCTGGGAAGATTCTAAGAGAGTTGTACCTAGAGCACATCGTTAAACTTCACGGAGTCCCATTATCCATCACATCAGATCATGATACTCATTTCAATACAAGGTATTGGGAAATTTTTCAGGAAGTCTTAGGGACCGAATTAAATTTTAGCACTGCTTTCATCCTTAGACTGATGGATAGTCTGAAAGAGTTATCTAGATTCTGGAGGATATGCTCCGTGCTTGTGTTCTCAATTTTGGTGGAAATTGGAAGAAGTATCTTTATCTAGCTGAATTCATCTACAACAACAGTTATCAATCTAGCATTGGTATGGCACCGTTTGAGGCTCTATATGGCAGACCCTGCAGATCATCAGTTTGTTGGCTCAAGCCAGAGGATCAACTTACTCTTGGACCGTATGACATCCAAGAGAACAACAGGAAGATAGCAATTATTCAAGAACGATGGCTGACAGCTCAGATTCGTCAGAAAAGCTATGTTGATAGAAGACGTAGACCTTTAGAATTCCAAGAAGGTGACTTTGTCTTGTTAAGAGTTTCTTCATGCAAAGGAATCACTCATTTTGGTGTGAAAAGAAAACTCACACCAAGGCATATAAGACCATTCCAAATCATGCAACGAGTCAGTGTCATTGCATATCATCTCGCTTTGCCTACGGAGTTGGCTCATGTGAACGATGTATTTTATGTCTCTATCTTTGGTAAGTGTCAGCCCGATCTGAAAGTCATTGTGCAATGGTATGACGTCCCGATTCAGTATGACACAACTTACAAGAAAACACCATTTCAGATTCTTGATCGAAAGATGAAAATACTGCGTCGTCGTGAGATATCGCTAGTGAAGGCGTTATGGCAACATCATGGCATTGAGGAAGCAATGTAAGAATTAGAAGCAACAATACAAGAACAATATTCGCATCTGTTCTCATCTTGAGGTAAGCTCTAATTTCGAGGACAAAATTTCCTTAAGGGGCGTAGAGTTGTAACAACCTAAATAATTAAGCAGGTTTAATTCTGTTAATTGTGATATATTAGTGTGCCTAATTTGATTTTCTTAATTAATAATGCTTATTGAACATTTTTTATCTTTAAGTCTTAAAATTTCTAAGAAATTTTAATTATTTTCAGTATTTACAATTCCACCCCATAAATGTGTGGAAACACATATTCTTACCTATTCTTCAAAATATCTTATGATCTTTATCTTTACTTTTTCTCTCTCTTTATTTCTCACTTTTCTCTTTTCTTTCTCTCTTCCATGCCGAAGCTGTCTCTCTCTCCCTCTCTCATTTTCTCTCTCCCCTGCACACTTTCTCCCTCTCTCGTTGACTCTCTCTTCCTCTTCTCCACTCCCTCACTCATCTTTCTCCTTTTCTCTCTTTCTCTCAAGTTTGTCACCCTCTCTCTAAGGGAGTTTGGACTTAGATTTAAACTAAAGGGGATTTCCAAGAAGCTTTTGATCACCAAAGGAAAGATTGAGGTAAAATTCTTTGAGTAATTCACTCTTTAATCTCGGATTTTCTTTGGTGAAACTTGATTTTGGTTTAGTTTGGTGAAATCTAAGTTTATGCTTGATTTTAAGATGGATTGAGGTTGAATTCATATTTAAATTTAGGGGTTTAAGTTCTTTAAACTTGTTGAAATGGTTGGAACCTAGTTTAGGTAATATTCCATGAATATATCTTGAAATCGAATCGAAAATACAGGTTTTGGCACTTTTTCTTCCTGTTCGGCCATTTTTCCCGATCTGCAGAACTTTCACCAGTCAACTAGGGTGGTCAAATGGTCTCCGCACACGTGCCAACTGGTGGAGTTGAACTCCTCTGCCACTGGTCGACCGGTTTGCACGTAATTTGAACTAAAATCCTCTAAAAACTTGTTTTGACCTCAAATTTCAATGGAGAACCAAATTAACTTCATTTGGGAACTCAAAGTGAGTAGATTATCCACATTAATTCTTCTTCTATTCTATTTTTCTTGTTTGAGTTCCAATTCTCAAAGAACCACAACTTGGATTATGAAGTTGTTTATAAACTATAGTTTTGAGTCAAGGTACACTAGTACGATACAATTGTACATAATTATGCTAGATTTGTTTTAGAGGTGAGGTCTAAACTCAAAATTGTTGTTTTGATGACGAAGCTAGCGGCAGGATCAAATATTGAGCTTCAAAGATAAGTGAGGCTAGGACAACGAGAAGCTAGCCGTAGAATTGATATCCAAGAGGTAGGATATTCTTGTACATATCCTTGTTAGCCTTGTTTTAAATGTTATTGGCCTATGAAAATACTTTGAAGTCAAAACATATTAGACATTATTAAGATTTAAAGAAAAATGATTTTAAGAGAATGGCATGACTTATGCTATTGAACTTTTATTGGGTTGAACTAAGGTTTTAAAGGATATATTATCTTAAAATGAGATATTTTAAGAAATGTTAAAACGCATGATGGCCTAGAGATCGGAGTACGCAGATCATATCTATGGGGGCAGGTCTCGAAACCCGTGCTATGTTTGGAGCTGACATGAAGAGTTCCAAGGTCTAAAATTCTCAAGAGTGTTTGACTCAACTTTGTGCTATGTTGACTTTCTATTTTGGAGGTCTGATCGAATGCCATGCCTTGTCAGAGATTGTTTATACGATATTGGCTAAGGAGCCGTCATGTTGTCTCTAACACGAAAGTTGCTACCAATGAAGCTGCTCCGAAGGGTGAGTGTGCTCCAGACAAAGGCTGCTCCGGGTGAAGCTGCTACAAAGGGTGAGCATGCTCCAAGCGAATATTGCTCTAATGGTGAGCTGGGCAAGAATAAGTCTAAAGGAATGATGCCTGACATGAAAAAGCTTCGCTAGACATACTTAGACATGAAAAGGATGCTCCGAAAGACATGCATGCCACGGAGGGAGCCTCCATTAAGCATGTCTGGCATGAATGAAGGGTGTTTTGAGGATTTACTTGTCATAGATGATGCTCCGTTAGGCATTTCTAGCGCGAATAGAGCCTCCATTGGAGTCAAAACACTAAGAATCGACATTAACGAATAGGAGGAATTTTAAAGGTGCGGACTTAGGAATTTTGGGCTTCCAAAGGACGGGAGGAAGACTTTTAGGAATTCTCCATCACTCATTTATATTTAATCCAATTAATTATGAAAACCCTCCAAGTGGGATTCAAATTGGACGGAATTAAACGACAAACGAGTCTACTTGATCACACATGGCTGACCAAACCACAACCCACGGGAGTTCCCCGAGTGTGGCTTGGGTCCACGAAACGAGCCTAATAACGTCGTGTGGCGCCAAGGTTGGCCTTGAACGCTTGAATGGGCTTGCTACAAAATCAGGTATCAACAATATCTTAGGCAATTGGTTTTGTTAGGTTCTAGATATATATACAAATATGTAAAAGAAGCATACGCTTTACGCTTTAAGCTTTACGCTTTACGGCTTACAAAAAAGATATATATAACATTTAAATCTTATGTTATATGACACTAAAAGATATATATAACATTTAATTCTTATGTTATATGACACTATTTATTACGACGATTTAGTTGCCACCCTTATATACCCATAATTCTATATGTTTGCCCTATTTTTGTTGAAACCTTACGGAAATCAAGCATTAAGGCAAGGAAAAAAAAAAAAAATCCTACTCTTTATAAGTTCTGATCCATAAACTATTTATATGTGATTTACGTCCATCCTAACTCATATAGCCACCCTGCGATATTCTCCTTAGTCTCTCTATTTTCTCCCTAGTGAAAAATAATTTTCTCTATTTCTCCTCTTTCCACTACTCCTAAAATCAAGAACAATCTAAGGTGTGATTTTTATTCTGTTGTCTCATCTAATATAAAGTGGAGATTTTGATTATGATTTCTTGTGATAGATGTTTCTGTGATGAATATATGGTCTCATGTGGTGTTTAATAGGATTAAAATTAGGGTTGATCGACAGTAATTTAGTTTTAAGGGTTTCTTTTTACGTGTTTGATTCAACTTTTGTCTTCAAAATTATAATCTTTATATATATCATGGTTGCTTTGTATTTTTGTTGTGTAAATTATGAAGGTTACATTTTATTATGATTCCATATCATGTTAAACGGCAATCTATGTTTTCAGTTGAAATTTTATTACGTTTGGGGAGTGGTTATTAAATATTTAAGCTTTATGCCCTGCTGTTACTATGTAAGCACCCTAGCAAATTTTGAAAACTGCTAGATTTCTTCTTGTCCACGGAGGGTGAGTCAGGGCCTAAGGTAAAAAAAAAAATATAATAAAATTAATAGTTCATATAGTAATTTAATAGTAATAAGATAGTTTAATATTAAAGAGACAGAAAATAGAATTAGATTAGTAAAAAGAAAGAATTTTGAATTTGAGATGGACTAGTATGTTAGGTCATATTATTATGGATTTATATTAATCTACATGTTAAGTCTATCTTATGTTATTATATGATTATGTGCTATGAATGTTTAACACCAATTAAAAGAAACGTTCTTTTGTGAGAAGATGATGTACTTTTTAAGCGTTAACGCTTATTTTAAGTTTTGCATTTTGCAGATAGAGGAAAAGGGTAAAGCTTAAAGTGGAGGACGTTTGCATGGATATGTGCGTGGTGTGAAAACGGAATATCGGGTGAGACGCATCCGTGTTTTAAAGAAAAGATGTTTTCATTTTAACTATTTTTCTGGATTTATGTTTTAAGTTATTATTAGTATTTATTATCATTATTATTTTTATTATTGTGTTATAATTTAACTTGATTTGTTTATAAATATTTTGAAGTTCTTTCAGTATTTAAGTATTCATCAAAAAAAAAAAAAAAATGCTTCTGCTACTTTATGGAACTCTCTTTTGTTGTTATTCTTTTCTCCTTTTAAAGTAAGATTATGGATGTTAAGTTACAGTAACTGTGATATTCTGCTGAGAGATGTTACATTTGGTTAACTAGTTAAGTACTAGTTGAAACTGCACGCGTACGAGCGAAATGCTATAGGTAAAAATAAAAAACATATTTAATAGTTTGTCATTTGGAGAAATTAAAAGAAATGTATAAAAGGATGAAAAGATAATAATAAAAAAAAGAGGAAGACAGAAGGACGAAAATTATATACTGTTACGCCATGGCCGAGATCTCGACCATTCCTTCATATGACCGACGTCGAGAACTCCCCGCGGAGGATTGACTATTGGCAATGAGGTAAAGACATAGCCGATGTGCCCTATGCGTCGAGAGATCGCGTGAGAGGAGATACGCCGGGCAAAGCCTCTGCGGGCCAATACTGCGACGTCGAGGAAGCAATGTCGGTCCTCGTTGCCCGAGGTCATGTCAACCCGAGGAGGGATGTATTGATCCGACGACTACTGCAGAAGTCAGGAAATCCGGTGTCAGTCTGAAAGGATCAGCCGAATTTCCAGGAAGAGTCATCATGAAAACTCACCTACCCTCACGAAGACCAAGGACAGAAGATGGCTTCTCTCTTGGGAACCGGGAATGTGTAATCGCATGAGAGAGCCTATAAATAGAACCAAAAGAACCCATAAAAGGGGTTAGAGACCATTTACATTACAGAGAGAAAACCTGTATTCATCTCAAAAATATAGTGCATGCACAAATGGATTAGGCACAATATTATTGCCGAACCACTATAAATTTGTTGTCTCCTTTCCGTTATTTTGACAGATTATCCCTTAATTTTTGTGGTTAGCTTAACCGTGAGTGTTTCTGAGAGGTTATTACGAGTTGTCAGAAAAACACCGTCAACAATTGGCGCTAGAAGGAGGGCCATAAGCCCAGAAATTTAACCCAGTTTTGAAGTCAGTTTTGTACAAGTAGAAACCGTCATCATGCGTCCTAGAAATCGACTGCAGACGGCCAACCCGTTAGCCCAGGCAGCTCAGGATTCCACCGCCGCCGGGACTTCCACGAACCCGCTCCCGCCGGCCGCAAAAAACCCCCCAGACCGTATCGACCAGCTCCAAAAGCAGGTCGAAACACTGGCTGCGGCCGTGGAAAGAATGGCTACGACCCTTGCCGGACGAGATCAAGGGCGGAACTCAATGCCACCGCTTGAGGACGCGCCGATGATCCCGGTGAACGCCGCTGATGGGAACCAAGGAATTGGTTACCAACAAGGTGACACCGAGGAAATCGGTGATAGTCGAGCAGGTGACCCCCATCCGGTTAAGTCGAACAAGTCTGTGGGGAGTAGGCAACGCGCGGTACGAAGGAGAGCGCGGGAGAGGGCTGCAGCGCCTCCTGTGGATAACAGAGGTGTGCCCCCTCGACCGCCACAAGATGTCCATAGGAGAAACCCCGTCCCCGTGGAATCCACGTCGGTGCACGCGAGAGACCTAAGGGCGAGGCTCAACGCCCGTCGCGGGAAGGTCGTGCAGCTGACAAGGGAAGACGAGCTCGCAGCAGAGAATAAGGCCTTGGCCGAGAAGATGGCCAGGCTGGAAAAGCAGATGGGGAGCCGACTGAACAACTTTGAACAGGTTGTGGGAAAGGTGGCCGAGGCAGTGAATGTCGACGCAAAGATGTATATGTCTCACGACCACCCGTTCACGGAGAACATCATCCGAGTCCACTCCCAGACAAGTACAAGTCGCCCCCCATTCCACTGTACGACGGGAGGAGTGACCCGGACGACCACCTCGAGGTGTACCAGGGCACATGGTCTTGCATGGATACCCCGAGGAGGTGATATGCCGGGCATTCAGAAATCACCTCTCCGATTCTGCGAGGAGATGGTTTAGGTTTCTCAAACCAAACTCCATCACCAGCTAGGATCACCTAAAGAATGCCTTCCTAACTCAGTTCATAGGTGTCAAGAAGTACATCCCACCAAAGCAGAACCTGTCAAGGGTATACCAGGGACCTAATGAGTCCCTGAAGGACTGGATAGCTCGTTTCGGAGAACAGGTCGCAGCCACTGAGGGAATCTCCGATGAAGTGGCCCTAATGGGGGCGCTGTCCAGCATGAAGAAGGACAACCCCTACAGCACAAACCTCGACCGGAGGCCGCCCCACACTTATCAAGAATTCTTGACGAGGGCCCAGGGGTTCACAAACGCCGAGGAGGCCAAGAAGGCCTTTAAGAGCAAGGCGGTAGCCCCTGTTAAGGAGGAGGTCGGCCAAGCTAGCAGTCAGAACAACGGCAAGAGGCGCCGGGGTCCTCCCCAGGTGCAAGCCGAGCCCAGGCACAACCCGGCTCCGAACAACAGAGGCGGCAACGTCTCGACGAGCCAGGGGGAAACAAAGCGGCCCAAGCCGCAATGGTATGACGCCTACACCCCTCTAACAATGGGGATCGAGGACGTCTACCACGAGATTAGCCATCTCCAGGTCTTACGTCGACCTGCACCCCTGAAGGCTGACTCGGCACGGAGAAATCAGAATAAATACTGCCGTTTTCACGGAGAGAATGGTCATACCACGGCCGAGTGCTGCGACCGACGGGACGAGCACAGGCGGCATAACCGCGATAACCCGCATGATCCAATTGGCGTCATAAGGACGATATTCGGGGGACCATACCTCGGCGGTACCTCTCGACGCGCACAGAAGGAATACGCCTGAGAGGCAAAGGAGAAATTCAGCCAGAGGTTCATGAACGTCTCGGGACGTGAAGCCAAGGCCGCTCGGTACGAGGATGCTGAGATCACCTTCTCCGAGGCCGACGCCAAAGGTGTACACTTCCCCCAGAGTGATGCCCTGGTAGTCGAGGCCATGATCGGCAACCACACGGTGTGCCGCATATTGGTCGACAACGGCAGTTCCATGGACATCCTGTACGCGGACTGCCACGACAAGATGGGTATTCCTCGCTCGAGGCTCCAGAACAGTGCCCAACCCTTGTATGGCTTTACGGGGGACAGCGTCATCCCTGAAGGAGCCATCGAGATGCCTATGACCATTGGGACCGACCACACACCTCGACTGTAATGTCAAAATTCTTGGTGGTGAAGGGAGGCGACCAATACAACGCGGTCATAGGACGTCCGACATTGAGGGCCTTGCGGGCGGTGACGTCGATCTACCACCAGGTAATGAAGTTCCCCACGCCGAGTGAGATTGGCAAAGCCAGGGGGAACCAGTACGAGTCAAGGCTCACATACTCAGAAACCGTCCGCCACTATGCCGAGCCAACACAAGTATGCAGAGAGCTGCGCATGGTCGAAACCAGGGCAGAAGGGCCCGACTTGGATCCAAGGTTCTCCGAGGAGGAGCCCGGAGCAGGACTGGTTGAGGAACTGGTTGAGGTCCCCATCGACGAAAGGGACCCAACGAGGACGTTAAGGATAGGCTCGGAGCTGGGAGCCCAGAACCGGGAAAGACTGGTCGAGTTTCTGAAGGGAAGCCTCGACGTGTTCGCCTGGACCCACGAGGACATGGAAGGGATAAGTCTCGACGTCATGTGCCACTGGCTGAACATCGACGACAAGTTTCCCCTGAAGAGGCAAAAGCGTCGACTAATGAATGCCGAGAGGTCCGAGGCCCTGCGCAAAGAAGTAGACAAGCTCACGAGGAACAACTTCATCCGAGAAGTCTTATACCCCGAGTGGGTGTCCAATCCTGTCCTGGTGAAGAAGCCAAATGGGGAATGGCGGACGTGCATCGACTTTAGTGATCTAAACAAAGCGTGTCCCAAGGACAACTTTCTGTTACCCCGAATTAACCAATTGGTCGACGCCACGGCAGGGCACAAGCTGTTGAGCTTCATGGACGCATACTCTGGGTACAACTAAATACCCATGCTCAACCGCGAAGAAGAACACACGTTGTTTATCACAGACAGAGGACTCTACTGTTACAGGGTGATGCCCTTTGGCCTCAAGAATACTAGGGCGACATACCAACGCCTCGTCAACAAGATGTTCGCGGGGCTGATTGGAAAAACCATGGAGGTGTACGTCGATGACATGTTGGTGAAGAGCAGGAAAGTTGAAGATCATGAGGAGGACCTGAGGATAATGTTCGGTGTTCTCAGGACATACAAAATAAAGCTGAACCCTTGGAAGTGTGCCTTCGGCGTCGCTTTAGGGAACTTCTTGGGTTTCATGGTGAGCAGTCGAGGAATCGAGGCCAATCCACAAAAGATTCAGGCCCTCCTCGACATGGCATCACCAAGGAAGCCCAAGGAGGTCCATAAGTTGACAGGCTGTGTGGCTGCACTGAGTAGGTTTATCTCCAAATCCACAGACAAGTGCGTCCCATTCTTCAACACTCAGAGGGGAAGCAAGTCGTTTCTATGGACAGAGGAGTGCAAACAGGAGTTCCAGCAACTGAAAGAACACCTTGGTAAACCCCTATGCTGTCCAAACCAGTGACCGGGGAAGTGCTGAGCCTTTACCTGGCGGTCTCGGAACACGCCGTTAGTTCGGTGTTAATCCGCGAAGAGAAGAATGTGCAATTGCCGGTGTATTACGCCAGTAAGCGCCTCCTCGACGCAGAGACGAGATATCCCCAGATGGAAAAGCTCGCCCTCGCACTAGTCGTGATAGCAAGGAAGTTACGACACTACTTCCAGGCCCATAGTATCCAGGTCTTGACCAATCACCCCCTCAGGCAAGTGCTACAACAGCCCGACGCCTCTGGTCGACTCCTCAAATGGTCGATAGAGCTCAGCCAGTTCGACATCAACTACAGACCGCAGACCGCAATCAAAGGTTAAGCCTTAGCCAACTTCGTGGCGGAGTTCACGGGCTTACCAGCCGAGGTCGAACACCCACGCTGGAAGCTCTACGTCGACGGTAGTTCCAATGATAATGGCAGTGGCGCGGGACTGGTGCTACACATGCCGGAAGGACACAAGGTCACCTCGGCCGTCAGGTTTGAATTCCCCATGTCCAACAACGAAGCAGAGTATGAGGCTTTGCTTGCCGGGCTCCGATTGGCAGAGCACTTGAAGGCTGAAAACCTCGACATCTTTAGTTATTCTCAACTCATTGTGAATCAAGTTAAGGGACAGTACCAGACAAGGGATGAAAAGATGGCAGCGTACCTAAAGAAGGTTAAGGAAGCCTTGGAAAAATTCATCACTGCAGACATACAGCAGGTACCGAGGGTTGAAAACAGCAACGCCGATGCACTCGCCAGACTGGCGACGTCGAAGGACGCCGATCTTTTGAACTTGGTGCCTCTGGAGATCTTGAAAACCGCATCCACGGAGAAGTGGCCTGAAGTCGCACCAGTGGTACTCCAACCAAGCTGGATGGATCCAATCATCAGGTACTTGGTCGACGGCGAGCTCCCTGAGGAAAAACAACAAGCTAAAAATGTTAAGTACCAAGCGGCGAGATACACGATGCACGACAACCTCCTTTACCGTAGGGGGTACTCAACGCCTTTGCTCAGGTGCCTCAGCACAGAGGAGGCAAAGAGGGTCCTCTCTGAGGTACACGATGGGGTCTGCGGGAACCATGCGGGAGGACAGTCCCTAGCCTACAAAATATTATGACAAGGGTACTACTGGCCTAGCCTTAAAAAGGATGCGGCAGAATACGTGAAGAGATGCGAAAGCTGCCAAAGGTATGCCCCCACCCCGCAACTGCACTCGGAGAACTTAACGTCTATACTATCCCCCTGGCCCTTCGCTAAGTGGGAGATCGACCTCATTGGCCCGTTGCATAAAACCCCAGGGGGGTACAAGTTCGCAATCGTCGCCGTCGACTACTTTACGAAGTGGGTCGAGGCCGAGCCGCTGACGACCATCTCGGAGGCGAAATGCACAAATTTCATATGGAACAACATCGTGTGCCGGTTCAGGGTCCCGCACTCTCTCGTGTCCGATAATGGGAAGCAGTTCAATAACGACAACACCAATCAGTTTTGCGAGCTTCTCGGGATCCATAAGAATATCTCCTCGGTCGTCTACCCCCAGTCTAACGGGTAGGTTGAGGCTGTCAACAAGATCATCAAGGTCACCCTCAAAAGACGCCTTGACGCCTACAAAGGGAAATGGGCCGATGAGTTGCCGAAAGTGCTATGGGCCTACCGGACAATTAGCAGATCTACTACAGGGGAAACCCCATTTTCAATGGCCTACGGGTTCGAAGCGGTCCTGCCAGTCGAGGTGTCTATTCCGACCGACCGGGTAACCTGATATGAGGAGGATAGGAATGCCGAGCTGATAAACTTGGAGCTCGACCTCTTGGAAGAATGGCGCACGGACGCACAACTAAGGCTTGCCGCGTACTACAACAAGAGGGTCAGGCCGAAGTGCTTTGAAGTCGGGGACCTAGTTTTGCGTGTCGTAACTCCCAACACAAAGCCCAAGAACTCTGGAGCCTTAGGCCCTACTTGGGAATGGCCCTACAGAATAAAGGAGGTTGTAGCAAACAGATCATACCGGCTGGCAGAGCTCGACGGTCGAAGCATCAAGCACACCTGGAACGCAGACCAGTTGAAGGTCTACTACCAGTGATTACGAGAAGCGTCGATATAGTAGATCAAAGTCCTCTACTTGTATTCTTTCATTTTCTCGTTGACAGGCTTAAAGGCCACTTTTGTAACCCATACTCGAATAAATGTATGTCGATACGTCGACTAATTCTCTACACTTTGCGAGTTTGGTCATCTTCCAAAAATTGTCGATACGTTGACCGAAATGCGTCGATACGTCGATGCACCAAAAATAAGGGGGCAATACGAGCCCCCACAATTATGAGGCGGTGGGGCCTGGCTCAACCGTACTCTACCCCTCGTTCTACATTCTACGTATTCTACTATCGACATCGACCATACGCCAGAGTCGACTTCAGAAACTCAACTCTGGCGAGGGGGTACTAAGGCATTTAAGCCTATACTTGTGAAAAATTCCCAACAAAAACCAGAAAGGTACGCAAGCAGTAAGCATCATAGCATGAATATTGTGTGAAAGCGTATATATAAAAATAAAAATCAGTCTCGACCTTATGGCCGTTACAAAACATCAAATAAATATTGTCTGGGCCTTACGACCCTACTAAAAAAAACAAAACAAAACAACAAAACAAAATAGTAGATCCATTCAATGCTCGCCGTCGCCCCCCGTGGTCTGCTCGGCATCAGCCTGCGCCTCCTGAGCATCAGCAGCCCCCTACACCGGTTCGACCACCTCAACGTCTTCATTGTCCGACTCGTCCATGAATGACAGGTCGACGTCTGGACACTTCTTGCGGAAGCGGTCGAAGATCTGATCCCTAGCAGATTGCATCAGGGTGAGCTGGAGCTCTTCAAACTCCGCCGAGGACTTGTTCTTCTTGACCTCGCCCGTGACCAGCCCCTTGAACTCCTCAGACCTTTTGAAGGCCTTTACTCAGGCGTCGGCTATGCAGTTGAAGTCCCCTGAGGCCAAGAAGTCCGCAACGGCCTTCGCGGCTGCATCCCTCTGCCGCTGTTGAAACTCCGACGATGAGAGGTAAGCCTCGACCCCCTTAGAGCTGCCCTCCTCGGAGCCCACCTGGAAGCTGGAAGTCTTCTCGTTAGGGATGGTGTTGTTGGTTGCCGAATCGAATTCGGCGGCGGAAACACAGCGGAATAGCGGATCGTGTATCACAAAAATTTTCATAAAACTTTTGAAATACTCTATAGATTATATTAATTTATGCACCAATAAATTAATCTCATTAATTTATAAGATTCAAGGATCAACCGAAAAAATACCTTGTAGCCGACTCGGATGATATCTTGATTTTCTTTGACCACGAACAGTCCTAGCTCCAAGCTTTTGTGTTTAGAACACCAAAGTCTTCCACGTCAATTCCTTGATTCCACGTGAGACGTGTGTGTGGGCACGTGAGACAAAACGGTTTCTAAAACACTCGAATTTCCACAAACACCAACGCATGCACGATGTGGAATTTTTGGAGAAAAAATTTTCACTCTCTTTTTTTGCTATATGAGAATTCCGGCCACACTAGGAAACTAGGGCTGAAAAGTGTTTCAAAATTGTCTCACAATTTTTCATTTATCTCATATTTAAAGAGAAGAAGTCAAAACTTCAAAATAGGATCAAATCCTTATCTCCAATTTTGAATTTGGAACAAAAATCCCTTCCCTTATCTCTTTTGATGGCCGGCCACCCTAGGGTTTTATCCCTTTGTGTGTGGCACCTAAATAAGATAAGGAAGGAAGATATTTTATCCATTATCCAAGAGTTCAATTTTAATTCAGATTCAAATTGAATTTAAGTCAAACTTAAATTAATTTGAATTCTAAATTAAACAACTTATCAAATAAGTTTAAATGGATAAATCTAGATATGTTCAAATTCAAATTTAAATAATCTCATTATTTAAATAATAATTAATTCTCAATTAATTATTCTTCGAGTATTTAATTTTAGAATTCCATAATTCTAAAATTCCCATTTTGCCCTTTGTGTCCGGTAGAATTACAATGACGACGGGGACTAATGGACCTATAATTTGAGCTCCAATAAAATTAATAATTAATTAAACACTTTAATTAATTAATTAATTCTATTAATTCAATAGTTACTCCACTATAAACTTGGAATTGCACTCTCGGAATTATAGACATTAATTACTTCTAAACCGTGAAGTGTCCATTTGATATAGTCATTGCATATAGATCGATCCTCCATAAATAATTCATAATTAAGAGGTAGAATCCGTTAACCTCTCTAATTACATCTTTATCCTTGAGTACCATTGATTCTCTAATGGATAGTGATTCATAAAACACATTCATGAACCGTAGCTCTTACTAATCCAAGTACCGAATCAACACTCAAGAGAATTATTTATGTGCTTCTTTCTCAAGAAGGAATGGATTCCATCTCGTATAATAACATTCCCAGCTACCTATTTCATTATGTCTCCAAAATACAAGGAATAGGATTCAGGGTCTCGGAATCCGTCGAGTAAATCAAAAGACATAAATCCATAAATAGGAGTTTGTTAAGAACTCGGGATTAAGATCATTCTATATATGACCATCGGTAGACTCAATTAGAATTTCTATGCTTAACGGAAATTATTAGAAATTCATATTGTGTCTCAAGGCCCATGTTCCACATAATCTCATTATGCGAAATACACTCATTCAATATCTCGCCATATTAACAAAGTAAGGATAACATCGTTCCATTCTAAATGGGAATGACATGTATTTATAATGTTTTAATTAAAGATTCCGAGCTTTAATTAAATTCATTATGAATAATTACTTTTGATTATTATCCTTAAACATTATCCTCTTGTATATAACACTTATATACAATGTTTAAGGTTACATAAATAATCAAGGAATTTTATTTGATATTCATAAAATATTCATAAATATATGCACATAAAATGATGAATAAACTATTTTATTAAATAAATAATAAATATCCTTTTACATCTCATGCTTTCAGACACTATTCCCAACAATCTCCCACTTGTCCTAAAGCAGGTGTGTCATGTCTCTAATCCCAAATCCATCTAAGTGCCGATCAAAAACATTCAATGGCAATGTCTTGGTGAACGGGTCGACAAGGTTGTCCTCTGACGCGATCTTCGAACCATCGCCTCTATCCACAATGTCTTTCGATCGGTGATATTTCCTTTCTATATGTTTCTTGCACTCTTATGGCTTCTAGGTTCTTTTGAATTAGCCACCGCCCACCGTTGTCAACAATGGAGCTTAATTGGTGTTTTCCATATTGGAACAACTTCGTATTTAAGAACTTCCCGAGCCATGGATTCTTTTAAACTCCTCATTCTAGGTAGAGTTTTTTTGCTTTAATTCTCCATACCACGGCTCCTCCATTAAGAGTGAACAAGATGTCGATCGACTATCTCTATCTCGATTGGAAATCGAATGTGTTATACCGTGAAATCTTCTCCGGAATATACTAACATATAGTTTCTCGTTCTCTAAGATACTTGAGAATGCACTTCATTAACCCAATGATCTAATCTCCTTGGAGACCTCCCCTTTGCATGTCTTGTACACAACATGGCATACATAAGGCTTCCCAGAGGGATACCTTCTCATATCTTCTTCTTCTTCTGCGGGGTCTTTGGACATTGCTCCTTAGAAAGATGAATACCATGCCTGAAGGCAAATTCCCTTTCTTGGAGTTTTGCATAATACCTAGACAACACTTTGTCTATATAAGATGCTTGTGATAACGCTTAAAGCTTTTTCTTGCGATCTCGAATAATCTTGATCCCAAGAACATAGCTTGCCTCTCCTAAATCTTTCATTTGGAATTGGTTTAACCACTCCTTTACATCATCATCATTTCCCACATCATTCCCTATGAGTAGGATGTCATCGACGTAAAAAATTAAGAAGACCACTTTCTCTTCTTTCTTGTACTTGTAGACGCATGGTTCATCAATGTTTTGATCAAATCCATAAGACTTTAAGATTGGAAACCCGATGTTCCATGATCTAGAAGCTGCAATAAATGGACCTTTGCGGTTTGGACTTTTAGATAAATATGTAACCCTCTGGCTGATCCATATAGATGGTTTCATCAAGATAGCCATTCGGAAAAAGCTCCTTGACGTCCATCCGCCATATCTCATAGTCAAAATATTTGCCAATGGCCAAGTATCCGGATGGACTTAAGCATGGCTCTTGCAAAGTTTCCTCATAGTCAACTCCCTCCTTTTTAGTATAACCCTTAGCCACTAGCCTTGCTTTAAAAGTCTCTACTTTTCCATCCGCTCCTCTCTTTCTCTTGAAGATCCACTTGCATCCAATGGGTTTTACCCTTCTGGGTAGATCTTCAAGTTGCGGATCTTAGAGTGCATAGACTCCATCTCGAGTTTCATAGCTACTTGCCATTCTTCCTTATCGAATCGCCCATCGCATCCTTAAAGGTCGATGGATCCTCCTTACCGCCATCATAAAATTACGATTTGGGCTTCCTTGTATAACGGTCGGGTAACGTTTTTCCCCTCCCACTTGACGAGTGCATCCGATTAGGAACCGTGGTCTTTTCTCTGAGTGGTCCGACAACTCTTGTCGATTGTGGTCCGATCTCATCGAAAGTAACTCTTCTAACACTATCTTACTTCGGGCTTAAAATCTATCATATAGTCATGCTCCGAAATGTGGCATTTGTCGATACAAACACCTTTTTGATCTTCAGACTATAAAAGAAACCTCCCTTTGTCCCATCGGGATATCCTACAAACATACATACTTCCGACTTGGGTTCCAACTTCCCGTCTTTCCCTTCAAAGACGTGTCTTTGGACACCCCATATTCTTGTGTCTCAAACTAGGTTTTGACCGCACCACAACTCTAAGGGTGTTGTAGGTAAGACTTAGATGGTGCTCTATTCAGAATGTAGGCAAATTTTTTTGGGAAACCCCGAATGAAGTAGGTAGTGAAGAATAACTCAACATTGATCTCATCATGTCAAGCAAAGTCCGATTTCTCCTTTCGGCCACACCATTTTGGCCGTGGTGTGCGGGCAATCAATTGGGATACCACACCTTCTTCAATCAAGAAATCCCGAACTCTTGGTCCGTATTCACCCCCTCGATCCGATCGAAGTGTCTTGATTGGTTTACCTAATTGTTTTTCAACCCTTTTAAATTCTCTAAACTTTCCAAAAGTTTGATTTCCGTTGCATCGAATAAACATAACCATATCTTCAATAGTCGTCAATAAAAGTGGCGTAATATTCATAACCTCCTCTAGCTTGGACGTTTAACGGTCCACATACATCCGAATGTATCAATCCCGAAGGGGTTCTCAGAGCTCTTTCTCCTTTTCGTCGTGAAAAGACCTCTTGGTCATTTTACCTTCCAAACAGATTCACAGATCGAAGCTCACCAACTTTGAGTTCGCATAAAGGACCATCCTTTACCAGTCGTTCAATCCTTTTTAGGTTAATATGACCAAGCCTAAGATGCCACCCTGAGATATGTATTGTTATCGTGAGAAATCTTTTGCTTTTTATTCTTAGGTTCGCAACTCTGAACATTTCAAGATAAGCGAGTGAGTTAGGTATTGGTTTTATACAATATAAACCGTCATCCAGACGTCCGAACAAATATTTAAACCATTTCGAGAAATATGAACAAATTCATTATCAAAATAAACTTTAAATAATTGTTCAAATAATTTGGCCACAAATCAAATTTCTGCGAATATCGGAATAAAATAAACATTGTTCAAAACTAAAAATTTATTTTCCGTAAAAACGAAGTCTAACTTCTCCCACTTTGCTTTTGCCGAAACTCTTGCGCCATTGCCTACTTTCATCGTGTAGTCCCCATCGGCTAGCTCGAAAAGAACTAAGACTGCGCAAAGAGAAACAAACATGATTAGTTGCTCTGAATCAATTATCCAGGTGAGGTATCACCCTCTACTAAACATGTTTCAAGGACTAGTAAATCTGATTTACCTTGTTCCTTTTTCTTTTTCAAGATACTTGTGATGAGTTTCTCTTCCGGTGCCCTTCGCCATTGCAAGTGGAAACACTTTCCTTTGGGTTTCTGGATGGGGCCCTTTGCTTTCTTGGGTCTCTTGTTCTTTCCCTTCTTTCCTCTTCCCTCAGTTACGGTTTTTTTCTTTTGTTTTTACGAACTTCCCAATTCTAACATTTGCTTCTCCTCCCCTTCTTTTGTTGGTGGATTCAAGTTTTGCAGGTGATTCATGAGTTCAATGAGATTGCACTTTTTCTTGTTCATAACAAAGTTGTTTACGAACTCATGAAAGTCAGAGGATAGGCTTTCCAAGATGATGCCAACTTGGGTGGCTTCATCGATTTTGGCACCATTGAGCTCCGCATCGTGGAGGTGATCAATCATGTTCGAGAACATGTGCCTTGACCGAAGAACCTTTCTTCATCTTGTCGTTCATGAAAGCCCTTACGGCATCCAAACGAGCCTTTTTCGGAGGAGCGCCGAACATGGCTTCTAGAGACTCCATTATCTCATAAGCGCCTCCATCTCCTCATGCTTTTGGCGGCTAATATCGCTCCTATTGGCCAAATAAAAGCACTTTGCTTTATTGTTGGCCTTGATCCAGCGATCAAAAGGCTCCCTCGCGGTTTTGGATGCAATGCAGCGGGTTCAAGGACATTCCTCCGCTAGGACAAACTTATAGTCTTCGCAACCAATAGTATGTTCATGTTACTTTTCCACTTAGCATAATTATCACCGCATCTAATTTTTTCGACCGCTAGTAGTGTGATTATGGGATTCGACATATTCTTTGGGAATAAATAGAATATTCATCTAATTAATTTATGTGCATGAATATCAAGGCATGTTAATTTAGGCACAATTAAATATGATGCATGATGCACATGAAAATACATAAATCATGTTTTAATTTTAGGTGCCAACGATAATCCAATTTTCCACATATAAAGTGTACCTTTGGGTAGTCAAGTTATATGCCAATTAGACCGAGACTCTTCTCAGTTAATAAATATAGTCAAAATATCTCATATTTTCATATTTATTAACTATCAATTATTTTCACAAAATATAACCAACAAATTTGATTATATTTTATGAGTGTAACCCAAAGGATCCCATAGACTTAACTCCGGATTGCTACCTTTGGGTAGTCAATTCGGAAATACATCCCCAAATCTTATCTCTAGGAAGCCAACCTTGTTATTGATCCGGCAAGGACACTCTCCTTTAGGAGGGCGATTCAATGTCGCCGCAAAGCCCTTTCCGGATCTCACGGTGTTGCACTAACTAACGGCGGAGACTAGTGGGTCGTATTGTCATACAACCCTCTCCCACTCATTATTTTGCAAACATGTATTTTGTTTGAAAAGCATCTCATGATTTTCAAATCGAAAAATAAACAATTTATTTTTCGGATATGTGAAATTCCAAAATTTAACTCTTAAATTTAATTTCACATGTAACATTATTTTGCAAATCAATTTTGCAACTTAAATCAATTTAATCATATTTAATCAATTTTCAGCGCATGGTTCTTATTTTTATTTTATTTTTCTAAAACACTTTTATAATAAATAAAATAAACAATAACAATTGCGCGTGTATGCATGGCATGTTATAAAACCATATGAGTAGGCACATTATATCTACATGGCATGTTATATGCATGGACATATATAATATATAATAATCAACATAAAATATAAATATATGCAATCAACTATTGAGATGGATTTGACCGGGTCCCATGGAAAAATAAATTACAACTCAATCGAATCGAATAAATAAATAATTACAATAATTATATTCTTCCGTTACATCAACGGGTCTTCGATTCTTGAATTCTTTATTCTTCTTGGCTTCATTCTTTGTCTCCGGGTTGGATTTCACCTTCCTTGGGATCCGAAACTTTTCCGGGCTCGTGGTGCAAGACTTTTACGAGGGTTTCGAAACTCTTTGCTCGGGATCAAATCCTAACTTGGGCACCAGCGCTGGCACCTGGCCGCGGCACTGCCCTCATGCACCTTTTGGGGCCGCCGCACGCGTGGGCCGCGTTCTTGAAATTTCTGGGCAGTTTTCTGGGCTTCTTTGAAGGCTTCAAACATGATCTTCAAGGCCTCCTTCTTGATTCAAAATCAAAAACCCTAATTCTACCCAAATCCTAGAATTACAATAATTCTAATCCCGAATTAAATTACAAATAATTTATTAACGAATGAATATAACCGATCCATGGAACCATATAATTAACGACCAAATCCATCATCCATACATTCATCATCATGAATAAAAATAAACATCCATAAATGCAAGTGCCTACTCATCACATACATACATAATTAAATATCACATATTTAATATTGATTATGATTATCGAATAATCGAAGCATAAATTAATATAAATCTATAGACCGCTCTTACCAATTGTTGGTTGCCGAATCGAATTGACATTGAAACGCAATGAATAGCGGATCGTGTATCACAAAAATTTTCATAAAACTTTTGAAATACTCTATAGATTATATTAATTTATGCACCAATAAATTAATCTCATTAATTTATAGGATTCAAGGATCAACCGAAAAAATACCTTGTAGCCGACTCGGATGATATCTTGATTTTCTTTGACCACGAACAGTCCTAGCTCCAAGCTTTTGTGTTTAGAACACCAAAGTCTTCCACGTCAATTCCTTGATTCCACGTAGACGTGTGTGTGGGCACACGTGAGACAAAACGGTTTCTAAAACACTCGAATTTCCACAAACACCAACGCATGCACGATGTGGAATTTTTGGAGAGAAAAATTTTCACTCTCTTTTTTTGCTATATGAGAATTCCGGCCACACTAGGAATCTAGGGCTGAAAAGTGTTTCAAAATTGTCTCACAATTTTTCATTTATCTCATATTTAAAGAGAAGAAGTCAAAACTTCAAAATAGGATCAAATCCTTATCTCCAATTTTGAATTTGGAACAAAAAATCCCTTCCCCTTATCTCTTTGATGGCCGGCCACCCTAGGGTTTTATCCCTTTGTGTGTGGCACCTAAATAAGATAAGGAAGGAAGATATTTTATCCATTATCCAGTAGTTCAATTTTAATTCAGATTCAAATTAATTTAAGTCAAACTTAAATTAATTTGAATTCTAAATTAAACAACTTATCAAATAAGTTTAAATGGATAAATCTAGATATGTTCAAATTCAAATTTAAATAATCTCATTATTTAAATAATAATTAATTCTCAATTAATTATTCTTGAGTATTTAATTTTAGAATTCCATAATTCTAAAATTCCCATTTTGCCCTATGTGTCGGTAGAATTACAAGGACGACGCGGGGACTAATGGACCTATAATTACGAGCTCCAATAAAATTAATAATTAATTAAACACTTTAATTAATTAATTAATTCTATTAATTCCAATAGTTACTCCACTATAAACTTGGAATTGCACTCTCGGAATTATAGACATTAATTACTTCTAAACTGTGAAGTGTCCATTTGATATAGTCATTGCATATAGATCGATCCTCCATAAATAATTCATAATTAGAGTCAGGTAGAATCCGTTAACCTCTCTAATTACATCTTTATCCTTGAGTACCATTGATTCTCTAATGGATAGTGATTCATAAAACACATTCATGAACCGGCGCTCTTACTAATCCAAGTACCGAATCAACACTCAAGAGAATTATTTATGTGCTTCTTTCTCAAGAAGGAATGGATTCCATCTCGTATAATAACATTCCCAGACTACCTATTTCATTATGTCTCCAAAATACAAGGAATAGGATTCAGGGGTCTCGGAATCCGTGCATCGAGTAAATCAAAAGACATAAATCCATAAATAGGAGTTTGTTAAGAACTCGGGATTAAGATCATTCTATATATGACCATCAGTAGACTCAATTAGAATTTCTATGCTTAACTAAAATTATTAGAAATTCATATTGTGTCTCGGCCCATGTTCCACATAATCTCATTATGCGAAATACACTCATTCAATATCTCACCATATTAACAAAGGCGGATAACACCGCTCCATTCTAAATGGGAATGACATGTATTAATAATGTTTTAATTAAAGATTCCGAACTTTAATTAAATTCATTATGAAACGATTACTTTTGATTATTATCCTTAAACATTATCCTCTTGTATATAACACTTATATACAATGTTTAAGGTTACATAAATAATCAAGGAATTTTATCTCGATATTCATAAAATATTCATAAATATATGCACATAAAATGATGAATAAACTATTTTATTAAATAAATAATAAATATCCTTTTACATCTCATGCTTTTTACACTATTCCCAACATGCATTTTTAGATTTGGCCATTTCGACCTCCAACATGGTGGAAGAGCTCCTCCCGGAGCCCTTGATCTCCCTTTTACACGGAGCCATCCCCCTTGAAGTGGATTCCAGAATCTTGTATTCATCCCAAGGGCCTGAATTCCAAAAAAAGAGACACGGTGAGAGAGGGACTGTGATGGCATGAAGCCGAGCCTTACCGAGATCATTGAAGAAATGTCGATCCATGATGCTCTCCTCGGGTAAGCATCCCGGTTGAAGAAGGAATATATGGCCTGAGCGGAAGGCTGAAGGCATTTGAAGACGCATTTCCAGGTCATGCGATTTCGACGGTGTATTTGGGATCGAACATTAAGATCCCTTAAACTTAGGAGACACCGCCCGGGGTAGGCTGGTCGATTTCATTTGACTCTTTTTTGAATGCCTTTGTTGTATGATAAAATTTTCATCAATTTATCCCCATCAATATTGTAGTTTTCAAGCATATTGTTAAACACTATTTTAGAAAGGTGCTATTTTGTAGGATTTGAAAAGTGACTCAAGTTTGAAAAAAGTATCTCACGAAAATCTTTGATATGATAAAGGAAAGGTTAATTTTCGGAGAACATTCCAATCAAGTTGCTACAGGCTCTAATCTGAATGAGCCATTTAGGCGCGAATGCCGATGCGGATCCCAGCTAATTTTGCTTTGGTGCCGTCAATGCTTGAGCAGGCCAAAGAAGAGACAAGCCAAGACGTCCGTAGCTTTAGGCGCGCCCCTGAAAACCCCACCTCCTAGCGTGACGCGCGCTGCAGCGCACACCCATGGGCTGCAGCACGCCTTTCTCGAATTTGAAGAGTTGTGCATCATATAAAAGGAAAAAGGGGAACAGAGGGATGGGGATTTGAAGCAGACACGGAAGAACCCTAGAACCAAAGGAAAGCAGCTAGAACCAAGGACTTTTCTGGAGATTTTCAAGGGGATTCAAGGAGTTTGAAGGCTTCAGAGGAGATTATCCATCAGGAGTTTTTCATTACTTTCTCCCTTTTGTATTTCTTGAATTATCATTTAATTTTATGCTTTAACAATGGATTTTTGGTATTTTGTAATTGTGTATTTGATTTTGAGCATGGATAGCTAAACTCCTCACGCTAGGTGGGTTTTGATCTAATTTAATGAAAGCTTTATTTTAAGAATCTGTTTGCTTATTGAATGTGTTATACTCAAATCTTTTGTATCTCTTGTGCTTAATTTCTAATTTAATTACCCATTAGATTAGAGACCTTAGATGTATGAAATTAGGCTCGGGAGAGTTAATTACATACGTTGAGAATTAAGAGACGCAACCCAAGGAGATATTGAGTCGGGAGGCTAGTATAACCTTAGGAGATCGAATATGGGCAAAACTTAACGAATGCATAATTGGTTAAATTAATAGGGATATTAGTTTAATTAATTTAGCATATTATTTCACTTAGCACTCGGGAGAGGTAGTGAGATTATCTTAGTTCCCATGATTTAAGATTGGAAGTAACACATCAATAAGTGACAGATTTAGATAAATATAGCATAATTAGGTGAAGGCAAATCCCCCCTAGCTCATTTTATCACAGAGATCCCTTCAATCCAATTCATTTTGGCATCCGTTGATTGCATATTTTAATTAGTTACGTTGTTCAATTTAGTTTTAATTCCCTTATTCTATATTGTCTAGATAAAATTGATTTAGATTAATAGCAATACTTAGCTCTTTCCTAGTTAACAATCCCAGAGGACGATACTCGATCTTCGGATCATTATTACTTCGCGATTCGTACACTTGCGAGCACATACGCTATTCTAAGCAAAGTTTACAATAAAATTTATTGCGTATCAAGTTTTTGGTGCCGTTGCCAGGGATTGGCAACTTAGGATTTAAGTTAATATTGGTGTGAAATAGATTGATTTTAATTTAGACCTTTTTTCTGTATTTTATTGATTTAATTTTTGTTAATTAAATTTCTTTCACCTATCCTTTTGGTTGCAGTTTATGCGCCGAGTCCGTAGCTTGGAGATTGTCCCTTTGGACCCTAAAATTGAGAGAACTATTTCAAGATTAAGAAGGGAACATTTGAATAGAAACTGAGCAATGGCAGAGGGTAATAACAACAACCAACAAAGAGCTTTGAGAGATTACTTCAGGCCTGTGGTTAATGAGAATTATTCGGGCATCAGGCGGCAGACGATTAATGCGAACAATTTTGAACTGAAGCCTACGTTAATAAATATGGTTCAGTAGAACCAATATGGGGGGTTGCCTTGTAAAGACCCCAATGTGCATCTAGCAATGTTCCTGGAGATCTGTGACACCATCAAGATGAATGGTGTGGACCAGGACATTATCAGAATGCGCCTGTTCCCTTTTTCACTTAGGGACAAGGCGAGGGGTTGGCTCCAATCAGTTCAAGCGGGTAGTATAGACATGTGGGAAGATTTGGCGGAGAAGTTTCTTACCAAGTTCTTTCCTCCATCAAAGACCGCTCATCTGAGGAGCGAGATTGCATGCTTTAGACAATCGGACTTTGAGCCTCTATGAGGCCTGGGAGCGCTTTTAAGGAGTTGATTAGAAAATGCCCGCAAAGATGGATACCAGGACCGGTTCCAAATCCAGATCTTCTATAATGGTCGAATGGACAAACCAGACGATGTTGATGCGGGCAAAGAGGTGGGACAATGTTGTCCAAAACCTACGAGGAGGCCGAATTATTACTTTGGAGATGGCCTCCAACAATGCCCAATGGCCGAGTGAGCGGTCAAGTGTGAAGAGAGCTGCAGGTATGCATGAGGTTGACCCGTTGGTAGCCCTTTCAAAGACAAGCATCATCTCTAACCAACAAGATATCCGAAATGACCCACGAGGGAAGCATCATCTAGTAAGGCAAAGAAATGTGGTCACACAGTACGTCCTATGGGGATGAAAACAAAGTAGATGATCGAAACAGGTGCAATATGTGAACAACAAATTTCAACTACCGAAGCAATAACATGTCGAGCAACCTGCCAACTCACTACCACCCGGGCTTCGGAACCATGAAAACTTTTCTTATGGCAACAACAAGAATGTATTGCAACCTCCTCCAGGGTATAGCCAGCCGTTATCTCAGAGCAAGCCGTTGATAGAAGACTTATTGAGCACGTTCATTGTAGAAACTCGAGGGCGGTTTAACAAGGATGAGTCTAGACTTGATAGTATTGAGATGCATTGCACCAACATGAATGCTTCTATGAAGTCTATGGAGATGCAGATCTTCCAGCTCGCAAATTCTATAAATGGGCAATCATCAGGGAACTTCCCAAGTGATACCGAAAAGAACCCAAAGGATCAATGTAAAGCCATCACTTTGAGAAGTGGAAGGGAAGTGGAAAGCCCCAATCCTTAAAATGAGAATGTTGATGAAGAGAACACCACACCGGTGGAAGAGCTTGTGAAGAAGACTAGTGATGAGGAGAAAAAGGAGGGAGCACCCAAGTTGAATCCAGGGTCAATTTCTTTTCCGGACAACCCTCCTATCATTCAACCAAAGCTCCCATTCCCCCCAAAGACTCCAAAAGAAGAAGATGGATGATCAATTTTCAAAGTTTTTGGATATCTTCAAAAAGATCCATATTAATATACCTTTTGCGGACGCCCTTGAGCAAATGCCGAACTACGCAAAATTCATGAATGATATAATGTCAAGGAAGAGGAAATTGGAGGACTATGAGACAGTCAAACTCACAGAGGAGCGTAGTGCAATCCTCCAACGGAAGCTACCGCAAAAAGCAAAGACCCCGGTAGTTTCACCATTCCATGTACAATTGGTGGGTCAACTTTTGAGAGAGCTCTTTGCGACCTAGGGGCAAGCATAAACCTCATGCCTTTGTCGGTATTCCGGAAACTTGGGCTTGGAGAGGTCACCCCGACCACCATCTTACTACAAATGGCGGATAGGTCCCTTACCTATCCAAGGGGAATCATTGAGGATGTTTTGGTAAAAAGTTGACAAGTTCATTTTCCCGGTTGATTTTATTGTGTTAGATATGGAGGAGGATCAGGAAATTCCCATCATTCTTGGGAGACCCTTTCTAGCTACCGGAAGGGCCTTAATTGATGTGCATAGCGGAAATTTGACATTGAGGATCAATGAGGAAGAAGTCAACTTCAACATCTTTGACTCATTGAAGTTTCCAAGTGAAGGCTCATCATGCAACCGGTTAGAAGTAGTGGAATTGTGCACTAAGGAGTTCACTCAGGAGCTCTTAAGTGATGACTCATTAGAACATAGTCTCACCAACTCCTTGGCCGTGGAAAACTGGAATGATGAATACTGCCCTAAAAGTGAAGAGGTGCTAGATTGTGTTCTAGCCCTAGAAGCATTGCTTGGTGAAGCGACGAGTGAGACTCACACGGACATCTATGAGGAACCTAAGGGGGCACCCAATCCTACTAGTCCACCGCAAGGAGGATTAGCCTTGAAACAACTACCCAATCACCTCCGTTATGCCTTTTTAGAGGAAGAGTCCACTAATCCGGTAATCATTTCAGCATTTTTGAGTAAAGAAGAAGAAGAAAAGTTGCTCCTCATTCTGAAAAAGCATAAGGCTGCTATTGCTTGGTCAATTTCGGACATAAAGGGCATTAGCCCCACCGTTTGCATGCATAAGATTCTTATGGAGGAGGCTTACAAGCCATCGGTTGAGCACCAGAGAAGATTAAATCCAGCGATGAAAGAAGTGGTAAAAACCGAAGTGCTAAAATTTTTGAATGCAGGAATCATTTATGCCATTTCAGATAGCTCTTGGGTCAGCCCGGTCCAAGTTGTGCCAAAAAAGGGTGGTATGACGGTGGTGAGAAACGACAAAAATGAATTGCTTCCAACAAGAACGGTCACAGGGTGGAGAGTTTGCATCGACTACAGGAAACTTAATAAAGCCACCAGAAAGGACCACTTTCCGCTTCCGTTCATCGACCAAATGTTGGACCGACTAGCAGGTTTTGAGTATTACTGTTTTCTTGATGGCTATTCGGGCTATAATCAAATTGCTATAGCCCCAGAGGATCAAGAAAAGACTACATTTACCTGCCCTTATGGTACATTTGCATTCCGTCAGATGCCCTTTGGTTTATACAATGCCCCTGCTACATTTCAAAGGTGTATGATGGCCATTTTCTCCAACATGGTGGAAGAGATAATGGAGGTGTTCATGGATGATTTTTCAGTTTTTGGGTCGTCATTTGATCATTGCCTCCACAATTTATCCCTTGTCCTATAGCGATGTGAAGAGAAGAATCTTGTACTCAATTGGGAGAAATGCCATTTCATGGTGAAAGAAGGGATTGTCTTAGGCCATCGAGTATCATTGAAGGGTATCGAGGTGGACCGAGCGAAAATTGACACTATTGAGAGGCTTCCACCACCGGTAAACGCCAGAGGCATTTGAAGTTTTTTGGGTCATGCGGGATTCTACCGGAGATTTATTAAGGACTTCTCTAAGGTTGTCAAGCCTTTGTGAAACCTTCTTGAGAAAGGTGCTACTTTCGATTTCGATGACTCTTGTTTGAAAGCCTTTGATATGATAAAGGAAAGGTTAATTTCGGCTCCAATCATTGTGGCTCCCAATTGGAATGAGCCATTTGAGGTGATGTGTGATGCGAGTGATTTTACTGTTGGTGCCGTGCTAGGCCAAAGAAGAGACAAGACTTTCGTATCTATCTATTATGCAAGCGGGACCCTTAATGAGGCTCAAAGCCATATAATTACACCACTACGAAAAGGAGATGCTTATTGTGGTTTTTGCCTCATGCGATAAGTTTCGTTCCTACATCATCGGTTCCAAGGTCATCGCTTCACTCGCATCACGCGGCCATCGGACATTTGTTTGCCAAGAAGGAGGCGGGCCGAGATTGATTCGATGGATACTTTTGCTTTTCTTTGAGTTTGATGTGGAAATTAGAGATAAAAAGGGGAGTGAGAATGTTGTGGCCGATCATTTATCTAGACTTGAGCTTAATGAGATAGTGGATGAGGCCTGCATCCAAGAAGAGTTTCCCTGATGAGCATATACTCAGTATATAGGCGAATCTCCCTTGGTATGCAGATTTGGTGAACTATCTGGCATGTGGAGTTTTACCTCTTGACTTGACTCCCCACATGTAAAAGAAGCTCCTCAAGGACGTGAAGTGGTATATTTGGGATGAACCATTTCTTTTCAAGAAAGGTGCAGATCAAGTGATTAGAAGATGTATTGCAGAAGAAGAAATCCCCAATTGTTGGGAATAGTGTCCTGAAAGCATGAGATGTAAAAGAATATTATTATTTATTTAATAAAATAGATTATTCATCATTTTATGTGCATATATTTATGAATATTTTATGAATATCAAATAAAATTCCTTGATTATTTATGTAACCTTAAACATTGTATATAAGTGTTATATACAAGAGGATAATGTTTAAGGATAATAATCAAAAAAATAATCGTTTCATAATGAATTTAATTAAAGTTCGAATCTTTAATTAAAACATTATTAATACATGTCATTCCCATTTAGAATGGAACAGTGTTATCCGCCTTTTAATATGGTGAGATATTGAATGAGTGTATTTCGCATAATGAGATTATGTGGAACATGGACGCAAACACAATATGAATTTCTAATAATTTCCGTTAAGCATAGAAATTCTAATTGAGTCTACTGATGGTCATATATAGAATGATCTTAATCCTGAGTTCTTAACAAACTCCTATTTATGGATTTATGTCTTTTGATTTACTCGGTACGGATTCCGAGACCCTGAATCCTATTCCTTGTATTTTGGAGACATAATAAAATAGGTAGCTGGGAATGTTATTATACGAGATGGAATCCATTCCTTCTTGAGAGAGAAGTAGATAAATAATTCTCTTGAGTGTTGATTCGGTACTTGGATTAGTAAGAGCGCTCTGGTTCATGAATGTGTTTTATGAATCACTATCTATTAGAGAATCAATGGTACTCAAGGATAAAGATGTAATTAGAGAGGTTAACGGATTCTACCTGACTCTAATTATGAATTATTTATGGGAGATCGATCTATATGCAATGACTATATCAAATGGACACTTCACAGTTTAGAAGTAATTAATGTCTATAATTCCGAGAGTGCAATTCCAAGTTTATAGTGGAGTAACTATTGAATTAATAGAATTAATTAATTAATTAAAGTGTTTAATTAATTATTAATTTTATTGGAGCTCGTAATTATAGGTCCATTAGTCCCCGCGTCGTCCTTGTAATTCTACCGGACACAAAGGGCAAAATGGGAATTTTAGAATTACGGAATTCTAAAATTAAATACTCAAGAATAATTAATTGAGAATTAATTATTATTTAAATAATGAGATTATTTAAATTTGAATTTGAACATATCTAGATTTATCCATTTAAACTTATTTGATAAGTTGTTTAATTTAGAATTCAAATTAATTTAAGTTTGACTTAAATTCGAATTTGAATCTGAATTAAAATTGAACTACTGGATAATGGATAAAATATCTTCCTTCCTTATCTTATTTAGGTGCCACACACAAAGGGATAAAACCCTAGGGTGGGCGGCCATCAAAGAGATAAGGGGAAGGGTTTTTTTGTTCCAAATTCAAAATTGGAGATAAGGATATGATCCTATTTTGAAGTTTGACTTCTACTCTTTAAATATGAGATAGATAGAAAATTGTAACAACAATTGTTTTGACATATTTTCAGCCCTAAGAAAGGTGGTGGCCGAAATTTCTCATAGGGAAAAGAGTGAAAAATATTTTTTCTCCAAAAATTCCACATCGTGCATGCGTTGGTGTTTGTGGAAATTCGAGTGTTTAAGAAACTGTTTTTGTCTCACGTGTGCCCACACACACGCGCTCACGTGGAATCAAGGAATTGACGTGGAAGACTTTGGTGTTCTAAACACAAGAGCTTGAAGCTAGGACTGTTAGTGGTCAAAGAAAATCAAGATATCATCCGAGTCGGCTACAAGGTATTTTTTTTCGTTGATCCTTGAATCTTATAAATTAATGAGATTAATTTATTGGTGCATAAATTAATATAATCTATAGAGTATCTCAAAAATTTTATGAAAATTTTTGTTATACACGATCCGCTATTCCGCTGCGTTTCCGCCGCCGAATTCGATTCCGCAACCAACACCAATATCCTTCACCATTGCCATGCTTCCGCTTATGGTGGACATTTTGGACCCACAAGGACCGCTGCTAAGGTCCTTCAATCTGGTTTCTACTGGCCCACTCTTTTCCGTGACAGCTATACCTTCGTCAAGACATGTGACCGATGTCAAAGAACGGGGAATATATCCAAGCGGCATGAGCTACCTCTTACAAACATTTTGGAGGTTGAGCTCTTCGACGTATGGGGCATCGACTTCATGGGCCCGTTCCCACCATCTTGTGGACAGGAATATATTTTGCTCGCAGTGGATTATGTCTCCAAGTGGGTTGAGGCCGTTGCTACCTCGACAAATGATGCAAAGGTGGTGGCCAAGTTCCTCCACAAGAATATTTTTGTGAGATTCGGTACTCCAAGGGCCTTAATTAGTGATGAGGGCACTGTTGGGAATAGTGTCCTGAAAGCATGAGATGTAAAAGGATATTTATTATTTATTTAATAAAATAGTTTATTCATCATTTTATGTGCATATATTTATGAATATTTTATGAATATCAAATAAAATTCCTTGATTATTTATGTAACCTTAAACATGGTATATAAGTGTTATATATGAGAGGATAATGTTTAAGGATAATAATCAAAAGTAATTGTTCATAATGAATTTAATTAAAGTTCTGAATCTTTAATTAAAACATTATTAATACATGTCATTCCCATTTAGAATGGAACGGTGTTATCCGTGACTTTATTAATATGGTGAGATATTGAATGAGTGTATTTCGCATAATGAGATTATGTGGAACATGGACGCAGACACAATATGAATTTCTAATAATTTCCGTTAAGCATAGAAATTCTAGTTGAGTCTACTGATGGTCATATATAGAATGATCTTAATCCTGAGTTCTTAACAAACTCCTATTTATGGATTTATGCCTTTTGATTTACTCGGTATGGATTCCGAAATCCTGAATCCTATTCCTTTTATTTTGGAGACATAATGAAGTAGGTAGCTAGGAATGTTATTATACGAGATGGAATCCATTCCTTCTTGAGAAAGAAGCAGATAAATAATTCTCTTGAGTGTTGATTCGGTACTTAGATTAGTAAGAGCGCTCTGGTTCATGAATGTGTTTTGTGAATCACTATCCATTAGAGAATCAATGGTACTCAAGGATAAAGATGTAATTAGTGAGGTTAACGGATTCTACCTGACTCTAATTATGAATTATTTATGGAGGATCAATCTATATGCAATGACTATATCAAATGGACACTTCATAGTTTAGAAGTAATTAATGTCTATAATTCCGAGAGTGCAATTCCAAGTTTATAGTGGAGTAACTATTGGAATTAATAGAATTAATTAATTAATTAAAGTGTTTAATTAATTATTAATTTTATTGGAGCTCAGAATTATAGGTCCATAAGTCCCCGCGTCGTCCTTGTAATTCTAATAGACACAAAGGGCAAAATGGGAATTTTAGAATTACAGAATTCTAAAATTAAATACTCGAAGAATAATTAATTGAGAATTAATTATTATTTAAATAATGAGATTATTTAAATTTGAATTTGAACATATCTAGATTTATCCATTTAAACTTATTTGATAAGTTGTTTAATTTAGAATTCAAATTAATTTAAGTTTGACTTAAATTCGAGTTTAAATCTGAATTAAAATTGGACTACTGGATAAAGGATAAAATCTCTTCCTTCCCTATCTGATTTAGGCGCCACACACACAGGGATAAATCCCTAGGGTGGCCGGCCATCAAAGAGATAAGGGGAAAGGATTTTTTGTTCTAAATTCAAAATTGGAGATAAGGATTTGATTCTATTTTGAAATTTGACTTCTACTCTTTAAATATGAGATAGATAGAAAATTGTGGAAACAATTTTTGACATATTTTCAGCCCTAAGAAAGGTGGTGGCCAAAATTCTCATATAGGAAAAGAGTGAAAAATATTTTTCTCCAAAAATTCCACATCGTGCATGCGTTGGTGTTTGTGGAAATTCGAGTGTTTCAGAAACCTGTTTTGTCTCGCGTGTGCCCACACACACGTCTACGTGGAATCAAGGAATTGACGTGGAAGACTTTGGTATTCTAAACACAAATCTTGGAGCTAGGACTGTTCCTGGTCAAAGAAATTCAAGATATCGTCCGAGTCGGCTACCAGGTACTTTTTCGGTTGAACCTTGAATGATATAAATTAATGAGATTAATTTATTCGTGCATAAATTAATATAATCTATAGAGTATCTCAAAAGTTTTATGAAAATTTTTGGTAACACGATCCGCCTTTCCGCTGCGTTTCCGCCGCCAAATTCGATTCGGCAACCAACAATTGGTATCAGAGCGGTCTATAGACGATATTAATTTATGCTTTGATTATTTGATAATCATAATCAATATTAAATATGCATGTATGTGATGAGTAGGCACTTGCGTTTATGGATGTTTATTTTTATTCATGATGATGAATGTATGGATGATGGATTTGGTCGTTAATTATATGGTTCCATGGATCGGTTATATTCATTCGTTAATAAATTATTTGTAAGTTAATTCGGGATTAGAATTATTGTAATTCTAGGATTTGGGTAGAGTTAGGGTTTTTGATTTTGAATCAAGGAGGCCTTGAAGATCATGTTTGAAGCCTTCAAAGAAGCCCATAAAACTGCCCAGAAAATTCCAGAAAACGTGGCCCAGACGCCCCCAGACGCTGCCCAGCGCGCCCAGGGCGCTGCCCCAGGCGCATCCAGGCGCGACCAGGACGCGACCCAGTGCGCCCAGCCCCAGGCCAGGCCAGGCCGCCACCTAGCGCGTGGCCAGGCCGCGCTGCCAGTGTCAAGGCCCAAGTTCGGGATTTGATCCCGAATGGGCCCGAAGGTTTCTGAAACCCTCATAAAGCGTGCCGATGAGCCCGGAAAAGTTCCGGATCCCATGGAAGGTGAAATCCAACCCGGAGACAAAGAATGAAGCCGAAGAATAAAGAATTCAAGAATCGAAGACCCATTGATGTAACGGAAGAACATAATTATTGTAATTATTTATTTATTCAATTCGATTGAGTTGTAATTTATTTTTCCATGGGACCCGGTCAAATCCATCTCAATAGTTGATTGCATATATTTATATTTTATGTTGATAATTGTATATTATATATGTCCATGCATATAACATGCTATATAGGTTTAATGTGCCTACTCATATGTTTTATATAACATGCCATGCATACACGCGCAATTGTTATTGTTTATTTTATTTATTATAAAAGTGTTTTAGAAAAATAAAATAAAATAAGAACTATCTTGTTTAAAAATCGATTTAATATGATTAAATTGATTTAAGTTGCAAAATTGATTTGCAAAATAATGTTACATGTGAAATTGAATTTAAAAGTTAAATTTTTGAATTTCACATATCCGAAAAAATAAATTGTTTATTTTTCGATTTGAAAATCATGAGATGTTTTTCAAACAAAATACATGTTTGCAAAATAATGAGTGGGAGGGGTTGTATGATAATCGACCCACTAGTCTCCGCCGTTAAGCGCAACACCGTGAGATCCGGAAAGGGGCTTTGCGGCGACATTGAATCGCCCTCCCTAAGGAGAGTGTCCTTGCCGGATCAATAACAAGGTTGGCTTCCTAGAGATAAGATTTCAGGATGTATTTCCGAATTGACTACCCAAAGGTAGCAATCCGGAGTTAAGTCTATGGGATCTGAAACGGTGGGTTACACTCATAAAATATAATCAAATTTGTTGGTTATATTTTGACTGAAAATAACGGTAGTTAATAAATATGAAAATATGAGATATTTTGAATATATTTATTGACTGAGAAGAGTCTCGGTCTAATTGGCATATAACTTGACTACCCAAAGGTACACTTTATATGTGGAAAATTGGATTATCGTTGGCACCTAAAATTAAAACATGATTTATGTATTTTTCCTGTGCATCATGCATCATATTTAATTGTGCCTAAATACATGCCTTGATATTCATGTACATAAATTGATTAGATGAATATTCTATTTATTTCCAGCAATATGTCGAATCCCATAATCACAATATTAGCGACTGAAAAATTAGACGGTGATAATTATGCTAAGTGGAAAAGTAACATGAACATACTATTGGTCTGCGAAGACTATAAGTTTGTCCTAGCGGAGGAATGTCCTCCTGAACCCGCGGCTAATGCATCCAAAACCGCAAGGGAGCCTTTTGATCGCTGGATCAAGGCCAACAATAAAGCAAAGTGCTTTATGCTGGCCAGCATGAGCGATGTGCTTCGCAAGAAGCATGAGGAGATGGAGACTGCTTATGAGATAATGGAGTCTCTAGAAGCCATGTTCGGCGCTCCTTCTGAAAAGGCTCGTTTGGATGCCGTAAGGGCTTTCATGAACGATAAGATGAAGAAAGGTTCTTCAGTCAAGGCACATGTTTTGAACATGATTGATCACCTCCACGATGCGGAGTCAATGGTGCCAAAATCGATGAAGCCACCCAAGTTGGCATCATCCTGGAAAGCCTATCCCCTGACTTTCATGAGTTCATGAACAACTTTGTTATGAACAAAAAGAAGTGCAATCTCATTGAACTCATGAATGACCTGCAAAACTTCGAATCCACCAACAAAAGAAGGGGAGGAGAAGCAAATGTTGTAGTTGCAGGAAGTTTTGGTAAAAACAAAAGGAAAAACCAGAACCAGGGAAAAGCAGAGAAAAAGGAACAAGGTAAATCATATTTACTAGTTCTTGAAACATGTTTAGTAGAGGGTGATACCTCAGCCTGGATAATTGATTCGGGAGCAACTAATCATGTTTGTTTTTCTTTGCAAAGTCTTAGTTCTTACACTGAGTTAGTGGATGGGGACTACACGATGAAAGTAGGCAATGGCGCAAGAGTTTCGACAAAAGTAGTGGGAGAAGTTAGACTTCATTTTAGGGAAAATAAATTTTTAGTTTTGAACAATGTTTATTTTATTCCAGACATTCGTAGAAATTTGATTTTTGTGGCTAAACTATTTGAACAATTATTTAAAGTTTATTTTGATAATGAATTTGTTCATATTTCTCGAAATGGTTTAAATATTTGTTCTGGACGTCTGGATGATGGTTTATATTGTATAAAACCAACACCTAACTCACTGCTTAACACTGAAATGTTCAGAGTTGCCGAACCTAAGAATAAAAAGCAAAAGATTTCTCACAAAATAACACATATCTGTGGCACCTTAGACTTGGTCACATTAACCTAAATAGGATTGAAAGACTGGTAAAGGATGGTCCTTTGAGTGAGCTAAAAGTTGGTGAGCTTCCAGTCTGTGAATCTTGTTTGGAAGGTAAAATGACCAAGAGACCTTTTACAACAAAAGGAGTAAGAGCTACATAACCCCTACAGCTGATACATTCAGATGTATGTGGACCATTAAACGTCCAAGCTAGAGGAGGTTATGAATATTACGTCACCTTTATTGATGACTATTCGAGATATGGTTATGTTTACCTGATGCAATGGAAATCCGAAACTTTTGGAAAGTTTAGAGAATTCCGAGCAGAAGTTGAAAAACAATTAGGTAAACCAATCAAGACACTTCAATCAGATCGAGGGGGTGAATACCTGGACCAAGAGTTTCGGGATTTCTTGATTGAAGAAGGTGTGGTATCCCAATTGACTGCACCCGGTACACCATAGCAGAATGGTGTGGCCGAAAGGAGAAATCGAACTTTGCTTGACATGATGAGATCAATGTTGAGTTATTCTTCACTGCCTACTTCATTCTGGGGTTATGCCCTAAAAACAGCTGCCTACATTATGAATAGAGTACCATCTAAGTCTGCACCTACAACACCCTTAGAGTTGTGGTGCGGTCGAAACCTAGTTTGAGACACGTGCACATATGGGGGTGTCCAGCACATGTGCTGAAGGGAAAGACTGGGAAGTTGGAACCCAAGTCAGAAGTATGTATGTTTGTAGGATATCCCGATGGGACAAAGGGAGGTTTCTTTTATAGTCCTGAAGATCAAAAGGTGTTTGTATCGACAAATGCCACATTCTGGAGCATGACTATATGATAGATTTTAAGCCCGTAAGTAAGATAGTATTAGAAGAGTTACTTTCCGATGAGATCGGGACCACAATCGACAAGAGTTGTTGGACCACTCGGAGAAAATACCACGGTTCCTAATCGGACTCCAGCCGCACTCGTCGTAGTGGGAGGGTAAGCGGGTTACCCGACCGTTATACCGGGAAGCCCAAATCGTCACTGCTGATGACGGTGAGGAGGATCCATCGACCTTTAAGGATGCGATGGATGATTCTCGATAAGGAAGAATGGCAAGCGACTATGAAACTCGAGATGGAGTCTATGCACTCTAACTCAGTCTGGCAACTTGTAGATCTACCCGAAGGGGTAAAACCCATTGGATGCAAGTGGATCTTCAAGAGAAAGAGAGGAGCGGATGAAAAAGTAGAGACTTTTAAAGCAAGGCTAGTGGCTAAGGGTTATACCCAAAAGGAGGGAGTTGACTATGAGGAAACTTTCTCGCTAGTAGCCATGCTTAAGTCCATCCGGATACTCCTGGCCATTGCAGCATATTTTGACTATGAGATATGGCAGATGGACGTCAAGACAACTTTTTTGAATGGCAATCTTGATGAAACCATCTATATGGATCAGCCAAAGGGTTACATAGAGGAAGGCCAACAGCAGAAAGTCTGCAAACTGCAAAGGTCCATTTATGGACTGAAGCAAGCTTCTAGATCATGGAACATCAGGTTTGATGAGGCTGTAAAGTCTTATGGATTTGATCAAAACATTGATGAACCATGTGTCTACAAGTACAAGAAAGAAGAGAAAGTGGTCTTCTTAATTCTTTACGTCGATGACATCCTTCTCATTGGGAATGATGTGGGAATGATGACAGATGTAAAAGAGTGGTTAGCTAGCCAATTCCAAACGAAAGATTTAGGAGAGGCAAGCTATGTTGTTGGGATCAAGATTATTTGAGATCGCAAGAAAAAGCTTTTGGCGTTATCACAAGCATCTTATATAGACAAAGTGTTGTCTAGGTATTCGATGCAAAACTCCAAGAAAGGGAATTTGCCTTCTAGGCATGGTATTCATCTTTCTAAGGAGCAATGTCCAAAGACCCCGCAGCAGGAAGAAGATATGAGAAGGTATCCCTACGCTTCGGCTGTGGGAAGCCTAATGTATGCCATGTTGTGTACAAGACCAGATATCTGCTATGCAGTGGGAGTAGTGAGTCGCTACCAGTCCAAACCAGGATTGGATCATTGGGTTGCAGTAAAGTGCATTCTCAAGTATCTTAGGAGAACGAGAAACAATATGTTGGTATATTCCGGAGAAGATCTGTCTCTCACCGGATACACAAATTCCGATTTCCAATCGGATAGAGATAGTCGACGGTCGACATCTGGATCTGTGTTCACTCGTAATGGAGGAGCCGTGGTATGGAGAAGTGTAAAGCAAAAGTGTGTTGCTGACTCTACCAGGGAAGCTGAATATGTTGCAGCTTGTGAAGCCGCAAAAGAAGCTACATGGCTTAGGAAGTTCTTAACTGATCTGGAAGTTGTTCCAGATATGGATAAGCCAATTAAGCTCTACTGTGACAACAGTGGAGTGGTGGCTAATTCAAAAGAACCTAGAAGCCATAAGAGTGCGAAACATATAGAAAGGAAATATCACTTGATCCGAGACATTGTGGATAGAGGCGATGCAACGGTTCTGAAGATCGCGTCAGAGGACAACCTTGCTTACCCATTCACCAAGACATTGCCATTGAATGTTTTTGATCGGCACTTAGATGGATTTGGGATTAGAGACATGACACACCTGCTTTAGGACAAGTGGGAGATTGTTGGGAATAGTGTCTTGAAAGCATGAGATGTAAAAGGATATTTATTATTTATTTAATAAAATAGTTTATTCATCATTTTATGTGCATATATTTATGAATATTTTATGAATATCAAATACAATTCCTTGATTATTTATGTAACCTTAAACATGGTATATAAGTGTTATATACGAGAGGATAATGTTTAAGGATAATAATCAAAAGTAATTGTTCATAATGAATTTAATTAAAGTTTGGAATCTTTAATTAAAACATTATTAATACATGTCATTCCCATTTAGAATGGAACGGTGTTATCCGTTTGTTAATATGGCGAGATATTGAATGAGTGTATTTCGCATAATGAGATTATGTGGAACATGGACGCAGACACAATATGAATTTCTAATAATTTCCATTAAGCATAGAAATTCTAATTGAGTCTACTGATGGTCATATATAGAATGATCTTAATCCTGAGTTCTTAACAAACTCCTATTTATGGATTTATGCCTTTTGATTTACTCGGTACGGATTCCGAAACCCTGAATCCTATTCCTTGTATTTTGGAGACATAATGAAGTAGGTAGCTGGGAATGTTATTATACGAGATGGAATCCATTCCTTCTTGAGAAAGAAGTAGATAAATAATTCTCTTGAGTGTTAATTCGGTACTTGGATTAGTAAGAGCGCTCTGGTTCATGAATGTGTTTTGTGAATCACTATCCATTAGAGAATCAATGGTACTCAAGGATAAAGATGTAATTAGTGAGGTTAACGGATTCTACCTGACTCTAATTATGAATTATTTATGGAGGATCGATCTATATGCAATGACTATATCAAATGGACACTTCACAGTTTAGAAGTAATTAATGTCTATAATTCCGAGAGTGCAATTCCAAGTTTATAGTGGAGTAACTATTGGAATTAATAGAATTAATTAATTAATTAAAGTGTTTAATTAATTATTAATTTTATTGGAGCTCGTAATTATAGGTCCATTGGTCCCCGCGTCGTCCTTGTAATTCTAATAGACACAAAGGGCAAAATGGGAATTTTAGAATTACGAATTCTAAAATTAAATACTCAAGAATAATTAATTGAGAATTAATTATTATTTAAATAATGAGATTATTTAAATTTGAATTTGAACATATCTAGATTTATCCATTTAAACTTATTTGATAAGTTGTTTAATTTAGAATTCAAATTAATTTAAGTTTGACTTAAATTCGAGTTTGAATCTGAATTAAAATTGGACTACTGGATAAAGGATAAAATCTCTTCCTTCCCTATCTGATCTAGGCGCCACACACACAGGGATAAATCCCTAGGGTGGCCGGCCATCAAAGAGATATGGGGAAAGGATTTTTTGTTCTAAATTCAAAATTGGAGATAAGGATTTGATTCTATTTTGAAGTTTGACTTCTACTCTTTAAATATGAGATAGATAGAAAATTGTGGAAACAATTTTTGACATATTTTCAGCCCTAAGAAAGGTGGTGGCCGAAATTCTCATATAGGAAAAGAGTGAAAAATATTTTTCTCCAAAAATTTCACATCGTGCATGCGTTGGTGTTTGTGGAAATTCGAGTGTTTCAGAAACCTGTTTTGTCTTGCATGTGCCCACACACACGTCTACGTGGAATCAATGAATTGACGTGGAAGACTTTGGTGTTCTAAACGCAAAGCTTGGAGCTAGGACTATTCGTGGTCAAAGAAATTCAAGATATCATCCGAGTCGGCTACCGGTATTTTTTCGGTTGAACCTTGAATGATATAAATTAATGAGATTAATTTATTGGTGCATAAATTAATATAATCTATAGAGTATCTCAAAAGTTTTATGAAAATTTTTGTTATACACGATCCGCCTTTCCGCTGCGTTTCCGCCGCCAAATTTGATTCGGCAACCAACTGGCACCCATTTCTGCAACAAGGCATTGGAGATGTTGCTATCTAAATTTGGAGTGAGGCACAAGGTAGCACTGGCATACCATTCCCAAACAAATGGACAAACAGAGGCTTCAAACCGGGAGATCAAGCAAATATTGGAGAAGACCGTCAACTTGAACAGGAAAGATTGGTCAACAAAGCTGGATGACGCATTATGGGCCTATCGGACGGCATTCAAAACACCGATCGGCATGTCTCCGTATAGGCTTGTTTTTGGGAAACCATGCCATTTACCCGTGGAATTGGAACACCGGGCATTTTGGGCCATCAAAAAGCTCAATTTTGATTTGAAGGAAGCGGGCGGCATTACTCCAATTGAATGAGTTGGAAGAGTTCGCATGATGCATATGAAAGCTCTCGTCTTTACAAGGAGAGGACCAAGAAGAGGCACAACCAATGATCTTGAGGCGAGATTTCGCCCCGGTCAACAAGTGCTCCTTTTCAACTCTCGCTTAAAGCTCTTTCCCGGGAAGTTGAAGTCCAGGTGGTCAGGACCGTTTAATGTCAAGAAAGTGTCTCCATTTGGGGCTGTTGAACTCGAAGGAAATGATGGTCGCACCTTTCAAGTTAATGGGCAACGATTAAAACACTACTTCGGAGAAGAAATTCGAACATTGCCAACATTCAACTTGAAGAATCAAAGCGGTGAAGTCGTGTTCATGTCCAGCTAGGGACGTTAAATCAAGCGCTTCTTGGGAGGCAACCCAAGTTTCTATCCCTTTACTTGTTTTTGATTTTAGTTTAATTTTATTTGACTTGTTTAACATTGAGTTATTTTGTTGATGTATGGGTGTTATTAGTTTTTTTCTAGTACAATTTGATAGCAAGTGTTGTTAAAAATATATATGTGTGGTTGATTGCAGGTCATTGGAGGTTAGAAAATTTCCAGAGGCAGATTTCCTGGGGAAAGTGTTGAATCAGACCTGTGTTAAGATGGAAACCCGAAAAAGAAAAAGACGCAGGCTACAGCGTGAAAAATGGCGCGCCTAAGCGCGCATCATCAAAAAAAAAAAAAAGAACCCGAGAATGAAAAAGACGCAGGCTGCAGCGCGCATCTCTCATTTCCAAGATGCGCCGCAGCGTAAAAAAATAGCAAAGGCTTTTGGCGCGTAAAAAAAAAAAAAAAAACCCGAGAATGAAAAAGACGTAGGCTGCAGCGCGTATTCATGCCTGCAGCGCGCATCTCTCATTTTCAAGACGCGCGCTGCAGCGTGAAAAGTGGCGCGCCTAAGCACGCATTCGCCAGGAGATGCACTTTTTACGCGCTGGAGCGCGAAAAACAGCGCGCTGCAGCGCGTGTCCGCGCTGTAGCCAAATTAGAAATTTTCCAGTGGAAACCCTAGCCCCCATTTCCGCCTCCTTCCGAAAATTTTCAACCAGCCTGACTTTTTCTTAGCCAAAATCCTCTGAAATTCTCTCAAATCCTCCCAAGTTTTCACTCTTCATCTTCAATCACCCAATACTTTCACTTTGGCAGCGAATCTAGTGGAGATCTTGATGCTTTTCGTCTGAATTTCTCTCATTTCTTCACGGCATCAAGTAAGTGTTTCTTCTGCGTTTTTCCTCAAATTTGGATTTGTCTGGGCCTCGAATTCTCTAGGGAGTTTGAGCACTTGTGAAACTTACATTTTTTAGCACGAAAAACACTAGATTTTTAGGGGAAACTCTGCCGAATTTATTTTTGGAGATTGGGCGTTCATAGTGAAAAAAAGGGAAGAATCGGAATTTCGAGTGAAACTTGAGGGGTATTTGTTTAGTGAACTTTGGGCTGTCGGTTAAAAAAAAAACAAAAAATGCCGCGGAAGACAACTGCAAACCGGATTAAGTTTGGGGCGAGCTCTAGAAACCGCCCACCTGCCCCTGCCACTTTAGAATCCCCTGACCAAGCAGTGCCTCCTCCTCGAGTATGATATTGTTTGTTTTGTGTCAAAGGACGCGCAGGAACAATATGAACAACACAATGAGACCCGTGCCTGCATTCGAGAAAGGGGTTTCGACATAAGAAATGGCGAATTACCGCCAGGCATCATGAATGTTATTAGGGATAGGGGCTGGGAAAAATTTTGTTCTGAGCCTGCAGCGGGGTCCACTACTCTCGTTCGTGAATTTTTTGCGAACGTGAAAAAGTGTACCAGGAACAAGACCAAGGTGATGGGGCGTGTGATCAAATTTGATGCCGAGATGATTAATAATCACTTTGGCATCCCCACCCTCAATTCTAATCAGCAACAAGACTTGCCAGACCGAGATCCGCAGGAAATCTTGGAAGCCATTTGCGACGGGCCTACGAGGTGGACAATAAAGCAAAACACCGAATCCGCCTTTGAGGCTCGATATTTGGCGAACTACACCAAGGTGTGGTTCCATTTTTTATGCACAAGGCTTATTCCTTCGACCCATATATCGGAGGTTACAAAAGATAGGGCCTTGATCTTACTGGCAATCGAGAGGGGAGAGCCCTTGAATGTGGGGGCCATCATCAGCAGCGGTATTCACAATGCCCTGCAGAAAAACAACATTAGCCTCCCATTCCCGTCCTTGCTGAAAGAGCTTTTTCTGAACGCTGGAGTGGCCCTGCCAGATGCACACCTTGAGAAGCCCATTCGGGCTTTTGATCTCAACAACATCATGCGGATAGCTTCCGCCGGGCGTGTTCAGAGCATGATGGAGGTGTAGGACCATCGTAGCCCCCACAGCCAAAGCGGAAGCGGACAGCCCCTACGTCTCGCAAGGTCTTAGCTAGCCGGGTTGATCGGCATGAGGAGCAGATTGTCGATCTCCAGAGTCAGTCCGCCTTGACCAGGAAGCTGATCAATGAGTTGGCGGAGCACCACACCGCTTGCTTGGCCTCATTGGAGCAAGCACTTGCCCAGACTCGCATCGATGCGGGTCTCGGCGTCAGCAGCTATCCCCATGTCCCTCCTTTCCCTGCGCACATCTGAAGTACTTATTGGCCGGACTTCCAGCAGCAACCGCAGTCCAGCAATCTGCAGCAGCAAGCCACTTTCCAACCACCACCACCTCCACACGACATGGATGACGACCACCCTTAGGAGGCGAGAGTCATATCTCGCCTCCCAGGTATTCTTCAATTACATTTTCATTGTCTGTTTCTATTTCATTAACATTGAGGACAATGTAATATGTAAGTGTGGGGGGAACTATTGGATTGCATCAATACTTGTTATTCAGTTTGTGTTGTTAGTTTGTTGTGTTTTTTTTTTAGTGAGTTGTTTTTCTACTCCTGGTGATCAATGAACCAATATGACATTATCTCTTGATTTTCCTGAGTTTTTGTGCAATGTGTCGTTTGTGAATTCTGTGTGCTTGACAATTGGTGAGCATGAAACACTCTAGTTCTCGCAAGAAAAGACCTTGTCACTAACCATTTAGGGACCTAGAGGAAAATTATTCAATTAATCAAGTTCATGGTACATTAAGGATTCTAGAACTCAACTTAGGGAAACTCAAGGCGAAATCCTAGGCTAGCTAGTCAGCGGAGAAATGATTTAGGCATTCTTTTGGATTGATTGAGACTTTCTATGCCTACCTTTTGGATTATATCCCTTGAATGTCCCCTTTGAGCCTTAGCCTGATTTTTGCTTTACCCACATTTATACAACACTCACCTATTACAATAAATATCATTTTCCCTTCCCCTTGACTCTAGGCATATTTAGTTGGAACCCTGGCCATCGGAGGGCACATTTAGGTAATGTTGTTGTGGAAAAAGAACTTTGTGCACGCCCTTTGAGATAGCTTGCTAGGTTAATAATCTAGTAAGTTAACTTGAGTTTTGGTCTACATTTGAGTTGAAGGAGCACGGAGCTTCCTCATGTGCTACAAACCTGAGGGGGTGATTTTGCTTAGGGGGAAAACTGTGTAAATGTATTCATTTTTTTTTGTTTGCTTAAGAAAAAGAAAAAGAAAAAAAAATTAAAAAAAAAAAAAAAAAAGAAAAAAAAATTAAAAAAAACAAAAAAAAAGAAAAAAAAATTTTATTTTGTTTCTATTAAGCTCTCCGTTTTGGTGCTTGTACATGAGTGGTTATTGTGAGAATAATTCAAGTGTGGGGGTGTTGGGAACTCCAATTGTGAGCTTGAGGTCGAAAAGCTATATGCCTAGGGTTTTTGAGCCGAAAAGTCCATTTCTCAACCACCTTTAGCCCTAGCCGAACATTACAAGCTTGCAAAGTCCTTTTGATCTCCAAGACTCGTTTAGCCTACATTAGTGGAGAGCGGAACTGAGTTGGGCCTATGGAATCCTAAGCTGTGAGTTACTTAATCATGTAGTTGAATAAGTGAATCCGGGTTCCGAATGGTTAAGTGTGAGGCGGGAGACTTGAGTGTTTTTGTGTTCATCCAACATGTTGAAATTCTAGAACATCACAAGGGATCGCCTTGCATAAAAACTTGATATTTTAGGGGATGTTGAGGACCAAAGAATGATCATCGGGATATGTGGAACACTCACTCTTTATTTGTGTTTTGTTTTGTTTATTTTATTTTGTGTTAGGTATAGATTTGTTAGCATAGCCTTTCATTTTTTTTAGTTATTTTTGTTCTTCTGTTTACATTGTTTTGCTCGGGACTAGCAAAAGCTTAAGTGTGGGGGTATTTGATAAGTTGATTTCTCATCAATTTATCCCCATCATATATTGTAGTTTTTGAGCATATTTCAGTTAATTTGTCACTAGTTTTACGTTTGCATTAATCTATTTTGTAGGATTTGCAAAGTGGAGAAAATCAAGTGAAAAAATAAAAAGTCTGCAAAAATCTCCAACTTGTGCGCGCTGCAGCGCACGAGAAGCAAGCTACAGCTTGCGACCTCCAGAGAACATTCCAGGGAGCAAGTGAGCTACAAGCTGTAGCGCACCAACGTGCGCTGCAGCGCGCCTGCCACAGCCGCATGCACTTAGGCGCAGTTCAATGCGCGCACGTCCGTGCGCTTAGGCGCGCGGCTGGAAACCCTACCTCCTAGCGTGACGCGCGCTGCAGCGCACACCCATGGGCTGCAGCGTGCCTTTCTCAAATTTGAAGAGTTGTGCATCATATAAAAGGAAAAAGGGGAATGGAGAGACGGGGATTTGAAGCAGACACGGAAGAACCCTAGAACCAAAGGAAAGCAGCTGGAACTAAGGACTTTTCTGGAGATTTTCAAGGGGATTCAAGGAGTTTGAAGGCTTCAGAGGAGATTATCCATCAGGAGTTTTTCATTACTTTCTCCCTTTTGTATTTCTTGAATTATCATTTAATTTTATGCTTTAACTATGGATTTTTGGTATTTTGTAATTGTGTATTTGATTTTGAGCATGGATAGCTAAACTCCTCATGCTAGGGGGGTTTTGATCTAATTTAATGAAAGCTTTATTTTAAGAATCTGTTTGCTTATTGAATGTGTTATACTCAAATCTTTTGTATCTCTTGTGCTTAATTTCTAATTTAATTACCCATTAGATTAGAGACCTTAGATGTATGAAATTAGGCTCGGGAGAGTTAATTACATACGTTGAGAATTAAGAGACGCAACCCAAGGAGATATTGAGTTGGGAGGCTAGTATAACCTTAGGAGATTGAATATGGGCAAAACTTAATGAATGCATAATTGGTTAAATTAATAGGGATATTAGTTTAATTAATTTAGCATATTATTTCACTTAGCACTCGGGAGAGGGAGTGAGATTATCTTAGTACCCATGATTTAAGATTGGAAGTAACACATCAATAAGTGACAGATTTAGATAAATATACCATAATTAGGTGAAGGCAAATCCCCCTAGCTCATTTTATCACAGAGATCCCTTCAATCCAATTCATTTTGGCATCCGTTGATTGCATATTTTAATTAGTTACGTTGTTCAATTTAGTTTTAATTCCCTTATTCTATATTGTCTAGATAAAATTGATTTAGATTAATAGCAATACTTAGCTCTTTCCTAGTTAACAATCCCAGAGGACGATACTCGATCTTCAGATCATTATTACTTCGCGATTCGTACGCTTGCGAGCACATACGCTATTCTAAGCAAAGTTTACAATAAAATTTATCGCGTATCACCCACCTTTTGCCTCTTGGAGGAGGGTTCAATCCTAAGAACCCCCCCCTTGGGGTTGCAGCGACGTCGGCCGGGGGAACAACCTCGACAACGGGTTTCTTCGACGATGCACTCGTCGAGGTCGAAGGCTTATCCTTAGGTCAAGATTAGATAACATAATGCAAATTTATTTTTTTAAAAATTACATTTTGACCTTAAAATTTTTGTAAAATTACATTTTAACTCTAAATTTTTTCTAAAATTACACTTTGACCCCAAATGTTTTAAAAAAATTTCATTTCAGCCCTAAAACTTTTGAAAAACTATATTTTGACCCTAAAGTTTTTCAAAAATTATATTTTAACCCTAAAATTATTAAAATTTTATATTTTAACCCCTTATACAATACGTCATGAGACTAAATACCATATTTTATTAGGATAACAAAACAAAACACAATACAATCAAACAACCAAACATGTTCTAAGTGGCTTTGTCTAAAGTGGGACCTCCTCTGTCCTCTCCATAATGAGAAGCATCCACACGCGCATAGGAGAAAAGTTCTTCGCTGTACTTGGACCACACATGTGGCCCCGTTCATTTCACCGATTCGAGTTTAGAATTCGAATTTTACTACAGTAAAAAGCTCTCAGAAACAGTCATATCTGTTACACCACGGTCCATGAGTCGACCATTCCCTGGTATGGCATGAGTCGACCATTCCCTCGTATGACACGCGCCGAGGACTCCTCGTTGGAACCAGTCTCCGGCGTCGAGGGGAAAACCATGGAATGGTGTCCTTGACGCCGAGAGTCATCGTCGCGACAGTTGACGTCGAAGAAACTGTCTCGACCTCTTATGACCAAGGCGTCGTGGAAGATTGCAAGTGGACCTGTCAACGGTCATGTCAACTCGAGGAGGGAAGTATTGATCCGACAGCGGCCGCAGGAGTCAGGAAATCAGACGGCAGACAGAGGATCAGCCGCCTGATTTCCGGAATTTTCATCATGAGAACTCACCTACCCTCCCGCGGATAGAGGACAGAAGATGGCTTCCATCTTGGGAACCGGGAATATGTGAGTACGTGAGAAGGCCTATAAATAGAGCAAATAAAAACCCGGAAAAAGGGTTAGAAACTATTTGTATAACAAGGGCAACATTTGTATTCATCTCAACGAATATAGTGCATGCACAAGTGGATTAGGCACAATATTATTGCCGAACCACTATAAAATCACTGTTTCTTCTGTATTATCCTTCGGTTCATTTCATTATCCCATGTTTAACATAATCACTAGTGGTTAAGAGAGATTATTACGAGTTGTCGGAAAAATACCGTCAACAATTGGCGCTAGAAGGAGGGCAACAAGCCCATAAATCTAACCCAGCTTTGAAATTAGTCTTATATGATTAGAGACCGACATCATGCGTCCTAGAAATCACCTACAAACGGCTAACCCGCTAGCCCAGGCCACTCAGGACTCCACCGTCGCCGGGACTTCCACCGACCAGCTTCCACCGGATGCAGAAAACACCCCAGACCATATCGACCAGGTCCAAAAGCAGGTCGAGACACTGGCTGCGGCCGTGGAAAGAATGGCTACGGCCCTTGCTGGATGAGACCAGGGGCAGAACTCAATGCCGCCGCTCGAGGACGCGCCGATGGTCTTGGTGAACGCCGCTGAGGGAAACCAAGGAATTGGTGACCAACACGGTGACACCGAGGAAATCGGTGATAGTTGAGCGAATGATACTCATCCGGCTAGGTCGAACAGGTCTGTAGGGAGTAGGCGACGCGCGGCACGAAGAAGAGCACGGGAGAGGGCTGCAGCGCCTCCTGTGGATAACAGAGGTGCGCCTCCTCGACTACCACAAGATGCGCATAAGGAAAACCCCGTCCCCGTGGAATCCACGTCGGTGCACGGGGGAGACCTGAGGGCAAGGCTCGACGCCCGCCGCGGGAAGGCCGTGCAGCTGACGAGGGAAGATGAGCTCGCAGTAGAGAATAAGGCCCTGGCCGAGAAGATGGCCAGGCTGGAGAAGCAGATGGGGAGCCGACTTAACAACTTTGAACAAGTTGTGGGAAAGGTAGCCGAGGCAGTCAATGTCAACGCGAAGATGTACACGTCTCACGACCATCCATTCACGGAGAATATCATCCGAGTCCCGCTCCCAGATAAGTACAAGTCACCCCCATTTCGCTGTATGATGGAAGGAGCGACCCGGATGACCACCTCTAGGTGTACACAGGGCACATGGTCCTGCATGGATACCCCGAGGAGGTGATGTGCCGGGCGCTCGTAAATCACCTTTCCGATTCTCGAGGAGGAGATGGTTTAGGTCCCTCAAACCGAACTCCATCACGAGCCGATGACCTGAAGAATGCCTTCCTGACTCCAATCATAGGTGTCAAGAAGTACATCCCACCGGGCGTAACTCGTCAAGGGTATACCAGGGACCTAATGAGTCCCTGAGGGACTGGATAGCTCGTTTCGGAGAGCAGGTCGCAGCTACCGAGGGAATCTCCGATGAAGTGGCTCTGATGGGGGCGCTGTCCAGCATGAAAAAGGACATCCCTTACAGCACCGAGCTCGACCGGAGGCCTCCCCACACTTATCAGGAATTCCTGACGAGGGCCCAGGGGTTCATCAACGCCGAGGAGGCAAAGAGGGCTTTAAAGAGCAAGGCAGCAGCCCCAGCCAAGGAGGAGGTCGGCCAAGCTAACAGTCAGAACAACGGCAAAAGGCGCCGGGGTCCTCCCCAGGTGCAAGCCGAGCAAAGACACAACCCGGCTCCGAACAATAAGGGAGGCAACGCCTCGACGAGCCAAGGGGAAACCAAGCGGGCTATGCCGCAATGGTACGACGCCTACACCCCTCTGGTCATGGGGATCGAGGACGTCTACCACGAGATTAGCCATCTCCAGGTCCTATGTCGACCTCCACCTCTGAAGGCCGTCCCAGCACGGAGAAACCAGAACAAATACTGCCGTTTCCACGGCAAGAACGGCCATACCAAGGCCGAGTGCTACGACCTGAGGGCCGCGATTGAGAGGCTCATCCGGGATGGGAGGCTCGGCGAATATCAGGCCAACCGCCGGAATGACAACAGGTGCAACGACGACCGACGGGACGAGGCCAGGCGGGATAATCGCGATAACCCGCTCGAACCAGTCAGCGTCATAAGAACGATCTTTGGGGGACCTTCTCTCAGCGGTACCTCTCGACGCGCTCAGAAGGAGTACGCCAGAGAGGCAAACGAGAAGTTTAATCAGCGGTTCATGAACGTCTCCGGGCGTGAAGCCAAGGCCACTCGACACGAGGACGCCGAGATTACCTTCTCCGAGCTCGACGCCAGAGGTGTGCATTTTCCCCAGAGCGATGCCTTGGTGGTCGAGGCCATGATTGGCAACCACACGGTATGCCGTATCCTGGTCGATAATGGCAGCTCCGTGGACATTTTGTACGCAGATTGCCTCGATAAGATGGGGATTCCCCGCTCAAGGCTCCAAAACAGTGCCCAACCAATGTATGGATTCACGGGAGACAGCATCATCCCGGAAGGGGCCATCGAGCTACCCATAACCATTGGGGACTGACCACACACCTCGACTGTAATGTCGAAATTCCTGGTGGTGAAGGGAGGCGACCAATACAACGCGGTCATAGGACGCCCGACCTTGAGGGCCTTACGGGCGGTGACGTCTATCTACCACCAGATGATAAAGTTCCCTACGCCGAGCGGGATCGGCAAAGCCAGAGGGAACCAGTATGAGTCGAGGCTCACTTACTCAGAAACAATCCGCCACTACACTGAGCCGACACAGGTGCGCAGAGAGCTGCGTATGGTCGAGACTAGGGCAGATGGGCTCGACTTCGATCCAAGATTCCCCGGAGAGGAGCCCAGTGCAGGACCGGTCGAGGAACTGGTTGAGGTCCCCGTCGACAAGATTGACCCGGCAAGAACGTTAAGAATAGGCTCGGAGCTGGAAGCCCAAGATTGGGGAAAGCTGGTCGAGTTTCTGAAGGCAAATCCCGACGTATTCGCCTGGACTCACGAGGACATGGAAAGGATAAGTCTCGACGTCATGTGCCACCGGCTGAACATCGACAACAAGTTCCCATCGAAGAGACAAAAACGCCGACCAATGAACGCTGAGAGGTCCGAGGCCCTGCGGAAGGAAGTAGATAAGCTCACATGCAATAACTTCATCCGGGAAGTCCTATACCCCAAGTGGGTGTCCAACCCAGTCCTGGTGAAGAAGCCAAATGGGGAATGGCAGACATGCATCGACTTCAGCAATCTGAACAAAGCATGTCCCAAGGACAGCTTTCCGCTGCCCCGAATTGATCAACTAGTCGACGCCACGGCAGGGCACGAGCTGTTGAGCTTCATGGACGCATACTCTGGGTACAATCAAATACCCATGCTCGACTGCGATGAAGAGCATACGTCGTTCATCACGGACAGAGGGCTCTACTGTTACAGGGTGATGCCCTTCGGCCAAAAAAATGTTGGGGCGACGTACCAACGCCTCGTCAACAAAATGTTCGCAGGGCTAATTGGAAGATCAATGGAGGTATACATCGATGACATGCTGGTGAAGAGCAAGAAAGGTGAAGACCATGAAGAGGACCTGAGAAGAATGTTTGGTGTGCTCAGGACGTACAGGATAAAGCTGAACCCTCGGAAGTGTGCCTTCGGTGTCGCTTCAGGGAAGTTCTTAGGTTTCATGGTGAGCAGTCGAGGAATCGAGGCCAATCCGCAAAAGATTCAGGCCCTTCTCGACATGGCATCGCCAAGGAAGCCCAAGGAGGTCCAGAAGTTGACAGGCTGCGTGGCCGCACTGAGTAGGTTCATCTCCAGATCCACAGACAAGTGCGTTCCATTCTTCAACACTCTGAGGGGAAGCAAGTTGTTTCTATGGACAGAGGAGTGCGAACAGTCATTCCATCAACTGAAGGAACACCTGGGTAAGCCCCCTATGTTGTCCAAGCCGGTGGCCGGGGAAGTGCTGAGCCTTTACCTAGCGGTCTCAGAACACGCCGTTAGTTCGGTGTTAATCCGCGAAGAGAAGAAGGTGCAATTGCCGGTGTATTACGCCAGCAAGCGCCTCCTCGACGCAGAGACGAGGTATCCCCAGATGGAAAAGCTCGCCCTCGTACTAGTCGTGACAGCAAGGAAGTTACGGCACTACTTCCAGGCCCACAGTATCCAGGTCTTGACCAATCACCCCCTCAGGCAGGTGCTACAAAAGCCCAACGCCTCTGGTCGGCTCCTCAAGTGGTCAATAGAGCTCAGCCAGTTTGACATCGACTACAAACCGTGGACTGCAATCAAGGGTCAAGCCTTAGCCGACTTCGTGGCGGAATTCACAGGCTTACCAGCCGATGTCGAGGAAGCAGTCCAACCCCCACGATGGAAGCTTTACGTCGATGGCAGTTCAAACGATAATGGCAGTGGCGCGGGGCTGGTGCTACATACGCCGGAGGGACACAAGGTCACCTCGCCATCAGGTTCGAATTCCCCGCGTCCAACAACGAAGAGGAGTACGAGGCCCTGCTCTCTGGCCTCCGATTGGCGGAGTATCTGAAGGCTGAAAACCTCGACATCTTCAGTGACTCCCAACTCATTGTGAATCAGGTAAAAGGCCAGTACCAGACCAGGGATGAGAAGATGGCAGCGTATCTGAGGAAAGTTAAGGAAGATCTGGAAAAGTTCACTACTTTTGATATATAGCAGGTGCCAAGAGCAGAAAATAGTAATGCCGATGCGCTCACCAGGCTAGCGATGTCGAGGGATGCCGACCTTTTGCACCTGGTGCCATTAGAGGTGTTGAAAGTCCCGTCCACAGAGAAGCGGCCCGAAGTCACACCAGTACTTCAACCTGGCTGGATGGATCCAATCATTAAGTACCTCCTTGAAGGTGAGCTCCCTGAAGACAGGCAGCAGGCAAAAAAGATGAAGTACCAGGCGACAAGATATACGATGCACGACAACCTCCTCTACCACCGAGGGTACTCGACGCCTTTGTTCAGATGCCTCGGCGCAGAGGAGGCGAAGAGGGTCCTATCAGAGGTACATGACGGGGTCTGCGGGAACCACGTGGGAGGACAGTCCTTAGCCCATAAAATCTTGCGGCAAGGATACTACTGGCCCAGCCTCAGAAAAGACGCAGCGGAATACGCAAAGAAATGTGAAAGCTACCAGAGGTATGCCCCCACCCCTCGACTACACTCAGAGGACCTTACGTCCATACTATCCCCCTGGCCTTTCGCTAAGTGGGGGATCGACCTCATTGGCCCGTTGCATAAGACCCCAGGGGGGTACAAGTTCACGATCGTCGCAGTCGACTACTTTACTAAGTGGGTCGAGGCTGAGCCACTAACGGCCATCTCGGAGGCGAAATGTACAAACTTCATATGGAACAACATCGTATGCCGGTTCGGGGTCCCGCACTCTCTCATGTCTGACAACGGGAAGCCGTTCAACAACGACAACACCAATCAGTTTTGTGAGCTTCTCGGGATCCATAAGAATTTCTCCTCGGTCGTCTACCCCCAGTCTAACGAACAGGTCGAGACTGTAAACAAAATTATCAACGTAACCCTTAAAAGGCGTCTCGACGCTTACAAAGGAAAATGGGCCGATGAGTTGCCTAAGGTGCTATGGGCCTACCGGACAACTAGCAGATCCACTACGGGGGAAACCCCATTTTCAATGGCCTACGGGTTCGAAGCGGTCCTGCCGGTCGAGGTGTCTATTCTGACCGACTGGGTAACCCGGTATGAGGAGGATAGGAACGCCGAGCTGATGAACTTGGAGCTCGACCTCTTGGAAGAGCGGCGCACAGACGCACAATTAAGGCTCGCTGCATACCAAGCAAGGACCGCCAGGTACTACAACAAGCGGGTCAGGCCGAAGCGCTTCGGAGTCAAAGATCTGGTTTTGCGTGTCGTAACCCTCAACACAAAATCTAAGAACTCCGGGGCCCTGGGCCCTACTTGGGAAGGGCCCTACAGAATAATGGAAGTCGTGGCAAACGAGTCATACCGACTGGCAAAGCTCGACGGCCGAAGCATCAAGCTCACCTGGAATGTAGACCAGTTGAAGGTCTACTAACAATAACTACAACAAGCATCGGTTCAGTGAACCAAAGTCTTCTACTTGTATTCGCTCATTTTCTCGTTTTGGCAGGATAATATGCCAGGCTTGTAACCGATGCATGAATAAATAAAAGATAGTATTTCGACTAGTTATTTCTACTTTGCAAAAAAATCTTTTGTTTTCGATACGTCGACCAAAACTTGTCGATACGTCGACCCAAAAACAACAATGTCGACGCTCTATAAATGGACAGCCGCAAATCCTACTATCTGCTACGATGCGCCAGCATCGACTTCAAGAACTCCACCATGGCAAGGGGGTGTTAAGGCAGTCAGCCGACACTTAGGAAAATTATCACACGCAAAAATCAAGAAGGTAGTCGAGCCTACACTTAGTGAGTTTTCAAAAAATTTCCTTAGCAAATTTCCACACAACACAATATAAGGAAAAAGGCAAGTGCATATAAGGAAAAATAAATATGGTCTCGACCTTATAGCCGCTACAAAACATCGAATAAAATATTGTCTGGGCCTAATGGCCCTACTCAAAAACAAATAAAAACAGAAATACAAAGTCGCCGTTACTCGGCGCCTCCATCCCCGCCTTCTCCGCCCTTGGTGCCTTCCTCCGGTGCCACCTCAGCGCCGACCGCTCCCTGCTCGGCATCCTCATGCGGTTGGCCCTCGTCGCCGGCCACCTGGTAAGGCTTGACCACTTCGACGTCCTCGCTGTCGGATTCGTCGAGGAAAGAGAGGTCGACGTCCGGACGCTTTCTCTGGAAGCGGTTGAGGATCTGCTCACCGGCAGACTTCATGAGGGACAGTTGGAGCTCCTCAAACTCAATTGAGTCTTGGTAGGCGTCGAGCCTCTGGTTCACCAGCTCCTCGAACGCCTCGGACGACTTGAATTGCTCCATAAATCATAAGCGTCCTCGATAAAGGATGAATTTGGGTCAGGACAACTCCGGTTCTCCGAAGAATCGGATTCCTCGATGTCTTGAAGAGCTCCAGCCGGAAGGGCTCGACCAGGCCGGCCAAAATCCGCGGACTTCACAAAGTCCCGGATCGCCCAATCGAACCACCTCTTCCTCCCAGCTTTTGGCACTTTTCGGGAATAGAAGTCGAGAGGTACTCCTCGATGGCCTTGGGCTCCCATCTGGGAGGGCGCCCGGTTAAACAAATTAAGGCGAAATAACTAGTGGCCTTCTCGGTGGAGATGCTCTCACCAAGAGACAACACTTTGGCCTTCTCGCCGACCGAAGGTTAGGCTCATGGAGGAGCTCCACCGTCTCGGGCGGACTTGGAGAGTGCCGGTCCCCTAGTTTGAAGACAGTTCGACGACGTCTTTAGAGGCAGTTTGCCTCTGCATCCACTGCTCCAGCTCGACGTAGTTCTGGAGGGCCAGCTCAAGAGCCTATAGGCCAAGTGAAAGAGGGAACTTGTTAAATTTGTAGGGATAAAACCTCAAGGAAGGAGGCGAAAACCAGAGAGTAGTAGAGAACTTACCGAAATCTGGCGCGTCACGGTAAGACGCTGGGTTCCAGGATGCTCCTCTTCGCAAAAGAATCCCATGAATCCTCTTGGAAGTGGGAGTAGATGGCTTGAATTGGCAGGCTAAACCAGGCAAGGGGGACCCGGCAACTCGAGGAGGGAGTGTTGTGAAGGTAGCGGGGACAACGTCCCCTCCCGTGGATCGATGAATTTGGGGTCGCAAAATCCTTCTTCTGTATTATCCGGCATCACCAATGGCCCTGAAAGAATGGGGGATTCCTCGACGTCCTTCCCCTTTTATGGGCGCTGAGCCGGCTAGGAGGACGACCCCCCAACCCCTTAAAATTTTCCACAAGCAAAAATCCAGATAATTAGAAATAAAAAGAACAATAATGCTCGAGTCCTCGACGCGGGGCCTCTTGGCCGGAGGGTCGATCACAAGCACCCCTCTTTTGCCTTTAGAAAAATAAATTATTTAAAAAAAAAAAGCCGTGACTACAAACAACGAGAAATGAATCACAAGAATGGGGGATTCCTCGGATGTGATATGTTTTGAGAGTTTTTAACTTCTCCTTTTGTAGTTTGTTAAAGTGTAAGTTCTTTTTTTTTTTTGTTAAAGTGTAAGTTCTTTTTTTTTTTTTAATAATATATTAAAGTGTAAGTCATAATTCTATGACATTGGTTTTTTTAATCCATGAAGGTTTTTTTTTTTTTTTTTTTTTTTTTTTTTTTACTTGAGTTGTTATTTTTTTTAACATAGGTAAAACTCGTGATACATCGTTGTTAATTTCTTTTTTTGTTGTCTTTATTATTGTAAAATTTTGGAGTCTTTATTAAGAAAAATTAAAAAAAAAAAAAAAAAATAGAAAAAAGGAACAAATCCACATATATGATTCTTATTTGCTTTTATTTAATCTTTTTTTTTTTTGCTTGTAAAGTTTTATGAAGTTAATTTGGGATTTATTAATGAAAGCGTAAGTTAGAAATTTGGGGTTTATTAATAAAAGTCATATTATATTTTCAAAAATTAAAGGATAATTTTTAATCTTTTTAAACAACAGGATAACAATGTGATATTTCATTATAATAGAGCATACAAAAATGATAAAATTGTTTTTTAATTTGAAATATTGTTGCTCTTATTTATTATCATAGTAAAAAGTTGTCCAAAATCCTATTAATATAAATTCTCCTAAATCCAACAAAAGTAGTTTTAAAGTAACCAAAAAAATTAACCCAAAACCTTCACACAAAAAAAAAAAAAAAAAAAAAAAAAAAAAAAAAAAAAAAAAAAAAAAAAAAAAAAAAAAAAAAGTAGTTTTAAATAATAAAAAAATAACCAACAAGAAGTTTCCCCTAGTCCGCGCGTGGAGGGGGAAGGAAATGGAGAGCGTCGTTTTTCACTATTGTGACTTTGTTTATTTTTAATATAAGGCTCCCACTTTTTACAAAAGCTGCTGTTGTTTATTTCCCACCTTTTTTTTTTCCCAATATTGTTCTCTTTTTTCTTGCCCGCCATTGTTACATTCTTATTCTTTTTGAGAAAATAGTTTAACTTACTTTAAAAAATAAATGGATTTAAAATTTTAGGTCTTATTCTTGATTAATATTATTTTATTAATATAGTTATTATATTAAAAAGATATTAATAAAAAATAATGAGTAAAAATTTAGACTCATACACTTTTAAAAGGTATTTATTAAGATTTTTCTACCTTTTTTAGTTTAGTATTGTTGACGGTGTTTTTCCGACAACTCGTAATAACCTCTCAAAAACACTCACGGTTAAGCTAACCACAAAAATTAAGGGATAATCTGTCAAAATAACGGAAAGGAGACAACAAATTTATAGTGGTTTGGCAATAATATTGTGCCTAATCCACTTGTGCATGCACTATATTTTTGAGATGAATACAGGTTTTCTCTCTGTAATGTAAATGGTCTCTAATCCCTTTTCTGGGTTCTTTCGGTTCTATTTATAGGCTCTCTCATGCGATTACACATTCCCGGTTCCCAAGAGAGAAGCCATCTTCTGTCCTCGGTCTTCGTGAGCATAGGTGAGTTTTCATGATGACTCTTCCTGGAAATTCGGCTGATCCTTTCAGACTGACACCGGATTTCCTGACTTCTGCAGTAGCCGTCGGATCAATACTTCCCTCCTCAGGTTGACATGACCTCGGGCATTGAGGACCGACATTGCTTCCTCGACGTCGCAGTATTGGCCCGCAGAGGCTTTGCCCGGCGTATCTCCTCTCGCGCGATCTCTTGACGCATAGGGCACGTCTGCTACGTCTTTACCTCATTGCCAACAGTCGATCCTCCGCGGGGAGTCCTCAACGTCGGTCCTATGAAGGAATGGTCGAGATCTCGGCCATGGCGTAACAATTACCCCTTAGGCTGGAATGTAGCGGTGTGACTTTCCAGGCTGTACAGCGTCGAGGATGCCGCGTGGAAAGGGGCCTCTTTTGGCAGTTGACTGCTGCTCGCGAGTACTGTGATCATTGCGGCTGTCTTCTCGAGTAGTGGAGCCGTCACATCGACTGTACCAACCGTCGCGTCCTCGTTTCCCTAACGCCACGTGGACGAGGAAATGAATCCTCGCCGTCGGATCATGTAATTTGACGTTGCTCTCTCCCCAGCTGTTCGATCATGCCTCCTCGGATCCACCGTCGGATGGGACCAATTCAAATTCAACGGTCAAGATCGAGAGGCCTTTGAACTCCTCGAGGGCTCTTTGCCTTCCTCGCCTGCGGCTATATATACCCCCTTGCCTTAACATTTCCACTCATCGAGCATCTAAGACGCCGTTACTCTGCCGGATTCTCTCCCGAGCTCTCCCCTCCGTGCGTCCTCCGTACTAACATTGTTCACCACTCTCGGACCCGAGCATCCATCAACTCTGGTAAGTCTTCACTTCCTCCGTTTTCTATTTCTTCCACTTCTCCCTTGAGTCCGGTCGCCTTGTCTGCGGCCGTTGTGCCAATGCGCCGTGGGAAAAGGGCAAAAAGCACCCTTCCCTTGATGCCGCCGGTTTTACGCCGACGGCAGGGCTGGTAGTCTGACCCTTTGGGCACCATCGAAGCCATTGGACTTGGCTCTGAGCCTCCGTGGCTTACGGCGTTGCCCGTCTTACGACCTATCTTGCGTTCTGGGCCTCTCGACCAATAGGAACTAATTCCCGTTTGCCTTTTTCCTTTTTAGACAATGTCGTCGAAGCAGGTTAGAGGTCGAGGGGACACCGAGCCTAGGGTCAGAGAAGACCATGAGGATGTGGCCGCCTCGAGCACGTCTCTGGGTGAGAGTGGGGATTCCCTGCTCCGCCAAGTCAAGGAATACGCTGACGTGTCGGCATCGTCATCTCAGAGAGACACACTTGTTCTCCTCGACGACGAGGGTGTCGACCCACAGGTCGGCTCCACTGAGCGTCGAGGATACGGTGCTGCGCCTACGAATGTTCTTTCGGGGCTGGTCACCGACCTCGACCCATCCAAGATCCGACCCCACACTGCCCGAAAGGCGTTCATCGACGCCGAGATAGATCCAAATCATTTTTACCTGATCATCCCGACCCCACACGACAGGGCTCATAACCCTCCTTGCGGTCATATGACCGTGTACACCCGGGCACTGACCTTCGGGCTTACCTTGCCCTTCCATCCTTTTGTGAAGGCCCTCTGTGGCCTTTACCAGATCTCGCCTGCACAATTGTCACCCAACTGCTGGGTGACAATAAACTCCATGATAATACTTTGGAGGAAATTTTTGAGCCTCGACCTTAGCGTTGAGGAATTCTTGCACTGCTACTCCCTTTGGGCTTCTCCAAAGTAGAAGGGATTTTTCTACGTCTCCTCCCACACACAGTCCAAACCTCCCATCTCAGGTTTTCTTCTTGGGGGGTGATTTTAATTTGTACCCTTTCGACGGCGAGCGATCGAAGGGGATGCAGACAGTATTCAGCAAATACTGTAGGTTTTCCTCTTTTTCCTCTCAGGTTTCTGCACGGCTATCGACCTTTCTGACTCTGTTTTGCACTTGTAGGTGAAACCGCCGACCGTCCGACGCTCTCGACGCCCGCACTTGCTCGCGTCGAGAAGATTCTGTCGCTCTCACCCGACCGTTGGCGCGCCTCCGTTCTCAATACCAAGGCGAACCAGCGCTTATACGGTCTTCTTGTCGACCTTCCCCCTCCTCGTCATCCCGTCGTCCCTCTAGCGGATCTCCTCAGAGGTGAGTTGCGTTTTTCCTTCTCTTTTTTTGTTATCTTTTGTGGGGCCCGTTGGGCGTGGTCGATGTGTACCAGGATTGATTCAGTTTTCTGAGCAGCCGTGCCTTCCGGGATGAAATTCAGCCTCCCCACCAAGTCGAAACGGAGCCAAATATCATTTCCCTGCGTAAAATAGAGGAATGTTGGTGCATTTATGATCTGTTTTTTAAAATAAAAATAAGTGAAAAATTAATAGAAGACACGTCGCACGTGTACCATGTATATTAAATAGATATTCTCAAGAAAAAACAAAATGAAAATTTTCAAAAGTCTGTAAACAAGGTATATAGAACCCACGTTTATCACGAGTAGGAAAACAAGTAAGGTTTACTAGGAGTGATTGAGTTTCTGAAAGAAATAGTGCGTTTAGAACTTCCTTTAAAATAATTTTGAGCTTATTTAGAATTTGTTTTAAAAAAATTTTATTTTTTATATAAAATAAAAATAAAAACGTTTTTAATCTCAGACATAAATTATTTTCAAAAATACATTTGATAATTTTATTAAGAGATTATATTTAGTATAAAAAAATCATTAATGTCTCTCTCTCTCTCTTTACTCTCAAGAGGAGAAAACCAAAACCAAAAATGTAGACTAAAAGTCATTTTTCATTTTTCTACTATTTTACACTAAACCAAAAACTCGTTTTCATTTCCATTTTTTGTCTTTATTGCGTCAAACGCCGTTTTGGAAATGTTTTTATTTTTTTTCTCAAAAACGCGTGAAAAATAAAAACAATATCAATTTTAAACACGACATTTGTTTTTTGTATGAAAATAGAAAAAAAAAACGTTTTCAATCTTAGACATGAATCATTTTTCAAAATGTATTTGGTAGTTTTATTAAGAGATTGTTTTTAGTATAGAAAAACATATTAATGTCTCTCTCTGCTCGAGAGAGAGAAAACAAAAACAAAAAATGAAAAAGGAACTAAAAGTCGTTTTTAATTTCTCTCTCATTTTCACTAAACTAAAAAATCATTTTCATTTTCATTTTTTGTCTTTAATTGTGTCAAATGCCTTTTTAGAATTGTTTTTACTTTTTTCTTGAAAAACATGAAAAATAAAAATAAGAACAATTCTAAGCACGACAAAAGTTTTGACGGAGTGGAATAAGAATGAAGAAAATTGTTGACGGTGAATTCTCGTCAACAAAAACAGGCCGGGTTACCTCTTGGTTTCTGTCAGATTACCAGCCAAAGTGTAGAATGTGTGTAAGAATTTGTTTGAGGGTGTATTGTGCTTTAACAAAGATATGCATAAATTAAGAACACAAGAGATTTTATAGTGGTTCACTCTATAAAATTAGAGCTACATCCACTGTGATTGTATATTTCTGTTGAGGGGATTACAATTTACATCAATTGTTCTCTCTCAATCTTTTTTCCTTTCTTGGATCTGAACCCCCATCCTGTATGGGGTCTCGACCCTTTTATCTTGGAGCTTCCTTCGTTGGGTCGATTTTCTTTGTAGGCTGAAGCACTCAAGTGCTCTCCCCTTTCAGGGCCAGACATAGCCCACTAATTAGTACTGTTCACTCAGCCAATTAGTCTTCTATTATGGCTCTGTGCATTCCTGTAACCCTTTTCTGTCCCCTGTGGGGTGGTTTAAGGGTTTGCAATTAATGCCTGTCTTGCCGATATCCCCCACTTCTGTACGTAACTTGCCACATTAAGTTTTTACCCCAAAAAGCATTCCCCTCGTCGCCAGTGTTGCTTAACCTAATTGTCCTTCTTAGCGGTCAATTCCACGGTCGAGGGATCTTTACGTCTTAAGTTCGACGGTACGATCTGTCGACGCCAGAAGGAATCGACGCCCTAAGTTGGACTTTGTGCTTGGGCGCCCCAGACGTCGAGGGTTGTTGCTTTGGGGGGAGTAGTTAAGGCCATGTGTCGTATTATCATTCTTCTACGTGTCCATCACATTTTTCCACACAACAGCTACCCCCCAGGTCGAGGGTTCCTTTTAGGCGACCTCGAGCTTAGGTTCGGTCGTACTTCCGTGCTTCGGGTGTGGGAAACCGGTCCCGAGCCTTCATCCGCAATGATGACTTAGATGCTTCGGGCGTGGGTAACCGGTCTCAAGCATTCATCCGCAATGATGGCCTGGACGCTTCAGATTTTCTTGAGGGATGCAACCGTCGCGTCGGTCGATTCCCTATGCTAACGTGAGGCTTTACTTCGAAAGGATGAATGTGAGCCCTCGGATCGCGACTCTTCTCTTTCCTGCCCTTGTTTGTCATCGTCAGATCTGGTTGGGATTCCCTTGCCGTTGGATTTTAAGAACTTCATCCAATGGTCAGGGGCCGAGGACTTTCGTCTCCTTAAATACCCTCTTTGAACCCGAAACCATATTTTCCAAAACATGAACACTCCCCGCATTTGCTGAACCGCTACTTGCTCCGTCGGAATCCTTCTCTGCGAAACACCGATTCATACTTCTCGCTTTTCCAGGCGTGTTGTGAAGTCGCATTTAATCTGAGATTCTCCCCGGAACACTTCATACCGGTAAGCCCATCATCCTCTGCTTGTTTTGTTTCTCACAGGTTTTTTCCCGATTGAATCATGTATGTTTAGAAATACGTGGAATGTAGAGGTTAGGGAAACTTACTCTATTTTATTTTTCCGCATAGGATAGTTCTTTTTCTGACTTTTGGCCGTTTGTGCATTTCTGGTTCCTGGGTTCTGGGGAACTTAGGGTACCATGAACACTCACCGTTACCATTCTTACATGAATGGTCGATGTCAAGTCGAGGCATTTGAGTAGTTGTCATTTACAATAGCCATTATTTTCTTCCTCTCGATGTTAGGGTTTTTAACTCAGCTCCTTGTCTTTTTAATCACCAGAATAATGGCCCAAAACTCCCCCAGTCATGGATGCAAACTTCCAGGTCTCGGATATCTTAGACGTCGAGATCGGGGCTATCCTGAAACTTTTCCCTCATTTCTCCTTCATCTTCTAGGCTCTTTATGAGTCTTTCCTCAAGCCACACTGGATCACTACCACTTAATCTTCTTTGGTTGATTGTCAGCGTAAACAGATCTCCTTCTAAATTCACGTAAGATTTTGTCGAGTTTTTTTTTTCTCGCCGTTTTGTATTTCTGTTTTCTGACCTTCAATTTTCAAAGCCTGATCCTTGCCATCTTCAATCTCCTCGAGCTAGTTAAGGTTGAGGACCGTGATAAGGAGATGGACATCGTGGAGGCCAAGCTTAACTCTCTTATCGACGATGCCAAGAAAAAGTGCGTAGATGCCGTTGAGGAGAAAGATGTGGCCATTGTCAAACTGTCGAGTTTGGAAGGCAAACTGGCCAAGTTAACTGCTTTGGTTGAAGACCTTACGAAGCGGATAGATCTGTCCGATACAAAGTTGACCGAAGCAGCTAAGGCGGTGAAAAAATGTTTTACCGAGGGGAAGACCGAGGGGAAGAGGGAAGCCAAAGCCGAGGCTGCTGCTACCTTCAATGCCTAGCACACTGAAATTATTGAGGAGTTCAAGGCTTCTCCGGAGCTCATCAACATCCATACCAAGGATTTTCAATCCGCGGATCAACAGATCATTGATTTGATAAAAAATGAGCGTCCTGAGTGGGATTTGAGCTTCCTCTATACTTCTCCTCCTCCTGCTGGCGACAACAACCTTTCCTCGCCTGGTGATGGCAATGAATCGGTGGCTGGCGGCGAGGCCTAAAAAAGATTTTTACCTTGCTCTCTTTTTTTTTGTGTTTGTAACTTGATATTGATTTGGACATCTTTCTATTTTATCTGTACTTTTTATAAAGATAGCAAATTTTATTCATACCTTGCAAATCTTACCTTGCTTTGCAATCGTTACCTCAGAAAATTCCTTAGAATTTTTACTAAGTGTTTGTCTTTCCTTCTTGGAGGATCAAACGCTAATTACCCCTTGGGGTTGTTGCCTTAGAAAATTCCTTAAAATTTTGCTAAGTGTTCATCTTTCCTCCTTGCAGATTCTGACGCCGATTTCACCCCTTGGGGTCGTCGTCTCAGAAAATTTCTTAGAATTTTGCTAAGTGTTCATCTTTCCTCCTTGGAGGATTCGACGTTGATTTCACCCCTTGGGGTCGTCGTGTCATTTTTTAGTGATCCGTGGACCTTTGTCCCCCATGTCTGTTTAATATACCTTGGTCTTTTAAGTAGACATGTTATTAAGGGGTGAATTCATTTCCTTCTGCAAACATATCAATTTATTTAATTCGTAAAGAATGTACAATTGCGATGCGTAAGAATTACATACACTATTGGTAGTATAGCCTTAGCTGTTCTGCATTCCATGGGTGTTGAACTCTTTTTCTGTCGAGGCTTTCCAAAATGTAGGTGCCAAGACGCAACACTTCCCTTATGCGGTAAGGCCCTTCCCAAGTTGGGCCCAGTGGACCAGTATTTTTGGGTTTTGTACTCTACGTTACCCTTTTTAATACTAGGTCTCCTGGGATGAACCTTCTTTGTCGAACTCTCTTGTTGTAATATCGTGCTGCTCTTTACTAATAGGCGGCGAGGGGTAGTTAGGAGTCGAGCCTCTTTTCTTCCAACAAGTCGAGTTCTCCGTTCATGCTTTCTGCGTTGTCATCATCGTTGAGGATGACGGTTCTTAAGGTCGGCATTTTGATTTTTACAGGGCGCATTGCCTCAACACCATATGTCATGGAGAAGGGTGTTTCACCCGTAGTAGTTCGGCTCGTCATTCTGTATGCCCATAAGACTTTGGGGAGTTCCTCGGCCCATTTCCCTTTTAGATCGTCGAGTCTCTTTTTGAGGGTATACTTTAATATTTTATTGACCACCTCGACTTGTCCTTTAGATTGTGGATGGATTGACACTGAAAAGTCTTTCCGAATGCCCAGATTGTCGTAGAATCTGCTTGTTGAGGCATTATCGAACTATTTTCCACTATCGGATACTATTGAGTTAGGAACCCCGAACCTGCACACAATGTTGTCCCACATGAATTTGGTGTAGGCCGCTTCCATGGTTGTAGTTAAACCCTTTGCCTCTGCCCACTTTGTGTAGTAGTCTAACGTGATGATGGCAAACTTAAAGCCTCCAGGTGCAAGATGTAGCGGCTCGATCATGTCAACCCCCCATTTGGCGAAGGGCCATGGACTGAGAATGAAGGTTAAATTTTCTGGGGGTGTTCGAGGAATTGTGGCATACCTCTGGCATTTATCGCACGTCGGGTGTATTTAAAAGCGTCCTTTTTAAGCATCGGCCAGTAATATCCTCGCCTCAAAACCTTAAGAGCTAAAGACTGCCCCCCAGTATGATTACCGCAGACTCTTTCATGGATTTCTTGGATGACCTTCTTGTTGGAAATGTGTCCATAAAGTAGGATGTAATTTGTTATTTGTGAAATGACAAATGTCAGAATTATTGTTTTGCTGATTTTATAAAATAAAATAAAGTTATGTTTTGATACATACTCAAGAGTGTTAGTGATATTGCTTAGTCCATAGACTATTATCAACGAAAGAAGAGTCAGGGAAACCCTACCGGACAAACTCTTCTGATATAGTTTAAAATAGATATTCGCAGTCTTAGGATCGATTGCGCAATCGAATCCGATTATGACTGTTAGATCGAACCATATGATGCTGGTATCGGGGCATGGGAGTTGGAATCTGTGGTTGATCTAGACATATTCGCAACATGTTGAATAGACCATGTGACTGATTAGGTTAGAGTAAAAACCGTTTACAGAACTTTAAACCTAATTGTCACAACTTAAGTATATTTGTATAATTATCTTAATCCTGAAGTGAATGCATAACTCGACTTAATATCTCATGATCTTTGATTCACCAATGAGATTAGGTCACAGTTTTTGAACAACATCTCTCATGACATAATTGAGTTGGAGTTATGTGATTCACAGATATGGAATTCGTAAAAATAATATCACCTCATGCAGTATTGATGGGTGTGTGAATAAATAAACCAAGCCTAGTATTCAATGATGATATTCATTGATTAAGACATGGTGACATGTGCGAGACATCTTACGAACATATGTCTTTCTTATTCACAGTCATATAAAGGAGTTGAGGAAATAGTGATTGGAATGGTAAAACGGTAATATTATATACCATTCTGATCACTGATATTTACGAAAGATAATAAACATTAATTCTGTGGACCATGTGAAAAATTGTATTAACACCATCAGAAAAAATAGCGCATATGAATCGAGAGATTATTCAGCATCAAACTTTTAGTGGAGTTGTGCGATGTCGGAATTAAATATGTCGATAACTTATCGAGATAAGTTGGTCGAGTATTGTAATTCCATAGCTTTGTTCATGTGGGTCCATTCGGTCTCAAGGCTAGCTCTAATAAGCGGGAAAATAGAAACTGATATTTTGTTATATAATTATGTTTAAAAATTCATTATGTTATTTTTCATTTATTTGATAATTGAAAAATAAAAGGAATGAATTTGAATTTTGAAATTAATAGTGATTAATTTAAAATTCAAAATAAAATTTAAACATGATTTTATTTGGCAACTAAAGGAGAGAGAAAGTTGATTTTATTTTGGAAAAATTCAGAAATCCCTTGCTATATGGGGAATTCGAATTTTGCTCCAAAAGGGAGAAGGAAAATTTGGAAATCCCTAGCCATATGGGGAATTTCATATATTAATCCTAGGGAGAAGGGGAAATTCAAAAATCCCATCTAGGGTTTGAGTTTTTGAATTTCCTCCTATAAAAGGATATTATTCAAAACCCTAGCTATGAGTTTTTTAAGAGAAGAAAATATCTCACACTTTTCTCTCCTAGGGTGGCCGGAATTTTGAGACAAAATAGAAGGAAAAATTGTTTCCTTAGGTTTTTGAAAAAGAGCCCACTCTCTCATCCCAAAACACTTAGAGTCATAGTCTTGAATCAACGAGTGGTTTTTGGTGTGATCGTATCGATAGATCAACGATCTTGTTTCACGGCAATTCTCCATCTCGGAACGTGAGATAGTGAGACAAGATCCTTGCGGTCATTTTGATTCAATCGTCACAAATGTATGATTGTTATTTTATTCCTTTGTCTATAAACATATATCATGCATGTATCTCTCGTTGTGATTTACGTTTAATTTGGAATTAAATGGATATGTAAAATTTTTTTGAAATTCCGCCTACAAGTTTGTTGTTGTTCAAATGATTTTTCATTAAAAATCACAACTAGATCCTACAATTGGTATCAGAGCCTAGGGTTTAGGATCATGCATGATTTATGTTTATGCGATTGAATGTATGATATGTGTTGATACTGGCATCTTGCATGAATATGTGATGAATTCAAAATTGTTTTGATTATATTTGTGATTGGATCCCGATCGATTGGCTCTAGGTTTTTAATTACACCAAGTTGGTGGTTTATGTTTTTCTCTAGAAAATAATGTAAGCCATTAAAGGGCATAGGAAATTTTGTAATTTAAAATTCCAGAAAATTTTTTTTGAGTGCTGCCGCCGCCGCCGCCGCCACATGCCGCCGCACGAGCCCCTGTCTCTGCCACAAGCTCAGCCGCCAGCCCCTCCCCTGGGTTTGGCTACGCGGCACACTAGGGTTTCGAAAACCCCAGCATGCGCCAGGGTTTTCTGAAACCCTAGCGGGCCTGCAGGCCCTGCCGCTGGCCTTGCCCATGTTGGAAATGTGTCCATAAAGTAGGATGTAATTTGTTATTTATGAAATGACAAATGTAAGACATTATTATTTTGCTGATTTTATAAAATAAGATAAAGTTATGTTTTGACACATACTCAAGAGTGTTTATGATATTGCTTAGTCCATAAACTGTTACCAACGAAAGAAGATTCAGGGGAACCCTGCCGGACAAACTCTTCTGATATAGTTTAAAATAGATATTCGCAGTCTTAGGATTGATTGGGCATTCGAATCCGATTATGACTGTTAGATCGAACCATGAGATGCTGGTCTCGGGGCATGGGAGTTGGACTCTGTGGTTGATCTAGACATGCTCACAACATGTTGAATAGACCATGTGATTGATTAGGTTAGAGTAAAAACCGTTTACACAACTCTAAACCTAATCATCACAACTTAAGTATATTTGTATAATTATCTTAATCTCAAGTGAATGCGTAGCTCAACTTAGTATCTCATGATCTTTGATTCGCCAATAAGATTAGTTCACGCTTATTGAACGACATCTCGGTTATTGGGATCATGACAATATTAAGTTGGAGTTATGTGATTCACGATATGGAATTCGTAAAAATAATATCACCTCATGCTTTATTGACGGGTGTGTGAATAAATAAACCAGGGCCTGGTATTCAATGATGATATTCATTGATTAAGACATCGTAACATGTGCGAGACATCTTACGAACGTTTGTCTTTTTCTTATTCACAAATCATATAAAGGAGTTGAGGAAATAATGATTAGAATGGTAAAACGGTAATATTACATATACCATTCGATCACCGATATTTACTGAGGAGGATAATAATGCATTTACACTGTGGACCGTGTGATAAATTGTATCAACACCAAAAGGAAAATTAGCGCACATGAATCGAGAGATTATTCGGCATCGAACTTTTAGTGGAGTTGTACGATGTCGGAATTAAATATGTTGATAACTTATAGGGATAAGTTAGTCGAATATTGTAATTCCATAGCTTTGTTCATGTGGGTCCATTCGGTCTCAAGGCTAGCTCTAATAAATGGGAAAAATGAGAACCGATAATTATGTTTAAATTCATTGTGTTATTTTTCATTTATTCGATAATTGAAAAATAAAAGGAATGAGTTTTGAATTTCGAAATTAATGGAGATTAATTTAAAATTCAAAATGAAATTTAAACATGATTTTATTTGGCAACTAAAGGAAAGAGAAAAGTGAGAATTTATTTTGGGAAAATTCAGAAATCCCTTGCCTTAAGGGGATTTTGAATTTTGCTCCAAAATGGGGAAGGAAATTCGGAAATCCCTAAGCCATGTAGGGATTTTCGGATTTCAATCCTAGGGTTAAGGAGAAATTCGAAAATCCCATCTAGGTTTTTGAAAAAGAGCCCACTCTCTCATCCTAAAAATTGTAGAGACATAGCCTTGAATCAATGAGTGGTTCTTGGTGTGATCGTGACAATAAACAACGATCTTGTTTCACGGCAATTCTCCATCTTGGAACGTGAGATAGTGAGACAAGATCCTTGCGGTCAATTAATTCAATCGTCACAAAGGTATGTGAGATTTTTCTAATCCTTTGTCCATAAACATATATCATGCATGCATCTCTCGTTGTGGTTTACGTTTAATTATGAATTAAATGGATATGATAAAATTTTTGAAATTCCGCCTACAATCTTGTTGTTGTTCAAATGATTTTTCATATATAAATCACAATAAGATCCTACAATTGGTATCAGAGCCTAGGGCTATTGATCATGCATGATTTATGTTTATGCGATTGAATGTATGATATGTGTTGATATTGGCATCTTGCATGAATATATGATGAATTCAAAATTGTTTTGATTGAATATGTGATTGATCCCGATCGAGCAGGCAGGAGCCGCAGGCCCCGCTGGGCCGGCCTTGCCTGCAGGCCGCCCCAGGCAGGGGCCAAAGGACCGCCGCAGCCCCCGCCCAGCACGGGCCATGTGCCTTGCCTGTGCAGGGCCACAGTGCCCTGCCCAGCACGGGCCACGTGCCTTGCCTGTGCAGGGCCACAGCCTTGCCTGTGCAGGCCACAGCCTGCCACCGGCCTTGCCTGGCAAGGGTCGCGCCCTAAGCAATGGGAGCAAGGCCCCGCCCGGCCCGCGGCCCCATGCTGCCCATGCCAGTGGCCCGGCCCAAATGAGAGAAGGGGGCCAGTGATTGTCCCGGCCCAGCCCAAACAAAAAAAATATTTTTTTTATTTTCACTTTTCGTGGATCGAGAGAAGAGAAAATTGAGAAGATGCCAAGAAGACAAGATGAAGAAAATTATTGTAATTATTTTCATTTGTTTTTATGGGTTGTAATTAGAAATGAGCCATAGAGAGGTTAAATTGTAAATGTATGATTTATTGTTTAATCTCGCAACATTATAACATGCCATATAGGATATAGAGATGCCAATATCAAATTGCCATGCAAGCATGTTCTTGCATCATTGTAGTTTAATATTATAAATGGTTATAATAATAAATGCAATGGGTAAATTTTATAAAGAGTTATAAAATACAACAAATTTATAAGGGTTATAATTTTGTTGAATTATTAATTGGACTTAATTTCAAAACAAAATCCATTTTTCAAAAAAGCTAAGTGGGAGGGTCCTTTGCGTTGAAACGTTCCCAAGGTCTCCGACTTTAGCCCCGATCGTGACATGTGGATAGGTTAAGAACCACCTTAGTGGTCCTCACTTCAATGGGAGAAACCCATGAAACATGTCGCTAAGGAGTCATCAAAGTTGCTTATAGAAGATAAGACTCGAAAAGGAAGTAGTGAGGCGAGACTATCCCTAGATGGATCGTTAGTTCATAACAACCTCTAGAGTCGATTAGTCGGTTAAACACTTAGACTAAAGATCATTGTAATCTCCCATAGGAGCTAGGCAATGGATCTAAGGTGACCAAAAAGATGGTGATTGGTTGCACTAGATGTAGAGACATCTTGTAAAGTGGACCAAACGAGAGGAATCTCGATGCGATAGGAGGCTTCACGGACGCCACCCCTAGGTGGGACGTGTTGCCGTTTATGATCGCAACACCATAGATGAAACATTTTTTTAAGGATTTTATTTATGTTTAAGTATTTGCATTCATGCATCATACTTCTCTTAAATATAAGCAAAATTACCAACACCGCTTTATTTTATTTTTTCAAAGAATTATGTCTTTATCCCCAATCGCGCAAATTCTTAGTACAAACAAACTAGTGGGTGAAAATTACGTTGACTTGGAAACGTAACCTCGATATCGTGTTGACGGTAGACAAGCACAAGCATGTGCTCACTACCCCTGTCCTCTTGAGCGAATGATGATTCGACTCAAGAAGAGCGAGACGCAGCGTACCTTTGCTTGGATGCGTTACGATGAGATTGCTAGGTGCTATATCTTAGCATCAATTAGCAATGTGTTGCAACAACAACATCGGAACATCTTGACGGCTGCAGAGATATGATCTCTGACATCTCGAAATGTTCGGAAGCCGGGGCCGTCAAGCCAAGCAAGCTGCGATGCGCAACTTCATGAACTGCCGGATGAAATCCGGCACTCTGCTCGGGGACCATATGCTATTGATCATAAGTCACCTGAATGAGATGGAGCTCATGGGAGCTGAAATAGATGGAGAGACTCAAGTGGATATGATCCTAGAGACTCTCCCGGAGATGTTTGACAACTTCAAACTCAACTACTCTATGAATAAGTTGAGTTATTCACTCCCGAACTCATGAAGGAGCTTCAAACTGGAAACTCTACCGCTTAAAGGCAAAAAGAGGAACGGAGAGGCTAACCTTGTCAAGAGCGAAGCCTTCCACCTCACCGTGTCAAGAAATGTAAGAAAGCCCGCAGAATAAGAAGAAGCCGATCAAGAAAGGCAAGAACGCGCAAAGGTAGACAAGAGTCTTGACAAATGTCACCATTGCGGATGTCTAAAGCCACTAGAAACGCAATCGTCCTACATACCTCAAGGAGGTCAAAGCTAAAGGTACATTGCTTGTTACAAAGCCTGTTTTGTGGTCGACTCTACTTTTTCTTGGATTGTAGACTCGGAGCCACTAATCATGTTTGTTGTTCTCTCTCCAGGGTTCGGGGAAAACAAAAGGCTTAGCAAGGACGAGTTCAACTTCCCGCTGGGGAATGGAGCATCAATGACGACAACAAATACCTTGGAAGTATTAAATTAATTTTGAGAATAGTTTTATTGTTTTGAACAATGTTTATTATGTCCCGGTTTTTGGGAAAAACCTTATTTCTGTGGCTCGTTTGATTGAGCAAGGATATTCTTTGGATTTTAATAATGATGTAATTCGGATTCTAAAGAATGGCTTCATGATTACTTCTACAGTCATGATAAACAATTTGTTCTACGTTAAACCAAATATTCCAACGATTTGCGATACTGAATTGAATGATGATTCAATAAGAGAAAGTAAGAGATTGAGGTTAGACTCAATTGATCAAACCTACAAATGGCATCTACGTCTTGGACATATTGGCCTTGACAGGATTAAAAGGTTGGTAAGAGACGGTCCCTTGCAAACCTTAAGTGTAGGCTCACTACCTACATGTGAATCCTGCATAGAAGGAAAAAATGACCAAGAGACCCTTTTCAAAGAAAGGGTAATAGAGTGATGAATGCCTAGAACTCGTACATAGTGATGTATGTGGGCCATTCAATATCCAAGCAAGAGGAGGATATGAATATTTCATAACCTTCATCGATGACTATTCTTGTTTTGGTCATATTTATCTAATCGTCAAAAGTCCGAAACCTTTGAAAAGTTCAAAGAATTCAAGGCCTTGGTTGAAAAGCAATTAGATAAATAGATCAAAACACTACGATCCGATCGTGGTGGTGAATACTTGCCGGGAGAGTTCAAGACTTTCTTAAGGAAGAAGGTATATTTTCTCAACTCCACCACGTCGGTACTCCTCGCCAGAATGGCGTGTCCGAGAGAAGGAATCGAACTCTATTAGACATGGTTAGATCAATAATGAGTTACTCATCTCTTCCAGATTCCTTTTGGGGATATGCCTTGGAAACAAAGAAGATACATTACGAACCAAGTTCCATCTAAGGCGCACACGAACTCCATATGAAAGATGGAGTGGCAAGAAGTCATCTCTTGGCCACACCGAATATGGGGTTGTCCGCACATGTGCTTAGAAAGAAGACCGGTAAGTCGACTAGTCGTTCGTAATCGGCGTGCCTATTTGTAGGATATCCCAAAGGAACAAAAGGCTATATCTTTTATAGTCCTCTCGATCGTAAAACATTACGTCGACCGCGAATGCTCGTTTTCTGGAAGAGGATTTTATAAAGAATATGAAGTCGAGAAGCGAGACTTGTACTTGAGGAATTGATGGTGAAAATGTTCGGGGAACATGTCCGCGGTCTATTCTTGAACCGACAACAGATGAACCACAACAAGAACTAACACCAAAGGGAGCCTCGACGTAGTGGGAGGGTTGTGAGACAACCCGATAGGTACATGTCTTATGGAGACGCATGATATGCGCCTCGATTTAGACATCGACGAACCATCTCCCTACTTGCGAGCCATGGAAAGTTCTCAAACAAACCTATGGCATGAAGCCATGGACGCCAAAATACAATCGATGTATAAAAATGGCGATGGACTCTAGTAGATCCTCCTAAAGGGGTAAAACCCGTAGGGTGTAAATGGATCTACAAGAAGAAGAGGGGTCCGGATGGGAATGTAGAGACATTCATAGCAAGGTTTGTAGCCAAGGGCTACACCCGAAAAGAAGGCATCGACTATGAGGATACCTTCTCTCCGGTAGCCATGCTTAAATCCATCCGAATTCTTCTATCCATTGTTTCTTTGCTTTAGATTATGAAATCGCGATGGATGTAAAGATGACTTTTTCGAATGGCAACTGGATGAGCGCATTTACATGGCACAACCAGATGGATTCATTGAAAAGGGTCTAGAAGAAAAGGTTTGCGAATGCGTAAGTCCATTTATGGACTAAAGCGAGCATCCGGATCATGGAATATCGATTTGATGAGACCGTTAAAACTTATGGTTTTGTTCACCAATGGATGAGCCTTGTGTGTATAAGGTTATACAAGAAGGCAAAGTGGTTTTCTTAGTCTTATATGTAGATGACCTACTACTCATTGGGAATGATGTAGGAAGACTAATCGAGGTTAAGCTCCGTCGGGCAAAGCAGTTTGACATGAAGGATCTAGGAGAAGCCGCCTATGTTTTGGGAATTCAGATCTTCGAGATCGGAAGAACAAAAAATTGGCAATTGCCTCAAGCATCCTACATCGATAAGGTAATGGACCGATTAAGCTATGCAAAACTCCAAAAAGGGTTATCTACCTTCCGGACATGGAGTATCCTCTCTAAGGAGCAGTCTCCCAAGACTCCTCAAGAAGAGGAAGACATGAGCCGAGTTCCTTACGCTTGATCGTGGGAAGCCTCATGTATGGCGCTTTGCACCGGACACGATATATGCTACGCAGTGAGGGCGTGGTGAGTAGATTCCGTCAAACCCTGGATCCGAAAGCTTTGGGTTCTTTGAAAGCATATCCTCAAGTATCTTAGGAGAACGAGGAACTATATGCTTGTATATTCGTCTTGACGACTGAATATGACGGATATATACCGACTCCGATTTCCAATCGGATTGGGATTCCAGAAATCCACTTGTGATCGATGTTTGTCCCGAATGGAGGTTCGTGGTATGGAGGAGTATCAAGCAGACTTGCATAGCGACTCCACCATGGAGGCCGAATATGTGGCGGCTTGTGAAGTCAAAAAAGAGGTCAGATGGCTTAAGAAGTTCCTTGTTTCACTTTGAAGTTGTTCCGAAGTCGATAGGCCCATGGTAATCAGACAAGGATAATAAAGGGGGCTGTAGCAAACTCTAAGGAGCCTAGAAGCCACAAAAGGTCCAAGCACATAGAGCGGAAATACCACCTCATCCGTGAGATTGTACAAAGAGGCGATGTTGAAGTAACAAAGATATCTACACATGACAACTTGGCGATCCATTCACAAAGGCTTTATCTGTAAAGTCTTCGATAGGCATCTGGAAGGTTTGGGCATGCGAGATTGTACACACCTACTTTAAGTCCAAGTGGGAGTTTGTTGGAAATGTGTCCATAAAGTGGGATGTAATTTGTTATTTATGAAATGACAAATGTAAGACATTATTATTTTGCTGATTTTATAAAATAAGATAAAGTTATGTTTTGACACATACTCAAGAGTGTTTATCATATTGCTTAGTCCATAAATCTGTTACCAACGACGAAAGAAGAGTCGGGGAACCCCCGCCCGACAAACTCTTCTCGACATCGTTTAAAATAGATATTCGCAGCCTTAGGATTGATTGGGCATTCGAATCCGATTATGATCAAGTAGATTGAACCATGAGATGCTTTGGTCTCGGGGCATGGGAGTTGGACTCGTGGTTGATCTAGACATGCTCACAACATGTTGAATAGACCATGTGATTGATTAGGTTAGAGTAAAACCGCTTACACAACTCTAAACCTAATCATCACAACTTAAGTATATTTGTATAATTATCTTAATCCCAAGTGAATGCGTAGCTCAACTTAGTATCTCATGATCTTTGATTCGCCAATAAGATTAGTTCCACGCTTATTGAACGACATCTCGGTTATTGGGATCATGACAATATTAAGTTGGAGTTATGTGATTCACATATGGAATTCGTAAAAATAATATCACCTCATGCTTTATTGACGGGTGTGTGAATAAATAAACCGGGCACGGTATTCAATGATGATATTCATTGATTAAGACATCGTAACATGTGCGAGACATCTTACGAACGTTTGTCTTTCTTATTCACGGTCATATAAAGGAGTTGAGGAAATAATGATTAGAATGGTAAAACGGTAATATTACATATACCATTCTCGATCAATCGATATTTACGAAGGATAATAATGCATTTACACCGTGGACCGTGTGATAAATTGTATCAACACCAAAAGGAAAATTAGCGCACATGAATCGAGAGATTATTCGGCATCGAACTTTTAGTGGAGTTATGCGATGTCGAATTAAATATGTTGATAACTTATAGGGATAAGTTAGTCGAATATTGTAATTCCATAGCTTTGTTCATGTGGGTCCATTCGGTCTCAAGGCTAGCTCTAATAAATGGGAAAAACAGAAACGATAATTATGTTTAAATTCATTGTGTTATTTTTCATTTATTCGATAATTGAAAAATAAAAAGAATGAGTTTTGAATTTCGAAATTAATGGAGATTAATTTAAAATTCAAAATGAAATTTAAACATGATTTTATTTGGCAACTAAAGGAAAGAGAAAAGTGAGAATTTATTTTGGGAAAATTCGAAATCCCTTGCCTTAAGGGGATTTCGAATTTTGCTCCAAAATGGGGAAGGAAATTCGGAAATCCCTAAGCCATGTAGGGATTTTCGGATTTCAATCCTAGGGTTAAGGAGAAATTCGAAAATCCCATCTAGGGTTTGAGTTTTTGAATTTTCTCCTATATAAGGATATTATTGAAAACCCTAGAAAAGAGTTTTTTTTTTGGAGAAAAGAAAAAGAGATCACACTTTCCTTAGGGTGGCCGGATTTTGTAGAGACAAAATAGAAGGAAAAAGTTTCCTTAGGTTTTTGAAAAAGAGCCCACTCTCTCATCCTAAAAATTGTAGAGACATAGCCTTGAATCAACGAGTGGTTCTTGGTGTGATCGTGACAATAAACAACGATCTTGTTTCACGGTAATTCTCCATCTTGGAACGTGAGATAGTGAGACAAGATCCTTGCGGTCAATTAATTCAATCGTCACAAAGGTATGTGAGATTTTTCTAATCCTTTGTCCATAAACATATATCATGCATGCATCTCTCGTTGTGGTTTACGTTTAATTATGAATTAAATGGATATGATAAAATTTTTGAAATTCCGCCTACAATCTTGTTGTTGTTCAAATGATTTTTCATATATAAATCACAATAAGATCCTACAGCCCAGTCAAGGGCCACGGCCCATGCTAAGAGCGCAAGGGCTACCTGGCTTGGCAGCCCATGCTGCGCTAGGCAGGGCCTGCCCAGCCGAGGCAAATATGGTGGGCCCGGGATTGTCCCGAGCCCAGCCCAAATAAAAAAAAATTTAAAATTTTTGGATTTCAAATTTTAAATTTTTCCACAAAAACATTTTCACTTTTCAGGGATCATGAGAAAGGAAAATTGTGAAGATGCCAAGGAGACAAGATGAAGAAAATTATTGTAATTGTTTTCATTTGTTTTATGGATTGTAATTAGAAATGAGCCATAGAGAGGTTAAATTGTAAATGTATGATTTATTATTTAATCTCGCATCATTATAACATGCCATATAGGATATAGAGATTCCAATATCAAATTGCCATGCAAGCATATTCATGCATCGTTGTAGTTTAATATTATAAATTGTTATAATTATAAATGCAATGGGTAAATTTTATAAAGAGTTATAAAATGCAACAACAAAATTTATAAGGGTTATAATTTTGTTGACAAATTATTAATTGGACTTAATTTTTAAAAACAAAATCCATTTTTTCAAAAAGCTAAGTGGGAGGGTCGTTTGCGTTGAAACGTTCCCATGGTCTCCGACTTTAGCCTGATCGTGACACGTGGATGGGTTAAGAACCACCTTAGTGGTCCTCACTTCAATGGGAGAAACCCATGAAACATGTCGCTAAGGAGTCATCAGGTTGCTTAAAGAAGATGAGACTCAAAAAGGAAGTAGTGAGGCGGGACCATCCCTAGATGGATCGCTAGTTCATAACAACCTCTAGAGTCGATTAGTCGGTTAAACACTTAGACTGAAGATCATTGTAACCTCCCATAGGAGCTAGCCAATGGATCTAATGTGACCAAAAGGATGGTGATTGGTTGCACTAGATGCGGAGACATCTTGTGAAGTGGACCAAATGAGAGGAGTCTCGATGCGATAGGAGGCTTCACGGACGCCACCCCTAGGTGGGACGTGTTGCCGTTTATGATCGTAACACCATAAATGAAACTTTTTTTTAAGGATTTTCTTTATGTTTAAGTACTTGCATTCATGCATCATACTTTTCTTAAATTTAAGCAAATTGCCAATGCCGCTTTATTTTATTTTTCATCAATCATGTCTTTATCCCCGATCGCACAAATTCTTAGTACAAACAAACTAGTGGGTGAAAATTATGTTGACTGGAAACGTAAACTTGATATCGTGTTGACAGTAGACAAGCACAAGCATGTGCTCACCACCCCCTGTCCTCTTGTGCCGACTGATGAGTTCCACTCAAGAGGAGCGAGACGCATACACTGCTTGGATGCGTTCCGATGAGATTGCTAGGTGCTATATTTTATCATCAATTAGCAATGTGTTGCAACAGCAACATCGGAACGTGCTGACGGCTGCAGATATGATCTACAGCATTGCTGAAATGTTCGGCAGCCAAGGCCGTCAAGCCAAGCAAGCTGCGGTACGTAACTTCATGAACTGCCGGATTACTCCTGTTCGGGACCATATGCTACTGATCATAAGTCACCTGAATGAGATGGAGCTCATGGGAGCTGAAATAGATGGAGAGACTCAGGTGGATATGATCCTAGAGACTCTCCCGGAGATGTTCGACAACTTCAAACTCAACTACTCGATGAACAAGTTGAACAATTCACTCCCAGAACTCATGAAGGAGCTTTAAACTGCGGAAACTCTACTGCTTAAAGGCAAAAAGAGGAATGGAGAGGCAAACCTTGCTGAAGCAAAGCCTTCCACCTATGGCGCCAAGAAACAGAAGAAAGTCCGCAACAAGAAGAAACCGGCTGGAAAGGGCAAGAACACCGCAAAGGTGGACAAGAGTAATGACAAATGTCACCATTGCGGAGTAACTGGCCACTGGAAGCGCAACTGTCCTACTTACCTCAAGGAGGTTAAAGCTAAAGGTACATTACTTGTAACCGAAGCTTGTTTTGTGTCTGACTCTACTTTTTCTTGGATTGTAGACTCTGGAGCCACTAATCATGTTTGTTGTTCAGAGAACACAAAAGGCTTAGCAAGGGCGAGTTTAACTTTCACTGGGGGAATGGAGCATCAGTATCAGCAACATCAGTTGGAAGCATTAAATTAGTTTTTGAGAACAGTTTTATTGTTTTGAACAATGTTTATTATGTCCCGGTTTTTGGGAAAAACCTTATTTCTGTAGCTCGTTTGGTTGAGCAAGGATATTCTTTAGGATTTAATAATGATTTTATTCAAATTCTTAAGAATGGTTTCATGATTACTTCTACATTCATGATAAACAATCTGTTCTATGTCAAACCAATTATTCCAACGATTTATGATAATGAATTGAATAATGATTCAATTAGGGATCGTAAAAGATTGAGGTTAGACCCAACAGATCAAACCTATAAATGGCATCTACGTCTTGGACATATTAGCCTTGACAGGATTAAAAGGTTGGTAAGAGACGGTCCCTTACAAACCTTAAGTGTAGGCTCACTACCTACATGTGAATCCTGCATAGAAGGAAAAATGACCAAGAGACCCTTTTCAGCAAAGGGTAATAGAGTTTATGAATGCTTAGAACACATACATAGTGATGTATGTAGGCCATTTAATATCCAAGCAAGAGGAGGATATGAATATTTCATAACCTTCACAGATGACTATTCTCGTTTTGGTCATATTTATCTAATGCGTCAAAAGTTTGAAACCTTTAAAAAGTTCAGAGAATTCAAGGCCTTGGTTGAAAAGCAATTAGACAAACAGATCAAAACACTATGATCTGATCGTGGTGGTGAATACTTGCTGGGAGAGTTCGAAGACTTTCTTAAGGAAGAAGGTATATTCTCTCAACTGATTGCGCCACGTACTCCTCAGCAGAATGGCGTGTCAGAAAGAAGGAACCGAACTCTATTAGATATGGTTAGATCAATGATGAGTTACTCATCCCTTCCAGATTCCTTTTGGGGATATGCTTTGGAAACAACAACATATATTATGAACCAAGTTCCATCTAAAGCAGTGCCTGGAACTCCATATGAAAGATGGAGTGGCAAGAAGTCATCTCTTGGCCACACCAGAATATGGGGTTGCCCAGCACATGTGCTTAAAAAGAAGACTGGTAAGCTAGCCAGTCATTCAGAATTATGCCTGTTTATAGGATATCCTAAAGGGACAAAAGGCTACATTTTCTATAGTCCTACCGATCAGAAAACATTTGTTAGCACGAATGCTCGTTTTCTGGAAGAGGATTTTGTGAAGAATATGAAGCCTAGAAGCAGGCTTGTACTTGAGGAATTGACTGGTGAAAATGTTCAGGTAACATGTCCACGTTCTATTCCTGAATCGACAACAGATGAACCACAACAAGAACTAACACCAATAAAGCCTCGACGTAGTGGGAGGGTTGTGAGACAACCAGATAGGTACATGTCTTATGGAGATGCATTGACTGCAGTCTCAGATTTAGACATTGATGAACCTGTCTCCTACTCGCAGGCTATGGTGAGTTCTGAAGCAAACCTATGGCATGAAGCCATGAACGCCGAAATACAATCGATGTATAAAAATGGCGTATGGCCTCTGGTCGATCCTCCTGAAGGGGTAAAACCCGTAAGGTGTAAATGGATCTACAAGAAGCCAAGGGCTACACCCAGAAAGAAGGAATTGACTATGAGGATACCTTTTCTCCGGTGGCTATGCTTAAATCCATCCGCATTCTTCTATCCATTGCTGCTGCCTTAGATTATGAAATCTGGCAGATGGATGTGAAGATAGCTTTTCTGAATGGCAACCTAGATGAGCGCATTTATATGGCACAAACAGATGGATTCATTGAAAAGGGTCAAGAAGAAAAGGTTTGTGAATTGCAAAAGTCCATTTATGGACTAAAGCAGGCATCCAGATCATGGAATATCAGATTCGATGAGACTGTTAAAACTTATGGTTTTGTTCAGTCATTGGATGAGCCTTGTGTGTATAAGCTGATACAAGAAGGCAAAGTGCTTTTCTTAGTCTTATATGTGGATGACATACTACTCATTGGGAATGATGTAGGAAGACTGACTGAGGTTAAGCTATGGCTGGCAAAGCAGTTTGACATGAAGGATCTAGGAGAAGCTGCCTATGTTCTGGGAATTCAGATCTTTTGAGATTGGAAGAACAAACAATTGGCACTATCTCAAGCATCCTATATCGATAAGGTAATGGACCGATTCGCCATGCAAAACTCCAAGAAGGGTTATCTACCCTTCAGACATGGAGTATCCCTCTCAAAGGAGCAGTCTCCCAAGACTCCTCAAGAAGAGGAAGACATGAGCCGAGTTCCTTACGCTTCAGCCGTAGGAAGCCTCATGTATGCAATGCTTTGCACCAGACCTGATATATGCTACGTAGTAGGCGTGGTGAGTATATTCCAGTCTAACCCTGGACCCGAGCACTGGGTTGCTGTCAAGCATATCCTCAAGTATCTTAGGAGAACAAGGAACTATATGCTTGTATATTCAGGTACTGACCTGACTATGACGGGATACACCGACTCTCATTTCCAATCGGATAAGGATTCCAGGAAATCCACTTCAGGATCAGTGTTTGTCCTGAATGGAGGTTCGGTGGTATGGAGGAGTATTAAGCAGACTTTCATAGCTGACTCCACCATGGAGGCCGAATATGTGGCAGCTTGTGAAGCTGCAAAAGAGGCCGTATGGCTGAAGAAGTTCCTAGTATCACTAGAAATTGTTCCGGAAGCTGATAGGCCCATGGTACTGTATTGCAATAACAGTGGGGCTGTAGCAAAAGGTCCAAGCACATAGAGTGGAAGTACCACCTCATCCGAGAGATTGTACAAAGAGGCGATGTTGAAGTGACAAAGATATCAACACATGACAACTTGGTTGATCCATTCACAAAGGCTTTATCTGGTAAAGTCTTCGATAGCCATCTGGAAGGTTTGGGTATACGAGATTGTACACACATACTTTAAGTCCAAGTGGGAGTTTGTTGGAAATGTGTCCATAAAGTAGGTTGTAATTTGTTATTTGTGAAATGACAAATGTCAGACATTATTGTTTTGCTGATTTTATAAAATAAAATAAAGTTATGTTTTGATACATACTCAAGAGTGTTAGTGATATTGCTTAGTCTATAGACTGTTATCAATGAAAGAAGAGTCAGGGAAACCCTACCAGACAAACTCTTCTGATATAGTTTAAAATAGATATTCGTAGTCTTAGGATCGATTGGGCAATCGAATCTGATTATGACTGTTAGATCGAACCATATGATGCTGGTCTTGGGGAATGGGATTTGGACTCTGTGGTTGATCTAGACATATTCGCAACATGTTGAATAGACCATGTGACTGATTAGGTTAGAGTAAAAACCGTTTATAGAACTCTAAACCTAATTGTCACAACTTAAGTATATTTGTATAATTATCTTAATCCTGAAGTGAATGCATAACTTGACTTAATATCTCATGATCTTTGATTCACCAATGAGATTAGTTCGCAGTTTTTGAACAACGTCCCGGCTATTGGGGTCATGACATAATTGAGTTGGAGTTATGTGATTCACATATTTGGAATTCGTAAGAAATAATATCACCTCATGCTTTATTGATGGGTGTGTGAATAAATAAACCAGGCTTGGTATACAATGATGATATTCACTGATTAAGACATCGTGACATGTGCGAGACATCTTACGAACATATGTCTTTCTTATTCATAGTCATATAAAGGAGTTGGGGAAATAATGATTGGAATGGGAAAACGGTAATATTCTTTACCATTCTGATCACTGATATTTATGAAGGATAATAATACATTTATTCTGTGGACCGTGTGATAAATTGTATTAACACCGTCAGAAAAAATAGTGCATATGAATCGAGATATTATTCGGCATCGAACTTTTAGTGGAGTTGTGCGATGTCGGAATTAAATATGCCGATAAATTATCGGGATAAGTTGGTCGAGTATTGTAATTCCATAGCTTTGTTCATGTGGGTCCATTCGGTCTCAAGGCTAGCTCTAATAAGTGGGAAAATAGAAACTGATATTTTGTTATATAATTATGTGTAAAAATTCATTATGTTATTTTTCATTCATTTGATAATTGAAAAATAAAAAGAATGAATTTGAATTTTGAAATTAATAGTGATTAATTTAAAATTCAAAATAAAATTTAAACATGATTTTATTTGGCAACTAAAGGAGAGAGAAAGTTGATTTTATTTTGGAAAAATTCGGAAATCCCTTGCTATATGGGGAATTCTAATTTTGCTCCAAAAGGGAGAAGGAAAATTCAGAAATCCCTAGCCATATGGGGAATTTCGGATTTTAATCCTAGGGAGAAGGGGAAATTCAAAAATCCCATCTAGGGTTTGAGCTTTTGAATTTCCTCCTATAAAAGGATATTATTCAAAACCCTAGCTATGAGTTTTTTAAGAGAAGAAAATATCTCACACTTTTCTCTCCTAGGGTGGCCGGAATTTTGAGACAAAATAGAAGGAAAAATTGTTTCCTTAGGTTTTTGAAAAAGAGCCCACTCTCTCATCCCAAAACACTTAGAGTCATAGTCTTGAATCAACGAGTGGTTTTTGGTGTGATCGTATTGATAGATCAATGATCTTGTTTCACGGCAATTCTCCATCTCGGAACGTGAGATAGTGAGACAAGATCCTTGCGGTCATTTTGATTCAATCATCACAAAGGTATGATTGTTATTTTTTTCCTTTGTCTATAAACATATATCATGCATGTATCTCTCGTTGTGATTTACGTTTAATTTGGAATTAAATGGATATGTAAAATTTTTTTTGAAATTCCGCCTACAAGTTTGTTGTTGTTCAAATGATTTTTCATTAAAAATCACAACTAGATCCCACACTTCTGGGCTTTGGCATCATCTAGGCACCACTGTAGAGGTGTCAAGTAGCCTCGTCGGTAATGCAAGCCATCGTACAATAAGTATCTGACAGTTGTATATTGAATCCGTCTGGCTTCTCATATATGTATCACAATATTTCAAAACCCCAAAACAAATTAGTTTCTCTACAAAATCTAATAACAAAAATACTTACTAATGCGGTGCAGAAGGATCTAACCTTTATGGTGTGTTGGGAACATCTCAAAGTCAAATAAGGTAAATTTTTCAATTTTTAGGAGGTCATGGCGAATTCGGATTTGGACGAAAATATGTGTTTTTTGAGTGGTAACAACTTAACAGACAAGACTCGTTGCTTTGTCACGTCGTGTGACGTTTTTCAAGCAAATTTCATCGTTTAGACCTCTAAAAAGGAGTTATTTTCATTTTTAATATTTTCTGTTTTTGTAATAAGTTGACCTAAGAAATGCGTTTCCTTTTCCCTTGCGTCTGGTAGTTTCAATTTTAGTTTCTAGTTCAAAATTTTCCTTTTTTGAAAAAATTAGTATTTTTATTATTTTTAATTATAGAATAGACTAGTTTATTGTTTATGTTTTGCCTATATATGGATGCTTTCTTATAATGAAAATCAATACAATTGAATAATAATTCAGAGTTTTCACTTAAATTTCTCTTTTTCAAAATCTGAAATTTTTTGTGAATCAACAATTTTTGAAGCAGCTCTCTTGATATTATGTGTGAATCAATGAATTAACTTATCTATCACTTTTATTTTTTATTATCCAATTTTTTCTAAATAAGCTTCCGCTACATCACTTACATATAAATAAAACTCTAAATCTAAACAAACTCAGAGTTGAACAAAAATACTAAGGTGTGGCGGTGGATATGATGGCTAATGGCCTATTTGAGCATGGTTGTGGAGGTTGTGGTTTGACAAGGTTTTTCCTCAATGGTTAAGAGGGAGAATTAGAAGAGTTATGAGTGGGGAAGAAAAAGCCTAGTGAGAGATCAAAATTTTTGAAGATGCTAGCTTTAAGAGAATGATCAAAGTTATAAGAAACTTAGAGAGATGAGAGAATTTGAGAGAAAAATTTAGCTCAAAAAAAAAAATAAAAAAAAAAAAAAAAAAAAGATATTATAATTTCAAAAGTTTTTAGAAAAAGAGTGAGCAGAAAAAGACCGCTTTTTATAAAAGAAAAAAAAATGAAAATTAGACGATAGTTTTTAAAAATCGTCGTTTGTACTGAAAATTGTCATCTAATGTGATATATTAAACGTCAATTTTTTAAAAACTATCATCTATATTTACGAATAAATTTCGTTACCTTTTTTTAGCACATTAAATGACATCATTAAATATACGTCCTCTAATCTCCCTTTTATAATAGTGAATACATCATATCAAAAGATGAAAGATAGTTCATATTCGGATGGCATTGAGCTAATTTTGGGTAAAACAAAGGGTCTGTTTGTTTTTGGTCCCATTTCCATTTTTCATCATTTTCGATGCAAAAAATGAAAAATGGGAACCAAAAACGCCTTTGGCAAAAAAAGTGATCTGCGCTCATTGTTTGACACCTTGAATTTAAATCGATTTTTCCCTTTTCATTTTCGGTTTCTCTCTTCTTTTCTTTCTTCTTCCTTCTTTCTTCCTCGATCATCCTCCCGCGAGCTCCACCGATTTGTCTTCCCCCATTATCGCTTCTTCCCCCTTCCCTTCCGCTTCTTTAGCCATTTTTCTCCGGCCGAGCCTTGACTCCTTCGTGAGCGAGTGTGGCATCCAATTTTCACCTGTTCGGATGGTTAATGCCTTAGCTTTTTCCTCAATGGGAGAAATTTTTCGATGGGGACGACTAGAAAAATCTTTTGAAGATGCTAGCTTTGCTAGGGCATCGCGTTCTGCCCTTCTCGTAGTTTTTGAACTTGACAAGTTCTTTACCTTTCTCAAGTACGCTCCCATTTTCTCACTGCATTCTTATTTAATTGAGAATCGCTAAAGATGCTAAGCCTTAACTTTGGTGGATGGCTCGCAACCCTGCAATTAGCCATTTGATTGTTTGACACCTTGAATTTAAATCGAACTGTTTTCTTGGGCTTTTGATTAACAAGAGCCTGTTATCGCTCAATGCCCCATCCACGTAACTAGTGGTTTGTGTGGACCCTATGGGAGAACTCGGCTGAAAATCGGTCAGATTGAAATTCTTGGCACATATTTAATGTCGAACCGGGTTAACTCTACCACCATTTGAGAAGTTGATCTTTTGGGCTTTTGTGAAGTCTCAACATGGTTTGTGAGGACCCGGGCCAGATTGCATTCCATTTCCTTGCTATACCTTGAAGCATTCCATTTCGCTATACCTTGACTCGGCGTTGAGGAGCCTTTTACTCACGTAGTAGATTGGCAATTGCACCCTTTCTTCTTCTTTTACTAGTACGGAGCTTACGGCGTGTTGGGACACGGAGAGGTATAGGCTAAGCTCCTTGTCGGGGTTTGGTTTTGACAGAATTGGGGGCTTGCCCAAATGTTCCTTCAATTTCTAGAAGGCCTCTTCACATTGTGGTGTCCACTCAAAGCGCCTACTTCCTTTCAAAGCATCGAAGAAGGGGACACATTTGTCTGTTGCTTTTGATATAAAACTGTTTAGGGCGGTGACACTTCCTTTGGCTTAGTTGGGGACCGCATATCCTGTAGGGCTTCAATTTTCTCAGGGTTAGCTTCTATCCCTCGGTTACTGACCATAAAACTGAGGAACTTCCCCGACCCAACTCCAAAGGCATATTTTTGGGGATTTAGTTTCATGTGGTATCTTCTCAATACACCAAACATTTCACCCAGATGGTCGACGTGCTGGCTGGCCCTGGCGCTTTTCACAAGCATATCGTCGACGTAGACCTCCATCATTTTACTGAGCTGTTGAGCGAACATCTTATTCACAAGCCTCTGGTAGGTAGCCCCCTCATTCTTTAGGCCAAAAGGCATCACCTTGTAGCAGTAGAGGCCCCTGTCGGTTATGAAGGATTTGTGTTTCTCATCGGCTGGATGCATGGGGATCTGGTTGTATTCGGAGTAGGCGTCCATAAAACTTAGCATCTCATGTCCCGCTATGTTGTCGACTATCTGATCTATTAGAGGTAGTGGAAAGCCATCCTTTGGGCAGGCTTTATTGAGATCGCTGAAGTCGACGCATGTTCTCCAATTTTCGTTAGGCTTAACCACCAAAACGGGGTTTGAGACCCATATGTATAATGGGCCTCCCTGATAAACCCATTGTTGATTAGCTTGTCGACCTCCTCTTTCAACGCTTCATACCTCTCAGGGTTCATTGGTCGACGCTTCTGGCGTTTGGGAGGATATGAGGGCTCGACGTTCAAGGAGTGACATATAATGTTGGCGTCGATCCCTTCCATGTCAGCATGATTCCAGGTGAAGACATCTAAGTTCCTTCTGAGGAAGTTTTTGATCTCAACCTTAAGTGACGGGGCTAGGTCCAAGCCTATTTTTAGTACTCTGATTGGCTCACCTTCATCAACTTGGATTTTCATCAATTGGTTGATGGGTTGAGACCATGTGACCTCCTCTTGAACCCTGGGGTCTATGTCTTTGATAGTGTTTTGATGGACCGTCCTAGTCTCCTGTCTCCCTGGCTGGTCATATCCGCGCAGGGCATCAGAGTATGCAACCCTAGCCTCATACTGGTTGCTCTTCATTTCACCTACACCGTTTAGGGTAGGGACCTTGACCTTCTAGTGGTAGACGGAGGTTATTGCCCTTAGTGCCTAAGGGGTTGCTCTCCCGATTACAGCATTGTACTAGGAGCCTCCCTTTATTACCACAAAGTTGGCCATTGTCGTAGCCTGTCGGGGCTTCTCTCCTGCGGTTATGGGCAACCGGATAGTCCCTTGAGGGATGACGGAGTCCCCGGTGAAACCGTATAATGGCCTGGAGGTTTTTTCCAACTGCTCCTTTCGAATTCCCATTTTTTCTAAGCAGTCGGAGTATAGGATATCCACTGAACTCCCATTGTCTACCAGGATTCGACACATAGTGTGGTTCCCAATCATGGCTTCCACCACCAATGCGTCGTTGTGAGGGAAGTGAACTCCGCTGGCATCGTCCTCATTAAAGGCCACATCGGTGTGGCTATATCTTGGGGTTTTTACTGCGGAGATGCTCCAGAACCTTTCCTGGTAAACCCCTTGGCCTCGTGGGCATAGTCCTTCTGAGACCTCCTTGAGCCTCCTTCTATATAGGGACCGTCGAGGATAGTTCGTGGCTTAGTTTGGTAATGAGTCGTGGGGTGGGTGAGTGTTTGGTAAATTGTAATTATAGTAGATGGTTTGGTTCTAAAATCGATAAATAGCGTTTGGTAAATTTTGAGGTAGAATTGTTTCTGGGTATGTAAAATGACCAAAATAGACATGATATGTAATTTTTTATATATAAATGTTTTTGATATTTAAAAATAGTTGTTTAACTTAAAAAAAAACATAATGTTATGATTTTAAATTTTTTAACAATAAATTTATGATAATTAATTCTCTTTTTACATTTCTTTATTCACAATAAAATTATAACTAAAAATAACATAATGATAAATTGTCAATTTTATTAATGCAACCAAATATCATAATTATCAATTTTGGTGGGGTTCTTTTCAAAAATTTACAAGAAACTTCTGCAAGCACTTTTTTTAAAATCCACAGCATTACCAAACTATTATGTTAACATAGGATAAATAAATGTTTTTTATGTTTTGTTTTTTATGTTTTCTTTTCAGTTTTCATACGCTAGCCCGGTCAAGAACAATTTTTAATGATCATGCTTAAATTCTGATTACCTATAGATATCTTCAATGCCATACATTTTTAAAATTCATTTGAGTGGGGAGGCGGGGAAGAAAAGAAAACAAACAAATGACTTTTCTACTCAACAGTGGAAAGCGCTACGGAAGTCTGTAAATGGGAAGACAGAGGGTTATTTTGGGAATAACAAAAATTTTGTTAATGAAACCCTTCAGCTTCCCGCACAAGCTGAAATCAGAAGCAGCTCATTAGCTGCTTCTGATTTCAGCTTAAAAATAACTTTTAGATTCTCTCAAAATCTGTTTTTATGTGTTTACCAAACACTTTTTTTAACTTCAGCTGAAAAAAAAGTGCTTTTAACTTCCTAAAAGCTCTACCAAACGGAGCCCGTATGATGTCGACGGGTTCCCTGTCCTTTAGGCGTTGGTTTTCTTCTCGGCGTCGTCCGTCATTCTGTCCACTGTGGCCGTCATTTCGAGGTCTCCGCTCAGCTCTGAACTCCTGTAGCCTCCCCTCACGGATTACTCTCTCGATTTCATCCTTAAGGTCGGCACAATCGTTGGTGTGGTGGCCGACATCGCCGTGGAACCTACATAATTTCTTTTGGTTCCTTCGGCTGGGATCCGATTTCATTGGTTCTGGTCGACGCAGTAGGTTTCCTAGGCCGACCTGATTGAAAACCTCCTCGACTCCTACCGTTAGCTCATGGTAGGAATCGTACCTTTGAAACAGTCGAGGTTTACGGGTATCCTCTTGCCTTGGCTTCTTGGCTTTTGGAGCACTCGACGTCGCAGCTGGCTGCTTGTCTCCGCTTCCTCCACCTCAACACTTCTTCCCGTCCTGTTTCGCTGGCGTCGACCCTTGTTCGGTCCCTTTATTCTTGTTGGACCTGTGCTCGGGGTTGTTTGCGTCTGCCTCCTCGGCGTTAATATACCCTTGCGCTCGCGCAAGAAATTCCTTGTAGCTGGACGGGGGTTTTTGTTGGGAATTGTGTCCTAGAAGCATGAGATGTAAAAGGATATTTATTATTTATTTAGTAAAAGAGTTTATTCATCATTTTATGTGCATATATTTATGAATATTTTATGAATATCAAATAAAATTCCTTGATTATTTATGTAACCTTAAACATGGTATATAAGTGTTGTATACGAGAGGATAATGTTTAAGGATAATAATCAAAAATAATCGTTTCATAATGAATTTAATTAAAGTTTGGAATCTTTAATTAAAACATTATTAATACATGTCATTCCCATTTAGAATGAAACGGTGTTATCCATGTGACCGTTAATATGGCGAGATATTGAATGAGTGTATTTCGCATAATGAGATTATGTGGAACATGGACCTTGAGACACAATATGAATTTCTAATAATTTTCGTTAAGCATAGAAATTCTAATTGAGTCTACCGATGGTCATATATAGGATGATCTTAATCCTGAGTTCTTAACAAACTCCTATTTATGGATTTATGTCTTTTGATTTATTCAGTATGGATTCCGAGACCCTGAATCCTATTCCTTGTATTTTGGAGACATAATGAAGTAGGTAGCTGGGAATGTTATTATATGAGATGGAATCCAATCCTTCTTGAGAAAGAAGCAGATAAATAATTCTCTTGAGTGTTGATTCGGTACTTAGATTAGTAAGAGCGCTCTGTTTCATGAATGTGTTTTATGAATCACTATCCATTAGAGAATCAATGGTACTCAAGGATAAAGATGTAATTAGAGAGGTTAACGGATTCTACCTGACTCTAATTATGAATTATTTATGGAGGATTGATCTATATGTAATGACTATATCAAATGGACACATCGCAGTTTAGAAGTAATTAATGTCTGTAATTTCGAGAGTTCAATTCCAAGTTTATAGTCGAGTAACTATTGGAATTAATAGAATTAATTAATTAATTAAAGTGTTTAATTAATTATTAATTTTATTAGAGCTCGGGATTATAGGTCCAGTAGTCCCCGCGTCGTCCTTGTAATTCTACCAAACACAAAGGGCAAAATGGGAATTTTAGAATTATGGAATTCTAAAATTAAATACTCAAAAAATAATTAATTAAGAATTAATTATTATTTAAATAATGTGATTATTTAAATTTGAATTTGAACACATCTAGATTTATCCATTTAAACTTATTTGATAAGTTGTTCAATTTAGAATTCAAATTAATTTAAGTTTGACTTAAATTCGAATTTGAATCTGAATTAAAATTGGACTACTGGATAAAGGATAAAATCTCTTCCTTCCCTATTTGATATAGACACCACACTGTGCACAGGGATAAACCCTAATGTTGGCCGGCCACTTAAAGGATAAGGGGAAGGGATTTTTTGTTCCAAATTCAAAATTGGAGATAAGGATTTGATTCTGTTTTGAAGTTTGACTTCTACTCTTTAAATATGAGAAAGATAGAAAATTGTAAACACAATTTTGAAACATATTTTTCAGCGCTAAGAGTTGGTGGCCGAATTTTCATAGAGGAAAAAAGAGAGCAAAATTTTTCTCCAAAAATTCCACATCGTGCATGCGTTGGTGTTTGTGGAAATTCGAGTATTTAAAAACCCGTTATTATCTCACGTGTGCCCACACACACGTGTACATGGAATCAAGGAATCGACGTGGAAGACTTTCGTATTCTAAACACAAAGCTTGGAGAGGACTGTTCATGGTCAAAGAAATTAAAGTTATCATCCGAGTTGGCTTCTAGGTATTTTTTCGGTTGATTCTTGAATTGTATAAATTAATGCGATTAATTTATTCGTGCATAAATTAATATAATCTATAGAGTATCTCAAAAGTTTTGTGAAAATTTTTGTTATACATGATCCGCTATCTACCACGCTTCCGCCGCCGAATTCGATTCGGTAACCAACAATTGGTATCAGAGCGGTCTATAGACAATATTAATTTATGCTTTGATTATTTGATAATCATAATTGATATTAAATATGCGATATTTAATTATGTATGTATGTGATGAGTAGGCACTTGCATTTATGGATGTTTATTTATAATTCATGATGATGAATGTATGGATGGTGGATTTGGTCGTTAATTATATGGTTCCATGGATCGGTTATATTCATTCAATAATAAATTATTTGTAATTTAATTCGGGATTAGAATTATTGTAATTCTAGGTTTTGGGTAGAATTAGGTTTTTTGATTTTGAATAAAAAAGGAAGTCCTGAAGATCAAGTTTGAAGCCTTCAAAGAAACCCAGAAATCTGCCCAGAAAAATTCCAAAAAGCGGCCCCAGCGCGACCAGCGCGCGGCCAGGGCGCTGCCCAGGTTCGGGATTTGATCCCGAACGGGCCCGAAGATTTCCGAAACCCTCGTAATGCATGCCGACGGGCCCGGAAAAGTTTTGGATCCTAAGGAAGGTGAAATCCAACCCAGAGACAAAGAATGAAGCCGAAGAATAAAGAATTCAAGAATTGAAGACCCGTTGATGTAACGGAAGAATATAATTATTGTAATTATTTATTTATTCGATTCGATTGAGTTATAAGTTATTTTTCCATGGGACCCGGTCAAATCCATCTCAATAGTTGATTGCATATATTTATATTTTATGTTGATAATTATTTATTATATGTCCATGCATATAACATGCCATATAGATATAATGTGCCTACTCATATGTTTTATAACATGCCATACATACACGCGCATTCGTTATTGTTTATTTTATTTATTATAAAAGTGTTTTAGAAAAATAAAATAAAATAAGAACCATGTGCTGAAAATCGATTTAATATGATTAAATTGATTTAAGTTGCAAAATTGATTTGCAAAATAATGTTACATGTGAAATTGAATTTAAGAGTTAAATTTTGGAATTTCACATATCCGAAAAATGAATTGTTTATTTTTCGAATTGAAAATCATGAGATGTTTTTCAAATAAAATACATATTTGCAAAATAATGAGTGGGAGAGGGTTATATGACAATACGACCCAGTGGTCTCCATCATTAGTTCAACACCGTGAGATTCAAAAGGGGCTTTGCGGCGGCACCGATTCTGCACTCCCTACGGAAAGTGTTCTTTCGGATCAATAACAAGGTTGACTTCTAGCGATAGGATTCAAGGATGTATTTCCGGTTTGACCTATCCTACGGCGGCACTCCGGAGTTAAGTCTGTAGAATCTGAAATGATGGGTTACACTCATGGAAATATAATCAAATTGTTGATTATATTTTTGACCAAAATAACGGTAGTTGATAAATATGAAAATATAAGATATTTTGATATATTTATTAATTGAGAAGGTCTCAGTTCAATTTGCGATATTTTGACCTACCCTACAGTGGCACATGACTACAAGCTTAGTATGACAAAGTAAAGGTCTTGTTTTTTATTTATTTTTTTTTTTGAATTTTGAAACGTGCCAAACACAAAAAAAAAAAATAATAATAATAATTAAAAGACTGATAGTACTCAAAACACAAAACGCATACACTAACTAACCACTAACAAAACCACTAAATCACACTAAAAGACAAAACCAAAGAAAATGAAAACAGAATACACAAATCACACTAACAAAAACGTACAAACCAAATCAAATCAGTAACAAAAACACACGACTAGAAACTAAATAAAAATAAAGTGAAATTAAAATAAATAAATAAGTAATGTACTTACCTCTTTGACTAATTATCTACTGAACACTCTTGTATGTCACACTTCCCTGGAAATGGAGCCAAAATTTGATTACACCCAAACGTGTACAAAATAAGCGGTCAATTGTAGCACAATTAGGACGGTCGATTCCACGAGAAAGTGACAAATTAAACAAGAAATGATTAGTAAATAAAAAGCTTTAGGAGATAAATAATAAAGTAAAAATAAAAGAGAATGAAATTTTTGTTGAGAAGTTTAAGTGTAAGAAAAATATAAGAGAAAATTATATAATTAAAGCCGGTAAGGCGTCGAGATTTCCCTATATGTTTCGTTCACCCGAATGGATTTTGATCTTTGAGATTACTCAATTGAAAGTTTCACATCCCAAACTAACAATCGGAAAATATATATTTGAAGAACATGTGAATTAAAATGTATTTGAGTGAGTAAAATTCTTACGTTTAGTATTAGGAAAAGTTATCTTATGAGAAATCTAAAAGCAAAAATATACCGTTGACAATATTGCAGTAAAAGACTACTCATAAAATAATACCTACCAATATATAGTATCATACAACAATCACATAAAAAGAGCTTGACTAGATTTATATAAAACTTGAGAATAGAATATATCAATATGAGAAATTAGAAGAAGATAGAAGAAAATTAATCACTCAAATATATAAACTTTGGAGAACAAATGGAGAATCAAAATCCACTCAAGATCACTTCACATATAGGTTTCTCTCTAAGCTCACCATAGAACTCTAGCCCAACTTGCACATAATTCCCATAAAATTCTAAAAAGAAAGTATGAGAATAAGAGCAAGAAAATAAGAGAAAATGTGTCTAAACTTAAGCCAAAAATCAACAAACTAAACACCTTGACATGACCCTATTTATAGAGTTTTTAGGCCATGTCAAAAGTTACAAACAAAAACAAGAAGGAAAGGAGCATATTCTAATTAAATTGGATTTACAAGGCTTTATTCGGATACTCAATGCTGAAATTAACCATCACTCAATAGAACCAAATGGATGGGACACGTGTCATGCGCTGATTCACGAAGAGGAAGAAATGTTGCACAACTAGTTCCACGTAGGGGGAAGACTTGACGCGCGAGAGGAAGGAACTCGCCCAAGGGAAAGGAGTTGCACGCCAAGCGCGGGTGTGTGAGGGAGCATCTGGGCCACATGGGACGCGTGGTGCGAGGCAGTTGGAGAGCTGCTGGAACACGGGACCCACTCGGAGAGGAAGGGAAAACCGGGACGCGCGCACATGGAGAAAACTCGCCCGATGGAGGGATCCGTACGTGCCAAACGCGCGTACGTGTGGGGACAGTTGGGTCCTACGCAGCTGAAGTATAGCAGAAAGGGACTGTGCGGCTCAACTTAGCTTAGCTTGGCTCAGTGGACGGCTGCTGATGGGTTCATTTTCATTTTCTTTTAGTTTTGGCCTAAATGTCTTATTTCCCTACAAAACAATGCAAATTAAATTAAAATCAAATACTTTCACAAAATATTAAGTCCACAAAAATATTAAATAAAAACTTAATTTATTTAGCAATTATGAACAATTTAAGTGCATTGTCATACACTTATCAACGATCATCTCCGTAAGGGATATTACCTTGGCCTTCTTAGCCTCTATATCCGAAGAGAGCTATTCCCGAGCAGTACGCAGAGTTGTGAACTCCTCCTCAGCAGCCCTCGATGGGGTACCCTGCTTCAGTAAAGTCTTGAGCTCCACATAATTTAGAAGCATAGCTTCGAGAGCCTGTATGACGAAAAATAGAGGGCATGATTAAGATATAAAGATCAGCTACATGAGAAGAAAGGTCAAGGAGTGAGCAAGCAAAATGCACTGAGACTTGGCAGATCACCTCTATGTGTTGGTGCTCCAGAAGGCCCACCCCAGCCAACTTGCCCCAGGAGTTCACGTGAAAGTACGTGTAGATGGCCTGGATGGGAAGGCTGAAGCGAGGAGGGATGCACAGAGCTTGGTTGAGGTTGTGGTCGATCACATCTGAGACTAGAAATTGGGGGTCATTGATCCTCAACTTCGGCATCACAAGGGGCTCGTCAGGTGCAGGAAGAACCTCCAGGTTTGCAGCGACCTTGGTGCCCTTCTCCTTGTCTAGACTCCGAGATGCCCAAGATGACCCCTCGACTACTGACGGGTCTTGCGGCTTGTTCGCCCTCGGTCTCTTAGGAGCGGGGGGTGATGACAAAATTCCCCCGGACTGGGACTTCAGTGACACTGGGGGTTGGAGTGGCTTGGGCCATCGGTTGGCCCGATGACCGCGATAAGGCCTCTCCCTTGCTCTTCTTCAACTTTTTGGGGATGACATACCTCATTGTAGATGGCACGACTGCCCAAAAAAAAATCAGGTCCGAGATGACTATAGCGAATCAAACTACAAGTCTAGACTTACCACTTAGGAGATCGGTAGGAAGGGCAACGGGCTCGTGCGGAGGGTTGAGAGTAATTAACAGATCGTACAATCAACGGTTCTCGGGGGTATTGAGAATGGTAGAACTACGGCTGGAGTTAGAAATAGATAACATCTGCTCGGCCCATGTTAGAGCAGCCTGAGAAAGCTTCCACCGAGTGGAGACTTTACTTGCGTTTAAGAGAAAAGTATGTAAGATAGCTTGATGAACGGAAGAAATTCTACAAGAATCCAATAAAGCAAAGACCTACAATATTTGATGAATACTATCTGTGTCCCTAGGGGATGCTCACCGTTGAGCGGGTGAGAATTGAAGTTGCCTCCAAGAAAAAAAAATTGGGGCTTTCACCCGTGACAACTAGAGGTCTTATCAATTATGACGAGGGGGACTGGTGGTTTGGACTTGAATAAGAGCACAAATAAAAGGATTCTCTCTGCCTTGGAGAACCCTTAAGGGCATAGTAGTATAAAAACTCCTCAACGGTTATTTCGAGAATCAAAAATCTTCTCCACAAGATGATCATGGAGTTTATTGTTACCCAACAATTGGGTGAAAGTTGTACGGGAAAGATCCTGTGAAGGCCACAGAAGGCCTTCACAAACGGGTGAAAGGGCAGGGTTTGCCTGAAACTGAGGGAGCAAGTATATACGGTCATGTGGTTGGCAGGGGGTTGTGAGCCCTATCATTAGGGGTCAGATTAATCAAATAAAGATTGATGGCGTCAATCTCCGCATCGCGGAATGCTTTCATTGCAACCCAGGGCTTTATTTTCATCGATTGAAGTCTGTCACCATCCCTGAGATGCCACTAGTCGACACCACGCGATAACCACGACCTTCAGTGGGGATCACCCATAGGCCATTGTCCTCATCGTCAAGGAGAATGAGCTCGTCTGGCTGAGAAGTCAAAACTGACCCCTCGGCGTACTTGTCTACCTAGCAGAGTAGGGAATCCCCGTTGTCGTTCAAAGACGTGCTCGACGCCGCAGCTTCTTTAGGGTCATCCATAACCCTGGAAGTGGAGAACTCTCGACCTCTAACCTGTTTTGGTGGCATGTTCTGGAAATAAATATAAAAGGGGTTGAGTTAGTGCCTAATGGTCGAGAGGTTAGAAACAAAGTTTGAAGAAGAAACAGAAGCATGCTAAGATCAGAAAGACCCGAGAGTCTGGGACTAACAATTACCCAGATTGTCGTGAACACAGAGATAGGGGAAAACTCAAGCAAAGGTTCCCAGAACCCAGAAACGAGCCTGAGGACTCCCAGGAAAAGTGACCAAACTCGAACGAACAATGCCACATGGGCTCGGCCCCAGGTTCAGGATCAATGACACCAAATAAGTGCATTTTCTTTTGACAGATTGCTTTCTTGCAGGCATTGGTTCTAGAATCACATAGAAAAAGCAAAAGGAACGAAGCAACTTACTAGTCCTTGAGGTAGCCTGAAAACTGGTAAACAGGGGAGAACCATGAACAGAAAGTGTACGCGGAAGGTGAAATAGGAGAAGTAACTCCTAGTGGAAATCCGCCAGAGTAATGACATTCTGAAAAATGGGCAACCGTGAGACTGTTCCACGGGATATATATACTCAAGGTGGGAGCCCAGAAGTCTTAGGGAAGTATAAAGGACCTCAGATCTCGACCTTTGAATCCAAACCGACCCCATCCAATAGTGTATCTGAAGAGACATGATCCAATGGTTGGGAAAAGAGCGGGAGAAATAAATTTGATTGAACGACTACAACATCTCCCCTCGACTGCCATGTGTCACCAGGGTATGGGAGATGTGACTCTTGACACGATTGACAAGACTGCTACACTACCTAAGAAACTCGCTGCAATGATGGCACTGTGCCGACAAGCAGCCACCATGATCTGCAGGAAAGAAGTTGCCACGTGGTACTCTCGACGCTGCATAGCCTGGGACATCACAATGCAGTATCCCAGTCTAGGGGTAATTGTTACACCATGGTCGAGGGATCGATCGTTCCTTTGGCTAACAAGCGCTGAGGTATCCCAATCGAGAGTCAGTCACTGGTGTCGAGGAAAATATTATACCAAGGGTGCCCTCTAGATGTCAAGAGTTTGTGCATGGTAACATGCGTCAGGATCCCCACTTGAATTGTGAGGGTCACAATGTCGAGAGAGCAACCCCGTCCAATCCAAAGATAATCCTGTCAACTTGAGGAAAGATACACTGTACTAACTACCACTGTTCAGGTCAGGAAATCAAATCACTGGTAAGGGTGGTTAGCCAAACCTGTAAGCTAAAATCATGGAAAACACAACTGCCAAATCTCAGAATTTAGGGAAAGGGATGATCTCCTCGTAAAATGTAGAGGAGATCTCTCATACGTACAAGGCCTATAAATAGAGCCATGGGAATTCATTAAGTTTTTTACGCACTATTGTGCTACTCCTCAAAAGCTTGTAATTAGCCAAGTATTAGTGCATCCACAAGTGGACTAGGCAAAGAATTATTGCCGAACCATTATAAATTTTTTTCTGCTTTATCTTTCCATGCAACGATAATCCTCTACTAATCCGTGAGAGATTACAGTGAGTGTGACCGGAGAGTTAATCTTTAGTTTACTATTTTTCACCATCAATAGTTTTAGTAGATGTGGCTGTGGTAGGGGAATGATGAAACAATTGATGAAGGTAATGGAGACTGGAGTAGCCGCTGAAGAAAGCGGAGACTGGTGGAAAGAAGATGGAATTTAGCACTGGTTTTTTCTAAGGAATGGCTGGAAGATCAGTGGAATGAAATCTCTAGTGGACTAAAGGAAAAATTTTAGAGTAGAGTTCATGCTTCACTTTCTCTTATGTTTGCTGAGAGGGCAATTTTTGATGTAAAAGTCAAGGAGAGTGGGATGAACCCGTTAATGAGGGTAGGGTTCTTTAGGGCCCAGTCTAAACCTATTAATGAGGGAAATTAAGAGGAAAATGTAAAGGAAGATTTGCAAGAATAAAGGTACAAGCCTTTTAAAAAGGCCAAGTGATGTAGAACTAGAGATACATTGCAGAGAGGAGAAGGCAGATAAGTGGAATTTATGGTTTGTTTACTTACCCGCAATTGGAATGGGTAGGATTCAGAGTAGACGAAAATTGGAGTCAAGGAATTGGAGTCAGAATAAGATGTTTAGATTTCAGGAATCGGAGTTGGAATCAATTCTCATTCCATTCATGCGCTTACTTACAACCAAGATAGGAATAAACTGTTATAAATTTTGCTTACATATCTTTTTAGTAGATGTTTTGAACTTAAAAAAAGGAAATTGTATATTATAATAACTATTTTAATATTAGGATAACAAAGTAATTAGATTTTTTTTTAAAGTAATAATGTAGTTTCAAAAATCATCTAAATTATTTTTCTCAATAAATCTTGAAATAAGTTAAAGAAAAAAAAATAATTATGAAACAAAATAAAAACAAAATGACTAAGTTTTAAGTAAAATATTAATAAAGAAGTTCCAAGTTATAAATAGAAAAACATATCCCAAGCATAATTTAAAGTACCAACATAATTTAACTAAACTAATAAGTGGCTAATATAACACCTACACTCAACGACTAAGAATTTTAAGAATTTATCCCTTCTTGCGTTTATTCAGAATGTTGTAGAATACACATAGCAAATTATTCTTCGTCGCCAAAATATTAATGGCATTATATACTTACTCATCATCTAAGCCATCAATTTTCATCATTTCTTGATACTTTTTGGCTTGTAATCTAGCTAGATCCTTCTCGGAGAGTGCATCAAAAAGACCATCTAATTTAGGTACCATTGCTACCGCAGATTTAGCCATCGACCCAATGTTGAACATATTCTCAAATATCTTTTCTTTGTTTTTACCTTTGGTGTTTGTTTTGCGTGTGGGAATACTTGGAGAGCTTTCTTATGGTTGGCCCTGTTGAACACTTGGTTGCTGATTGTAGGACATCTCATTTTCCATGAAATTCTCTTTAAAGGTATTCATGTTTGAGTCAACATGACCCAAATCTACATTCATGGTTGCCTGTAGCCTGATCGCATCCATAAATTTCACCCAAAGTGTACTAATAAAGAAAAGGTTTTCCATATAAACCAGAAGCATCTTTTCGCTTATGTTAAACAAGTTATTGAAGATTTGTTAGTTCACTAAATAATAACTAAGTAACAACAATTATGAAAAAATTTCAATACACGTACCTTGACATATTAATCATACACATTTTTTTCATGTTGTAATATCGTCTTATCTTTGTCCTACCTAAACCCATCAAGAGACAACATATCTATCATTGCACAATATTTTTACTCGAACCATTTCACACGAGATTCAATATGAGGAGATGCTTTCATTCCACATTGATTACGCCCAAACGTGTACAAAAACAAGCGGTCAATTGTAGTACAATTTGAACGGTCGATCCCACGAGGAAGTGTTAAATTGAACAAGAAATGATTAGCAAATAAAAAGCGTTAGGAAAGTAGGCAATCAAATAAAGAAAAATGAATGAGTGTTTTTGATATTTTTTAACAATTTAAAATAAAGAAAATTCAATAAATAAAAAGTAGTAAGGCTTTGAGAATCCTCCATATGCTTTGTTCACCTATTTGGATTTTGATTCATGAATTGACTCAATTGAAAGTTTCACATCCCAAACAATCAATCGGAAGATAAATATTTGAAGAACATATGAATTAAAAATGTATTCGAGTAAATAAAATTCTAACGTTTAAAATTAGGAAAAATTATCTTATGAGAAATCCAAGAGCGACAATATACCGTTGGCAATAATGCAGTAAAAGATTATTAAATCTAAGAGCGACAATATACCGTTGGCAATAATGCGATAAAAGACTACTCATAAAATAATAACGATCAATATATAATATAACGCAACAATCACATAAAAAAGAGCATGACTAGATTTATATGAGAGTTGACAATAAAATATATTGATAAGAAGAAGAAATATGATAAAAGAAAATTATTTACTCAAATGTATAAAACTTACAAACCATTGGAGAATCAAAATCCAAATAAATTCACTACACATATAGGATCATCTCAAGCCTCACCTAAATATCTAGCCTAACTTTACATAATTCCCATAAAATTCTAAAAAAAAATATGAGAATAAGAACAAGAAAATATGTGAGAATTTAGGCTCTCAAAAATGTCTTTGTTAACTCCCCTTCACTTTGGTAATGATCCTATTTATAGAGTTTTGGGTGTGTTAAAAGAGTGTAAAACCGGATCCCTAATTGTGGAGAAAAATTCATCACGTTCAAAGAGTGGGACACGTGTCACAAAACCGATTCGTCTGCGCGGGGAAAGAAATCTTTGCGAGGGGCTCACGAAGTGGGACACGTGGCGACCTCGATTGGCGGATTCGATGCATGGGACGGCGTCTTTGCAGATGGTGCGAAGTGGGACACGTGGCGAGCTCGATTGGCGGGCGGGCAGCGGGACCCACGCGGAAGAGAGAGGAAGTTCCGGGTGGCGTGGAAGACTACGGCGGAGGAGGAGGCGGTCGCGTAGCGCGCGTCTGTGAGGGGAACATGCGGACCCACTTGGACGCGTGGCGGGCGTGGATGGAGGGAGCACTGAAACGCGGGACCCACGCGGAAGAAAGAAAAATGCGGGTGGCGTGGAGGCTTCGCCCGGGAGTGGGCGGTGCTTGCGCGCGTCTCGAGACAGTGGGTCCCACAGGCTGCGGTCTTGTGATGGTTGACACGTGGCGGCTTGCGGCGTTCTCGGCTCGGCTTGCGGCGTTCTCACGGCTCGCGGCTTCGATGGGCGATGGGCTTTGGGCGGATTGGGCTTTTCTTGGGCTCAACTTTTGGGTTTTGCTTGGTAAACTAGCCCAAATTCAATTGTTTTCTTCAAAAACATGAAAAATAAAATAAATCCAATTAAAATTAAATCCTCTAAATTTAGGAATATTTAAAATTAAAATCACAAATTTGATAAAATAATTTGACAATTATGAACATTAAAAGTGCAAATTTGTGCACTTATCACAACCCCAACCCGACTTATTGCTAGTCTCTAGCAATTCAAGCGAAAAGAAAAATCATGTCAAGCTGAAAATTTAAATCAAAACCTGCAAAATCACCTAAGTAATCAAACAAAACATTAGTAAGTCATCGGAAAAATGCTATCAAAACTACTTGGTCATAACTCCAGAGTCATGTGTGTGTGCACCAAACCGTATCCTTCTTACCACATTCCTTAACACAAATAGCATCGAAAAACTCACCAAGGTAAAGCCTCAACTCCATTTACCTCACGGGGGACGGAAATATTTTGATGCAAAGGGATTACGCTCATGGAGTTGGAAATGTCACAATTAACGCTCAAGTGAGAGAAGGCAATTTAAGGACAAGCTGTTAAACAAACATTGATCAAATGATAGGCAAATCAAATATCTGGAACAATTCATCACTCAAACTGTAAACAAACTTTCGGGATTTCATTCTGGCCAAGAGGAAGATCTCATAAACAAACAAAGAGCCGAAAATACAGACAAATATACACAGATTTCTCTTTTTTGTTTGTTTTTTTTTTTTTTTTTTTTTCTTTTCGAGGCAAGAGACAACATACATTTGATGAAGCTGATGTAGTAAGGCGTTCTTTTGATTGGCTACTATGCAGCACAAGGCGTTAGTGCAACCAAACTACATAAACATTGATGATAAATGATGCTCTTGCTTTCTCTTTTTTTTTTTTTTTTTTTTTTTTTTTTTTTTTTAAAAAAAAATGATAACTATCTACAACAATTGGCTCAATTTCTAAGAAGTATTCCTAACCAGAAATCATCCCTTAAGTAAATGTCACAAGTCGAGTAAATGTGCTCCGTTAATGACTCAACCAACTCAAAAGATCAATGAAAGTTCAAAAAGCTGTTTTCTCAACTCTCACAACTCACAAAAAATGGAAACCTTAAACTTGGGAATTTTTCTCAACTAAATGTGTCAACAACCATCTTACCACAAGGTCTAGCATGTGTTCAAAAATAACTCTGAAATCATTTCTTGGTAATTAAGATAGCAAAACCCGACTCAAACCAAAAATTTTGAAATCATACTCGGTTAATCTACTAAAAATTTTTGACCCAAAATAACAACAAGACAAAAATTAATCTCACGCATGAATATGCTCACCACCCCAAACCAAAAATCGGGCAAAGTGTCCTCAATGTCTAAAATGATATGCAATCTGAAGGAGACAGGGAAAGAGAACACCTGGATGATGAACATTGGGCCGAGCCGAGCTTCCTAAACCGATTCTCCAAAACACAAACAAATATAAAATCACCGAAAATCAACTAAAAATAAAAACACACAAAAGCACACTAGACGACACAAAGAAATAAAAAATATGGTACAATAGGGTTTGAAGCAAACTTGTCAACTTTGGTATATCGGACCTCGAGAATGATCTCTTCACTTGGCTCACACGCTCAATGTAATGCTTGATCTCGGCCATTGACTCTGAATACTCTCCCATCGCTTGGGTCCTCAACCTCGACAGCACCGTTGGGAAAAACTTGTTTCACCACAAATGGACCAGTCCACCGCGACCTTAACTTACCTGGGTGGAGATGCAAACGGGAGTCATAAAGATGCACCCGCTGATTTGGCTCAAAATTCTTTCTCAGGATCTGCTTGTCATGAGCCGCTTTCATTTTTACTTGTACGGGTGGCGGGTTCAGCTTTCGATAGTCAATGCACATTCGCCAACCCGTCACATTTCTTGTGGGAACAAGAGCCCCTTTTTCATTTTCCACCACTGTCACCCCAGATTTCTTAGGCACTACCTGAGTTGGACTGACCTACTTACTATCAGCGACTGGATAGATGATTCCTGCATCCAGAAGCTTTAAGACTTCATTCTTCACGACCTCTTTCATCGTCGGGTTCAGTCTTCTTTGGGGATCCCTTCGTGGATTAACCCCGTCTTCCAGATTGATGTGATGGGAGCAAATTAAGGGGCTAATACCCTTAATGTTAGAAATCGTCCAACCTAATGCCGATTTGTGTTCACGCAGCATGTCAACTAACCGCTGCTCTTGAAATGCATCAAGTTTAGACAAAATGATGACAGGAAAGGTATCACCAGCTCCCAGGAAGACATGTTTGATTCTCGAGCGGTTGAGCCGACGAGGTTTGGGGTCTCTTTGGTGGATGGTTTTGGCTTTTCTTTTTCTCTAGGTAGCTCTTCAAAGCGTGGTTGCCAAAACTTGGTTCCTCTGCCTTGTGAGTCAATGAAAATGGTGACATTGTTGGCCAACTCACAAGGACCGAACTTTCAGTTCAGAAATTCGGAGGAAATCGTCAAGATCATCGAATTGCTACACAATTGAACCTCCTCCGAGGCGAGTGTGTCAATTAGAAATGTTTGGTGGCACTCGTCATCATCACGTGGTGTTCGATACTTTTCGGTTGGACTCGAGCTTGGGGAAAAGACACCTTTACCGGAACATTTGTCGGCTCATCTTTGTCGGGGAAAACCGGTGGCATTCACCTCCTTAACATTTTGATTATCAAGACATGAGGTTTGCGCCATATATTGACCCTTTGGGTTTGGTGAGCTTGTGAAGGGAATGCCCGCGTTCTTGAGCGACCAAAGCTCCGGTCGACTTCGTGATTTGACTCTTCATTTCTTTACTTTCCTCCACCATTTGCGTGAAAAGTGACTCAAACTTTTGATTCATCTTACTTTGCGCCTCCATGAAAGATTGCAAGGTGTTCTCAAGAGAACTCCTTGGGCGATGTGAATTGTATTGAGGTGCGAGAATCGCCTTAGGTGGTTGCGGTTGTTGCTCGATTCTCCATTGTCCTCCTGATGGTTACTGCTTGGTTAGAATCTCTCAAGCCCGAAGTTTGGATGGTTCCTCCAGCCAGGATTGTATGTGTTAGAGAAGGGTTTGTTGTATGCCCCTAAGGCATTGCATTGCTCCTCATAAACTCCTCTCATTTCACCATAAGCAGGGCAATCCTTAGCTAGATGTTCCACCATACCACAGACAAAGCATGGCTCATGTGTTTCTGCCCTTGCGACCGTGTGGATTCCTCTACCTTCTTTGCCTTTGAGGGCCTCGATTTGCCTTGTCAAAGATTCGACTTGGGCTTTGAGGTTGTCCTCCTCCCTTAATTGATAGATTCCAACCGGTCGGGACCTATTGGTGCTGTCAGTAGCACTAGGTCCGGTCCAAGTGTGGGCTTTTTCGGCTAACTCGTTGAGATACTCAAAAGCCTCCTCGGGATCCTTTTGGAGAAATTCACCATTGCACATCATCTCCACAAATTGGCGCTCTCGAATCGTGAGTCCTTCGTAGAAATAACTGACAAGGCGCCAACTCTCGTGTAACCATGGTGAGGACATTGATTTAACGGATCCTTGAACCGTTCCCAAACTTGATCTGAGTTTCATTGTCCTTTTGGGTAAAGGTCGAGATCGTCGCTTGCACCATTGGTCTTATGGTGAGGGAAATACTTGTTGAAGAATGATGTTGTCATTTCTTCCCACTTCAATAGACCTCGGTCGTAGAGAATACAACCACTTTTAGCCTTGTCCTTCAAAGAGAAAGGAAAGAATTTCAATCGCACGAGTCCACGACTTATTTCGGTTGTGAAAAGTGGCCACTACTTCTTCAAATTCCTAATATGAGCGTATGGATTCTCGCTCTCTAACCCGTGAAAGGTCGGCAGGAGTTGGATCATGCCTGGCTTGAAATCCAAATTCGGCATATTTGGGGGAAACATTATGCAGGATGGTGTGGCCGTACGCGTAGGGTGGAGATAATCGTTCAACGTCTTCTGCTGGACTTCCTCGTTTTGAGCCATTGCGAAAAGATTTGCAACTGCTAACGAGCCTGGGGTCGAGGGAGGACTAGACGTGTGGGAAGAAACTTCACTAGGGTTTTCTGATTTTTTTGTGAATCTCCCTAATTCGTCTCTATAACGATTCATTCACCCTATAATTTTTAAGTTTTTTTTTTTTTTTTTTTTTTTTTTTTTTTTTTAATCAAAAAGAAAATAATTATATAGTAACGTAAATTGTAACCTCCGAGAGTGCTCCCGGGAAAGACTATAGCTCTTGGCTCAATGAATAGTCTCCTAGGCAGAACAACGTTCCCGGGAAAGATTGGTGGGGGCGAGGCCGCTTAAGTACCAACTTTCCTAGACAGAACTCCCTCAGATTATACTTTCCACGTAACCACACAATTATTCTCAAAATTAATTATTAAGTTTTATTGAGTAAATTATGAAATGTAATCTAATTAATGGAAACTATTCCTAAAGTCAAAAACCTAAATCTACTAAATTATGAAAATCCTAGATTAGGAATCTAAATTAGTCAATTAATTACAATCCTAAGAGTTAACGAAACTAAAAAAAAAAAAATTAAATGAGGCAACAATTAAAATATACAAATGAGGAAATAAAATAAAATCCTAATTTACCAAAAATAAAAGATTACAAAATTAAATCACAATTAATTTTAAAACTAAAAAGGGAAAAAAAAAAAAAAAAGAACGTGAGAACGTGAAGAAAAAAAAAAATAAGTAAACAAAAGTTTTACACGTGAAAGAAAGTAGTACACGTTTTTTTTTTTTTTTATTTTTTTTTTATATAATGCCCACAGCAACAAAAAAGTTTTTTTTTTTTTTTTTTTTTTTTTTTTTTTACGAACGTGAGAACGTGGAGAAATATACATATTGAAAACGTGGGTTATTGAGGAAACGGAATACAGCAACAAAAAGTTTTTTTTTTTTTTTTTTTTTTTTTTTTTTTGAATTTTGACACACTGTTACGGAAAGAGAATCAAGAGAAAAGTAAATTTTTTTTTTTTTATATATATATATATATATACTAACAATCAAGTCACGGAAACAAAAAGTTTTTTTTTTTTTTTTTTTTTTTTTTGTAAAACGTGCCAAGCAATAATAAATAAATAAAAAAAAAGATGGATAATACCTACCTCTTTGGCTAATTATCTACTGAACAATCTTGTTGATGCACCTCCCCGGCAACGGCGCCAAAATTTGATTACGCCCAAACGTGTACAAAAACAAGCGGTCAATTGTAGTACAATTTGAACGGTCGATCCCACGAGGAAGTGTTAAATTGAACAAGAAATGATTAGCAAATAAAAAGCGTTAGGAAAGTAGGCAATCAAACAAAGAAAAATGAATGAATGTTTTTGATATTTTTTTTAACAATTTAAAATAAAGAAAATTCAATAAATAAAAAGTAGTAAGGCTTTGAGAATCCTCCATATGCTTTGTTCACCTAATTGGATTTTGATTCATGAATTGACTCAATTGAAAGTTTCACATCCCAAACAATCAATCGGAAGATAAATATTTGAAGAACATATGAATTAAAAATGTATTCGAGTAAATAAAATTCTAACGTTTAAAATTAGGAAAAATTATCTTATGAGAAATCCAAGAGCGACAATATACCGTTGGCAATAATGCAGTAAAAAGATTATTAAATCTAAGAGCGACAATATACCGTTGGCAATAATGCGAAGAAAAGACTACTCATAAAATAATAACGATCAATATATAATATAACGCAACAATCACATAAAAAGAGCATGACTAGATTTATATGAGAGTTGACAATAAAATATATTGATAAGAAGAAGAAATATGATAAAAGAAAATTATTTACTCAAATGTATAAAACTTACAAACCATTGGAGAATCGAAAATCCAAATAAATTCACTACACATATAGGATCATCTCAAGCCTCACCTAAATATCTAGCCTAACTTGTACATAATTCCCATAAAATTCTAAAAAAAATATGAGAATAAGAACAAGAAAATATGTGAGAATTTAGGCTCTCAAAAATGTCTTGTGTAACTCCCCTTAATCACTTTGGTAATGATCCTATTTATAGAGTTTTGGGTGTGTTAAGAGTGTAAAAACCGGATCCTTAATTGTGGAGAAAATTCATCACGTTCTGAAGAGTGGGACACGTGTCACAAGCCGATTCGTGCGCGGGAAAGAAATGCTGCAGAGGGCTCACGAAGTGGGACACGTGGCGACCTCTGATTGGCCGGATTCAGTGCATGGGACGACGTGCTGCAGAAGGCTGACGAAGTGGGACACGTGGCGAGGTCTGATTGGCGGGCTTCTGTGCACGGGACCCACGCGGAGAGGAGGGAAAATCCGGGTGACGCACGCGCGGAGGAAGCAGCGTGCGCGCCAAGCGCGCGTATCCGGGGGAGCAGGCGGACACGTGGCGTCAGCTGACTGGCGGGAGCTGGAACGCGGGACCCACGCGGAAGAGAGAGGAAGGCCGGGTGACGCGCGCGTGAGGAGAACTCGCGCGAGGGGCTGCAGTGCGCGCCCAAGCGCCGCGTCTCGGGGGGACAGGTGGGTCCCACGGACTGCGCTGTCTGCGATGGTTGACACGTGGCATGGGTTGGCTTGCGGCGTTCTCGGCTCGGCTTGCGGCGTTCTCAGCTCGGCTCGCGACTTCTGATGGGCTGATGGGCTTTGGGCCGAATTGGGCTTTTCTTGGGCTCAACTTTTGGGTTTTGCTTGGTAAACTAGCCCAAATTCAATTGTTTTCTTCAAAAACCTGAAAAATAAACTAAATCCAATTAAAATTAAATCCTCTAAATTTAGGAATATTTAAAATTAAAATCACAAATTTGATAAAATAATTTGACAATTATGAACATTAAAAGTGCAAATTTGTGCACTTATCACACATACTGGTACTTTGGCTTCCATCATAGTCTCCAAGTGAAGCCAATACCTATTTTTGAAATCACAATCAGCCTGCCATATTGAGTTTTGACTCAATTCAAACAATGCCTCTATCAATGCGTCATCATGTTGTATTATCTAATGATGCTTGTTTTGACCTCGTCCTCTTTGAGTTGAAGTACCTAGAATGGAACTCATGTATAAAATATAAGTAAACCACAAAATAAAGTTGCATAAATCTTAAAAATGAAGAAAACAGAAGGTTTCGAGAGGCTTTTGGATCAAAAGGCGAATTTCAGACAAGAAAGTGAAGAACACGGAGATACTCCAAGAACCCAAAAACCCAAACAGAGCCAACCCGAGAAAATCTCCGGTCCTAGAAAATCCCAAGAATGAACTCAGAACAACATAACACACAAGGTTCACCAAACATAAAATGCAAAAACCACAAAAAAAGATGAAGAGGAGGAATTTCTTGTTTGAAATGTAGGGTTTGTTCTTTTGCATTTTTGAGTTAGAGTGACTTGTGTGATGATCTTGAGTTGAGTTTGACTTATAACTTAAGTTGAAATTGTAACTTGAGTTTGTGTTTAGATGTGCACATTTGAGTTATGATTTGAATTGAGAATCTATTTGAGTTTGTGTTTGAGTGGGTCAAAATTTAAATTTGTATTTAGATAATATTTTAATAAAAACTCAATGGTGACGAAAAATTTAAATATGGTATATAGGTGGGGTTTTATTCGTCTTTTTGTTATGAATGCATAGAAAAAAATCATCTCAATCAAAATTAAAACGAAAAAATTATGACATTTTTAAAAATAGAAAAAATATTGTTCATTAATTTGAATTCGAGTTTATGAACTTGAGTTGAAAGAGAAATTTAAACTTAAATTTAATCCCAAACTTGAGTTTAAACTGAAATTTTACAAAAAAAAATATAAATTTAAATAAAATTATAATTCGAGTTTTTTTTTTTCTGAGTTGGGCATTATTTACCTAAAAATGATTGAACAGCTAGGATGAATCTTGGTCCTAGCAATCGAACAGGGGATATGAAGGGAACCTCTTCACTTCCCTCGCATTTTTCAAGGAGGCATCTTTTGAAAGGATTACTGTGGCAGATGCCTTTTCGAATTTCACCAACCAAATTTTGACACGTGGAGAAGTGTTGAAACAGCAGCGTCACACGAGCCAACATTTCTATTCTAGAGCAGTCTTTTCAGATTCAGAGCGATTCATTCTCCAATTGACACGATGTTTGAAGAATGGGGTAGATGTTAGATTTGGCAAACGCAAATCTTTAGGGTCCGTTTGGAAGTTGTATTCAGGATCAAGATTTTGGGCCATGTGGGAGAATCCACGTTTGGAGGCCCAAATCCACCCATCTGACTCTGAGTCAAAGTGTACTTTCTGGATCACATTGAATCCAGATTTTAAAATCAGCTCAACCTCTGATTTAGCGTGTTCCTAAATCAGAGCACAGTGTTCACACAGTAATTCCATGTGCTTCCTGCTTCCCTGAGTAATGTCCCCCACCGACTCTACTGACCATTTCTCTGTTGGCCAGAAATCCACAGCCTTTCTCGCGTGGGTTTGTAAGGTCTCGAGGCTTTGCATTTTACCTTCTCAATTTTCTCTCTATTCTCCTCTTCCCATCGCTCTCTTCTTCGCAGAGGTTCGCAGCTCAGGCAAACCCACGGTGGATTCCCTTCTTGGGCAGAGAATCTCCAGCCTTCGTCACGTGGGTTTTTTTCCCTGGATTTTCTCCTGTCTTTTCTTTCGGCCATTCTCCTCTTCTCGTCGGTTTCCTCTTCGCATCTCAACCAAACCCACGGCGGCCTCCCCTCTTGCCCGGAGAATCTCCAGCCTTACTCGTGTGTGCTTGCAGGTATCCAGCCTTTCCTTTTCTCATCTCTTTTGTGTCGAATTTTTTCCTCTTCCCGTTGGGCTCCTCATCGCAGGCAACCAGCCAACCCCACGGCGGACTTCTCTTATCGAGTTGATGAGAAATGCTTCAAGTAAAGGGGTGATTGTGAGCAATCGACGGAAGCTCCAGATTCGGTATCAATTCCGCCGATACTACCAAAGTAAGGCCATTTATCGCTTTCGCCAGAGAGGTAACAGTCGAGAAATTTGCAAAAGTCCGGCATCCGTGTTTGGATCTCTGCCTGCGGTTTCCTTCATCTCCTCGTCGGACTCAAACACTGAAAAGGTATGCCATTCTCACTTATGTAATGTGTCTGCAAGCTGAAAACCTGGATTGTGGGTAGTTCGAATGGTAGCAACTCTGTTTTTTTTTTTTTTGTTTTGCTCACATTTTCGTGAGATGCATGACAATGATATGCACCGAATTTGGCCTTTCTGTCACTGTGAATCAGCAGAATATAGCATAGATAGATGCTTTTTTGAATGAAATTGCTATAGGTAGAATATACACCGAATTGACTGTGTGGGCTGAGTTGGGTGGAAATTTTCCCCAAACCGGTTGTTGACATCAGGAAAATTGATTTTGCCTCCACTTTTGCCATTTATTTAGCCTCTCAGTTAAGTCTCCTCGGGATGTTTTCTTCCTTCATGGCATTATGTACACAAGAAAACGAAATAATATGCTAAATCAAATATGTTTAATTATGTTTACCAGATAAAATTCAGCCTCTCTGTGGACTAGATATGTTTAGCAGTGCACGACGAAAATAAAAATTACTTGTGTCTTCCATTCGTGGGTGTGTTTTGTTGGTGGTTATGCATCTTAAATTGTTGTTGTAAGACCATGCCTTGTTTATGCACGCATTGGACTCCTCTTGTTTGTCCTATGCGTATGTAGATGCCTAAGAAAAATCCAGAGGAGGGGCCATTGTATTGGAGTCCTGCAGCAGAGGAGTTTCTATTTGAGCGACTATACGAATACAATGACACAAACCACGGGAAGCATCCAGATTCTCGTGCCTATAACCAATGGGCTGCTCGGATGGCCACCTTTTTCGATGGATTTGTACCTGACGGTGAACGTTTGAGGGAGAAACGCCGCCGACTTGGCAACCTTTACTCAGCGTATAAAATGCTGCAAAACCATACTGGAGTAGGGTGGGATCCTATCAGTAAAAATTTTACATGCTCGGACGAGCTACGAACATCTATTTGCAAGGTAATACGTGTGATTCATTACTCCTCCATTAGTGATAATACTTGGAGGTTAACGTTTGTAGCGAAGTATAAAAAACTTACTAATTTCATTCTAATTTTTGTTAGAGACATCGTGAAGCCAAAATATTGTTCACACACGGTTGGAAGCTTAATGAGACGTACTTGGCGGCTGTTTTTCCTTCAAGAGTTATGGCGTCTGGTTCAGCCGCATATCACCATGTCGCCCATGTGGAGCCGACAGATGATGTTACTGCTAGGGATGAGCAACCAGAACCGCACCAGAATGCTCCTTCCCAAAATAGTGGTGATGATGAGATGCCTAATGAGCTTCGTGACCGCGTGGAAAGTTATCGGAGGCGGACGACATCCAATATCGCCTCCTCATCACAGGTGATAAGGAAGAAACAGACAAGGGCACGCAAATCCAATGACAGTTCACGGGAGGAGTTGCTTGAATTCTGTAGGGACATGCGCGACGATTTGCGAGAGGACATTCGTTCAAGCAAAGAGCCCCTGCAGAGTAACAAAACTGTCAACGGACCATATGAAATGGATATGATTATAGCGTCACTTAAGGAAATGGGAGTTGACCCGCGTACGTACGCCCATGCATTTGAAAAAATAATGGCGTCCCCCACGTGGCGAGCAGCCTGGCATAAACTGGATGAACCCGTTAGGAGGGTTTTTAAGCGACTTTGTTGATCTACCAAAAACCCCCTGTCCATATCAGGTGCATAATCCATATAGCCAGCCGCCTCAGAACTTCTCTCCCGGACCAAATCCATACACCCAGCGCCCACAGTCCTTCCAGCAGCCATCAAACACCTATAGTCAGCCCCCTAACCCAAACCACCAGCCTTCACCAGCGTACCAGCCTCCACCAGCCTTCAATCCACCTAGCCCTTAGATGTGTGGTATGATGTTTCTACTTAGAGAATTAAATGGTCGATTTTCCCTTACTATTAGACCACGGATTCGTGTAGCCTACCATGTTGTCATGTGTAAGTGATATTTTCGAGACTGTTGTTTATGGTGTACCGATTTACTTTCATTATTTGTTGTATGAGACTGTATTCTATACTATTGTTGTGTACTGTGTTGCTATATTCTATTAAATGATGGTTTTTTCATTATAAACTAGTGCGCAAGATAATTTTTCTCTAGTCACTATTGCTCTTCTTGGGTGCTCTGGAAATGGAGCACAGGGCAAATTGGTTTACTTGGGAATGTGGGCTGGAAAATGCCCTGGAAATGTGTCCCACCGGTGGGTTATGGCTAGGGATGTGGGCTGGAAACTGGGGCCAGTTGGTGCTCTGGAAATGGAGCACACGGCAGATGTCTCCTTGGCTCTGGGGCCTTTTGTTGATCGGGAAATTAGAGCACACAGCAGTGCCACTTTCATTACTAAACATTTCACTATAGGCACAGATAGCACAGATAGCTCGGGAAATGGAACACTTGTTGCCCCACGTGTAGACATTAGCAATGTCCTGCAGCCTCCACATATAAGTTGTGCCATTTCCATCCCTTTACGTATTCAATACAAAAAAAAAAAAAAAAGTGTTCATTGTTTGGTTAAATCCTTTTAATTCAACCCCATAGCCTAATAAAGTAATTAATGTTGTACCAAAAAAAAGAAAAAGAAGAAGAAGAGGAAGGAAATAAAGATTTTCAGTTTTTGCTTCCATACGAGACCGCACAATTGAGCACTTTTCTTGACAAGTCAATACACACATAAAAGAATAATCTTCTAAAGGAATTAAGAAAAAGTCAAAGGTGCCGAGAAAAGTAGGAGAAATAGGCAACGGGGGTGTGATGCCCTGTTGCTCATTAGTACTCATGGGAATCATGTTAATTCCTACATGTAAATATATATATACGTGGCTTCTTTAATGAAATGTTCTTCAATGAAATGCACTTGTTACGCTTGGCTTCTGAGCATGTGCACTTTGTTTTTTGTCTTCTTCTTTTTTTGGACTGCTGCGTCCCAAGTCTTTTGCAGTTTAATTCACGTTGCTTTTCTTTGTTTAGCCTTTTGTTGGTGGCCTTACTTGCTAAATCAGATAGTAATCCGAGGAAATACACGTCTCATTTTTTTTTTCCTGGAATGTTTGCAGGCCTTATGGTTTGACTTGCTTACTTTAGAAAATTTCTGTTACTGGCGTTCGTTTAGCCTTCCGTTTGTGGCATTTCTTGCAAGAGTCGAACTGTGTTTATCTTAGGTTCTAGAAAATATTGTCGTGTTTGTACTTTCTCAACAGCTAGTGCTCTGAAAATCATTAAAAAATACTCATCATTGTCCTGTTCCGCATCTAAAGATAATACTCTTCTATCTTCTCTTTACAGGTGGGAGACAACTACTACATTGAGAACATTTAAAGAAGGCAGCTCTTGCAAGATTGAGTGTTGTTCACAGGAGCCTTAAGGTTGCCAAGTCCGGTGTCAAGAAGAGGAGCAGACAGGCTGTGAAAGTCTCTGTCATCAAGGTTACCATGCTGCTGCTTTGACACATTAGTGTATTGCATCAAATAATAATTGCGTTGTTCTTTTTTCTTTTTCTTCTTTCTTTTCCTTGCATGCATTGACCATGCTGCATTAACATTTAATGACAATGTTAAAATTATATGTTAAATTGTGAACCACAGTAGGATGCAGTTCGGAAATGAGGAACGCGATAGAACGGCATCTTCCAGGCGTCGACGGAGATTTAAGGCCGCAATAGGAGTTGTCACAGCTGCAGCCGCTTATTTGTCCATGGACAGAGTAAGAAGGCCAATGCACAATTCTGCATTAAGGGGCATGGACAAGGTACATGAGCTATTAGCAAACAGCAATGAGAATGCAATGTTTAACAAAGTACGTATGGGACCACGTGATTTTATGATTCTATGTGACGTGCTAACTGAGAAAGGTTTGCTACGACCCTCATACAATATAAGCGTACCTGAACAATTATTTGTGTTCTTAACAATCATTTCACAAAGCCAAAGTAATCGTGAAGCACAAGACGCCTGGCAACATTCAGGGGAGACTATATCACGCAGGTTTACTGAAGTTTTAGATGATATTTGTGAACTACATGAAGACTTCATTAAGCCCCCAAATTATGACAAAGTGCCACAATTTCTACGTGGCAACCGTCAGAGATATGGTGCATGGTTCGACGTAAGTTGTGTTACTCTTTTACGTATAATTTTTAATCACATATAATTGATTTTTGCCTAATAATACATCGATAATTATGTTTGTGCGAAACTTATGTGCAAAACTGTTGCTTCAAATGGTCAGGACTGTGTAGGCGCACTTGACGATACGCATGTACCTTGCACACCAATTGGTGTTGATAATCCAGTGGCTTATCGGAACAGAAAGGGTGTGAACTCGCTGAACATATTAGCAGCCTGTTCATTTGACATGAAGTTCACATACATATTATCCGGTTGGGAAGGTTCAGCCCACGACGCACGAGTGCTCACGGATGCGCTTGAGAATCCTAGGTCTACGTTCCAACGTATACCACCAGGTTACACTCACCACTTCTCCTTATGTCTATTTATTGTTAATGACCTTCAATTTGCAACCTAATTTGGATATGCTACACAGGAAAATACTATCTTGTTGATGCAGCGTATGCGAACAATGATCGTTTTTTCGCTCCGTACAGAGGGGGGACTTACCATTTGCCTGATTACAGAAGGAGAAGTGGTGGATTTCGGGGACCTAGGGATATTTTTAACTTCAAACACTCATCATTGAGAAATTGTATAGAGCGAACATTTGGGGTTTGGAAGGCTAGATTCCCTATCCTAAGGCGGCCTAATAATACATATCCAATGGATAAACAAGTGAAAATTCTAGTTGCATGTGCAATACTACATAATTTCATTCGCATGGTCAATGAGGGGGATCCGCTTCTAAGTCAATACGACCGAGATGGTATACCTGTAAGTGAAATAGATCCAAACAATGAAGATGAATTTGATGACGATGACAATGATGGCAATGTCCCTGAAGGCCCAGTTGTAACAGCAGGTAGTGTTAGTCGTACAGAGATGGGTCGCTTTAGGGATCGCCTTGCGAATGAAATGTGGGTGGAATATCAAGGAAGTCGTGGGAGACAAGTTTGAAAACATATAACAACAATGACACTTTATCTCTGTTATTTGCCTAATTTTTGGCTAATGCACTATTGTTTTCCATTTATTTGTGTTTTTACTTATTATAATTTTGAGTTATAATTTTTTACATTTATTTATCTCTAGTATTTATTTTTTTTACTTATATTCCGAATTATATTTTTTAAATTACTCGTAACGTAATTTACATGGCTAAAAGATGGTTATTATTTTTGTTATGGTTCAAAATCAACAAAACAACACAACCAAACACTAGTTCGAATCATGATTCAGGTTAGAATTAGAATCATGCTTGCACACATCCAAACAAAGGTTCGAATCACCATGAATCATGATTCAAATCATGAATCATGATTCTAAATCTAAAGACTCAAATCACCCTGATTTCAATCCTTATACCAAACGCCACCTTAATCAAACCCGAATCTATTATCGAGCCCTCTTTGATCGGGCCCAAATCTCCAATCGAGCCCGTATGGTCAATCGATCAGTCACCCTCGAGTCAACCAGGGTTGTCAGACCAAGGCAGAGCTATCAAGAGAAGCGATAATGAGCTCTGCATCAAAGGGATCGACTGTCTTCAGAGGATATAGCAATTGTATTGTGTCCTCGACGACAAGCAGCACAATGTAATGTGGTTAATAACCAACCACGCTCAGAAACGACTCCCACGTGTCAGCACCTAGAGGACCCATTACCTACGTACTAGTGAGTAGCAGAAATACCCACGACAAGAGGGAATTTACTAAAGGGGAATTTCTATAGATAGGGAATGGGGCCTCTGAGAAAGGGCTTATGATTAAGGATGTAAGAAATGAGTCTAAATTTGAATAATCCGTCCGATCGGATCTGAAAGCGTAGGTTTTTTAGTTTTTTTGTTTTAAATTTGTATTTAAATATTCTCAACCCGCACTATGTGGATTGGGGGCGGGGCAAACATTTTGAACCCGCTTTGCCCCGACCCGACCCGATTTTGGGTGTGTAATTCTAAATCCCTAAATCTATTTTGTTGGACTATCTCTATATGGACTGTTTATTTGACGTATTGTTAATTTTATTTCTAGACTTCATTGATTGTTAAGAAGTATGTTTGATGTTATGTTAATGTTTATGGACTGTTTATGAACTTTATGCTTTTGAACTATTACAACAGGTATGAAGTCATAGATTAAAATTTATTTTCACTAATCCGAGTAACCCGAGCCTACCTGAGGTCACTCAATAGGTTGTGGGTTTGTGGGCTTAAGAGAGTGTTGCGGTCTAAAATTTTATCAACCCGCACTGAGCAGGTCGGCTCAATTTTTTAGCTCAACCCGACCCTACCCGGCCGAGTTACACCCCTACCTACGATCCCTAGACTTGTACCATTACTATTCAGAGCATTTTTGACTCAAGAGAGCTTGTGTGTCTGTACTTTTGAGCCTTGCATCTGCATTTCCAAATAGTGAAGAACGTAGCTCTTAATGGAGTGAATTACTGTACATATTGGTCTTTTATTTTACTTTTGAATGTTATTTTTATGCTTATTCATGTTTATAATCTGCTTGCTCACGAAATTGGTTCTTAGAACTGAGTTAGCATATTGTTTTTGGATTTGAGTGGCAAGATATGTGAATTTTCATGGTCATTTGATGTTTCTAGTTCGCTTTGCCATGACAATTTTTATAGAATGTGTAATTTGAATGTTTTAAGAACATGTCTTAGGGCTGGTTAAAGTATACATATGGTTGGAATTTATTTTATCTTTAATCAATTCATTTTGGTATTTTCGGAGTTTATTGTGCTGGAATTTTTCAGCTAATATGATCTATGTTTAAAATAGTGTTTGAGGGACTAAATGAACTTTGTTTTTAACAAATAAGATTTCGTTGGAAAGATCTTGATGTCTATTTTCATTTGCACTAGTTTTAGATCGTTTTGACTTTTCTATGATTTGTTATGAATTTTTAAAGGGATAAAGGTTAGGCTGTCAGTTTTTGTAAGATTTGGAAAATTGGTGTAATTATTGAGATTTTTTATGTCTTGATGTTAATGAACTGTGAGAATGGTATATTAGATGTTATTTTAACATGATCAATGTATTTGATGAGTTACTAAAGATTTTAGTAATCTTATTTATGATTTATGGCGTGAACGGTTCTAGAGGCGAGCACCCGAGGACCTCATTCGTCATGCGTGTCTGCACCAAACCACATTGCTCTTACCACATTCCATGACACAAATAGCATCGAAAAACTCACCAAGAAAAAGTCTCAACTCCATTTACCTCACAGGTGTCAGAATATTTTAATGCAAAGAGTTTTCACTCATGGAGTTGGAAGTCAATCTACCAACGCTCAAGTGAAAGAATGCAATTTAAGGACAAGCTAATAAACAAACATTGATCAAATGATAGGAAAATCAAATATTTAGAACAATCCATCACCCAAACTATAAACAAGCTTTCAGGATTTCATTTTAGTCAAGAGAAAGATTTCATAAACAAACGAAGAGCTGAAAAATACAAACAAATATACACAAACTTTTTTTTCCTTTTCTTTCTTTTTTTTTTTTTTTTTTTTTTTTTTTTTTTTATGTTTTTTTGTTTTTAGGCAAGAGACAACATACATTTGACGAAGCTGATGCAGTAAGGCATTCTTTTGATCGACTGCTATGTAGCACAAGACGTGAGTTCAACCAAACTACATAAACATTGATGATAAAATAATACTCTTGGTCTTTTTTTTTTTAGAAAAATGATAAATATTTACAACATGTGGCTCAATTCTAAAAATTATTCCTAACCAAAAATCATCCCTCAAGCAAATGTCCCAAGTCAAACAATGGTGCTTCGTTAATGAATCAACCAACTCAAAAGATCAATGAAAGTTCAAAAAGCTATTTTTTGAACTCTCATAACTCACAAAAAATGAAAACCTTAAACTCGGGAATTTTTCTCAACTAAATGTGTCAACAACCATCTTACCACAAGGTTTAGCATGTGCTCTAAAATAACTCTAGAAATCATTTCTTGGTAATTAAGATAGCAAAAACTGACTCAAACCGAACATTCTGAAATCATACTCAGATAATCTCGCAAAAATTTTGACCTAAAATAACAACAAGACAAAAATTAATCTCATGTGTTAATATGCTCACCACCCCCAACCCAAAATCAGACAATGTCCTCAATGTCTAAAAATATATGCAATATGAAGAAGACAAGGAACGAGAACACCTAGATGATGAACATTAGGACTAAAGCCAAGCCTCCTGAACTGATTCTCCAAAACATACGAACAAATATAAAATCACATAAAAACAAACTAAAAATAAAAGCATAAAACACACCAAACAAAACAAAGAAACAAAAATATGATACAAAAGGGTTGGAAGCAAACTCCTCAAGGTTGGTAAACCGGAGCCTCTAGAATGATCTCTTCAGCCTGGCTCACACGCTCAATGTAGTGCTTCAATCTCTAGCCATTGACTCTGAATACTCTCCCATCGCTCGGGTCCTCGACCTCAACAGCACCATTGGGAAAAACTTGTTTCACCACAAATGGACCAGTCCACCACGACCTTAACTTACCTGGGTGGAGATGCAAATGGGAGTCATAGAGATGCACCTTCTAATTCAGCTCAAAGTTCTTTCGCAAGATCTATTTGTCATGTGCCGCTTTCATCTTAGCCTTATAGATCATGGAATTGTCATAAGCATCATTTCTCAGCTCTTCAATTTTTGATAGCTAGAGCTTGCGATTAATACCCATAGAACTAAGATCGAAGTTAAGGGCTTTAATAGCCCAATAAGCCTTATGCTCGAGCTCTACAGGTAAATGCAGGCTTTCCCAAAGACAAGCCTATTGGAAGACATCCCGAGAGGGGACTTGTAAGCAGTATGGTATGCCCAGAGAGCATCAAGAAGACGTGAGGACCAGGTCCTTGCGGTCTAGATTTACTGTTTTTTTCCAGAATCTGTTTAATCTCCCTATTTGCTAACTCAGCTTGATTATTAATCTATGGATGGTTGGCAGTTACAACCTTATGAATGACACTATATTTTCTCATGAGAGCTTCAAAAGATTAGTTGCAAGAATGAGTGCCTTGATCACTGATGATAGCACACAGAGTACCAAACCTAGATAACACATTGTCTTTAAAGAACTTCACAACTGTCACATTATCATTGGTTTGACACAGCACAACTTCTACCCATTTAGAAACATAATCCACAGCAAGGAGAATGTACAGGTAACCAAAAGAAGGTGGAAATGGTCCCATAAAATCTACCCCCCAACAATTGAACATCTCTACCACAAGAATTGGTTCAAGGGCATCTTATGGTGTCAGGACAGGGCACTTAACTTTTGACACCTCACACAAGAATGACAAAACTCATTATCATCCTTGAACAAAGTGGGCCAATAAAGACCACACTGCAAGATTTTTGCGGAAGTCTTCTTCACAGAGAAGTGACCACCACATGCATCATTATGGCAGAAGTTCAAAACACAAGAATCTCGTCATCTCGGAATGCAATGCCTTATGATTTGGTAGGGGTAGTACTTAAACAAGTATGAATCATCCCAAAAGAAATTATGCACCTCGACCAGAAACTTGCGCTTATCTTGTGCACTCCAATCCGAAGGAAGTTCGCGATCACCAAGTAATTGACGATGTGAGCATACAAAGGTAGCTTAGTGTCCACGAAAAGATGTTCATTGGGGAAGTCATCTTGAATGGTAGGGGCATCAGTAGAGTCTTTAAAGTCCAATTGGGACAAGTTATCTGCCACAACATTCTAAACACCTTTCTTGTCCTTAATGGTCAAGTCAAATTCCTGCAACAGAAGGATCCACCAAATTAATCGGGCCTTAGTATCCTTTTTGGAAAGGAGATACTTGAGGGTAGAATGATCTATGAAGACGATAATGGGTGAACCGATCAAGTATGCACAAAACTTGTCAAGTGCAAACACTACAGCGAGCAACTATTTCTCAGTGGTTGAATAATTTGTTTGAGTGCTGTTAAGAGTTCAGCTAGTGTAGTACACAACAAAGGGCTTCCCCTCCCTTCTCTGACGTAGGACAGCCCCAACAGCATGCTTGCTTGCGTCACACATGATCTCAAATGGTAAGCTCCAATCCGGTGACTGAATGATGCGGGTAGAAGTCAGTGTCACCATGAGCGTTTGAAAAGCAGTCTCACTTTCAGGCGTCCACTCAAAAATGGCATCTTTGGCTAGGAGGTTACATAATGCACAAGAAATCATTGAAAAATTTTGTATGAACCTCCTATAAAAACCAGCATGCCCTAGAAATGACCGAACTTTTTTGACAGTCTTTGGTGTAGGCAAATTAGAGATGAGTTCAATCTTAGACTAATCAACCTCAATCCCTCTCTCTGAAGCAACATGCCCTAAGACTATGCCTGATGGTACCATGAAGTGGCACTTCGCCCAGTTTAGCATAAGGCCTTTCTCTTCACACCTCGTCAGAAGAACTTCTAAGTTGAGAAGGCACAAGTCAAAGGAGTCACCGAAGACGGTCAAGTCATCCATAAACACTTCCATACACTTCTCAAACATGTCACTAAAAATGCTCATCATGCACCTCTGGAAGGTGGCTGGTGCATTACACAGTCCAAATGGCATACGCTGAAAAGCATAAGTACCAAAAGGATAGGTAAAATTAGTGTTATCCTGATCCTCTAATGCGATCTCGATCTGATAGTAACCTGAGTAGCCATCAAGAAAATAATAGTAAGGATGACTAGCCACATATTCTAGGATTTGGTCGATGAATGGAAGTGGGAAGTGATCCTTGATGTTCTAGGATTTAAAACTAATTTATTTTGGTGGTCTTTTCATCTTTTTATATTTTCCCTTAAAACTTTATTTTTTTTGCTTTTCTCCCATAAACTTTATTTTTGTTTCGCTTTGGTCCTATATTTCTTTATTTTGGTCCATTTTTTACCCTTGTTTTTTTTTTTTTTTAATTTTATACCCTGAAGCTTTACATTTTCATTTTGGTTACTTTTACAAAACTTATTTATTTCTTCATTTTAGTTCATTTTGGCCTTTTTTTTCTTCTAAAACTTTTTTTTTTCACTTTTTCTCTTTTTGAGATTTTATATTAAAATTTTATATGCTTAAAAACACGGTAATTAAAACTTATAGGATGCGTTTTTCGACCAAAACGCCGTCATTTTAGTTGAAACATGAACAATGATGATGTTTTTTTTGCTCCCCATGGTTTTTTTTTTTCTCTTTTTGCTCCTCTTTCTCCTTTTGCTTTTCTCTTCAAAAAAATTATATTTTTCTACTTATATTTTGCCTTTCTGATGGTACCTTAACACTTATTTATTCCGGTAGTCTTTTTTTACCTTTTTTAATTTTCTCTTAAAACTTTATTTTTTCATTTTTTTCTCCAAAAACTTTATTTCTTCTCGGTTTTGGTCCTATATTTCTTTATTTTGGCCATTTTTTTTTTTTCTTTTTTAAAATTTACCCTCAAACTAATTTATTTCATCAATTTAGTTATTTTTTACCCCTCTTTTTCTTTTGAAACTTTAATTTTCTTCTTCATTTTTCATTTTTGAGAATTTATATAGGTAATTAAAACTTAACATGTAGATTATTTTTCACGTGCGAATTACACTAGAATTAATCTACAAATTAAGAAGATACATTTTTCCTATATATGGAACTTTTTTTTTAAAAAAAATTCCCATAATAATAAGGATGACTAGGAAGGTTTTTTTAATCATTATAGTAACATCAATGCATCTGCCCCGCCACTTCAAGAGGTTGGCCTCAATTAAAATGCATGGCATGTATTAGTTACATAGTGGAGGAATAATTCTACTTATTTTTAAGGTTATATAACAAGATACTAAGGATCAATTAGTAGCCAACTAGTTTTGTACCTGCATTGCTGCGGGAAAGATTTTTATATTGTATTGGAAGCTTGAAGTTTTTTTCATGCCGTATTAGTTTGTATATACATATTAATGTACATATATTTATATAAAATGTTAAGAAAAAACTACAGTATTAGTGTATATATACATACATGTATACATGTATATAGATATTTATATTGCATGTCTATCAAAAACATTTTTGTACGATGTTACATTGATTGTTTTCCTTTTTTTTTTTTGTGCTTCTTCAGAGCTGCAAGATAAAAAAAATATTTTAAAAAAATTAGTACTGCTTTTTAAGAAAGTTTAAATAATTTAGTCATATAAAGTGTTAATTGAAGGATTTAGAAATAGTGATATTACCTGGTTTTTTTTTTTTTTTTTTTTTCTGGATTGCTCTATTGGTCCTGATTCAAAGCTGAAATCATAATAAAATATATTATAAAAATTAAAGTATAATATTCATTAATAATTGATATTAATTTATAAATATGTCATACCTAGTTTTTTGGGTCTGGGATTTTTGGGTCCATTGTTGTGGTGGTTGGTATATGTGGTGGATGATGAGAAAAATGCCGAGGATGATAAGAAAAATGAAGTGGAAATAGATATTGAAAATACTAAAATGAAGTAAGTTTAAATTAAGCAAGTATCAAAATCTTGTTGGCTTTGGTTTCAAAAGATTAGGAAGAAACAAAATTAACACCGAGATTGTTTTGCTAAACGATAATGGATAAAATTAGGATGAAAATCAAGAAGAATTATTCACAGTAATTTATGGGCAGATTATATCAAACTCAACATATCAAAATTAAGTGTAATCATCATTGCCACAGACAAAAACAATATGGAAAGTAAAATATATACATATACACGTAATCATGAATGAAATAAACAGAATCAGAGCATGGGAGAAAACGTTGATGAGGATAAAAAAAAAATGGTACAACAAACAATGCAAAATAATAGCACCATAACAAACCAATATAATCATTATCAATTTCATACATATAAAATCATAAGAATAAGTTAGTAACAGTACCTGCAACGTTATGGATATTTCCTTAAATCCATGATATCCACTCACCAAAGATATATATATATATATATATACACACAAATGTATCAATACTACATGGAACTCAAAAAGTAATAGCTATATATATATATATATATATATATATATTTATATATCTGTAATAAACTCAAAAGAAAACAGCGTAGACTTTTAACATTTATTTACAATGAAAATGGAAAGTTTCAAGCACTGTCAGAAGTAAGACGAATAACTAATATCCAAACAAATCAATATATTCAAGATCATAAATACAAATTAAGAACATATGGACAAAGAATATTAAGCATACCTGAAATGTCGTCAATGCTGTCTTATGTAAGCAATATCAACCAACAACACAGAAGTGAAAGGGACAGAACTAAAGCAGCAGAGCAGTAAGTAGAGTAAGGTAATATAGAGCATTAAATCATCAACTATGGAGTTGAAAAGGAAAGTCACAAATTTCTTACAAATAAGATATATATATATATATAAATATATATATATATATATATATAACGATAAAGGAATCAGACTCAAACAGTAATCAACCAATAACAGAATAATAACTATTACTTCATAATCGGTGGCAAGAAACTGGAAAAGTTTTTTTTTAATTAAATAAAACAATAAAGGCAGTATAAAAATAAATAACAAAACGAGAGAAAAAAAAGAGAGGAAAGTCTTAAAAATAAAACGAAGAAATTGTAACAAAGAAGAAAAAAATTCAGCAAGGTATTTTCTTTTTTTTTTTTCCGAATTTGCTAAGTATTTTTTATACACCAAAAGAACAAAAATATCACAGTTTTATTTAATGCTTCTGTAAAAAAAAAAAATACAGACCATTAAAAGAACAATACGAACAAATCATATTACTATTACACGTCACTAAATCAACAAATGTGAGAAAAACTTATCTGGACAAAACTCAGACAACCAAAGGAAAAAATCCAGCCATTACCATCGGAAATCGGGGATCAGAAACATGCAAAATAAGAAAAAAAAAATCCTGCATTAACCTGTAAGAATCAGCCACGAAAAAATGCAAATACATAGATATAGATTCATCAAGACATAAAGAAATGAGCTTACCAAAGACATTAAGATCTGATAAAAAATTTAGCATTTGTCAACAATTAATTTCACTGATGGAAAACAAAAACAAAAAATCAACAGATTAACCAATAAAGCAAAAAATCATTCTTTTTTGAAACCCTTAAAAAAAATAAGAGACAACCCTGCAAATAACACAACAGTGAGAAAAAGAAGAAGAAGAAGAAGAAGAAGAAGAAAAAAGAAAGAAAAAAAATTCTACCGAAAATCCTAAATCAGAGTAATGCAAAACCAACATCAAAGAACATAGAAATAAACCCCCAACCCTCAAGAGAAAAAAAAAAAAAAACTGAGCATAAATAAAAACCCTAATAAAAAAATTGAAGATAGCAAAGGAAGGAAAGAAGCAAACGACAGAAACTTGTACCGAATCCACCAAAAAAATGGCCACCCCAAACTAGAAACAAATCAACGCAAGAGGCAGAGGAAATGAGAGAGAGGAGGAAAAATTAGGGCTCCATGGAAGAAATGAGGGGAGAGAGAGGCAGAGGAAAAATTAGGGCTCCATGGAAGAAATGAGGGAATCGAGGATAGGGCTCATGGAAGAAATGAGGGAATCGAAGGACGTTGTCCTGACTTGGTACGCGGCAAGCCTTAGCTTTGCATCTGTATGCCTTTCTTCAAAAAGGGCGAGCTCTAAGCCCATTCGCTCAGCATTCCTGCTCTCTTCGACCATATCACTCGCCTGGTAGGAATGAATATCTCGACTGGAAGGACCGCTTCCACCCCATAAGTCATTGAGAAGGGAGTTTTCCCCGTGGTAGTCCTACTGATCATCCTGTAGGCCCACAGGACCTTCAATAACTCATCTTCCCACTTCCCTTTGTAGCTGTCGAGTCACCGCTTAAGCGTAATGATTTTGTTGACCGCCTTGACTTGTTCGTTAGACTGATAGTATACAATGGAGGAAAAGTTCTTATGAATACCTAATAATTCACAAAACTAGTTGGTGTTGTCATTATTGAATTGTCTCCCGTTATCTGACACGAGAGAATGTGGTACACCGAACCTGCACACTATGTTGTTCCATATGAAGTTTGTACACTTTTTCTCTGATATGGTCGTCAGTGGCTCGGCTTCTACCAACTTCGTGAAGTAATCAACAGCTACAATGGTGAATTTATATCACCCAAGAGTTTTGTGTAACAGGCTAATAAGGTTGATCCTGCATTTGGTAAAAGGCTAAGGGGAGACTATTGGCGTTAGATCCTCAGAATGTAGTTGGGGGAAGTTGGCATACCTTTGGCAGATTTCACATTTTTTTGCATATTCGGCTACATCTTTTTTTAAGTTGGGCTGGTAGTAGCCCTGCCGTAAGATTTTATTGGCTAAGGACTGCCCCCTGCGTAGTTTTCGCATATCTTGCCATGTACCTCCGAGAGCACCATCTTTACTTTTTCTTCATCAAGACACCTTAGCAATGGCATCGAGTATCCTTTATGATAAAGAATACCGTCGTGTATAGTGAATCTCGACGCCTAGTACCTTAATGTTTTTCCTTGCTGCTTGTCATTTGGGAGTTCACCGTCGACCAAAAATCTGACGATTGGGTCCATCCAGCTCGGGTGGCAATTTATTGGCATGACTTCAGGTTTCCCCTCTATGGTTGGGGCTCTTAGAACTTCCACGGGTACTAGCTTCAATAGCTCGACGTCTTTTGAGGTGGCTAGCCTGGTAAGAGCGTCGGCGTTGCTATTTTCTTCCCTTGACACTTGCTGTATGTTGTAGGCTGTAAACTTTTCCAATGCCTCTTTGAACATCTTAAAATAGGCAGTCATTTTTTTATCACGACTAGCTATGAATCGCTGAAGATATCTATGGCCTCCACTTTCAGGTGTTCTGCTAACCGGAGGCTGGCTAGTAGCGCTTCGTATTCTGCTTCATTGTTGGATGCAGGGAATTCAAGCCTGACAGCCTGCTCCACTGTCGTTGTCGTTGGAGCTCCCGTCGACATAGAGTTTCCATCTGAGTGGTCCGCCAATGACTTCTGCTTCATCTGGGAGCTCAGCCACAAAGTCGGCTAGGGCTTGGCCCTTGATGGCAATCTGCGGCTTGTAGTCAATGTCGAACTGGCTGAGCTCTATGGACCATTTAAGGAGTCTTCCAGAAGCGATGGACTTTTACAATACCTGCTGATTACACCCAAACGTGTACAAAAACAAGCAGTCAATTGTAGTACAATTTGAACGGTCGATCCCACAAGGAAGTGTTAAATTGAACAAGAAATGACTAGCAAATAAAAAATGTTAGGAAAGTAAGCAATCAAACAAAGAAAAAGAATGAGTATTTTTGATGATTTTTTGAACAATTTTAAATGGAGAAAATTCAATAATAAAAAAATGGTAAGGCTTTGAGAATCCTCCATATGCTTTGTTCACCTATTTAGATTTTGATTCATAAATTGACTCAATTGAAAGTTTCACATCCCAAACAATCAATCGGAAAATAAATATTTGAAGAACATATGAATTAAAAATGTATTAGAGTAAATAAAATTCTAATGTTTAGAATTAGGAAAAATTATCTTATGAGAAATCTAAGAGCGACAATATAATGTTGGCAATAATGCAGTAAAAGACTACTCATAAAACAATACCTATCAATATATAATGTAATGCAACAATCACATAAAAAGAGCTTGACTAGATTTATATGAAAGTTGACAATAAAATATATTGATAAGAAGAAGAAATATGATAAAAGAAAATTATTTACTCAAATGTATAAAACTTACAAAGCATTGGAGAATCAAAAATCCAAATAAGTTCACTACACATATAGGATCATCTCTAGCCTCACCTAAATACTCTAGCCTAGCTTGCACATAATTCTCATAAAATTCTAAAAAGAAAGTATGAGAATAAGAACAAGAAAATAAGAGAAAATGTGTGAGAATTTAGGCTCTAAAAATCAACCCCTAATCACCTTGACAATGGCCCTATTTATAGAGTTTTGAGAATGCTAAAAAGCTAAAAACTGAATATAAAATTATATTTAACATTGTATATGGTTGACGGTGGATTTTAGTCAACTAAGGATTAGCTCTCCGAGAACATTCACAATAACCTCTCACAGATTAATTAAGGATTAATGTTGCATAATAATATAAAGAAGACATAAATTTATAGTGGTTCGGCAAAAATTCTTGGCCCAGTTTACTTGTAGATGCACTAATATTTTGTTGATTACAATATCTCTGGAGTAGTAGAATAGTGTGTAAAAAACTTAATGAATTCCCATGGCTTTATTTATAGGCCTTGTACATATGAGAGACCTCCTCTACATTCTCTAAGGAGATCATCTTCTATCCCTAAATTCTGGGATTTGATAGTTGTATTTTCATGATTACAGCTTCCCGGTCAGGCTAACGACCCTTACCGGCTACTTGATTTCCTGACTTCGATAGTAGTAGTTGGTACAGTGCATCTTTCCTTGAGTTAACATGGCTATCTTTGGATTGGACTAGCCAGGTACCTCGACATCGTAACCCCTACAACTCAAGCGGGTTCTCGACACTCGTTATCCCACTTGAACTCTTGACGTCCATAGGGCACCCTAGGTACAGCAGTTTCCTCGACGCCAGCGACCGATTCTCGATAGCGAGGCCTCGGTGCTTGTCGTCCAGAGGAACGACCAATCTCTCGACAATGGTGTGACAAGTAACCCCTAGACTGGGATATCGCATTGCGATGTTCTAGGCTATGCAGCGACAAGAGTACCATCTAGCAACTTTTTTCCTGCAGATCATGGCGGTTGCTTCTCGGTATAGTGCCATCATTCCGGTGAGTTTCTCAGGCAGTGGAGTAGTCTCATCGATCATATCAACAATCACGTCTCCTATACCCTAGTGACACGTGGCAGTCGAGGGGGAAGTTACAGCCGTCCATTCAGATTTATTTCTCCTACTCTTGTCCCAGCCATTGGATCACGTCTCTTTGGATTCACCATTGGATGGGGTCAGTTTGAATTCAATGGTCGAGATCTGGGGTTGTTTGGACTTCCTTGAGGTTGTTGGGCTTCTTCCTCAGGTATATATATATATATATATCCCTTGAAATAGTTTCACGGTTGCCCATTTTTCAGAATGCCGTTACTCTGTCGGATTTCCACCAGGAGTTACCATCTCCAACTTCAACTTTCGTGTGCATTTTTCGTTCATGGTTCTCCCCTATTTCCTAGTTTTTAGGCCACCTCAAGGACTAGTAAGTGGCTTTATTCCTTTTTCTTTTTCTACGTGATTCCTGATCTAATGCCTGCAAAAAAAAAAAAAAAAATGATTTGTTAAAAGAAAATGCATTTACTTGGTTGTCGATCGTGAACTTGGGGCTGAGCCTACGTGACATTGTTCACTTAGGCTCAGTTGCTCTTGCTGGGTGTCCTCAGGTTCATTTCTGGGTTCTAGGGACCCCTACATGAATTTTCTTTACATCTCCGCGCCTAGGTTCTAGGCTTTGGGGCCTCTCTGATCCGAACATGCTTCCGTTTCTTCTTGAACTTTGTTTTTGGCCTCTCAACCATCAGACACTACTCAATCCCTTCTATGTTTATTTACAAAGCATGCCGTCCAAAGAGGTTAGAGGTCGAGAGGTCTCCAATTCTAGGATTTGGGATGACCCTGAAGATGTTACGTTGTCGAGTACGTCTTCGGGCGAAAGCGGGAATTCTCTACTTCGGCAGGTGGACGAATACACCGAGGGGTCGGTCTCGACCTCTCAGCCAGACGAGCTAATTCTCCTCAACAATGCAGTCGACCAGTGGCTTCTCAGGGATGGTGACAGACGTCAATCCATCGAAGGTAAAGCCCCGGGTTGCCATGAAGACATTTCGTGATGTGGGGATCGACGCCAACAATTTTTACTTGATTATCCAGACCCCCAATGATAGGGCTCACAACCCTCCTACTAATCACATCACCGTATACACGCACTCCCTTAGTTTTGGGTAGACTCTTCCTTTTCACCCTTTCATGAAGGCCCTTTGTGGCCTTCACAGGATTTCCCCTGCACAGTTGTCACCCAATAGTTGGGTGACAATAAACTGCATGATCATTTTGTGGAGAAAATTTTTAAACCTTGACATAACCATCAAGAAATTTTTGTACTGTTACGCACTTAGGGGTTCCCCGGGCTAGTGGGGTTTTTTCTACTTAGACTCCCACTCCAAATCCAAACCTCTAGTCCCACCTGTCGTGGTCGAGAAGACCTCTAGTTGCCACAAGTGGAAGCCCTAGTTCTTTTTCCTCAGTGTCAACTTCAACTCTCACCCGCTGGATGGTGAGCGTCCCCTAGGGATGCAGACAGTATTTAGAAAATACTTTAGGTCTCCTCTTCATTGAATTTTTGTAACATCTCCCCATCTGTCGAGCTATCTTACATACGCTGCTCTTTACTGTAGGTGAAGTCTATACTCGACCGAAGCTTTCTTTAGCTGCCCTAGCATGAGTTAAGCAGATCCTATCTTGTTCTGACTCTAGCCAAAGCTCCACTATTCTCAATACCCCAGAGAACCGTCGGCTGTACGAATTGGTGGTTACCTTCGACCCTCCGCGCCAGCCAGTTGTGCCCCCGGTAAATCTCCTCAACGGTAAGCTGGACCTTATTTTCCCCATCCTTCAGCAGGAGAAAAGGGAAGTGGTTGAGGAATTCTTAGATTTGACATTTTCTTTATCATGCAGCCGTGTCGTCCACCATGAGATACGTTCTCCTTCAAAAGTCGAAGAAGAGAGAGGGAGGGACCACCTCTAGGTCGTAGAGTCAACTGACAGTCCAAGTCACTCCAGCCCTGAGCGCCACTGAAGTCCTATCCGGGGGAAGTTTATCATCACCCCCACTCCTAAGATACTGAGGACGGAGGAGCCGCAAGACCCTTCATCAGTCGAGGGGTCATCTCGGGCATCTCGGCATCTGGACAAGGGAAAGGGCTTCGAGGTCGTTGCGAACCTAAAGGTCCCTCTTACGCCTGAGGGGCTCCTTGTGATGTCAAAGTTGAAGATCAATGACCCCCAATTCCTCATTTCAGACGTGGTCAACCATGACCTCAACTGGGCTCTTTGCCTCCTTTCTCACTTCAGCCTTCCCGTCCAGGCCATCTACACGCACTTTCACCCGGACTCCTGGGACAAGTTCGCGAGGATGGGCTTTCTGGAGCGCCAGGACATAGTAGTGTTCCACCAAATCTCAGAAGGTTTTGCTTGCTCACTTCTCGACCTCCGTTCTCACATAGTTGATCTTTGTGTCTTATCCATGCCCTTTCTCTTTTTTTGTCCAGGCCCTTGAAGCTATGCTTCTGAATTATGTGGAGCTCAAGGCTTTGCTAAAGGAGGGTGCCCCATCGAGGGCTACGAAGGAGGAGATTACAGCTCTATGCACTGCTCAGGAAGAGCTCTCCTGGATTTGGAGGCCGGGAAAGCCAAAGTCCAATCTCTTGAGGAGGCGATTATCAAGGAGAAAAGCGAGCGCTTCCAGAAGGGCTTCCAAAAGGGGTGTTCTAAGGCGGTCGAGGAGTACCTTACATCTCTCATCTTTGAGCAGAAGGAAAGGGAAGTGGTCGAGGAATTTTTGGGTTCCGAGTGTTGGTTGCCGAATCGAATTCGGACGCGGAAGCGTGGGGGGGAGGCGGATCGTGCATAACAAAAATTTTCATAAAACCTTTGAGATACTCTATAGATTATATTAATTTATGCAAGAATAAATTAATCTCATTAATTTATTTATTAAGAACTCAATTAGGAAAAATAGCTGGAGGCCGACTCGGTTGATAACTTGAGTTCTTTGACCTTGAACAATCCTTGCTCCAAAGCTTTGTGTTTAGAAATCCAATGTCTTCCATGTCAATGCCTAGTATCCACGAAGATGTGTGTGTGGGCACACAAGAGACAAAACGGGTTACAATAAACACTCGAATTTCTACAAACACCAACGCATGCACGATGTGGAATTTTTGGAGAAAATTTTTTTCCTTCTTCTCTCTCTTGAGAATTTCGGCCGGCCTTAACTTTTAGGGCATAAAAATTGTTTCAAAAATTGTATCCACAATTTTCTATCATTCTCATATTTAAAGAGTAGAAGTCAAACTTCAAAAAGGAATCAAATCTCTATCTCTAAGATAAAGCTTGTTAATTATCTCCTATTTGAATTTGGAACAAAATCTCCTCTTATCCTTATCCATTGTGGCCAGCCACCTTAGGAGATTTTCATCCCTGTGTGGCGCCAATTTACAGATAGGGAAGGAAGAGAAAATCATCATTTATCCTGTAGTCCAATTTTGACTCAATTCAAATTCCAATTTAAGTCAAACTTAAATTAATTTGAATTCTAAATTGAACAACTTAGCAAATAAGTTTAAATGAATAAATCTAGATGTGTTCAAATTCAAATTTAAATAATCACATTATTTAAACAATAATAAATTCTCAATTAATTGTTTTCGAGTGTTTCATTTAAGAATTCCATAATTCTAAAATTCCCATTTTGCCCTTTGTGTCTGGCAAAATTACTAAGACGTTGCTGGGGACTAATGGACCTATAATCCCGAGCTCCAATAAAATTAATAATTAATTAAACACTTTAATTAATTAATTAATTCTATTAATTCTAATAGTTACTCTACTAAAAACTTGGAATTGCACTCTCGAAATTATAGATATAAATTACTTCTAAACTGTGAAATGTCCATTCGATATAGTCATTGCATACAGATCAATCCTCCATAAATAATTCATAATTAGAGCTAGATAAAATCTATTAACCTCTCTAATTACTTCTTTATCCTTGAGTACCGTTGATTCTCTAATGGACAGTGATTCATAAAATACATTCATGAATCGGAGCTCCTACTGGTCCAAGTACCGAATCAACCCTCAAGAGAATTATTTATCTACTTCTTTTTTGAGAAGGAATGGATTCCATCTCGTATAATAACATTCCCGGCTAACTACTTCATCATGTCTCCAAAATACAAGGAATAGGATTCAGGGTCTCGGAATCCATACCAAGTAAATCAAAAGACACAAATCCATAAATAGGAATCTGTTAAGAACTCAGGATTAAGATCATTCTATATATGACCATCGGTAGACTCAATTAGAATTTCTATACATAACGGAAATTATTAGAAATTCATATTGTGTCTGTGTCCTTGTTCCACATAATCTCATTATGTGAAATACACTCATTCAATATCTCGCCATATTAACAATGCGGATAACACCGTTCCATTCTAAATGGGAATGATATGTATTAATAATGTTTTAATTAAAGATTCTGAACTTTAATTAAAGTCATTATGACCATTGCTTTTTGATTATTATCCTTAAACATTATCCTCTCATATATAATACTTATATACAATGTTTAAGGTTACATAAATAATTATAAAATTTTCATTGATATTCATAAAATATTCACAAATATATACACATAAAATTGATGAATAAACTTTTTTCTTAAATAAATAATAAATATCCTATTACATCTTATGCTTTTAGGACATCATTCCCAACAATCTCCCACTTGTCCTAAAGCAAGAAGAATATGTCTCCAATCCTGAAACTTTCTAGGTGTCTATGACTGATCTATGTCTGGAACAACTTTCAAATCAGTTAAGAATTTTTCTAGAGTCAGGTTGCTTTCTTTTGCTGCTTCACAAGCTGCTACACATTAACTCTTAATGATAAAATTAGCAATCACACTTTGCCAACAACTTTCCTTGTCATGACTCCTTCACCTAGTGTGAACACAGACTTGGATGTTGACTCTCAAAATTCACGTATGACTCATAGTCAAAGTCTGTGTATCCAGTGACAGACAACTCTTTCACTGACCAAACTATCTTATAGTTTCTTTATTTTCCTTATATACTTAAGGATACACTACATGGCTGCTCAATGATTGAATCTTGAGTTCAACTGACAATGACTGACTACTCCCACTAAATATCAGATATTTGGGCTTATAAAGAATAAGAACATCTTCTTTTCTTTCATTTGAAACATCTTGGTTTTGATCAAATCATATGACTTAATAGCCTTATCAAACCTGATATTCCATGAACTAGAAGTTTGCTTCAATCCATAAATGGATCTCTACAGTTTGCAGACTTTCTGTTCTAGGCCTTTCTCTATGTAACCCTCTGGCTGATCAATATAGATGGTTCCCTCAAGATAGCCATTCAGAAAAGTTGTCTTGACATCCATATGTCATATCTCATATTCAAAATATGTTGTTATGGTTAAGAGTATTCGGATGGACTTAAGCATGGCCTCTGGTTAGAGAGTTTCCTTATAGTCAACTCCCTCTTTGTGGGTGTAACCCTTAACGACTTGCCTTGCTTTATAAGTCTCTACTTCTCCATCCACTTATCTCTTCTCTTGAAGATCTACTAGCATCCAATGGGTTTTACCCCTTCGGGTAGATCTACAAGTTGCCAGACTGAGTTGGAGTACATGGACTCTAGCTCGATTTTCATAGATGCTTGCCACTTTTCCTTATCAAATCATCCATCGTAGCCTTAAAGGTCAACGGCTCCTCCTTACCGTCATCAGCAGTGACGATATGTGTTTCCTCAGTATACCGGTCAGGTAACTTGCTTACCCTCCCACTACAATGAGGTGCCACTAGAGTTTGAATAGGAATCGTGGTCATGCTTAGCGTTCCAACAACTCTTGTCTGTTGTGGTTCAATCTTATTGGAAAGTAACTTTTTCAGAATTGATATACTTCTGGGCTTGATAACTATCATATAGTCATGCTCTAGAAACGTGGCATTTGTCGATACAAATACCTTTGACTCTTATGACTATATAACATAATCATTCTCTTGTCCCCATTGCATATCCAACTGATGACGGGTATTTCTACCAACAAATCAAGAACTTTTAAGCTTGAATATTTGTAAGTTTTCAAGCATTTTTGTTAGTTTAATGTCTTTTGTGTGCTTTTTATAGGAATTATAAATAAATGTGAACTTGGATGATTCTGCATGAAGCAAAGAAGAATATTTGCCAAACTTGTGAATCAAAGTAGGCTGCAACGCACCCTTTTGGACTACAGCGCGTAAAGGAATGCAAAGAAGTCCAAGGAGCAAGGGAAGCGCAGGTAGCAGCTCACCAAAGTGGGCTGCAGCGCACCCAAAAGTGTGCCCAGCTCTAAAAATGCGCGGTGCAGCGCGCCCAAAAGCGTGCCCAGTGGCTGGACACGCGCTCTAGCGCGCCCAAGGGGTGCTGCAGTGTACCAGAAGGACCTAGGAATGTGTCCTACGCGCTGCAGCGCGCCCAAGGGCACTGCAGTGTGCCTCAGCCCCTTGCGAGTGAAATCCCTCTTCCAAAAATGTGTGCCACAGCGCGTTTTCACACAGGCTGCAGCGTGCGTCTGAATCCCTAGCTCTGAAATGTTGTGGTATAAAAGGAAAGAGATGCCACAAGAGATAGAGACCCCGAAAAAGTGAAGAAAACATCGAAAGGAGGCCGAAATCCTTCATCTTGGAGGTCCTTGGAAGCTCTTCAATGGATATTGGGTTTTATCTTCTTTCATATATTTTTTTTCATGTTGAGCTAGACATTAAATCCAGGACTTGATGTAGTTTTATTTGAACTATGTTTTCAATATTTGTTGATTGTTAATTTAATTTCATTTCCAATTCATTAATGTTTCTCTATGCTTAATGCTTTTAATTTATTTGGCCAATGAGTTAGATGATTTTTAGACTGCGAATTTGATGGTCGGGAGAGATTGAGTTCTTTACTTAGATTTGAGAAACATAGTCTAGGTCGTTGTGAGACTGGGAGGAGATCAACGGTTAGATAATCAAATTAGGATTTTGGTCGTTGTGAGGCCGGAAGGCGATCAATATTCCTATTTTCTAATTCTAAAGGCGAAGCTTAATTTCTGTTTAAATATTCATTTCGAATAGGGATATTGTCTTGGGTATTTAAATGCAATTTCTTGTGAGGCGCTCGGGAGAGGTTACAAGTTGACATTAGAGTCTTGATTAAAGAATTGAATGGAATTGTTTAGCGATTACATAATAGGATGAACATAGGAATAATAAAGCAAAATCAAGACCCTAGACCATTTGTGTATAGATACTTTATTTTCTTATTTTCATATTTAATTTGTTTTATTTTCTTAATTGTCATTTTATTAGGTTGCCTAGATAAAATTAAGTAGCAATAATTGTGGTACTTAATAGCAATTCTAAACCCAATCCCTATGAAAACGATACTCACTCACCTTATACTCAAAACTTGACACCGTACGCTTGTGGAAATTTATTATACAAAATTAATTCGTATCAAGTTTTTGGCACCGTTGCCGGGGATTGGCATTTTAAATTGTTGTTAATATTGTGACTACATAACTTGATTTTAATTTAGGCTTTTATTTTTCATTTTTAATCGTTTGTTTTATTTTTGTTTTCTCTTGTTTTACGAGGTACTTGGAGATGGTTGATCGACAAGTCTTCTGAAGATTTGCTCAACGAGACTCTGACCCATTTTTTCACGCATGGGAGAGATACAGGGAGCTTCTCATTCAGTTTCCCCACCATGGTTTCCCGAGGGAGGTGCAACTATGAATCTTCTGCGAAGGGTTAGATGCCGCAACAAGAACGTGGGTGGAAAGAGGAAATGGTACGACCTCTTTTCACCAACTATCCGCGGATGAATCTTATTGGTTGTTGGAAGACATGGCCAATGTTCACTATTGGTATTGGAGGTACTCAACAAACCACCACGGTTTTGTGGATAGCTCCAACATTTCGGAGCCATGGCATGACACCCCCCGTCACCAAGCGGAGTCTTCTACCTCACTTGAAGACCTCGTCACCCAATTTTCAGAGGAGTCATGACTCCGCATAGAGAAGTTAGAGAGGATTGACGCGCTCGACCAACTTCACGAGGAAATGGAGACAACTCTAGCGGAGTTGTTTAGGTTGAAGCTGCTTCCAGATGAATCTACTAACGCCATGAATAGGGAACCACAAGAGGAGGAATGGGAGTTCTTTGAAGATGACTCTTTGAGAGAGGAGACTCAATAATTGGTTACTGAAGAATCTCAAGAAGATGTCAATGAGTCTCAATCCCGCGAGACCCGCATTGTCGTGCCACCCCCGGTTGAGAAAGATCACATCTACGAAGACCCAATGTGGCCGGCAACTCCTCCCCCATCTTGAGCACCGTTCTTCCGTGCCAACCAAGCGCAAATGCCGGCACCGAGTCAAGTTGAGCAAATGAGCCGAAAACAGCCAAATCTCGCCAAGCTTGAGGGTGTAAAGAATCAAGACCCATACGTTGTGTTGTATGACACGTACTATGGGCGAACGCCACTCTTTGACGAGTTGGCTTGGCATAGGAATAATTGAGCCTAAAGACGCAAATTATGGAGGAGAGCTCCGCCCCAACCCAAGTTTATGCCATCATGCCCAGTGCATTATTGCCAACCATACTAGGAGGCGAGATTGTCTCACCTCCCCGGTACGTGTTCTTATTCCCTTGTTATTAATTTTAACAATTGTTTGATCCTGAATTTGGGGGTGAGACACTTTGTGGTTTATTTTAGTGGATTTTGAGCATTACTTGTGAGTTGGTTGTTATGACTTGTCTCCATTGAGTTGAGTTCTTTTGGCCATGTTTTTTCTTGTTTTTCTTTTTAGGTTGTTTGAATAAATTGTGAGTTTTGTTGAGATGAAATGACTAGATAATAATGATGAGTATAGTCACTTGATGCTTTCTTAGGTCTTTTGAAATGTATTTCATTGAGATTTCTATGTGCTCGACTCGCATTGATTGAAATTCACTCTTGATTCTCTACTTTTGAGCACCATGAATCATGATCACTTGATCCTTTGAGCATTTGGACAACATTTATGTGCATTAGGTAGACTTTGACATCTCATGAACACTAGAACCCATTTGAGTGAAACTTGAGGCGAAATTGTTGGTTTAGTATCATTGGAGAGAAGATTAAGGCATTTTATTGGGATCGATTGGGCCTTTGAAGCTAGCCCTTGAAAAGAAAATTCATCATTTGTTTAGCCCCCTTTGAGCAATATTGCTTCTTTCGTTCAACACCCATGTTTGTACATCCAAACCACCAAATACGTTTTCACTTCCTAAACCCATCACTACTAGGCATAATTGCGTTAAACGCTAAGATTGAGAGCAAGTGTTGGTTATGTTTGGGAAATCCTTAGTGGATTGGCTTGTTTTGTTTTTCATTCTCAATTCAAAAAACAAAAAAAAGAAACGAAAAAAAGAAAAAAAGAAAAAAAATAATTATAAGTGTTAATCAGATGAGGAATTGAGTTACCATTCCATTTCTTTACAACATTGGGGACAATGTTGAGTTTAAGTTTGGGGGTTTCGTCTTTATTTCTCAAATTTTTGTTGTTTTTATTTCTTTTTGGGTTCGATTGATGGTGAATGTATGCTGAAAATAGGAGTTGGTGAAATTTTTTCTTCTCTTTTCTTGGAAATCATGTGAGATCCATGAGTTGTGATGCATGCCTAGGGTGATTTGAGCCTGAAAATTCTAATCTCATCCACCTATTCACCCTAGCCATACATTACTACCCTCAAAAGTCCTTTTCAACTTCAATGACAAGTGAACCTTTATTAGTGGAGAGTGACACGAAAAATGGGCCTATGGTAGTTCTTATTAAGAGATCACTTATAGTCTCCTTGGCACATAGGTCTATCCGGATTGTATTTGTTTAATTGAGATTGATTGTGCACACACTTACACTTTGAGAGTCTTGAATGGAGTGAAATTGATGCTTGGTGTTGAAATTCTAGATAATCTCAGTATTTGCATTTTCTTTGAGCTTAGAGCATTATGTGGCTTTGGAGATACATGCACAGATGCTGACTCGAGACAAAACTCACACTTTTTTTTTTGTGTCTTAGTACTTGATTTGTGTTTTCTTTTTCTTTCTTTTCTTTTGCTTGAGGACAAGCAAATGTTTGAGTTTGGGGGTATTTGATGACGGGTATTTCTAAAAACAAATCAAGTACTTTTAAGCTTGAATATTTGTAAGTTTTCAAGCATTTTTGTTAGTTTAATGTCTTTTGTGTGTTTTGTATAGGAATTATAAATAAATGCGAACTTGGATGATTTTGCATGAAGCAAAGAAGAATATTTGCCCAACTTGTGAATCAATGGCAACAGGAGGTGTAAGAGAATTTTAAGACACAAATGAGGAGGCTTCGAATGCAAGAAAGCGGGCTGCAACGCACCCTTTTGCCCTACAACACGCAAAGGAATGCAAAGAAGTCCAGAGAGCAAGGGAAGCGCAGGCTGCAGCGTGCCCAAAAGTGTGCCAAGCTCCAAAAATGCACGCTGCAGTGCACCAAAAGGGCTGTAGCGCACCCAAAAGCATGCCCAGTGGCTGGACACGCGCTGCAGCGTGCCAAAAGGGCCCAAGAATGTGTCCTATGCGCTGCAGCGCGCCTCAGCCCCTGGGAGCGAAATCCCTCTTTCAAAAATGCATGCCACAGTGCGTTTTCACGCAGGCTGCAGCGCGCATCTAAATCCCTAGCTCCAAAATGTTGTAGTATGAAAGGAAAGAGATGCCACAAGAGATGGGGACCCCGAAAAAGTGAAGAAAACATCAAAAGGGGGCCGAAATCCTTCATCTTGAAGGTCCTTGGAAGCTCTTCAATGGATATTGGCTTTTATCTTCTTTCATCTATTTTTCCATGTTGAGTTAGACATTAAATCTAGGAATTGATGTAGTTTTATTTGAACTATGTTTTGAATATTTTGTTGATTGTTAATTTAATTTCATTTTACATTCATTTATATTTCTCTATGCTTAACGCTTGCAATCTATTTGGCCAATGAGTTAGAAGATTTTTAGATTGCGAATTTGATGGTCGGGAGAGATTGAGTTCTTTATTTAGATTTGAGAAACATAGTCTAGGTTGTTGTGAGACTAAGAGGAGATCAGTGGTTAGATAATCAAATTAGGATTTTGGTCGTTGTGAGGCTGGGAGGCGATCGATATTCCAATTTTCTAATTCTAAAGTCGAAGCTTACTTTCTGTTTAAATATTCATTTCGAATAGGCATATTGTCTTGGGTACTTAAATGCAATTTCTTGTGAGGCACTCGGGAGAGGTTGCGAGATGACATTAGAGCCTTGATTAATGAATTGAATGGAATTGATTAACGATTACATAATAGTATGAACATTGGAATAATAAAGAGAAATCAAGTCCCTAGACCATTTGTGTATAGATACTTTATTTTCTTATTTTCATATTTATTTTGTTTTATTTTCTTAATTGTCATTTTACTAGGTTGCCTAGATAAATTTAAGTTACAATAATTGTGGTACTTAATGGCAATTCTAAACCCAATCCCTGTGGAGACGATACTCACTCACCATATACTCAAAACTTGACACCGTACATTTGTGGAAATTTATTATACAAAATTAATTCGTATCAAGTTTTTGGCGCTGTTGCCGGGGATTGGCATTTTAAATTGTTGTTAATATTGTGAGTACATAACTAGATTTTAATTTAGGCTTTTATTTTTTATTTTTAATCTTTTGTTTTATTTTTGTTTTCTCTTGTTTTACGAGGTACTTGAAGATGGTTGATCGACAAGTCCTCTCATGATTTGCTTAATGAGACTTTCAGCCATTTTTTAGCGCTTGGGAGAGATACATGGAGCAGCTTATTCAGTTTTCCCACAATGGTTTCCCAAGGGAGGTGTGATGACAGGTATTTCTACCAACAAATCAAGTACTTTTAAGCTTGAATTTTTGTAAGTTTTCAAGCATTTTTGTCAGTTTAATGTCTTTTGTGTGTTTTTTATAGGAGTTATAAATAAATGTGAACTTGGATAATTTTGCATGAAGCAAAGAAGAATATTTGCCCAACTTGTGAATCAATGGCAAGAGGAGGCGAAAGAGGATTTTAAGGCACAAAAAAGGAGGCTTGGAATGCAAAAAAGAGGGCTGCAGCGCACCATTTTGGGCTACAGCGCGCAAAGGAATATAAAGAAGTCCAGAGAGGAAGGGAAGCGCAGGTTGCAGCGCACCAAAGCGAGCTGCAACGCACCAAAACGTGCCCAGCTCAAAAATGCGCGCTGCAGCGCACCCAAAACGTGCCCAGAGGCTAGACACACGCTGCAGCGCGCCCAAGGGGCGCTCCAGAACGCCAAAAGGGCCCAGCAATGTGTCCTACGCGCTGCAGCGCGCCCAAAGGTTCTGCAGCATATCTCAACCCCCTGCAAGAAAAATCCCTCTTCCAAAAATGCGCGTCGCAGTGCGTTTTCGTGCGGGTTGCAGCGCGCGACTAAATCCCTAGCTCTGAAATGTTGTAGTATAAAAGGAAAGAGATGTCATTTGGAAGGAGAGCCCGGAAAAGTGAAGAAAACATCAAAAGGAGGCCAAAATCCTTCATCTTGGAGGTCCTTGGAAGCTCTTCAATGGATATTGGGTTTTATCTTCTTTCATCTATTTTTTCATGTTGAGCTAGACATTAAATCTAGGACTTGATGTAGTTTTATTTGAACTATGTTTTGAATATTTTGTTGACTGTTAATTTAATTTCATTTCAAATTCATTTATGTTTCTCTATGCTTAATGCTTTTAATTTATTTGGCCAATGAGTTAGATGATTTTTAGACAGCGAATTTGATGGTCGGGAGAGATTGAGTTCTTTACTTAGATTTGAGAAACATAGTCTTGGTTGTTGTGAGACCGGGAGGAGATCAACGGTTAGATAATCAAATTAGGATTTTGGTCATTGTGAGGCCGGAAGGCGATCAATATTCCAATTTTCTAATTCTAAAGGCGAAGCTTAATTTCTGTTTAAATATGCATTTCGAATAGGGATATTGTCTTGGGTATTTAAATGCAATTTCTTGTGAAGCGCTTGGGAGAGGTTACGAGATGCCATTAGAGCCTTGATTAATGAATTGAATGGAATTGATTAGCGATTACATAATAGGATGAACATAGGAATAATAAAGCGAAATCAAGTCCCTAGACCATTTGTGTATAGATACTTTATTTTCTTATTTTCATATTTAATTTGTTTTATTTTCTTAATTGTCATTTTATTACGTTGCCTAGATAAATTTGAGTAGCAATAATTGTGGTACTTAATGGCAATTCTAAACCCAATCCCAGTGGAGACGATACTCACTCACCATATACTCAAAACTTGACACCGTACACTTGCCGAAATTTATTATACAAAATTAATTCGTATCAAGTTTTTGGCACCGTTACCGGGGATTGGCATTTTAAATTGTTGTTAATATTGTGAGTACATAACTTGATTTTAATTTAGGCTTTTATTTTTCATTTTTAATCTTTTGTTTTATTTTTGTTTTCTCTTGTTTTACGAGGTACTTGGAGATGGTTGATCGACAAGTCCTCTCAAGATTTGCTTAATGAGACTCTGAGCCATTTTTCAGCGCTTGGGAGAGATACATGGAGCTGCTTATTCAGTTTTCCTACCATGGTTTCCCAAGGGTGGTGTGATGACAGGTATTTCTACCAACAAATCAAGTACTTTTAAGCTTGAATTTTTGTAAGTTTTCAAGCATTTTTGTCAGTTTAATGTCTTTTGTGTGTTTTTTATAGGAGTTATAAATAAATGTGAACTTGGATAATTTTGCATGAAGCAAAGAAGAATATTTGCCCAATTTGTGAATCAATGGCAAGAGGAGGCGAAAGAGCATTTTAAGGCCCAAAAAAGGAGGCTTGGAATGCAAAAAAGAGGGCTGCAGCGCACCATTTTGGGCTACAGCGCGCAAAGGAATACAAAGAAGTCCAGAGAGGAAGGGAAGCACAGGTTGCAACGCACCAAAGTGGGCTGCAACGCACCAAAACGTGCCCAGCTCAAAAATGCGCGCTGCAGCGCATCCAAAACGTGCCCAGAGGCTAGACACGCGTTGCAGCGCGCCCAAGGTGTGCTCCAGCACGCCAAAAGGGCCCAGAAATGTGTCCTACGCGCTGCAGGGCGCCCAAAGGTGCTGCAGCATATCTCAGCCCCCTGCAAGCAAAATTCCTCTTCCAAAAATGCGCGCCGCAGCGCGTTTTCATACGGGCTACAGCGCGCGACTAAATCCCTAGCTCTGAAATGTTGTAGTATGAAAGGAAAGAGATGCCATTTGGAAGGAGAGCCTGGAAAAGTGAAGAAAACATCAAAAGGAGGCCAAAATCCTTCATCTTGGAGGTCCTTGGAAGCTCTTCAATGGATATTGGGTTTTAACTTCTTTCATCTATTTTTTCATGTTGAGCTAGACATTAAATCTAGGACTTGATGTAGTTTTATTTGAACTATGTTTTGAATATTTTGTTGATTGTTAATTTAATTTCATTTCCAATTCATTTATGTTTCTCTATGCTTAATGCTTTTAATTTATTTGGCCAATGAGTTAGATGATTTTTAGACTGCGAATTTGATGGTCGGGAGAGATTGAGTTCTTTACTTAGATTTGAGAAACATAGTCTAGGTTGTTGTGAGACCGGGAGGAGATAAACGGTTAGATAATCAAATTAGGATTTTGGTTGTTGTGAGGCCAGAAGGCGATCAATATTCAAATTTTCTAATTCTAAAGGCGAAGCTTAATTTCTGTTTAAATATTCATTTCGAATAGGGATATTGTCTTGGGTATTTAAATGCAATTTCTTGTGAAGCGCTTGGGAGAGGTTGCGAGATGACATTAGAGTCTTGATTAATGAATTGAATGGAATTGATTAGCGATTACATAATAGGATGAACATAGGAATAATAAAACGAAATCAAGTCCCTAGACCATTTGTGTATAGATACTTTATTTTCTTATTTTCATATTTAATTTGTTTTATTTTCTTAATTGTCATTTTATTAGGTTGCCTAGATAAATTTGAGTAGCAATAATTGTGGTACTTAATGGCAATTCTAAACCCAATCCCTGTGGAGACGATACTCACTCACCTTATACTCAAAACTTGGCACCGTACGCTTGCGGAAATTTATTTTACAAAATTAATTTGTATCATATTTTTGGCTGCATTGCCAGGGATTGGCATTTTAAATTGTTGTTAATGTTGTGAGTACATAACTTGATTCTAATTTAGGCTTTTATGTTTCATTTTTAATCTTTTGTTTTATTTTTGTTTTCTCTTATTTTGCGAGGTACTTGGAGATGGTTGATTGACAACTCCTCTCAAGATTTGCTCAATGAGACTCCGAGCCATTTTTTCACACTTGCAAGAGATACAGGGAGCTGCTCATTCAGTTTCACCACCATGGTTTCCCGAGGGAGGTGCAACTATGAATCTTCCTCGATGAGTTAGATGCCGCAACAAGAACGTGGGTGGAAATAGGTAATGGTACGACCTCTTTTGACAAACTATCCGCGGATGAATCTTATTGGTTGTTGGAAGACATGGCCGATGTTCACTATTGGTATTGGAGGTATTCAACAAACCACCACGATTTTGTGGATAGCTCCAACATTTCGAGCCATGGCTTGACACCCCCCGTCACGAAGCGGAGTGTTCCACCTCACTTGAAGGCCTTGTCGCCCAATTTTCAGAGGAGTCAAGACTCCGCATAGAGAAGTTAGAGAGCATGGAGGTGCTCGACCAACTTCACGAGGAAATGGAGACAATTCTAGCGGAGTTGTTTAGGTTGAAGCTGCTTCCAAATGAATCTACTAGTGCCATGAATAGGGAACCACAAGAGGAGGAATGGGAGTTCTTTGAAGATGATACGTTAAGAGCGGAGACTCAACAATTTGTTAGTGAAGAATCTCAAGAAGATGTCAATGAGTCTCAATCCCTCGAGATCCCCATTGTCGTGCCACCCCCGGTTGAGAAAGATCACATCTTGGAAGACCCAATGTGGCCGGCAACTCCCCCACCATATCAAGCACCGTTTTTCCCCGCCAACCAAGCGCATATGCCGGCGCCGAGTCAAGTTGAGCAAATGAGCCGAAAACAGCCAAATCTCGCCAAGCTTGAGGGTGTAAAGAATGAAGACCCATACGTTGTGTTGTATGACACATACTATGGGTGAAAGCCACTCTTTGACGAGTTGGCTCGGCATAGGAATAATTGAGCCTAAAGACGCAATTTATGGAGGAGAGCTCCGCCCCAACTCGAGTTTATGCCATCATGCCCGGTGCATTATTGCCAACCATACTAGGAGGTCAGATTGTCTCACCTCCCCGGTATGTGTTCTTATTCCCTTGTTATTAATTTTAACGATTGTTTGATCCTGAGTTTGGCGGTGAGACACTTTGTGGTTGATTTTAGTGGATTTTCAGCATTACTTGTGAGTTGGTTGTTATGACTTGTCTCCATTGAGTTGTGTTCTTTTGGCCATGTTTTTATGTGTTTTTCTTTTTAGGTTGTTTGAATAAATTGTGAGTTTTGTTGAGATGAAATGACTAGATAATAATGATGAGTATACTCACTTGATGCTTTGTTAGGTCTTTTGAAATGTATCTCATTGAGATTTCTATGTGCTTGACTCGCATTGATTGAAATTTACTCTTGATTTTCTACTTTTGAGCACCATGAATCATGATCACTTGATCTTTTGAGCATTTGGAGAACATTTATGCGCATTAGGTAGACTTTGATATCTCATGAACACTAGAACCCATTTGAGTGAAACTTGATGCGAAATTGTTCATTTAGTATCATTGGAGAGAAGATTAAGGCATTTTATTCGGATCGATTGGGCCTTTGAAGCTAACCCTTGAAAAGAAAATTCATCATTTGTTTACCCCCATTTGAGCCATATTGCTTATTTCGTTCATCACCCATGTTTGTACATCCAAACCACCAAATACGTTTTCACTTCCTAAACCCATCACTACTAGGCATAATTGCATTAAATGCTAATATTGAGAGCAATTGTGGGCTATGTTTCGGAAATCATTAGTGGATTTGCTTGTGCTGTTTTCCATTCTCAATTAAAAAAAACGAAAAAAAAGAAAAAAAGAAAAAAATAATTATAAGAGTTAATCGGATGAGGAATTGAGTTACCATTCAGTTTCTTTACAACATTGGGGACAATGTTGAGTTTGAGTTTGGGGGTGTGGTCTTTATTTCTCAAATTTTTGTTCTTTTTATTTCTTTTTGGGTTCAATTGAAGGTGAATATTCGTAAGTTTAAAAGAGGAGTTGGTGAAATTTTTTCTTTTCTTTTCTTGGAAATCATGTGAGATACATGAGTTGTGATACAAGCCTAGGGTGATTTGAGCCTAAAAATTCTAATCTCATCCACCTTTTTCCCTAGCCAAACATTACAACCCTCAAAAGTCCTTTTCACCTTCAATGACAAGTGAACCTTTATTAGTGGAGAGTGACACGAAAAATGGGCCTATGGTAGTTCTTATTAAGATATCACTAATAGTCTCCTTGGCTCATAGGTCTATCCGGATTTTATTTGGTTGATTGAGATTGATTGTGCACACACTAACACTTTGAGAGTCTTGAGTGGAGTGAAACTGATGCTTGATGTTGAAATTCTAGATAATCTTAGCATTTGAATTTCCTTTGAGCTTAGAGCATTATGTGACTTTGGAGATATGTGCACAATTGTTGACTCGATACAAAACTCACAATTTTTCGTTTGTGTCTTAGTACTTGATTTGTGTTTTCTTTTTCTTTCTTTTCTTTTGCTTGAGGACAAGCAAATGTTTGAATTTGGGGGTATTTGATGACGGGTATTTCTACCAACAAATCAATTACTTTTAAGCTTGAATATTTGTAAGTTTTCAAGCATTTTTGTTAGTTTAATGTCCTTTGTGTGTTTTTTATAGGAGTTATAAATAAATGCGAACTTGGATAATTTTGCATGAAGCAAAGAAGAATATTTGCCCAACTTGTGAATCAATGGCAAGAGGAGGCAAAAGAGGATTTTAAGGCACAAAAAAGGAGGCTTGGAATGCAAAAAAGTGGGCTGCAGCGCACCATTTTGGGCTACAGCGCGCAAAGGAATACAAAGAAGTCTAGAGAGGAAGGGAAGCGCAGGCTGCAGCGCACCAAAGTGGGTTGCAGCGCACCAAAACGTGCCCTGCTCCAAAAATGCACACTGCAGCACACCAGAGGGGCTGCAGCGCGCCCAAAATATGCCCACAGGCTCGACACGCACTGCAGTGTGCCCAAGGGGCGCTCCTGCATGCCAAAAGGGCCCAGGAATGTGTCCTACGCGCTGCAGCACACCCAAAGGTGGTGCAGCGCAACTCAGCCCCCTGCGAGCAAAATTCCTCTTCCAAAAATGCACGTCACAGCGTGTTTTCACGTGGGCTACAGCGCGCGACTAAATCCCTAGCTCTGAAATGTTGTAGTATAAAAGGAAAGAGATGCCATTTGGAATGAGAGCCCGGAAAAGTGAAGAAAACATCAAAAGGAGGCCAAAATCCTTCATCTTGGAGGTCCTTGGAAGCTCTTCAATGGATATTGGGTTTTATCTACTTTCATCTATTTTTTCACGTTGAGCTAGACATTAAATCTAGGACTTGATGTAGTTTTATTTGAACTATGTTTTGAATATTTTGTTGATTGTTAATTTAATTTCATTTCCAATTCATTTATGTTTCTCTATGCTTAATGCTTTTAATTTATTTGGCCAATGAGTTAGAAGATTTTTAGATTGTGAATTTGATGCTTGGGAGAGATTGAGTTCTTTACTTAGATTTGAGAAACATAGTCTAGGTTGTTGTGAGACCGAGAGGAGATCAATGGTTAGATAATCAAATTAGGATTTTGGTCATTGTGAGGCCGGAAGGCGATCAATATTCTATTTTCTAATTCTAAAGGCGAAGCTTAATTCCTGTTTAAATATTCATTTCAAATAGGGATATTGTCTTGGGTATTTAAATGCAATTTCTTGTGAGGTGCTCGGGAGAGGTTGCGAGATGATATTAGAGTCTTGATTAATGAATTGAATGGAATTGATTAGCGATTACATAATAGGATGAACATAGGAAAAATAAAGCGAAATCAAGTCCCTAGACCAATTGTGTATAGATACTTTATTTTCTTATTTTCATATTTATTTTGTTTTATTTTCTTAATTGTCATTTTATTAGGTTGCCTAGATAAATTTAAGTTACAATAATTACGGTACTTAATGGCAATTCTAAACCCAATCCCTGTGGAGACGATATTCACTCACCTTATACTCAAAACTGGACACCGTATGCTTGCGGAAATTTATTATACAAAATAAATTCGCATGAAGGTGCTACTACAAATCTTCCTCGACGGGTTAGATGCCGCAACAAGAATGTGGGTGGAAAGAGGAAATGGTATCACCTCTTTTCACCAACTATCTGCGGATGAATCTTATTGGTTGTTGGAAGACATGGCCGATGTTCACTACCGGTATTGGAGGTATTCAATAAACCACCACTGTTTTGTGGATAGCTCTAACATTTTGGAGCCATGGCTTGACACCCCCATCACCAAGCGGAGTCTTCTACCTCACTTGAAGACCTTGTCGCCCAATTTTCAGAGGAGACAAGACTCCGCATAGAGAAGTTAGAGAGGATGGATGCGCTCATCTAACTTCACGAGGAAATGGAGACAACTCTAGCGGAGTTGTTTAGGTTGAAGCGGCTTCTTGATGAATCTACTAATACCATGAATTGGGAACCACAAGAGGAGGAATGGGAGTTCTTTGAAGATGACACTTTTAGAGAGGAGACTCAACAATTGTTTTGTGTAGAATCTCAAGAAGATGTCAATGCGTCTCAATCCCTCTAGACCCCCATTGTTGTGCCACCCCCGGTTGAGAAAGATCACATCTACGAAGACCCAATGTGGCCGGAAACTCCTCCACCATCTCGAGCGTCGTTCTTCCATGCCAACCAAGCGCATATGCAGGCACCGAGTCAAGTTGAGCAAATGAGCCGAAAACCGCCAAATCTCGCCACGCTTGAGGGTGTAAAGAATCAAGACCCATACGTTGTGTTGTATGACACGTACTATGGGCGAAAGCCACTCTTTGATGAGTTGGCTCGGCATAGGAATAATTGAGCCTAAAGACGCAATTTATGAAGGAGAGCTCCGTCCCAACCCAAGTTTATGCCATCATGCCCGGTGCATCATTGCCAACCATACTAGGAGGTGAGATTGTCTCGCCTCCCCAGTACGTGTTCTTATTCCCTTGTTATTAATTTTAACGATTGTTTGATCCTGAGTTTGGGGGTGAGACACTTTGTGGTTGATTTTAGTGGATTTTGAGCATTACTTGTGACTTGGTTGTTATGACTTGTCTCCATTGAGTTGTGTTCTTTTGGCCATGTTTTTACTTGTTTTCCTTTTTAGGTTGTTTTTATAAATTGTGAGTTTTGTTGAGATGAAATGACTAGATAATAATGATGAGTATAGTCACTTGATGCTTTCTTAGGTCCTTTGAAATGTATTTCATTAAGATTTATGTGTGCTTGACTCGCATTGATTGAAATTCACTCTTGATTCTCTACTTTTGAGCACCATGAATCATGATCACTTGATCTTTTGAGCATTTGGAGAACATTTATGCGCATTAGGTAGACTTTGATATCTCGTGAACACTAGAACCCATTTGAGTGAAACTTGAGGTGAAATTGTTGGTTTAGTACCATTGGAGAGAAGATTAAGGCATTTTATTTGGATCGATTGGGCCTTTGAAGCTAACCCTTGAAAAGAAAATTCATCATTTGTTTACCCCACTTTGAGCAATATTGCTTCTTTCGTTCAACACCCATGTTTGTACATCCAAACCACCAAATACGTTTTCACTTCCTAAACCCATCACTACTAGGCATAATTGCGTTAAACGCTAAGATTGAGAGCAAGTTTTGGTTATGTTTGGGAAATCCTTAGTGGATTGGCCTGTGTTGTTTTTCATTCTCAATTCAAAAAACAAAAAAAGAAACGAAAAAAAGAGAAAAAGAAAAAAAATAATTATAAGTGTTAATCAGATGAGGAATTGAGTTACCATTCCATTTCTTTACAACATTGGGGACAATGTTGAGTTTGAGTTTGGGGTGTGGTCTTTATTTCTCAAATTTTTATTGTTTTTATTTCTTTTTGGGTTCGATTGAAGGTGAATGTATGCTAAAAAGAGGAGTTGGTGAAATTTTTTCTTTTCTTTTCTTGGAAATCATGTGAGATCCATGAGTTGTGATGCATGCCTAGGGTGATTTGAGCCTGAAAATTCTAATCTCATCCACCTATTCACCCTAGCCATACATTACAACCCTCAAAAGTCCTTTTCACCTTCAATGACAAGTGAACCTTTATTAGTGGAGAGTGACACGAAAAATGGGCCTATGGTAGTTCTTATTAAGATATCACTCATAGTCTCCTTGGCAGATAGGTCTATCCGGGTTTTATTTGGTTGATTGAGATTGATTGTGCACACAATTACACTTTGAGAGTCTTGAATGGAGTGAAATTGATGCTTGATGTTGAAATTCTAGATAATCTCAGTATTTGCATTTCCTTTGAGCTTAGAGCATTATGTGGCTTTAGAGATACATGCACAGTTGGTGACTCGATACAAAACTCACACTTTCTTTTACGTTTGTGTCTTAGTACTTGATTTGTGTTTTCTTTTTCTTTCTTTTCTTTTGCTTGAGGACAAGCAAATGTTTGAGTTTGGGGGTATTTGATGATGGGTATTTCTAAAAACAGTTCAAGTACTTTTAAGCTTGAATATTTGTAAGTTTTCAATCATTTTTGTTAGTTTAATGTCTTTTGTGTGCTTTTTATAGGAATTATAAATAAATGCGAACTTGGAGAATTTTGCATGAAGCAAAGAAGAATATTTGCCCAACTTGTGAATCAATGGCAAGAGGAGGCGAAAGAGGATTTTAAGGCACAAAAGAGGAGCCTTGGAATGCAAGAAAGCGGGCGGCATCGCACCCTTTTGCGCTACATCGCGCAAAGGAATGCAAAGAAGTCTAGAGAGCAAGGGAAGTGCTGGCTGCAGCGCACCAAAGTGGGTTGCAGCGCGCCCAAAAGTGTGCCCTGCTCCAAAAATGCGTGCTGCAACACGTCCAAAAGTGTGCCCAGTGACTGGACGCTCGCTACAACACGTCCAAGGGGCACTGCAGTGCGCCAAAAGGGCCCAGGAATGTGTCCTACATGCTGTAGCGCGCCCAAGGGCACTGCAGCGCGCCTCAGCCACCTGTGACCGAAATCCCTCTTCCAAAAACGTGCGCCGCAGCGCGTTTTCACGCACGCTGCAGCGTGTGTCTGAATCCCTAGCTCCGAAATGTTGTAGTATAAAAGGAAAGAGATGCCACAAGAGAAGGGGACCCCAGAAAAGTGAAGAAAACATCAAAAGGAGGCCGAAATCCTTCATCTTGGAGGTCCTTGGAAGCTCTTCAATGGATATTGGGTTTTATCTTCTTTCATCTATTTTTCCATATTGAGTTAGACATTAAATCTAGGACTTGATGTAGTTTTCTTTGAACTATGTTTTGAATATTTGTTGATTGTTAATTTAATTTCATTTTCATTTCATTTATATTTCTCTATGCTTAATGCTTCTAATTTATTTGGCCAATGAGTTAGATGATTTTTAGATTGCGAATTTGATACTCGGGAGAGATTGAGTTCTTTATTCGTAGATCGATTCACTAAAATTTCCCTCTTTTTCACTCTACAAAATTCGGCTACTATAGCTAGGGAGAGCAAACATTGTATATTAGCATCTTCTACAATATCTTATTTTATAAATTAACAATGAGACTCCCATAAGGAGTCTTATCTTATCTCCAAGATAAAACTTTCAATTATCTCCCACTTCAAATTTGATTTTGAAACAAAATCTTATCTCCCTTATCCAATAGGGCTGGCCGGCACTAAGGGATATCCTCCTTGTGGTAGGCGCAATTTTGCAGATAAAGACTAGGGAAAGATTTTATCCTGCAGTCCAATTTTTAACTTAAATTCAAATTCCAATTTAAGTCAAACTTAAATCAATTTGAATTTCAAATTAAACAACTTATCAAATAAGTTAATTGAATAACTATGAGGAGCAAGTAATTTGAATCCTAAAAGGATTCACACTATGTTGTGCGTTCAAACTATGTCAACACCTTCGCATGTGTGTTTCAAAATTCAAACTTTAAATAATCACATTATTTAATTTATAGTTAATTCTCAATTAATTATCCTTGATTGTTTTATTTTAGAATTTTATAATTCTAAAATTCTCATTTTACCCTTTAGTGTTTTGTAGAATTACAAGGACGACGCGGGAACTCGCAACTCACAAGCACTCTTGTAGTCTTGCCTATGAAGTTGGCGGGGAATGACAAAAATACAATTGTGCTAATTGAAACACTAACCGTCACTAACCTAACCTTGGCAAATCTAATTACTATTTCAAAAGTTGTGATTTTATTTGGTTTTGTTTAAAATTGAGTTACCAAGCAATAGGTCGATAAAATTTGTAATTTAGGAGAAGCAGGAGTGACCATTTTTTTGAGCACCTATCCGTAGGTTAGTAAGATGTATGCCTCTTCTGAGTAAAAAATAATAATTTATAAAAAATTAAAAAAGATGCATGTGATTCATTAATTTTCCTTAGTGGGTGTTTATAAGTTTTTGTAATATTAACCTCAAATCTAAATATCAAATTGCCTGGTTTGGATTCAATTCCAGAGATCTTTTCAGGATTAGTTTTTCTAAGAGAGAGAGAGAGTGAAAAAGTCTTTGGAGATCAAAGGTTGGCCGAAGCTCCGGCACCACATTTGGGTGCGTCGCCGGACTCTTGGCCGTGAAATTTAGTCCTCCGACTCATGTCGTCATGGACTTCTCATTGGTGATGGTTGTGTACGGTGTGGTGGTTCCGTTTGGGTAAATCTGCACCGGTTAAGAGCTTGGAAGCCAAATGGATGATCTCCTTCCTCAGGGGAGCTTCCTGTTTGGTGGCTGAGATCTCTTTGCTGGCTGTCTTCCTCTATTGATACTTTGGCTAGACACCCTTCACCGGAGGTTTCTATCAACAGTGGTCAGAGGCTTTTATCTTTTTGTAACTTGTGTTTGTAAAAAGATCGTCTGGTTTGTTATTTTTTGTTAGATTTAGGTGTTCAACTTAATGCCGATAAGGTGGTCTTAGTCCGGTTAGAATTTTTCTATGCCATGTAGATGTCCCCTTTCTGTGGGTTTTGATAATATGCCCCTCCAGCACTCGATAGCTTAAATTGAAGAGAGGAGTTTTCTCCAGTCAAGCTTTCAATCCGCTCATTATTAGTGTGCCAAGGTGCTTTCTCTATTTTGGGCCTCAGGCGTGCGTTTGTCCTTCTAATGAGTTAATATTGTACCAAGACGAATGTTTATTAATATTTTAATGAAATGCAATTTTTTTGTTTAAAAAAAATCAAATTGTAATACCTAAATGTAAAAGGTTTTTTTTTTTTTAATAATTATTAAAAAGTCAAGTAATAGATTGTGATTGCTTCTTTTAAATTCTAGGGGGAAAAAGTTTCAAAGGGGATTCTTAAAATTTGTCCGGACTCTTATCTTTCCCCCTGTATTATAGGTGAGTACAATAGTAGTTCATTTAAATTTTCCTTTTTCTTTTTTACTTCAACTTTCATTTCTTGCTAATATTCTTTTGTTTTCTAAATTACAATTCAACGTTAGATGACTTAATTTTGTTTGCAGTCCTGTTTACGGATCTCTTCCGTGCCAACCGTAACCAAGGATCTTGATTACAGTTAAGGCGTGAATGGCAATTTTACCAGACAATACAAACATTAATGTCCTTACGCCAATTTATTTCGTTTTCTCATCTTTTTTTTTTTTATGTTTATATCTTTTTGTTGTTCTGATGATGGAAGTACAACTGTTGTTAGCACTATACGAATGCGAATATAAGCATTATATAGTATTCCTACAATTTAAAATTTGTAAATAACATTACAATTTAAAAATTGTAAATAACATTTTAATATACGCTCCCCAATCTTACCATTGACATGGGAAGGATTTACAAACATATTTCAGTTCTTATACCACATCTATTTCAGATCATATTTCACTGGGACAGACGAATATTCTCTTTTTTCAAATCAACTATTAATTACTATATGCGAGCAAAATTATTCATATTGTTTTCCCCTTTTAACTTCATAGTAAATCTCAAATTCAAAAACAAGAAGAAAAGAACTTTGGATTAAATCCTAACATATGTCTGGTAATTGAATATATATATATATATATATATATATATGTATATATATGTACATAATCTTAAACTCTGTCAGCAATAGCTAAAGAGTTATTTACAAAAATAACACCGACAAAGAAAATAATCGTAAAACTAACTCGTTTTTCATATTTTTATTTTTTAACAGTGCGACATCATTGTGGGCCCAACAAAATTAAAATGTCCTAACCTTGGCAAAACCCATCTGCATACGAAAGCAAGGACTAGCATGAAAACAATCCCCTCTGAAACCAATAGTAAATAACATCCAAATCAAGTGTTGAGTTCTTTAAAAAAAAATAAACTTTTGATTTGTGTCTCAATAATCAATATTATTACGTCTCCTTAAGTAATTTGGAGGATCTATAACTTTACTAATCAGGAATCTATATCGTTGCTGCCTTTTCACATTGAATGTATGTATTTATGAATCAGAAAAAGAATTTACTTCAATGATATGAAACCAATCTCAAAACATTCCTCATCAAGCCAACTCTTAGCAAACAAAAATAACAGTTTCAGTGCGTAAAAAAAAAAAAAAAAAAAAGTTAAAGATACTAAACTAAAAACTTGGAATTAAAATTAACAAATAAAAAAGATAATATCACAACTTCACAACAACGAATTGAAATGATAACTATATGACCAGCATAGATTCTTTCAGAACATTTCGAATAATTATATTGCTTTAAAGTGTTTCTACAAAAGGAAGTTCTTAACTACCATGTTAACTTTTCATTGTATCAGTCATAAATTCTCTAGACTACAAGGCAAAAACAGAGAGCAGCAGATTCACAAGGTTAGTGGAGAAGATAGTTTTTAAAGAAAGGATATACACCACGCCAAGAAAAGAGTACTCGATAGTTTTTAAAAAAGGATATACACAACACCAAAAAATGAGTACGGTAATTACTCAGGTTGAATATAATTAGGGCTCGGTCTTCTTAAACTTTCCCTTTCCCTTCTTTCCCTTTCCCTTTTTTCCCCTTCCCTCTTTTCCCTTTCCCTAATTTCGCTTTCTCTTAGACCTGAGAAAGAAAGTGACTTGTTTTACCTGGCATATTCAAATAGAATGAAGCAAAAATAACCACATTACATACATTGATGGCAATCAGTGTTTTGCCACAATCTCTGCAGAAGGACATATACAACCTTGAAATTAAGATAATTTTAAGGAAGTTATCATCTCTCACCCTACAGCCGACCATTCTCGAGCACATGAAGAGTAGTTAGGAACTCGACCCTACCTTGGTTAAGTTAAAGGAAGAAGTTCTCACAGGTAAAGAAATAGGGTTTAGTCTCACAGAGGATGGCACACTCCTCCACAAAGGTATGATATGCGTCCCTAAAGATGAAGAATTGAGGAAGCATATCCTTTCAGAAGCACATGAAACACCTTACTTTGTTCATCCGGGAGCAACTAAGATGTATAAGGATTTGAAAAAGAGATTTTGGTGGCCGGGAATGAAGAGAGACGTGGCTGAATTCATATCGAAGTGCCTTAATTACCAGAAAGTTAAAGCAGAGCATCAGCACCTGGCAGGAGAACTACAGAAAATTGACACTCCAGAATGGAAGTGGGATCAAGTCATGATGGATTTCGTGGTAGGGTTGCCTAGAGCATCTGACGGTAACGATGCGATTTGGGTAATCGTAGATCGATTCACTAAGACATAGTCTAGGTTGTTGTGAGACCGGGAGGCGATCGATATTCCTATTTTCTAATTCTAAAGGCGAAGCTTAATTTGTGTTTAAATATTCATTTCGAATAGGGATATTGTCTTGGGTATTTAAATACAATTTCTTGTGAGGCACTTGGGAGAGGTTGCGAGATGACATTAGAGCCTTGATTAATGAATTAAATGGAATTGATTAGCGATTACATAATAGGATGAACATTGGAATAATAAAGCAAAATCAAGTCCCTAGACCATTTGTGTATAGATACTTTATTTTCTTATTTTCATATTTATTTTGTTTTATTTTCTTAATTATCGTTTTATTAGGTTGCCTAGATAAATTTAAGTTATAATAATTGCGGTACTTAATGGGAATTCTAAACCCAATTCATGTGGAGATGATATTCACTCACCTTATACTCAAAACTTGACACCGTACGCATGCGAAAATTTATTATACAAATTAAGTTGTTCAATTTAGAATTCAAATTAATTTAAGTTTGACTTAAATTGGAATTTGAATTTGAGTCAAAATTGGACTGCAGGATAAATGATGATTTTCTCTTCCTTCCGTATCTGATATTAGCACCTACACAGGGATAAAATCCCCAATGAATGGCCGGCTATAATGGATGAAGGATAAGAGGAGATTTTGTTCCAAATTCAAATAGGAGATAATTAACAAGCTTTATCTTAGAGATAGATATTGAATTCCTTCTAGAAGTTTGACTTCTACTCTATAAATAAGAGAATGATGGAAAATTGTGGACGCAATTTTTGAACAATTTTTAGCCCTATTATTTGGATGGTGGCCGAAATTCTCATGTATAGTGAGAAGGAAAATTTTTTCTCCCAAAATTTTCACATCATGCATGCGTTGGTGTTTGTGGAAACTCGAGTGTTCATTCTAACCCATTTTGTCTCAGGGGTGCCCACACACACGTCGTCGTAGATTCTAGGAATTGACATGGAAGACATTGGCTTTCTAAACACAAAGCTTTGGAGCAAGGATTGTTCGAGGTCAAAGAACTCAAGTTATCATCTTAGTCGGCTGCCAGGTATTTTTCCTAATTAAGGTCTTAATAAATAAATTGATGTGATTAATTTATTCGTGCATAAATTGATATAATCTATAGACTATCTCAAATGTTTTATGAAAATTTTTGTTATACACGTTCCGCTATCCCCACACTTCCACATCCGAATTCGATTCGGTAACCCACACCATCCGGTACAGTGCCTTGGATATTAGAGCAGTGCCTAGGGCTAACCCGATCTCAAAAGATATCTCACGGTCTGGAGGTCGGCTAGGAAATTCCTCAAGGAATATTTCTATAAAATCTTTAACCATAGGCACATCCTCGGACTTGACCACAATGTTAGCTAAAAATACAACGCATCCACTAGATAGCAGTTTCCTTGCTCGCATGGCCGTTATCATCATTCTTGGTGTCTCTCGGAAGTCATCGACATATTCAAAATCTTTCATTCCTTCGGGCCGAAAAGAGACCTTACGCTCTTGGCAAGCGATCATTGCATTGTACCTTCTTAGAAAGTCCATTCCTAGGATGACATCATAGTCAAACATGTCTAGGATAACTAGATCAACATATAGTTGTCTTCCAACTATCGTTATTGGAATGTGTCGTAACCAGTAATTAGATAACATAATTTTTCCTGACGACAAGGTAGTACTGAAAGTCTGACGTATCCTATCCTTAAATCGATCAAGTTTCTTTGCAAACGCATGTGATGCAAAGGAATGAGTTGCTCCTGAATCGAATAAAACATGTGCTTCAGTATTGGCTATAGAAAGTTGACCTGTAACCACGTTAGATGTCCCAGCCTCCACATCCTTTTACTGAAAGGAAAAATTTGATCAGTCGGGCCAGGAGGAGCTTTTAAGTGTCCTTGGTTGATCTGAGGACCCTCAAGCTGAGCTTGCATAGAACGGAGTTGTTCAATCTGGGGCCTTTGAGAACTCTGAGCTTGCTGGTTTTGGGGGTTGGTGTAATAGTCCTTAGCATAGTGGCCTTCCTTACCACAATGATAATAGCTGTTGGTACCAAGTCTGAACTCCCCTGGGTGCGTCTTTCTGCACTAAGGACACAGAGGAATGTTGGTGTTACTCTTTTTCTAAGGTTGACTCTCCTAGGTCCGGTTGCGTGGTTGAAACTACCTTTCCTCTTATTGTTTCCATTGTTTTGACTCACATGGTTGCCATTATGGTTAGCACAGCTACCTTGACCCTTTTGACACACATCTTGGTTCTGCTTCGATTGAGCTTTCTATTTCTTCTCGGCCTCAAAGAACTTGGCCCTCTCTTCCCTTGCCTAGGCAAGGCAGTATTCTGCATGAAGAGCCCTTTCCACACATTCAGCAATAGTGGTTGGCAGAGCATTACCGCTGTCAATCACAACTACAAGTTCCAGTCAGAACATCTGATAGCTGGGCCGGCACTGCTTTGGATGAAGTAGTGGTCCAGGACCAGCTGAGCAAGTGGGCTGATTCCCAGGCCCAAGAAGAGCCATTTCAAATGGCTAAAACAACAGAGGAGGGATGTCGTTTGGTTACTAAAATTAATAAGGGAGAACTATCGAAGGAGATGATTCCAGATGTGGAGGTGCAGAACACACGCGAGGGCAGAGCACGCAAAAAGCCAGGCAGATTCAAGGATTTCGTTATGGCATGAGCCTTGAGTGATTTGCGGAGGTCGTAACCGTTTTTGTTATTCCTTATTTCCATAGTATTTCTTATTTCAGCAAATAATTTGTTACGTGGATTGGGGGAGGTATAAATAGGGAATAGATTTGTAATTTGGGGATTATCGATTATCATCAAGAGGAATCTTCCTTGTAAGGAGTTGGGCACTGACTCGAAGAGTGCGATTTTACCGTTTTTCGTATCACTGGTGCTTTCATTGAGAGTCGAACTCAAGGTCATTTTTGAAGGGAGGGAGAGTGATAGCTGGGCCGGCACTGCTTTGGATGAAGTAGTGGTACAGGACCAGCTGAGCAAGTGGGCTAATTCACAGGCCCAAGAAGAGCCATTTCAGATGGTTGAAATGACGGAGGAGGGATGCCGTTTGGTTACTAAAATTAATAAGGGAGAACCCTCGAAGGAGATGATTCCAGATGTGGAGGTGCAGAACACACGCGAGGGCAGAGCACGCAAAAAGCCAAGCAGATTCAAGGAGCATGCTGAAGGACAGTTGTAGAAATTCACTTCACTCTTAGAACAACACATGGCGAGCACGGTACTGCGTCTTGCTCAGGTCACTCAGACGGCAAAGGATTCTGGGATTTGTTCGGCAGTTTTTGCCTGCCAAACAGGCGGATTGGCGGATACCAACCAGACAATCAGAGGGCGTGGAGTTTATGAGGGACAAACTCTTGATTTGAATGCGATCTTGAGAACCTTGCGGGTGGATGTGCCCCGATTCGATGGGAAGGAGGTGGAGAATTGGAATGAAGCAAATTCAAATAGAAATCCACCCATTTGTTTTACCTGGCATATTCAAATACAATGAAGCAAAAATAACCACATTACATACATTGATGGCGATCAGTGTTTTACCACAATCTCTGCAGAAGGACATATACAACCTTGAAATTAAGATAATTTGAAGGAAGTTATCATCTCTCACCCTACAGCCGACCATCCTTGAGCACATGAAGAGTAGTTAGGAACTCGACCCTACCTTGGTTAAGTTAAAGGAAGAAGTTCTCACAGGTAAAGAAATAGGGTTTAGTCTCACAGAGGATGGCACACTCCTCCACAAAGGTATGATATGCGTCCCTAAAGATGAAGAATTGAGGAAGCAGATCCTTTCAGAAGCAAATGAAACACCTTACTTTGATCATCCAGGAGCAACTAAGATGTATAAGGATTTGAAAAAGAGATTTTGGTGGCCGGGAATGAAGAGAGACGTGGCTAAATTCATATCGAAGTGCCTTAATTGCCAGAAAGTTAAAGCAGAGCATCATCACCTGGCAGGAGAACTACAGAAAATTGACACTCCAGAATGGAAGTGGGATCAAGTCACAATGGATTTCGTGGTAGGGTTGCCTAGAGCATCTGATGGTAATGATGTGATTTGGGTAATCGTAGATCGATTCACTAAATCTACACACTTTTTACCGATCAAACTCAGTTATTCTGTTGAGCGTCTGGCCGAACTATACATGTCAAAAATAGTAACGTGGCATGGAATTCCAAAATCTATCATTTTGGATCGAGACAGCCGTTTCACGTCAAGATTTTAGAAAAGTGTACATGACGCAATGGGTTCTAAGTTAAAGTTCAGTACGACTTTTTACCTGCAGACAGATGGCCAATCAGAGAGGACCATCCAGACCCTAGAAGATATGCTTAGAGCGTGTGTCATGGATTTCAAGAGGAATTGGGATAGGAAGTTACCTTTGGTAGAATTTTTCTATAACAACAGTCATCACACGTTAATAGGAATGACACCTTTTGAAGCTCTATACGGAAGAAAATGTCGGACCCCAATTCATTGGTATGAACCTAGGGAGAAGCATCTTGAAATAGTAGATTTCATCAGGAGGACCACAAATGATGTGAGGCTCATCAGAGAGAGGTTAGATACAGCTCACAGTTGCCAGAAGAGCTACGCAGATAAACACCGTAGGCCCTTAGAGTTTTAGGTCGGAAACTTTGTTTTTCTGCAGGTGGTGCCGATAAAAGGAGTAATGAGATTTGGTAAGAGAGGGAAACACAACCCAAGGTACATTGGACCTCTTGAGATTCTCCAAGGGATTGGTAAAGTCGCATACAGACTAGCATTGCCGCCAGAATTGGCTTCGATACACAATGTTTTCCATGTATCGATGTTAAAAAAATATGTACCAGACCCGTCACATGTGTTGCACCAAGAACCAGTTGAGGTGCACGTAGACTTAACTTACGAGGAGAGACCAGTTCAGATTCTAGCTTGCGAGGAGAAAACTTTAAGGAATGAAGTGATTCCTTTAGTTAAGGTCTTGTGGTGAAATCATAATATTGAGGAAGCTACATGGGAACGTGAGGAAGATATAAGGAAAAACTAACCCGAGTTTTTTTTTTTTTATTTTCAAGACAAAAATTCTTAAGGAATGTAGATTGTAATGACCGAGAAAATCCTAGAATTAAATAATGTAAATTTATTTATTTAAGTCAAGGACTTTCCTCAGTAACTTACTATCATATTTTGTGACTGAATGATTTATGGAATTAATATAAGTATTCCTAAATTCTGTTGGAAGTCTTATGATGAGTTCATAAATTTAAAAATAAGTAAATTTAGTTGATAAGTTCCTACCGCAGTTAAGGCAGAAGAAATCCTTCGTGCATATACAGATTGAGAATCCTAATCTCAAGAATCTCTTAGTGCATTATAATGTCAGCAGTTTATAGAGAAATGCTCTGACATTTAAAGAGAAAACTCTTAATTTCCAAACCGATAAAGGGAAATTAAAGGGGTAGTGTATCAGTAAAGAAATTTAGATACAATATAGATTCAGATGTTAAAAAAGTCGGGAACTAAAATTTTATGTCAACTAAGTAAATTCTAAAAAGTCAGTATGAGGTAATAAGAATAGAACATTTAGGTGTGATTACTAAGTGTTCACTAAACCTTACTTATGTAAGCAAGATGACATCAATTAAGTAATTAGAAATTTAAGTTAGGTAGGATACCGTTACCGACTTTCAGACTGCAATAAGGAAAGATGTGCAGAATGCTGTGTTAAACCCACAAGTGGGCCAACACATGAATCTTGAGGTTCAAAAATGAAAGTGAAAGACATCAATTCTAGGGTTTTAGAAACAACCGGAATGAAAAATGGACGAAAAAAGGGGCCCGGAAGGCCAAATCGCGTAAATTAGGGTTTCGACTGATTTGAGTGGACCGAGTCAAAATTTGTTGACCAAGAGTCGACCAAAATGTCACCCTCAAAAAGTTAGTCAAGAATTGTCAAAGTTGACTAAGTTGACCAACTGTCTGAAAAAGGCGGATAAAACGCGCACTGGACATGAAATTAAGCTGAACAAAAGTAGGATAATTATTAAATAATCAATGGTTTAGATTTAAAGTAACAAAAGATTGGATGGAGGAGATTTTAACATGTGAAAAAAGCAATGAAGGGCAGCCGGCCAACTTGTTGATGAAGCAATAAATATTTGTTGATTTTTTACAAAAAAGTCCTTAGAAAAGTCAAATTTTGCAATCTTGGTCCATTGCTTTATGTTAGTCGGTTCAAGTGTGGAACAAATGCATATAATGGTCACTTTCATGTGGAAAGAAATCAGAGAGCCAGCCAAGAGAAATAGAGAGGAAAAAAAATTCCAAAGTGAGAAAAGAGGGATTTAGGCTAAAATTGACGGAGTAACTGAGGTATAGTGTCACCGGAGCTTGATCTTCATTCTCGAAGGTGAGATTTCAAGTTTTTCTCTTATTTTCCTCTTCCTTGGATGCCGTGGATGTGTAGGGAAGTGTGAAATTTTTTTACTAGAAATGGGGATTTGCTTGTAATGGTTCAAGAGCTTGAAATCTAGTGAATAAGGGATAGATTTTTGGTTATTGAACTTTTATTTTTAGCAATTCTTGATATAGAGAATTTTAATAGAAATGTTGAGAAACCCTAGAACCATGTGATGAATGATGGTGTATGTGAAAGAGAAAGGATATGGTTTGTGTTTGAAGGTGAAAACAATGGATAAAGCGAGCTAAAGTTAGCTCGGGAAACATAGGAAAATAAGGCGAAACTCTGCCAAAATTTAGTTTAGGAATTTGAGGTTAAACCAAGTTTTGGTTCTAGAATTTAAGGCTAAACTTGGTTTTAATTCTAAATAGAAGATTTAAACTATTTTCTTAAAAAAAAAAAAAAAAAAAACTACATAACTATTAAAACAGTTTTAGTGTTGAACAGAGGAGTTTGTTTAATCTCAGGAAAGTATGTCGATTTCAGACGTTGCTAATAAAAAGTAAAGTAATCACGATTTAACAAACCTAATCTTTAAATTAGAAACAAGGTTTTTCAATCCTTAAGATAGGAAAAGAGAAAGCGAGCCATAAATAGAGAAGTTAGACTTTCTTTAAAGCTTGCTAAAATAGAATAGTAAGTGATGGTTAATCTCACACTCTTAATCGGTGTTCATTCTCAGAAACAAGAAAGAAAGATAATAGACTCTTTGGCTAATAGAGGATTTCACTTCCTAGAATAGGTAAGTAGAAATCTCACCTATAGTATAAATAGATTTTAAAATAAATAGTACACATGAGTTATATATGTTTAAGTATATTTCATGTTATAGTAATAATGTGCTTTGCCTTGTCATATTGCATAAACCTTAATAAGTCAAGAGGAACTTATAAGAAGAAATACAGGTGAGTGCCATACCAGCCTCCGCAAGGGAGGTACTCAGTTCAGTTTAAATCATGGTGTCGTTGGGGACCTTGCAAACCCTTACGTCTCGATGATTGCACACAATGGTACAAGCACTCAGGCCCATCAGTAAGTAAGATAAATTAATACAGCAAAACTATGATAAAACATCATAAGATAGCATTAATAATTCATGCAAATATAGTCATGTGAACTTTTAGTTATTTTGTGAATAATAGTTCATACTTGCTAAGTGAAAACTCATTTCAAAGTATTTATACTGTAGAGGTGCACGCAGACTTATCCCATTTGTTTGATTATTCCACTAGGAATATTGCACACCAATATATTTAATTGGGCAATTGTCTAAATTCTTTGTTTGTATTTACTTTTAACTTATATAGATTTCTGTATAAAGAAAATTCAAGTCAAAGTAACAAACGCAAAGATTTTTTTTTACCATGAATTCACAATCGTAACAAATAATTTAGTAAACTTTTAATCTTTGATTTTTAAAATCACATTTAACTTACATAGATCTCTAAAAAGAAATCCAAGTCTTGGTGATAATCATAAGATTGTGATAAGAAAAAGAAATCACACACCATGAGTGTATTAGAAATTTATTAAGTGTATTACAAATAAGAAATCACACGCGATAAGGTGTACATAAAATTTATTTTCGTAGAGAGAGTCAATGAGTAAATCACAATCCCACACTTTAAAGTGTATATAGGATTTGATTTAAATGTACTGTATCTGTTTAATAAAATAGAAAACTAAAACTGTTATGCAGAAGAAGACAAAAAATCAAAACATGTATTTACCTTCTTGTTTCGAAATATCGCACTGCACTTCTGACGATGTATTTTCTTTTCTTTTTTTTTTTTTCCTCACGTCACTGTGACCTGCACACACACGCTTTTTGTTTTTCTCTCACTTTTCTTCCACACACCTGCACACATAATTTTTCTTTGCTGCACACACTAACACCAATGCCTATGTCTCCAGAAAAAGTTTTCTTCTTCCTTTTTTTTCTTGCTTCTTTTTTATTTAAGAGAATTTTGTAATTTATATAAGATAATTCCGTAACAGTTACTTTCCCCTCTTTTGGCCATTACTCCATGTTTTGAAACGTGCGTATTTGATGAACCCTTTTGCCATCACTCCATGTTCTAAAACGTGTATATTTAATGTCCTTTTTTTTTGCATTTAGGTCAGCAAAAAATTTTATTTTATCCTCTCTTTTTTTTAGGCCTATTTATGATTCATTATCCAATGTACATTTTTTAACCGCAACAGATGTCCCCTCAAGCGTGTGAGTGTCATTGATGAACACGCGCGATACTTGAGTTCTTTTTTTTCTATTTTTTTTTAGTTGCCGATGGATGTTTATGGGAAGATTTGTTCAGAGAGGGCGCAAGATAATCATGATGGAGAGGTTAATTTTGGTCCAAGATATCACTGTTTAGTATCATTAAATGAAATTATTGCCCCTACAAATTCGAAACATCAGGCTATTTTGACCACCACTTGTAAGGTACCTTGTGGAGATTTGAGATATAAATTTTCAAGTGAGACCAAAGTTGTTCAACATCTTCAACAACATGGTCCTATCTTTAATGAAAAATTTCTTGGGGAAGTTAACAATGATGATGATGGGGACTACAGATTTGTGATGACAAATGAATTCTACCCAAACCTTTTCTACAATTTGAGAGACAAGAAAATGTCAAGAAAATTCAATTTCTATGGTCGAGCTTGCTTCCAACTTTCTCTAATGGAATGAACTTAGCACATTTTAATACATAATCGTACTATTTTATGTAGTGTAAACATTTATGGAGCGATTGATGTTTCTAGATTCGCTTATGTACTTATGTTGACGTATGGAGAGCCTTTGTTAAACTATGGGGGCCACAAACTAATAGCTTCCATCACAATGGTGATGAAATGAGAATCTCTTTATATAATTTGAAAAGAATTGGAGGTTTAACTATTCTTAGAATTCCTTATGAAGAATTTATGCCACCTAATGTTGGATTACTAAATCCTTCCTTGTATTGCCCTGCTGTTGCTGAGCTTTTGAGAAGCCATTCCAAAATCTGTTATTTTTAAATTCACAAAGGTATCCTGGGGAGAATGGATTGAGTATTTTTATCATGGGGATACACTTCTTCATGGGTTGTCAAGTGGACCTTTAACTAAACTCAAGCAAACACCTTATAAAGGGAAACTTTTTTTGAAAGAAAGGCTTTCTCTCAAAACCTTGCATTTGGATGTTTCAGAAGAGTGCATGCTTGCAACTTTCCTATCTCTTTAGTTGAGCCAGTTTGTTTTCCCCTATCGGAATAGTTACATTAGGCCTGAGACTTTCTGCATGGCCACTTTGATGGCTCAATGAAAGAAAGTGTCACTTGCACCTTCTGTTTTGGGTTATATCTACCATGCATTGAGTACTTCTACAACAGATCCACGAGGAATTGGTGTTCTTGAAATCTACCTGCCTTTGCATTATGTGATAGGATGGCTAGCCGAATACTTTCCCTGCCATTATTCAAGTTGGGATGTTATTGATGATTCCCCTCGGATGCATAGGGTAGCCAGACTTCCAGCTAATAAGAAAAGTGTAAATGTAGCTAGAAGCATTTTTAGGGGCAAGGACTATGTGGGCCGTCATCCGTTTTCTTTCCTTGAGAGAGAAGACACTCCTTACTTAGATGATAATGTTTTATCTGACGACAACTTTGAGCTTCTTGTTTCCTTATGGTCCTCCATATTACCTGTAAGAGTAGGAAATGATTTATACCTCGAAGCATATTCCCCTAATAGATTTGCTCATCAATTTAGTTTTGACCAAGGCGTGCCTTCAACAACTTATACCTCATTCCCAAACGTGGTTTATCTATCGGGATTCTTGATATAAAAAGAGCATGGGATTTTCTTCAGAGAAGGAATACTAGTGCCCGTTTTGAGGTGCCAAGTATGACCTGGACAGGCCAATGCACATGGCGGTACAGTCGATAGTGGGTGAAGTGTAGTGCACCCTATTTAGGAAAATATGTGAAAAGTATTCATTTTTTGTTCAGTAAGCAGCCTTATAAGGCAAAAAAACCCACATTCATAATTACCGATATTAGGAAGGTATATGAAACACTTGATGACATGCTTGACAAATGTCGGTCTCTAGTAAATGAAAGGACTTTTGAGGTTTGAAAACATGTGTAATTTGATGAAGCGGGTGATTCCAAAACACGCCATAAAAGGACCAAAACCCAGCGTGCTCAGACTTCTAACATTAAACCAATGAATATAGATGCTCATTGGGCTTCAAAAAAAACTTAGAATTTCCAGTGTTGGACTTCCTGCGACTACTGAGCCTTATTCTGCCCCAATCGGTCAGGATGCCCCTATTACTGAAGACAACTTAGATGTGAGAGATGAACATATGAATGACATTCCATTCAGGGAAGATGAGTTTGCAGATTATAATCCATTGAGAGATGATAGTCCACTTGGAGAGGACTTTTTGGAAGAGAACCAACTTAAGGAACACACTCCTATTAGGGAGGACGCCGATGCAGAGACATCCAAATGTTTAGATATTGTCTCTTATTTGGAAAATCCTCATCCTTTGGTGATCATGGTTCCTCCTCCTTGCAATCCAATGTTGAGTGAAAATATTTATTAATATTGAAATTATATCTTAGACACAACATAATTTCACCTATATTAGGATTTAATTAGCATAGGAGTTTATTATTTTTAGTTCGACCCATTCAAAATTATAAGAATAACCTCTTAATTACAATCCCTTAGTACAAGGGAAAACCTTTTGATTTCAATTAAAACAGTAAATACTATTTTTTTTTTTTTTTTTTGTGAATTTGGGAAATTTAGGTTGATTTAAAATTGTAGCCGAACTCAGTGAATTTTGTCGAGTTGCCTACATACCCCGTTAAGGGATCAAGTCACTTGTAGTTTGAATTTTAGGCTTCAAAAAATTAGATAATTCTCTGGTGTATGACCTTATGAGGAATTGATGCACTTTGAAATTTCATTTAATTTGATTTTGATTTTGTCTTTTATGAGGATTTTTAGGATTGAATTTGAACTTGAAACTGCACCTAAATTTTAGGTTGCCTCAATATCCCATAGGGAATTAACTCAATCGTAGTTCTTGAATTTGAATTTTGATTTTGGAGAATTGCCCGGCATATGACCACATGAGGAGTTCAAAGATGTTTTAAAATTTGATTTGGAATTTACTTTAGAATTTGGATTTAAAAGTTGTATTCGGATAATTTTCTAGTATATATGTAACACCCTAAAGAATTAATTGAGATTAATTAAGGTAATTAAGATTATTAGTGTGCCTAATCTGATTTAATTAATTGAGTTTAAATGATTCTAAGGTATTTAAATTATTTACAGTAATTTATTTTAATCCAGAAGTGTGTATGGGCGCATTTCTAGACTGTCATATTTTACACACGTCATTTTCTTTTATTTTCTTTCTTTTCTTTTTTCTTTTTCCTTTCTTTTCTTTCTTTCCTTCTTTTCTCTCCCGTGCGGCTCACTCTCTCTCTCTCTCTCTCTTTCACTCTCCCGTGCTCTCTCTCCCTCTCTCTCTCCCATTTTTGTCCCAAATCGAACGGGTTTTGAGCCAAAGAGTGATTTCAAAGAGTTTTCAACATCAAGAGAAGGATTCAAGGTAAGATTACTTAAAGAACCTCTCTTGGATTTCAAGTTTTCGGATTTAAAAACTTACTTTTGGTTCAAAACGGATTTTGATGGATTTTGAGTGAAACTAGGGTAGAAATTGGAGATCTTGGGTTCTTTGGACTTGTTTTAGGACCTAGAACCCGGATCTAGTGGTTGTCCCTTGAGATCTTGTGATTTGGGACTGAATTTGCAGGTTTTTGAACTGATTTCCGCGGGTTTCCGCGAACTGAGGATCTCCACCGGTCGACCGCATCGGTCGACCGGATCTTGTTCTGGCCACCGGCCGACCGGACCGGTCGACCAGATGCACACCACCGGCCGACCGGTGGTAATGCACTCCTCTGTCTCCGGTCGACCGGTGTACACGGGGTTTGACCCTGTTTGGCCTGAAATTGTTGTTTTGACCCCTGTTTTTGGGGAAAACCCAAATTAGCTTCATTTGGGGACTTGGGATGAAAGGATTAGCATCTTTAATCCCTGATTTGATATTTAAAACCCTTGGAATAGAATTTGAAACATGAAAATTGATTAGGGCACACTAATTGGAAAATCTTGGTATATGATTGAGATTTGATTACTTTAGGACTGAGGATTGATCCTAAAGTGGTGTTTTGTATCAGCGCTCGCTGTGGATTCAGACTGAAGGGGCTTGAGGAAGCGGAAGCCGGAAAAGGCAACGCTAGTCCCATGTTTGATTATGCGAGGTAGGATTTCTATCCCTTTTCCTTGTAAGCATGTTTTCAAAAACGATTTTTGCCTTGAAAATGTTTTAAAGAAAGGGATTGGCTTGCGAAAGAAAAATGTTTTAAAAACCATGGCTTGTTAGTTTATGGAACTCCTTGGCTTGTCCTGTCCATGGAATCCATAGCTTGTCTAGTCATGGAACCTCATGGCTTGTTCAGTCATGGGGCCCGCGGCTTGAGTAGTTCGTGGGGTCATATGAACGATTTCATAATGTTAAACGGATGATTTCTTAAGATAAGAGATCTTGTGAACTGGTAATAGAGTCTATTCTTTGAAGCCTAGATAGGATGCGGAGAGTGCATCCTCGGGGCAGAACCCGAAACCGGTCCGGTGGGCGAGGCACTTGGTGAGGTGAGTAATTTGTACTAATTACTCACCAAGCCTGTGGATACTGATTAGTTTCGTTATATTTCCTTTGAGAAAAAGGATGCGAGGTTCCTACGTGCATGGGCTGAATGTCTTATTTATTTTATTTACGCACTTATTTATTTATTCATTTATTTAAATTATTTCAAATTATATCCTACTGGGCCTTTCGCTCATGTTTCAAATGTTTAAACCCCTCCCAGGAGATTCGAGGAGCGGTGCATCGTAGCTGAGTTTTGCTACGGATCGAGCAAGTGAGGATCGCGTTCATCCTCTGTCATAAGATGTAAGGAATTGAGAAAAGATATGTAAACTTAATTAATATTTGGATTTACTAGACTGTGGATGATGTCTGTTGTAATTGTTTATTTACATGAACATGTATGTATGATACTGTATGTCTTGTGGGGTGGAGCCCTGTGTGTCAGAGGTTCCTGGATTATGTAGATTATTTATATTTTAATGCAGCTAAGTGTGGGACCCGGTTGGGGATCTGCTTTATTAATCCCTAATCGAGCTCCACGTCACCCACCCCGTTTGGGGGGCGTGACAGAGTGGTATCAAAGCATTAGGTTAAGAACCCCGGGATTGTACATACATGTGTGACATCTGTTATCCACTGAACAGTCTAGTTTGATTTCAGTTGAAGGAAATGGCGCCTCACCGCAGATTAGGTAACCAGCCGGAACAACCGAATCAAGGATTCTTTGATGCCATGTTTACTGCCTTTCAAGGCATGGCCACTAGAGCTCGGAATGAGCGACCGGTGGAGGATCGGAAACAAGGGTATTTCTGGAATTCAAAGAGCGCCTATCCCCTCGTTTAATGAAGAGGGAGGACCCCAGGAAGCTGAGAGTTGGATTGACTCCATAGTTAAGCACTTGAGTACTATGGGAGTTCCGGATGAATCTTGGGTGGAATTTATGGTATACAAGATGGAAGGGTTAGCAAACACTTGGTGGAAATAGTTCAAGAGGAGGATGGATGTCACGGGGATGACACCGGGAACAGTTTGATGTGATGTTCAATGATCGCATGCTTCCCTCCGAGTTACAGGGAAGAAAAGGCACTTGGAATTCATGTCATTGCAAACAAGGTGACATGTCCGTGTGAGGGACTATGAGGCTAGGTTTAATGACCTATCCCGGTTTACACCATCTCTAGTGGAGTCTGAACACATGAGATGTCTCCAGTTTGAGAGGGGCCTCAAGAACTCTGTGAGGAGATCCTTGGTGGCTCTAAGACTTCGGAACTTCCGGGATTTGGTAGCTGCTGCTACAAGGGTGGAACAGGATAACCTGGCCTATCGCAAAGTAAAGAAGAAGAAGCGGGTCGAGTCTCTATCTCTGGTAGACCCTTCGTTTCTGGTAGACCTTCTGTTTCAGGTGGACCACAGCGGAGTGGTAGAAGAAACCGCAATCAAGAAATGGTAAGTGGTGGCGAGTTCTTCTCCGGGAGTGACAAATGTTCACGTGACGGGCCCAAGTGTCACCATTGTGGGGCAGGTGGGCCATATTAGGAGGAATTGTCCTAATCGGCCGCCGCTCAACAAGCCCAAAGTGACGCTTCCTATAGTCAAGAAGGGCACCACAAAAGACATGCCATATCACCGCAACAGATGCCATACCCTCATGCGCCGACCCACCGCCTCACAAATTCAAAGATTTCGGCCTCAAGCCGAGATCCGCACAACCACCTCCGCCACAACAAAAGATAGGGCCTCCGCCCAGTGGCCTAATGTTGGTGACAGAGGGAAGGGAAAAGATGCAACAAGCTTTATACCGGCAGGAGGCAGCTGAGGACAGATCCAACGGGGTGGTTGAGGGTATGATTCTAATCTCTCATTCTTTTGCTCACGTGTTGTTTGATACAGGTGCCACACACTCGTTCATATCAAGTTCGTTTGTTCGGACTTTGAAACTGAAATCTGAGAATTTAGAAGTCCCGATGACTCTAAACTACCCACTGGGATGTGTGGAGGTGATGAGTGTGTGTAAGTTGTGTGAAATCACGATTGGTGGTGAGCGATTGAGAGTAGACTTGATTATCCTTCCGATGACCCTGTTTGATGTAGTGCTCAGAATGGATTGGCTGTCAAGGTACGGTGCAATTGTTGATTGCTACCGTAGAAAAGTGACATTGGTGACGGATTCGGAACAAAGGATTGCTTATCGTGCGTAGATGAACCCAGTCCTTGGGGAACGACTGTTGAAGTACAACGTTGGGGGACGGAAGAATCTAGCATGTTTCTTTTCCCTTCTTGTCATAGAAGGTGAATCTGAAGTGATCGGAGATAGTGTGGGAATCCCTGTAGTGGATGAGTTCCCAGATGTATTTCCTGATGAGCTACCTGGTTTACCTCCAGATCGGGAAATTGAATTCTACATTGATTTGGTTCTGGAAACGGCACCTATCTCCATTCCTCCATACCGGATGGCTCCGGCGGAGATGAAGGAATTAAGAGCACAGGTTGAAGAGTCAAGCGAAGAAGGGATATATCCGAATAGTACTTCCCCTTGGGGTGCACCGTGCTATTTGTGAAGAAACACGACGGATCTCTTCGGTTGTGCATTGATTACCGCCAATTGAACAGGGGTGATGTGAAGAACAAGTACCCACCGCCGAGGATCGATGAATTGTTCGATCGGTTGGGTGGATCACAGTTCTACTCTAAGATTGATTTGAGGTCCGGGTACCACCAATTGAAAATCGTGGAGGAGGACGTTCAAAGATCGCCGTAACTCTCGCACGGGCACTTGAGTTTCGGTAATGCCGTTTGGGTTGACAAATGCCCCCGCCGCATTCATGGATTTGATGAACCGTGTTTTCCGCCGTATTTAGATCGGTTCGTGATCGCCTTCATTGACGACATCTTGGTCTACTCAAGACTTGGGAAGAACATCGCAACACCTTAGAATTGTTCTTGAGACTCTTGAGAACACCGGTTTGTATCGCGAAGAAGGAGAAATGTGACTTAAAGGTGACAGAGGTGAAGTTCCTTGGCCATGTGATTTTACGGATAGGGAATTTACGTAGATCCTTCTAAGATTGAAACGTACTCACGATGGGGAAAGGCCGAAGAATGTGGCTGAGATCCGAAGTTTTCTCGGACTCGCGGGGGTATTACCGGGCGTTTTGTGAAGGACTTCTCAAGTATCGCTGCACCGATGACTTGGTTGACCAAGAAAGAAGTCGATTCGAGTGGGATCTTGAATGTGAACATGCCTTTCGGGAATTGAAGGTAAGGTTGACAAGTGCACCGATTCGACTATCCCTAATACCGAGGGAGCCATCACGAGGTGTACTCTGACGAGGGAGTTGGGCTTGGTTGTGTCTTGATGCAAGGCGGACACGTGGTGGCTTACGATCTCGCCAATCGAGACCGCATTTGAGCGGAACTACCCCACGCATGATTTGGAGTTAGCAATGTAATATTTGCTCAAGATATGGAGATGTTATCTCTATGGAGCAAGATTTCGTGTCTTCTCTCGATCATAAGAGCCTGAAGTACTTGTTTACTCGGAAAGATCTCAACCTCGCATGCAGGAGATGGGTAGAATACATGGAAGATTATGACTTCACTCTGCAAGTATCATCCCGGAAAAGCTAATGTGGTGGCTGATGCCCTTAGCAGAAAAAACGCTAGGGACTCGCGCCATTAGCTTTGGAGGATTGGAAGTGGACCAAGTGGTGAGTGAGTATGATCTTGATTACCATGAAGATTATAACCAGGTCAGTGGTGTATAATCGATCTCCGCACCACTCTTGTGAACAAGTTAAAAAAGCGAATCAATGGCGGGACCCACACCTCCAAGGAATTTGGATTAGGATCCGTAATGGAGAACAATTCGAGGATTGGAGAATCCGGGAGGATGGAGCTTTTATTTCAGAACCGCCTTGCTTGTTCCTAAGGCGGGTGAGGTAAAGAAGATGATTCTTCATGAAGCCCACAAATCTAGGTATGCCATTCATCCGGTAGTACCAAGATGTACCAGGACTTGAAGAGACAAGATCTTGGTGGAGAGGCATGAAGAGAGGTGTTCGTGAAGCACGCCTCGAATGCGTGACTTGCCTCCGAGTTAAAACCGAGCACCGAGAAGCCAGCCGAGAGTTGCAACCTCTTCCCCGTCCCCCGAATGGAAATGGGAACATATCACGATGGATTTTCCGATGGGACTACCGAGAACCGAGTTGATGCACGATGCCATCCGGGTGGTGGTTAATAGGTTGACGAAGTCCGCGCACTTCATACCGCTTACGTGCGGCGATTCTCGAAAGATTCTCGCCGACCAGTACCTGAGCACACCGTGAGGTTACACGGGTGCCATTGTCTATCACGCCCCGATCGTGACACGCGTTTCAATGCAAGGTATTGGAGAAGTTTCCGAAGCCATGGGAACAGGATTGAACTTCAGACAACATTTCATCCTCGGACGGATGGACAATCCGAAGAGTTATTCAGATTAGGAGGACATGCTTCGTGCTTGTGTTCTTGATTTTGGCGAACTGGAAGAAATACCGCACCTCGCTGAATTCGCATACAATAACAAATTATCGAGCCAAGATCGGTATGGCACCGTTTGAGGCGTTGTATGGTCGTCCTTGTAGGTCACCCGTTTGTTGGTTGGAACCAGAGGATAGACTTACAACCGGACCGGATGTCATTCAAGAGAACAATGAGAAGATAGGCGTGATTCGAGAACGTCTGCTGACAGCTCAAAGTCGGCGTAAGAGCTATCTTGATAGAAGGCGTAGGCCTTTGGAATTTCAAGAAGGCGACTTTGTTCTGCTGAAAGTTTCTCCATGTAAGGGGAGTTACTCGGTTTGGTGCGGCGGAAGCTTGCACCGAGGTATGTGGGACCATTCCCGATCGTTAACGAGTCGGAGTGGTGGCGCATCGTTGGCTTTACCGCTGAGTTATCTCACGTGCATGACGTGTTTCATGTCTCCATGCTTCCTAAAATGTCAACTTGAGCCGGAAGCGGTAGTGCGGGGTTTGACGTTCCGATCGATACAAATGACGTCTTCTTACGAGGAGGCACCAGTTGATTCTTGACAGAAGATGAAGAGTCTGGTCATCGTGAGATTCCGTTAGTGAAAGTGCTTGTGGCACCATGGTGTTGAGGAAGCAACATGGGAGCTTGAAAACGATGATGCGGAACGTTATCCGCATCTGCTTGCACTTTGAGGTGAGTTTTAATTTCGAGGACGAAATTACCTAAGGGGGTGGAGTCAGAACACCACAAGAATTAATTGAGATTAATTAAGGTAATTAAGATTATTAGTGTGCCTAATCTGATTTAATTAATTGAGTTTAAATGATTCCAAGGTATTTAAATTATTTACAGTAATTTATTTTAATCCAGAAGTGTGTATGGGCGCATTTCTGGACTGTCATATTTTACACACGTCATTTTCTTTTATTTTCTTTCTTTTCTTTTTTCTTTTTCCTTTCTTTTCTTTCTTTCCTTCTTTTCTCTCCCGTGCGGCTCACTCTCTCTCTCTCTCTCTTTCACTCTCCCGTGCTCTCTCTCCCTCTCTTTCTCCCATTTTTGTCCCAAATCGAACGGGTTTTGAGCCAAAGAGTGATTTCAAAGAGTTTTCAACATCAAGAGAAGGATTCAAGGTAAGATTACTGAAAGAACCTCTCTTGGATTTCAAGTTTTCGGATTTAAAAACTTACTTTTGGTTCAAAACGGATTTTGATGGATTTTGAGTGAAACTAGGGTAGAAATTGGAGATCTTGGGTTCTTTGGACTTGTTTTAGGACCTAGAACCCGGATCTAGTGGTTGTCCCTTGAGATCTTGTGATTTGGGACTGGATTTGCAGGTTTTTTAACTGATTTTCGCGGGTTTCCGCGAACTGAGGATCTCCACCGGTCGACCGGATCTTGTTGTGGCCACCGGCCGACCGGACCGGTCGACCGGATGCACACCACCGGCCGACCGGTGGTGATGCACTCCTCTGTCTCCGGTCGACCGGTGTACACGGGGTTTGACCCTGTTTGGCCTGAAATTGTTGTTTTGACCCCTGTTTTTGGGGAGAACCCAAATTAGCTTCATTTGGGGACTTGGGAAGAAAGGATTAGCATCTTTAATCCCTGATTTGATATTTAAAACCCTTGGAATGGAATTTGAAACATGAAAATTGATTAGGGCACACTAATTGGAAAATCTTGGTATATGATTGAGATTTGATTACTTTAGGACTGAGGATTGATCCTAAAGTGGTGTTTTGTATCAGCGCTCGCTGTGGATTCAGACTGAAGGGGCTTGAGGAAGCGGAAGCCGGAAAAGGCAACGCTAGTCCCAGGTTTGATTATGCGAGGTAGGATTTCTATCCCTTTTCCTTGTGAGCCTGTTTTCAAAAACGATTTTGGCCTTGAAAATGTTTTAAAGAAAGGGATTGGCTTGCGAAAGAAAAATGTTTTAAAAACCATGGCTTGTTAGTTTATGGAACTCCTTGGCTTGTCCTGTCCATGGAATCCATAGCTTGTCTAGTCATGGAACCTCATGGCTTGTTCACCATGGGGCCCGCGGGTTTGAGTAGTTCGTGGGGTCATATGAACGATTTCATAATGTTAAACGGATGATTTCTTAAGATAAGAGATCTTGTGAACTGGTAATAGAGTCTATTGTCAGAAGCCTAGATAGGATGCGGAGAGTGCATCCTCGGGGCGAACCCAAACCGGTCCCGTGGGCGAGGCACTTGGTGAGGTGAGTAATTTGTACTAATTACTCGTCAAGCCCTATGTCTGATTAGTTTCATTATATTTCCTTTGAGAAAAAGGATGTGAGGTTCCGGGTTTTGCAGCCAAATGTCTTATTTATTTTATTTACGCACTTATTTATTTATTCGTTTATTTAAATTATTTCAAATTATATCCTACTGGGCCTTTCGCTCATGTTTCAAATGTTTAAACCCCTCCCAGGAGATTTGAGGAGCGGTGCATCGTAGCTGAGTTGTGCTACGGATCGAGCAAGTGAGGATCGCGTTCATCCTCTGTCATAAGATGTAAGGAATTGAGAAAAGATATGTAAACTTAATTAATATTTGGATTTACTAGACTGTGGATGATGTCTGTTGTAATTGTTTATTTACATGAACATGTATGTATGATACTGTATGTCCTGTGGGGTGGAGCCCTGTGTGTCAGAGGCTCCTGGATTATGTAGATTATTTATATTTTAATGCAGCTAAGTGTGGGACCCGGTTGGGGATCTGCTTTATTAATCCCTAATCGAGCTCCACGTCACCCACCCCGTTTGGGGGGCGTGACAATATAACCTTATGGGGAATTAAAATGATCATTTTAAATTTAATGTTGAGATTTTTTTTATTTGAATTTAAAATTTGAAAATTGTATTTAATCACCATATGATTTTATGAGATAATAGGCTCTTTTTAGAGCTAAGAGACCATAAAAGGGCCTAATTTATGCATTTCAAATTTTTGGGTATTTAATATTTTAAATTTCTTTGAAATTTATCTTTTATCTCTTTCTTTTAATTTTTTTTTAAATTTTATCATCTCCAAATTAATTAATTCAATTGTATGATGTATATTTCCTTTTTTTTTTTTTTTTTTTTTTTTTTTTTTTTTTGCTGACAATTTGATTTTAAAAGAGATTTAGATTTCTCTCATCTGTTCTACACATTTTTTTAGCGTCGGGAATACATTTAGATGTGTATATATATTTACACGTGATATATATATATATATATATATATATATATAGCTTGCAATCGTCACAGCAAGTATATATATATATATATATATATATATATATATATGTATGTATATATTGGTGTTTTGTGAATATATTGAGAAAGAAGTGAAGCTGACGGCTCGCTTGCTTTTTCTCTTTTTTTAAATATCTTCATTGTTTGATCGCTTCTCGACGAATATCTTTACTGTTTGATTCTTTCTCGGCGAATATCTTTACTGTTTGATTGCTTTTCTACATGTATTGAATTATATATACATAATTTTTTATATGCCGATTTTTAAGATGTAATTCGTACGAATTTTTTTAATTTAAAGTGCACTTAAAAGATGTGTCTTAACAATCTCTAACTTTTTTTTTTTTTTTTTTGCAGATTGCTCTTCTTTCTCCCTCAACAACAATTAATTTTTCTTTGTTTACAAATAATTAAGGTGCAATTCCTCACTTTATCCTCATATGTACATGTGCAGCCGTCCTCTTTCTTTTACATTCTTGTTATATATATATATATATATATATATATATATATAACTCTTATCCCATTTGTTTGATTGTTTTCATAAGAATACTCCACAGCAATATATTTAATTGGGCAATTGTCTAAATTCTTCGTTTGCATTTACTTTTAACTTATATAGTTTTTTGTATAAAGAAAATCCAAGTCAAAGTAACAGACGCAAAGATTTTTTTTACTGTGAATTCACAATCGTAACAAATAATTTGAAAAACTTTTAGGGCGTGTTTGAAACTCGTTCTAAATTAATTTTATTTTTTGTATAAAAATAAAAATAAAAACGTTTTCAATCTTAGACAGAAATCATTTTTAAAAATGCGTTTGTTAGTTTTATCAAGAGATTATTTTCAATATAAAAGAATCATTAATGTCTCTCTCTCTATTTGTTCGAGAGAGGAGAAAACGAAAATAAAAAATGAAAAATGACTATAAGTCGTTTTTTTTTTTTTTTTTCTCTCATTTTACACTAAACTAAAAAATTGTTTTCATATTCGTTTTTTGTCTTTATTACGCCAAACGCCATTTTGAAAATATTTTCATTTTTTCTTTCTTAAAAAACGTGAAAAATAAAAACGGGATCAATTCCAAACACGGCTAATCTTTGATTTTTGAAATCACATTTAACTTATATAGATATCTAAAAAGAAATCCAAATCTTGGTGATAATCATAGGATTATGATAAGAATGAGAAACCATACACCATGAGTGTATTAAGAATTTATTAAGAGTCTTACAAATAAAAAATCTCACGCCATAAAGTGTACATAAAATTTATCTTCATAGAGAGAGTCAAGGAGTAAGTCACAATCCCATACTTTAAGTGTATATAGGATTTTATTTAAATGCACTGTATCTATTTAATAACATAGAAAACTAAAATTGTTAGTGCGGAAGAAGACAAAAATATCAAAACATGTATTTACCTTATTATTTCGAAATATCGCGCTGCACTTCTGAGGATGTATTTTTTTCCTCACGTCACTGTCACTTGCACACACACTTCTTGTTTTTCTCTCACTTTTCTTCCACACACCTGCACACACCATTTTTTTTTATGCACACTCTTTTACCTTGTTGCACACACCAACGCCAACGCCTATGTCTCCAGAAAAAGGTTTTCTTCTTTTTTTTTTTTCTCGCTTCTTTCTTTATATAAGAGAATTCCGTAATTTATATAAGAGAATTCCGTAACAGTTACTTTCCCTCTTTTGGCTATTACTCCACGTTCTGAAATGTGCGTATTTGATACACCCTTTTGCTATCACTCCAAGTTCTAAAACGTGTATATTTTAGGGAAATAGTAGAGAATAAGCCAAGATTAAAAGATTAGGAAAGTAAATAGGCCAAATTTTAGGTATAAAAATTAATAGACCATAATTTTAAAATTTCCAAATTTACCCTTTCTTTTTTTTTTCTTTTCTCTTTCTTTTGTTTTTCTTTTCTTTTTCTTTCGATTATATCGTTATCCTCTCTCTCTCCTTTTTTTTTCTTTTTTTTTTCTTTCGATTATATCGTTATCCTCTCTCTCTCTCTCTCTCTCTCTCTCTCTCTCTCTAGCTTCACGATTCACGAATCTCTTCACCGGCGACGATCCGGTTGTCGGTCGGTCGTATTTTTGCTTCTCCGGTCGTTTTTGAGGTGCTATTCCGGTTATTTTCTTCTCGTTATCTTCTCACAGCTCTCTCTCTCTCTCTCTCTCTCTAGCTTCACGAATCTCTTCACCGGCGACGATCCGGTTGTCGGCCGGTCGATCGTTTTCGCTTCTCCAAATCGTTTTTGAGGATCTATTCCGGTTATTTTTACCGAACATAAGGTTTGTCTCTCTAATCATTAATAGGATGTATTTTCGTTTTTATTTTTATTTTTTAATTATTTCGGTTTTGTTCTCTTTTTTTTTTTTTTTCGATTACTTTTGTGTTTTTTGCTTTTTTTCCGGTCGGTTTTTGAGCAGCTCCTCCGTTGATTTTACCGAACAACAGGTTTGGGCATTCTTTGTTTGTAGTTTTTATTTTTTTTTTTTTTTTTGTTGTAATTTCATTTTTTTTAGGATTGAATATAGTTCTTGTAATTTATTGATTTTTGTAGGCATGCAATCTGTTTCAGTCATTGTTGCTTATAGGGGAAAATGGAGTCTAGAAAACCAATATACAAATTTTGGTTTCCAATCGGTTTTATTCGGAGGATGCTTCTTTGAAGTTTTTACAGGAGTGTTTATGTGAGGATCTGCATCTTGAGTTGATTGGTTTTAATGTTGGTGTTCATTCTTTATTACTTTTTGTGGGAAGGAAGTTGAAGGACCCAATTGAAATAGTTTCGGAGTTAAAGAGGGATGATGATGTTAAGTTGTTTTAAACTTGGTTCGACACGATAAGGAAGCTCTTGGATACCCGTTGGTAATAGATTTTGTTAGTAGATCTATTAGTGCAAAGGGATCTACTTCTTCTTCATGTTGTTTTATGAGTTCAAGAGATGATGCGTCTTCTTCTAATGTTGATGGTTCCGTTTGTCAATTTGAAGATGATATTGATGTTGTGATGAATAATTTTTTGATTGACGATTTGGATATTTCCAAGTTGCCTATGTCTTTTGATGTGACTGTAGGCAATCAATTCATGAGCAAGTCAATTCTCAAGAAATTCATGCATGTAATTGCTATTAGGAGGCATTTTGAGTTTAAATCTGAAAGATCTAATAATTCATTTTATGTTTTGGTTTGTAAGAATAATAATTGTACTTGGAAGATGCGTGCTACTAGGGTTTCAAATGGTAATGTTTGGGTAGTGAGGAAGTATGTTAAGGAACATACTTGTTCACTTGATGTTGTTAGTGTTGAGCATTGTCAAGCAAATAGTCGTGTTATTTCGGAGTTTTTAAAAGGTGATTTTAGCATTGGGCTTGCGGATCGTTTGCGTCCCCAATGATTTGAGGTCTATAATGCATGGTAAGCATGGTGTTGAGATTAGTTACTACAAAGCACGAATGGCTCGCCCGACACGCGTTAGCATCAATGAGAGGAAGTGCGGTGGAGTCGTATGCTTCCATTCCTTTTCTCGTGCAATGTTTTGAAGGAAAAATCCAGGTCATTTTTTGTTTTTATGTGTTATGCTTATGCTTTTGTTTATCTTAACGTTTTGAAGGAGAAAAATCCAGGTTATGGTAACTTAACTTGATAGGTTATAGTCCATAACTTGTCATGTTATCGGATTAGTTGACAGTTTTTGCTAAATTTGTCCGGTTATGGAGCATAAGACGGGTTATGGAGCATAATCGACAGGTTATGATGCATAACTTGACAGGTTATGGATCATAACTTGACGGGTTATGATTCATAATTGATGATTTTTTGCATAACTTGTCCGGTTGTGCCGCAATAACTTAATTAATTAATTTTTTTTTAGATATTAGAATGTATAAATAGTTATTGTTTTTTGGTGCCGTTTATAAATAGTTATTTTTAATGTTTTTGTTTTCGTTTTTCTTTGTAGGATCTGTGACTTCTTATGAGCTTGACAATGATGATGGCGGTTCAAGTATTTTTTTTTGTGCTTGGCGGCTTTATTAATGGTTGGCGCCATTGTAAGCCCTTGATCTCGATTGATGGCACGTTTTTGAAGAATGAGTTTTACGGGACCTTGCTTCTCTCTGCTTTTAGATCTCGATAATCATATTTTTCCGCTTGGTTTTGCAATTGTTGATTCGGAGAATGATTCCTCTTGGGAATGGTTTTTTGAAAGGCTTAAGGAGGCTATCGGAACTCGCGAAGACCTTGTTATTGTTTCCGACCGAAAAGAGTAGTATCCCTAAAGCGATGAGAAGGTTTTTCGGATGCATCTCATGGATTTTGTATGCAGATTTACTTAGAAATTTGAATTCAAATTTTAAAGGTGTGCATGTGGATGCTATATTCTATCGTTGTGCCAAGGCATACCGTAAGGAAGACTTTGGTTACTTCATCGTCAATTGGAGGCGGTCGCACCAGCTATTCAAAACTATTTGCTGCAAGTAGGGGTTGAAAAGTGGGCACGTGCTCACTTTGAGAGGAAGAGATATGATGTCATGACGACTAATATCTCCGAGTCGTTGAATAACGTCTTAGTGAATGCTAGGGAGTATCCTATTGAAGCCTTAATTGAGCATTTTAGATCCCTCTTGCAAAGGTGGTTTTATGAACGTCGAAATAAAGGCGGATCGAGACTTTTACATACTTGACTAATCATGCAAATAAATGCCTTCCGTGATAGGGAAAAGATTGCACGCTGTTTATCCGTAAGTTGCTTTTGTCTCTGTTTTTTAGAAGTTATTCTTATTGTTTGATTTGATGATTCTTGTATTTTTGAATATTCTAGTTGTTTTCAAGGTGATTGCTTCTTTTTTGATTTTGTCTCTGTTTTTATTTCTTTTTTCTCATCTTTTCAGGTTCAACCCATGGATATAAATAAGTATTATGTTATTGATGGTTTTGTTGGTGAGGAGGTTGACTTGTTGGCAAGAACATGTAGCTGTCTTGTTTGGCAAGTTGACGAATTTCCATGTGCAGATGCCATTGCATCAATTTGGAAGAGAAATCTTGATCCAACACATTTAACTTCTTACTATTACACTAACAATGCATTCAAAGCAACATATGATGGTGTAGTCTATCCTATTGGTAATAGATCACAGTGCAAATTTCAGAGGGCATTGAGGAGGAGGTTGTTCTTCCTCCTGAGTTTAAACGTGGTGCTGGGAGGCCAAGGAAACAAAGGATTCTTTCTAGTGGAGAACGAGAGAAGCAATCTGTGAAGTGTAGCCGATGCAAGCAAGTTGGCCACAATAGGAGGACTTGTTCAAACCCCACATATGTTGACTAATCAAGATGTTCAAAGTTGATTCATTGTGATGTACTGTAGTTTATTTTGTTCAAAGATACATTTTTGTTTGGATTTATTCTAGCATTTTATTGAAGAATTCATGTGCAGATTTTTTGGATTTTTGTTATGGAAATGAAGTAGAACAATTTATGTTTTTAAATATTATTTTTGTTTTTGTTGGAATTGTATGTTTGGAACGAAAAAACTTTTAATTTACAGATTATGGTTTAACTTGACGTGTTTTTATCCATACTTGTTCTCATTATGGTCATGTTGTTATGGACCATAACCTTTGTGTTGTTATGGACCATAACTTGTCGAAAGTATGGGTTTTTGTGCATAAATTGCGTTTTGTTATGACCATAACTTGTCAAGTTATGGACCATAACTTGTCACGTTATGGAGCATAACTTGATTGAAATTATGGACCATAACTTGACAAAAAGTATGGTCCATAAATGGAGTCCTAGTCGGTTTTTGTGCATAAATTGCTTTGTTATGACCATAACTTGTCAAGTTATGGACCATAACTTGTCGGGTTATGGAGCATAACTTGACAGGTTATGGCGCATAACTTGACAAAAGTTATGGTCCATAAATGGAGTCCTAGTCATTTTTTTAGTGCATAAATTGTCTTTGTTATGACCATAACTTGTCAAGTTATGGACCATAACTTGTCGTTATGGAGCATAACTTGACAAAGTTATGGCACATAACTTGACAAAAAAGTTATGGTCCATAATTTACCGATTTTTTTATTATTTATTCGGTATGTATATAAACTTAAATGAAACCCTAGTCGGTTAAAATTCATAACCTGTGCTCTCTGTTTTTTCTCTCTAAGATAGTTTTCTCTCTTCTCGATTTCTCTTTCTTTCCACCGGCGTTCTCCGGCGATTTCTTTATCTTCTTTCCATTTTGTTTTCGGGCGATTTGTCTCTCTTGTCTCTCGCAACTCTCTTTTTCATCTCGACGGTGTGCATTTTTAATATGAGTGATTTTTTTTTTTTTTCGTTGCTTTAGATTTTTTTTTGTCGATCTTTTGCGATTTCCATGTATTATTGTTTAAGATATGGTGAAATCACGAAGCAAGAGGAAGAACAATGCTTCTGTCTCTAGTGTGAGTAAACGACCGAATGTGCGGGAGAAGAAAAGTATGGAAGAAGTTTCTCTTCCTTCTCCCACTCGTAACATTTTGGAGGTATTTTGATTTATTTTACTTACTGTAAAGAATAGTTTTATTTTTGTGTTTTGATTGTTGATTTTTAGTTTTATCCTCATATTGTTTTTATTTGGTTTTTTTTTTTTTTCATTTTTACTGATTTGGAATTATCGCATTAATCCTGTTAAGAGATTTCGTGGTCGTTTAATGTATCTTCTTCCTTTTCTTTATAGAGGAATTAAACAAAGTTTTCTGAATCTCGGAAGGAATTGTTCAAGAAAACAATTTTTGGTCCGTTTCTTGATTTGGTTAAGTACAGTAACCAGTGTCAGTTGATACATGAGTTACTGTTTCATATGGTTCATAATCCAAATCAAAATGAGTTATGGTTCAAATTTGGTGATTCGTTTAGTAAGTTTTCTATTGAGGAGTTTGCAGTAATTAGTGGTTTAAAGTGCACAAGAGATGTAAACTTCTCAAATTATGTGGATACTTCTGATTTTTCAAGACGTAGCAAATATTTCCAGGATCATTGCACAGGGGCTCGTAAAGAGGGGTATAAAAAAGTTTTTGAGTCTCAGATATTTTGATAGTGATGAGGAAGTCGTAAAAATGGGGTTGTTATATTTTGTGTCGTTATTCCTTTTAGCTAAGCCCAAGGACATGGGGGTTAGTGATGATTTAGTTAGAATTGTTGATAGCCCTCGGTTTAATGATTTTCCTGGGGTAAATTGTCTTTTAATTTACTTTTTGCAAGCTTGAAATCTGGTATTGACACTTTATACAAGCATGATGACAAGGTTCTTGTTCGAAATGATAAGAGACGCCGTAGATGGTTATAAGATCTACGGCTTGGCCTTTGCTTTTCAAGTTTGGGCTTATGAATGTCTACCACACATTGGTGGTATTTGTGCAATGAAAAATTTATTGATGAGCCTGTTCCTCGAATTTTCAAATGGTCAACGGACGAAAATTATTCGAAGAAGCCGTTTGATGTGTTGAAGAGCAAAGATGGCCAGGTTAGACATTTGTCTTACATATTTTTTTTTATAGTAAATTTTCATGTTTTGTTGTTTTTATTAATATATTTTTGCTTAGTTTCTGTTTTAATGTTTTGATCTTTTATTTTCAGTTCTCTTGTTTTTCAATTGAACCATTTGAATGGGAGCGTTGCTGTAAATATTTAGATGGTTTTTTTTTTTTTTCGTGAAGGATTTTCCTTCTTCTAGTGATTGTAAGTTGGGGAGGATGACGAAGATTTTGAAACTGTCCCTCCTCCATTTGACCCTCCCAAAAATCAGGTTTTGTTTTGTTTAATTTTGTTCATTGCAAGGTTGCTAGTAGCATTTTTATTGGTAAATCTTACACCATTGGAATCTTAGGGCTTTCATCATTAGAATCTTTTATAACTTGATAATTTATGGACTATAACTTTGATTTATCTTTGCATAACCTGCCAGGTTATGGTTCATTAATTGTTAGGTTATGGTCGATAAGTTGTTAGGTTATGCTCTGAATTGACAAGTTTTTCACATAACTTGATTGCTTATGTTCCATAGTTTGATACGTTGTGTTTTTCATTTTGATTTGACTTTTTTTTTTTCTTATATTTTGCAATTTTTTAGGGTGTTTGTTGATAATTCTGAAATTGTGGCACGCCTTGCTTCCTTGGAGGCAAAACCGATAGTTTGGTTGTTGAAGTTTCTTCCCTTCAGAAAGATTTCAATGAAGAAATTTCTTCCCTTCGAAGAGATTTGAATGAACAAATTTCTATTGTTGTTCAATCAATGACAATGCTTGATAAAAAGTTTAACAGTGTGTTTTCCTCTAAGAAGAACACGCAAAGGAATGAAGAACAAGCATTTGAAGAAACAAAGGAAGAAGAAGGAACTGAAGAAATAAATGAAGAAAGAATTGAAGAAAGAATTGAAGAAATAAGGGAAGAAGCAATTGAAGAAACACTTGGAGAGAGAGAGGATGATAAAGTGGGTGTTTCTTCTAACAAAATTGAAGAAACAATTGCTTCAGTGTTGAGGGATCTTGGCCATGATGCTGATAAGGAAGGCGATAAAACGTCTGAACAAAGGATTGTTCCGTTTAATGAGGCAGCTTCACAGCACCCTATTAAGTGTGTAGATGGAAAATCAAGATTTTTTTGTGCATTATCTGAAATTGTTGATAGTGTTCCATCACAGGAGGACAAGGTAAGGTTCCAATCATGGTATAATATTGATATCATTCATAAAAAAGGGTGGGGACCGGCCAAAGATGCACATTTCATAAAGCCTGCTTTTGATTTTAAAGTTGAGATTGTTGATTCCAAAAATTGGTTTCAAACATTATGGACCCCAGGGGTTTTGGCTAAGTGACTTCGTTCTTCGCCATCTTTTTTTTTTTTTTAAATTTTATGCAAGGTTTTTTTTTTTTTTTTTTGGATGAAATCGATAATTATTTTTGTTTTTGTTTTTGATAGCATGTTGATGTAGTCACATATTACTTATGAAAAGATGGCGTGCTACACAAACAGACCTTACATTAAGTGCTTGGTTTTGGATTCACATTTTTTCACGAGAATTTATTGCTTATGGTGCTCTGGAAAAAAAAAAAAATTGTGATTGGTCTACGTTTGATTTCTCTTCACATTCTCGCTCTTCAAGATTATGTGTTGGGAGATTACTTATTTTGTAGCTTGCCTTTTTTTTTTGAAGTGGACATTCTTCTTGTACCTATTTTTATCCCGCGTAGGGGAGCATTGGGTGTTGGGTTATGTAGAGCTTAAAGATCATTGTATTAGGATATATGATTCCCTTTCTTCAAAGAGGGTAGAGAAGCGTGTTCTTGAGTGTGTGCAATCTTTGGCGATCATTCTACCCCACTTGCTTGAATCTGTTTGTTACTTTGATTCTCATACACATGAGTATTTCACAAGTCAATTTGATCGTCTTGAGCCTTTTGAGATCATAATGGACGATTGTCCAAGACAAGAAAAACAGGTTAGTTTTTTTTTCTCTCTTTAATTGTTTTTTTTTTTTTTTCCCTTTATTTGATTTATTTTTGCATTTTATATTTTTGTTGTTTCTAATTCTTTGATTTTTGGTTGTTGTTTTTTGTAGTGGTGATTGTGGAATATTTATGCTTAAGATGGCTGATTTTGATGGAAGCCGGACTGATGATTGTTTGAGAAAGCGCTGGGTGGAAACATTTTTCCGCAAAGAAGATAGCAATTGAGTTGTTCAATCATGCCTTGCGGAAGGTGAATTGGGGTATGAGAGTGACGATAACAGGGGTGAAGATGCCCCAAAAATGCATTTTATGACGCCAATGAGATGCCATTGAGTGTGACTTGGATGATTATATGGATTAACTTTGTTGGTTTTAGATTGTATATTTCTAGTTTTGGTACCACATTATATTGTTTTTTGGTTTTAATTTTTGTAAGTAAACAAGTTTCAAGTTATTTTCCATATTTTTACATGTACTACTCGTCCATAATTCATGGTTTTTGTCTATAACTCATAGTTTTTTCGTGCATAACTAGACAAGTTATGATCCATAACCTGTCGATTATGCAACATAACCCTCGCCCGCTTATGCAACATAACATGTCGATTATGCAACATAACATGTCGATTATGTCAAGTTATGATCCATAATCTGTCAAGTTATCTTTGCATAACCTGTCCGATTATGGTACATAGTTGGCATGTTTTTACATAACTTGTCGATTATGCAACATAACTTTGTCGATTATGCAACATAACCTTGTCCATTTATGATAATAACCTGTCAAGTTATCTTTGTTATGCGGCATAACTTGTCCGAATTTTGCGATTTTGTTCATAACTTTGTCATATTACGCTCCATAACCCGTCAAGTTATGGTTCACATTTGACATGTTTTTACATAACCTGCCCGCCCATGCGGCATAACTTGTGCGATTATGCGGCATAACTTGTGCGATTATGCATCATAACTTGGTGTTATCTTGCATAACGTGATTGTCGATTATGCAACATAACACCGTCGATTATGCAACATAACCCGCCCCGATTATGCAACATAACCGTCCATTTATGATAATAACTTTGTCAAGTTATCTTTGTTATAAAGGCATAACTTGTCCAGATTTTTGCGATTTTGTTCATAACTTTTGTCATGTTACGCTCCATAACCCGTCAAGTTATGGTTCACATTTGACATGTTTTTACATAACCTCGCCGATTATGCAGCATAACTTGTGCAGTTATGCATCATAACCTGTCCTGTTATGCTGCATAACGTGTCCAGTTATGGTAATAACCTGTCAAGTTATGCTGTTATGGAGCATAACTTGTCCAGTTATGCAGCATAACTTGACAGTTATTACCATACAGTTACTACCATATAGTGTCCAGCATAACATAACAATAGCATGAATTTGATAAATCCTGAGTTTACATTCTTTTCTTCATTCAAGTGTCAAATCTCAAACATAAGCTAAAAGTATTGTCAATGGATATTAACATTCAAAAAGATTGTAAGTAGTGTAAATCTCAAGTCATCTTTTAAAATATAAGACTAGTTTTTAGAAACAATAGTCATATCATCCAAAAGGTTGTATTCTAATATCTTCTCGATTTTGACGAGTCCGGGTCGTTAGGACTTTCGGTGAAGAGGATGAAAGAAGGAATGCCAAGCTCTTCCATTTTTTCCCTCTGTTCCTCTGCACTTTTTCTTTTGTATTTCTTCGTTGATTTTTCTTCTTCATCATTGTCTATTTCTTCATAATCTTCCTCCTACAATAATAAGTTTTTTGATTAGTTGTAAGAAACTCTTTTTTTTTTTTCTCAACTAGTATTGATGTGGGTTTGTTTTTTTTTTTTTTCCTTTTTCCAAGTAGTATTAAGAACGTTTTATACCTTTTTGATTCCTTGAGCAAAGACTTTTTCTCATTGCTATTATCTTTTCAAATTTCTTCAAATGTTCTCATCCATTGTTTGTTGACCGATATCAAATGAGTCTGTGAGTGGAGTATAACCGAATTCTTCCTCACGTTCTCGTAGCCTATGAGATACTTCTTTTTCTCTGTCCTCCTGTTCATGGAGGTGCAAATTACAATATCTTGAAGGAAACATTGCAAAAACAAATTCAACATCAATTTGTGTTGTTTTCATTACCTCAGAAACTGGATTGTTTTGTATCTCTTTGAGAAACAGAAGCACATTTTGTTGAATGGTTCTCATAATGTCCATAGAATTGACAACCATTGTCTTTATATCTTTTAGATCCTGTTTCATGGCTACCTGGTTGGCTTCCAAATCTTTTATTTTGTTAAACAGATTACTTAGATGAATTTCCATCTTGTCCAGCTTTGTTGATGCTGCTGGTGGCATTTCTCTTTCAACTTCATCATTATTTATTTCTCTCAAAATGACCACCATAACTTGACAGTGAAACAAAAAATAATTTTCTCGAGCTTGCTCATTCAAGTGTGAACCTAAAATAAACCCTAAAACATAACCTTGAATTAGTGGTTTTCCGATTAGTGATGAACGGATTTACCTTTTGTTCTTTTGCTATTTTGCGTTGTTTGTAGTCCGTCTTGATTTATCGTCCTAACGACACCGTGAGGTTTTTCCGAGAGGCCAGGCCGGAAGAGAGAGGAACGGCGGGGCGAAATCTGAGATTGGTGGAGGGATGAGAGAGAGAGATGCAGAGGAAGAGAGACAGATCGTGTTTTAGCGGGGGAAGAGAGATCGTGGGAGCGTGGGAGAGGAGGGAAGAAACAATTCGCGGGAGAGCGTCGGAGGAAGAGAGTGATCGTGGGAGAGAGGAAGAGGGAAGAAACAGTTCACGGGAGAGGACCGGAGATTGGAGGTCAATGAGAGAGAGAGAGCGAGAGCGGAGGTCGGTGAGAAAGAGAGAAGAAACAATTCACCGGAGAGCGTCAGAGGGAAGAGAGAGTGATCGTGGGAGAGAGGAGGAGGGAAGAACAGTTCGCCGGAGAGGACCGGAGATTGGAGGTCAGTGAGAGAGAGAGAGCGAGAGCGGAGGTCGGTGAGAGAGAGAGGAGAGAGAGAGGTGTTTTTTAGGGTTTGTTTGATTGAAAATCTGAAGATAGGCTGAATATATTATTTTTAGGGTTTTTTTTATTGAAAATGGTATTTTTGAGATTTTATGTATAAATAAATCCGAATATATGTTTTTTGGCCTATTTATTAACTTTTGAAAACTTATGGCTTATTAATTTTAATTGATGTCAAATTTTGGCCTATTTTCCTCTTTCTCCCTTTTGTTTTTTGCATTTAGGCCAGTATAAAATTTTATTTTCTCCTCTCTTTTTTTAAGGCCCATTTATGATTTATTATCCAATATATATTTTTTAACCCCAACAGTTACTAATCTAATTTTTTTTTTTTTCAGTCCAATCAAATCTGCCGGATTGAATTGAATTATACTGATTAGAAAATTGGTGGATTCACGGTTCACCCCTAACTGAAAGGGAAAAGCTCTAATCTTAAGAATATGTGTTGATAATGATAATATTCTATAAATTAATACTAATAGAGCAAAAAACTCAACAATGTGTTTTGTAGGGTAGAAAAGAGAGAAGAAAGAAAATAGAGGAAGGATTTTGGAGAGAAAAATGAGATTTTAGGTTGTTTGGTAGAGAGAAAATAAGGAAGAAAGGAAAATGACCTCCTAATTTTAGGAAGAAAAAAGGAGAGAAAAAAGTTTGGCAAATAAATGAAGTGTAAAATAATAATTTTAATCTTCATTATTCATCATATTTTTGTTTGTATTGATGTATTATTGTAAAATGCCTTAGATTTGACATTTTCCTTTCACTTTTCTTTCCATTCTACCAAACAACATGAGAGAAAATCTTAATTCTACCATTTTATTTCCTTCACCTAGGTATTTTACTTCTCATTCCTTTATATTTTTTTCCATCATACCAAACATAGCATTAGTGTTATATTTTTGTAGGGTGCGTCTATTAACACTTCAAATTCTACCTTTCACACACTTCTTTTTAATAAAATTTTTTATTATTAAATTACCCATTAACAAAATTACTTTTAAGGACAACTGTGTTTTAAATAAACACTTATCACACACCTCATCTTGGAAAAGAAAAACAATTATTGTCTTCTTAAAATGATTGTGCCCTATTTTCTCTAGAAATTTTCTTCTTTCTTCTTGATATGCATTGCAAACTGCTGTTGTTTTTCCTTTCCTCTTAGCTCTTCCATATCTCTTATCTACCAAACTCCTGAAATCAAAACGATTGTCTGATTTTGAATAAGTTTTTCTCGTTGCCAGTTTTAAATATTAAATTTCTTATGTTGATTTGAGTTTGTTCCCCTACTGTGTACTATTTCAGGAAAATTGTTGCAAGAATAATTAATGTAAAGGGGGAAGAAAAATAGTAATGCGATTTATGTATACCTGGTCCCTTTTATTCATGAAAGACTTTTAATGGAAAATATCAACTTTAATCAATCTCACTTTTGCTCCACAATATAACTGCGTCACTTGAACTTAGTCAGGGGGGGTGGGGGGAAGAATAAAAGTGGAGATAACCAACAAACCCAAGACAATGCTTTTGTGTTCCTTTCATTTCCTTCTATTTATTTTCATGAATTTGCTAAAGAATATAATTACTGGTTTTGCCGTTGTGGGGAGAATCAATATGAGTGAAAGGAGAAGGAAAAAAAAGCATAATGTAAACGAAGATGAAGTGTTTATAAAAGGAAAAACAATATAATTTAGTTATAGAGATTTTTCCCAAAATTTAAGAGGGCGTAACGATTAAAATGAAGGGTGATTTAAGAATGTGTGTGAAAAGTATAATATGAGATAATTTAGTTATAGGGAATTTTTTAAAATTTAAGAGGTGTGTAACAAGTAGAATAGAGATAGTTTCAACATGTGTATGTGAAAAGTAAAACATGGGGTGTCGATAAACGTACTTGTTTTGTCCCCGAATCTTATAAGATGATAATTCATAGTTAACAACAACAACAACAACAACAACAACAACAACAACAACAACAACAACAACAATAATAAGATATAATACCTGAAACACCCTTACGTTTTGTTCAAATACCACTTTCATCCCTCTTATTATCAAAATGCCAAAATACTCCTGAAGTAATTAAAATTTTCAAAATGCCGTGATTACCTTTCCCAAACTATATTAAATTTTATTTTAGATATTATTAAACTAAAAATTCAATAAGAAATTTTTAAAAATGCTCAAATAAATATTCAAATTAAAGAAATACTTTAATTATTTTGAGAGTTTTTCATTTTTTAAGATTTATTTTATTTAGAATTTTTGTTTAATAAAGTTTTAAATAGTATTTAATAAAGATTATTAAGGGTAATCATGGTAGTTTTAAAAATTTTATTACTTCGGGGTAGTGTTGAAAATTTGGGCCTGGCTAGTCCGTTATTGTGGGTCCGGGGCCTGGCCCGGCCCGGCCCGAATCCCTGTACAAGCTTGAGCCTGGCCCGGCCCTAGCATAGGGCTGGGCTGGGCGGTAATTCCAGGCCTGTAGGTGGCCCGAGCCTGGCCCGGAGCTCCCGAATAGCCCGAAATGGCCCGGCCTGAATGGCTCGGACTGGGCCGGGCCCGAATGCTTAAGGAGCAGTAGACCGTTGGTCTGCTGCTAGCCTGCAGCCACACTGTTGGGTTGGCTGCAGCCTGCAGCCCAAAGGCCAAGCCTAATTTTTTTTTTCTTGGTTGTTTACTTGTTTTTGGCCCAACGGTAATATTATCGTTGGGCTGACTCACTGCCACGGCAGTGAGTCTGAAGCAGAGGGCTGCAGCTCTCTGCTATTTTCCTCCCCCCTAAATCCCTAAATTTTATCTATAAATACTCCCTCCATTAACCCATTTTTTTCACACAACACAACTTTCACTCTCTCTATTCTCTTCTTATTCTCTAATTTTTTCTCAACTCTCAATTCTCACTCACATTAATTCTCTCAATTTTGTTATTTCATTTTTGTCCCAAAAAAAAGTTGGTGATTCTCTAATCTCTACTCTAGTCTCTACTTCAATTTTCAAGTCACAATTCCATTATCCATATCAAGTAATCAACGTATTGATAAATTTTAGAATTATAAATGTTTTAATTTTTTTATATCTAATTTATTGTGAATATTTAATTTTTAGTGTTAGCATGTATTAATATGTTTATTGTTGTTATTATTATTGTAGGAAATAGAAAATGGAACCAAATATGTATAGGTATGGTCTTGATGGTGTTGACTACTATGGAATGGATGATCAAGACATTGAAGAAGCAACAATTCAACGAATGGAGGCGGGTGACCTAGTAGGTGACATGCCATAAAATATCAATATTCAACCGAATCAACCCTCAGAAATGCCGATGGGCTCAAGTGGTTCAACAACATCAACGACAACAAAACATGCGAGACAACTTGTAGAATGTTGGAAATACTTCACTACACAAGAGAAAATTGACGCTGGAGGTAAGAAAATAAAATTAGCTACATGTATATATTGTAAAAAAGTTTTGACCGCAAATTCTACAAGTGGAACTCGACACTTGAGAGATCACGGAGTTAAATGCACTAGACTTCATCAAGTAGGGACAGAACCTACACAAACTCAACTTCAATTAAACCCGGATGGTTCAGTAAGTACCTGGTTCTATAATCCTCAAGTTGCTGATTCTCAGATGCTAGGTTGGTAATCTCGTTTGACGACTCATCGATGAGCTGCTACACTGGTTGTTAGGGCAGTGCCACGACCCGCGAGCTATCATCAGCTCACGGCTCATTTCAGCTACTAATTTCGTGATTAAATCTCATTTTTCAAGATGTATATCAACACATGTATGGTGAGAAATGAATTTGGGCTCAACAATAATTATGAATATTGAATAAGGAAGAGATAAGGTGATAATTATGACTACAACAGAGAGAATAATGTTTTCACACCTCTTCATTTTGGTCTTTTAAGCCAAGGCTCCTAATGATATAATCAAAAAACAAAATTGGAGTCACTGGGTTCATCTTCTTACTCGTTTACTCAGTCTTTGAGACTGAAGAAATGTACAGGAATAATTGCTCTTGTACTTATGGGGCCCAAACAGCAAATGTATTGCACCACCAATTGCCGAAAGAATTATAAATGGAGGTAAAAAAGTTACAATTCACTGGAAAACTACTTCAAATAAAATGAGTTTCTGATGATTAATCGTGTTTATTTATAGATACACTACTACAAAAGAGTAGATAGAGGACTGTTTTATTAAGCTATAGAGGATGGTTTGTGAACCATTCTCTATGCGCCAGTCGTCTATTCCACAGGCCTGTAGAAGAGGTTCATAACCTCTATAACATAATAATAGAGGACGGTTCTACTTGAAACCATCCTTTATTTATCTGTTTTTCTGGCCACCTCAAGAAAAGAGCAATTTAGTGACAAAAAGACCGAACATCGTCGCTAAAAAACTTTTAGCGACAACTTTGTCGTTGCTAAAAGTTTTTTGTCTTAATAAATAGTGATGACAATGTCATCGTTATATATTTTTTTTTTTTTTGGCAGCTTACTTATTAATTTAACCAGAAATTAGTTTTTTTTTTTTTTTTTTAAATTCTCTAAAATTAAAATAGAAAATATGAAATGAAATGTAATAATTAAATAGTTTATTGAAATTTAATTAGATCATAAAGACGACAAATAATTAAAAAGTGGATAATAATAATACTAATAATAACATTCAGATAACAGAACAAAAAGATAAAACATACATATCCAAATGTTAAACAATAAATAGAAATAGTACAAGTATGACAAGATAATGTAATAAGAACCTAATCCCTTGCGTTAACATTTTCTCCATTTTCTTCATCTTCATCATGTTCTTCGTCGGTCTTAGGAAGCACAATTCCTGGCGGGGTGGGATGACAGTGTGTTAGACTCTAGGTCCTAGCTCCATCATCTCCTTAACTAACTCCATATGACTCTCATATAAACTCGAAAGCCACTGTTGCATATCTAGAGCTAAACCTATGATACACATCCCGGACTATGATCCGGAGGAGGAAGAAGCAGAAGATGAACGTCGTTGTATCATTTTAGGTCTCACTCTCGGGCGGTGACCCCCTATGGTTCCCAAGAACATTCTCAAGAATGGCAATGTCATCGACGTTACCAATAAAGAGCTTGACCCAGACTCCAATACCTGTGCCTGCCTCTCATCTACCATCTTGCTTTATAATTAGTAATTAATAAATATTAATTGACAATAGAATTTGTTATTGAATAAGAACATTTTGAAATACTTTTTATAAATATATACTCACATATGCAGCCTCAGCAGCATCATTGGCCCAAGTCTTATCCTGACAAAAATGTAGATCACGCCAATTGTCAATCAATGACTACGATTGTCGCGTCTCAGGGCTCATATGTATCATTGAATTGGACCAATTGGTGCATGAGTTGAATTACTAAATGGTTAAAAGAAATATGTTTCATAATGAAAATTGTTGACGGTGTTTTTCCGACAACTCGTTATAATCTCTCTTAATCACTCGTGATTATGCTAAACACGGGATAATGAAATGAACCAAAAGATAATACAGAAGAAACAACGATTTTATAGTGGTTCGGCAATAATATTGTGCCTAATCCACTTGTGCATGGACTATATTCGTTGAGATGAATACAAATGTTGCCTTTTTCATACAAAAAATCTCTAACCCCTTTTTGGGTTTTTGTTTGCTCTATTTATAGGCCTTCTCACGTACTCACACATTCCCGGTTCCCAAGACGGAAGCCATCTTCTGTCCTCGAACCGCGGGAGGGTAGGTGAGTTCTCATGATGAAAATTCTAGGGATCGGGGACCTGATCCTCATGCAAATCGATTTCCACATCCCGACTCTTGAAATCATATTTTCAATACTTCCCTCCTCGAGTTGACATGACCGCCTTTTTTCAAAATCCAGGTCTTGACCAATCACCCCTCAGGCATTTCTTTTTAAACATGTTTTGCCTCGGTCGGCTCCTCAAGTGGTCAATAGAGCTCAAGGCCCGATTCGACATCGACTACAAACCCGGACCCGGGCGATCAAGGGTCAAGCCTTGGCCGATTTTGTGGAATGTCTTCACGGGCTTACCAAAAGCCCGGTCGAGGAAGATTCCGGCCCCCACGGTTAAGCTCTCTCGTCGATGGTAGTTCAAACGATAATGGCGTTTGGCGCATTTCTGGTGTTACATTTTAATTCCAAGGACACAAAGTCACCTCGGCCATCGGTTTGAATTCCCCACATCCAACAACGGCGGTCGTCGAGGCCTAGCTCTGAATAGTCCTCCGATTAGGAAGCATCCAAGCCGAGAACCTTGACATCTTATCTGACTCCCAACTCATTGTGAATCAATTAAAGGCCAGTACCAGACTGTGGATGAAAAGATGGCATCCATTTCAACAAAGTTAAGGAAGCTCTAAAAAATTCACTACTTTTGATATACATCAGGTGCCCAGAGCAGAAAAATAGAAACTCCGTGCGCTTCACCAGGTTAGCGACGCCGTTGGATGCTTTCCTTTGCACCGGTGCCACCGAGGTGCCGAAAGTCCCGTTTTTTTTTTTTTTTTGTTGAAGTCGCACCAGTGGAACTCCAACCTGGCTGGATGGATCCGATCATCAAGTACCTGCTTGACGGTGAGCTCCCTGATGACAGGCAGCAGGCCAAAAAGATGAAGTACCAGGCGACAAGATATACGATGCACGACAACCTCCTCTACCGACGGGGGTTCCCGACGCCGTTACTCAGGTGCCTCCGCACAGAGGAGGCGAAGAGGGTCCTATCAGAGGTACATGACGGGGTCTGCGGGAACCACGCGGGAGGACAGTCCTTAGCCCACAAAATATTGCAGCAAGGATACTACTGGCCCAGCCTCAGAAAACACGCAGCGGAATACGCAAAGAAATGTGAAAGCTGCCAGAGGTATGCCCCCACCCCTCGACTACACTCAGAGGACCTTACGTCCATACTTTATCCCCCGGCCGTTCGCTAAACATGGGGAATTCTATTGGCTTACATTCTACCCCACAAGACCCCATTTTGTACAAATTCGCAATCGTCGCAGTCGACTACTTTACGAAGTGGGTCGAGCCTGAGCCACTAACGGCCATTTCGGAGGCGAAATGCACAAGCTTCATATGGAACAACATCGTACCCGCACTCTCTCGTGTCCGACAACGGGAAGCAGTTCAACAACGACAACACCAATCAGTTTTGTGAGCTTCTCGGGATCCATAAGAATTTCTCCTCGGTCGTCTACCCCCAGTCTAACGGACAGGTCGAGGCTGTAAATAAAATTAATAAGGTCACCCTTAAAAGGCGCCTCGACGCTTACAAAGGAAAATGGGCCGATGAGTTGCCGAAGGTGCTATGGGCTTACCGGACAACTAGCAGGTCCACTACGGGGAAACCCCATTTTCAATGGCCTACGGGTTCGAAGCAGTCCTGCCGGTCGAGGTGTCTATTCCGACGGACCGGGTAACCCGGTACGAGGAGGACAGGAACGCCGAGCTGATGAACTTGGAGCTCGACCTCTTGGAAGAGTGGCGTACAGATGCACAACTAAGGCTCGCTGCATACCAAGCAAGGACCGCCAGGTACTACAACAAGCGGGTCAGGCCGAAGCGCTTCGGAGTCGGAGATCTGGTTTTGCGTGTCGTAACCCCTAACACAAAACCTAAGAACTCCGGGGCCCTGGGCCCTACTTGGGAAGGGCCCTACAGAATAATGGAAGTCGTGGCAAACGGGTCATACCGGCTGGCAGAGCTCGACGGCCGAAGCATCAAGCACACTTGGAACGCAGACCAGTTGAAGGTCTACTACCAATAACTACGACAAGCGTTGGGTCAGTGAACCAAAGTCCTCTACTTGTATTCGCTCATTTTCTCATTTTGGCAGGATAAAATGCCAGGCTTGTAACCGATTCATGAATAAATAAAGGATAGTATTTCGACTGGTTCTTTCTACTTTATAAACAATCTTTTGTTGTCGATACGTCGACCAAAATTTGTCGATACGTCGACCATAAAATGACAGTGTTGACGCTCTATAAACGGACAGCCGCGGGTCCTACTACCTACTACGATGCGCCAGTGTCGACTTCAAGAACTCCACCCTGGCGAGGGGGTGTTAAGGCAGTCGAGCCGACACTTGGGAAAACTATGACGCACAATAATCAAGAAGGTAGTCGAGCCTACACTTAGTGAGTTTTCAAAAAATTTCCGAAGCAAATTTCCACACAACACAATATAAGGAATAATGCAGGTGCATAATAAGGAAAAATAAATAAGGTCTCGACCTTATGGCCGTTACAAAGCACTGAATAAAATATTGTCTGGGCCTCACGACCCTACTCAAAAACAAATAAAAACAGAAATACAAAATCGCCGTCACTCGGCGCCTCCATCCCCGCCCCCGGTGCCTTCCTCCGGTGCCACCTCGGCGTCGACCGCTCCCTGCTCGGCGTCCTCCTGCGGTTGGCCCTCGTCGCCGGCCACACAGTAAGCTCGACCGCGGCCCTTAATTCATGTGGATTCGTCGAGAAAATAGGCCGGCGTCCGGACCATTTCTCCGGAAGCAGTCGAGATCTGCTCACCGGCGGATTTCATAAAGGGACAGTGGAGCTCCTCAAACTCAGTTGAGTCTTGGTTGGCGTCGAGCCTATTCTTCACCAACTCCTCGAACGCCCTCCCACGATTTGAATTGCTCCACGCGCCCTCGACGATCCGGCTTGGTCGCGACGCCTTGAAGAGCTCCGGTAGGGAAATTTTGTGATAAATCCAGAGACTTCACAAAGTCCTTGATCGAACTTGCTTCGCGAGGCCAAATCACATTTCTCTTTTTTTTGTTTTGTAACTTGGCAGACGTTGAGGTGGACATCTTTTTATTTCATCTATCTATATACTTTTTTTTTTTTGATAAAGATAATAGATTTTATTCATATTGAGAATTGTTGTCCGAGAAAATTCAGAATTTTTTCTCGACCCAATCTTTCCTCCTTGGAGAGATTTGTCTCGGAGGGACCCCTTGGGGTCCTGCCTTTACATCCTTCCTAAGAATTTTTGCTAAGTGTTTGCTTCCTCCTCCAGGATCGATGTAGTTCGGAGGGCCAGCTCAAGAGCCTGCCTTAGAAAATTGCTTAGGAATTTTAAGTTTGTGTTAAGCCTTCCCTCCTTGGAGGATTTGAGTCGAGAGCACAACCCTTTATATCCGAGAGATCTGGCGATTAGAAAATACCTTAACATTTTTCGAGGATATTTTCCTCCTATTTCAGGAGTCCTCATTGAATTTACCTCTAGATGGCCTGGATCGGCATTTTTTGCGATCCAAACCCTCTCGAGTCCCCCATGTCTCGGCTTTGATATAAACCAGTAACTGGTTTTTACAGCAAAACATCCTTATTACCAGGTGGAATTCCATTCTTTCCGTAAACATATTCACCCTTTATTTAATTCAGGAATGAGAAACATACAATTGGGACGCGTAAAATTACATACACTATTGGGTAGCACCTCTTTGTCGCGCATTCCATGGGTGTTGACGTCGTACTTCCCGGTATTGTGGTCGACCTCACGGTGGCAATCAACATCGGGGAGTGAATCTTGATAACCAACCATATAAGCACTACTAATTGGCATGGGAAGCTATAGTCTAATCGCATTATTCCCAATGTTAGACTATTGTCTCATTGCTAGTTTACGACATCCTAGTGAGACAGGGACATTTTTTTTTTTCAGGTTTCAAACCGGGTTCTTAACATGTTATGGAATTACACTAATAAGATAACTTCTATTACTTTAAGTGAGGAGGCTCCATACCCTACTAGGGTTTCGAAAACTTGTCTTAACTTATTACCGCCCGGTTCTTTACTAAGACAACCGATGCCCGACGCTCGTCTTCGGGCAAGGCTCGAATCTGCTCGACGCGGGCTAAAGAGGCGGAGTTGAGGCGCGGTCGAGGGACTGATTTACCTGCAAAAGAAAAGCAACATGTCAGGAAGCTCGACGAGAAGGTTAGGCCCCATCGCGATGAGAATTATGTGACGAAGAACCCACAGTATTTGCTGAAGACTGATTGAGTCCCCAGAGGATACTCGCCATCGAGCGGGTGGGAATTGAAGTCGCCCCCTAGAAAGAAGAATTGGGGTTTCCACCAAACGCCGTGGTCTTCCCGACCACCGTGGAGGAACTAGAGGTTTGACTTTTTGGAGGCCAAGTAGAAGAATCCCTCCGGTCGGGAGAGGCCTTCAACGAATAGCTAGGAACTCGTCGAAGTTAGGTCGACCCCTCTTAAACTTCCTCCACAAAATAATCATCGAAGTTTATTGTCACCCAACAGCAAGGTGATAGTTGAGCTATTTAAATTCCGTGGACTACGCAGAGGCCCTTCATGAAGGGATGGAATGGAATGGTTTCCCAAAGGTAAGAGCCCGGTGTAAACAGGATGTGGCCGGGCTTTATGAGCATTTAAAATAAAGGGGTCACGGACGATCATGTACCAGTGCAGGGGTCGATCCCGGCGCTTTTGAAAGCCTTCAACTCAGCTCGGGGCTTTAGCTTGATGGTTGACATCCGTGGCTATAGTCCCGAAAGGCCGCTGGTGACGCGACCCCACATTCCAGATCCTCCGATGGGCCGGCTTGCTGTCTATCTCGCCCCTCGAGGAGGATCACCGTCTGACCTAAAGCCCGAGGTAGAATCCGTTTGAACTCCTCGACTTCCCAGGGAGAGAGTCCCACTTCCCGAGGGTGAGCTCGGCGTCGCCATCTTGGCCGGGTCATCCCTCACCCGAGACGTGGAGACCTCTCGACCCCTAGCTGGTTTTGAAGACATTTTTTCTGGAAACAAACGAAGGGAAAGGTTAGTTTCTAATGGTCGAGAGGTCCAGGTGCCACGCACAGAGGCACGGGAATATGTCCCAGGGCTGGAACGTAGGAAACCAAGCCCAGTACAGGGTCAAGATGGCAAATATCCAGTCGGTGGCCCGTGGCGGCCTCAGCCAAAGGTACACCGCCGGCCGCGGCGGACGAGGGCGTTTCTTCCCTCCCTCATTTTCTTTTTTCCGCACGCAACTACACCAGAACAATGGCAAACAGAAGAGAGGATGGGAACTCACCGGTCACCGGAAGACGGAAGACTGGAAATGGAAGGAGAAGTGAGCACGCGGAAGCAAGACCTCTGGTGAAAATCCGGCAGAGTAATGGCACTTGAGCAATCGTGCCGAGTTAACACCCTCTCGGGGGTTTAAATAGGCGGCCAGGAACCCCTAAATCTCAGCCGTAGAAGGTTATAAGTCTCCATCCAACGGTGGGAATGGTGGGACACGATCTGACGGTCAAGGGCAAGGCAACCCAAAGGACACTCCATTGGTCGTATATATATCATTCCTAATGCCAATGGCAACCAAGAGGCGGAGCGTGACAGTCGAATCAATTAAACATGTCCCACTACCCGAGAAACCAACCCAAATTTCATCCACATTTTCAATAATTGCCCCCAACCAAACCCTAACTGGCATCCTTTATTCAAATCTTTTCTCTTTAACATCCCACTTCTAGGGTAATTGTTACACCATTCGAATGGGCGACCATTCCTCAAAGGTGGTATGAATTTACCATTCCCTTTAATTCTCTCGGTTTCATTCCCTCGTTGCGCCGAGACTCCTTTTGGAACCGCCAAACCAAAATCATCGAGGAAGATTGCAAGTGGACAAGAAAAGAGAAAGTCAATCAAGGAAAAGAAGTATTTGATCCGAAGGTGACGAGTAAGGAAATGAGATCCCAGGAGGATCAGGATTTCTTAGGAATTTTCATCGTGAGAACTCACCTACCCTTTGGAGAAAGGACAGAAAATGAAAGAAAAAGGGGAACCTAGGAATGTGTGAGTACGTGAGAAGGCCTATAAATAGAGCAAACAAAAACCCAAAAAGGGGTTAGAGATTTTTTGTATGAAAAAAACAACATTTGTATTCATCTCAATGAATATAGTGCATGCACAAGTGGATTAGGCACAATATTATTGCCGAACCACTATAAAATCGTTGTTTCTTCTGTATTATCTTTTGGTTCATTTCATTATCTCGTGTTTAGCGTAATCACGAGTGATTAAGAGAGATTATAACGAGTTGTCGGAAAAACACCGTCAACAATTGGCGCTGGAAGGAGGGTATTGTTGTATGCTCAGAGTCCCACATCGGTTGGAGACGGGAGCCTGGAGGTGCATAAGTACCCAAAGGTAAATCCCTCTTACCAACTAGGGCCCTTTTAAGAAAGGACAAAACCGTGAGGGCTCGGAGAGTGGCCCATAGGGCAGAGTGCCAACCCAAAGCGGACAATACCTGGTTGGTGGGCCGGCCGGTGTGCCAGATTCTGGTATCAACAATTGGCGCCGTCTGTGGGAACGTTTGGCCACGGCCTGCCTTCCCAGTCCCCCGTCTCGGGGGGTATTGTTGTATGCTCAGAGTACCACATCGGTTGGAGATGGGAGCCTGGAGGTGCATAAGTACCCAAAGGTAAATCCCTCTTACCAACTAGGGCCCTTTTAAGAAAGGACAAAACCGTGAGGGCTCGGAGAGTGGCCCATAGGGCAAAGTGCCAGCCCAAAGCGGACAATACCTGGTTGGTGGGCCGGCCGGTGTGTCAGATTCTAGTATCAACAATTATATTGTTGTATGCCACTTGAGTCCCACTTGTTTGTCGGTTGGAGACGGGAGCATTGAAGTAACATAATAGGCATAAGTACCCAAAAATATTGTAAATCCTCTTTACCAACTAGGGTCCCAACACCGGCTCAAAGGACAAATGGCATGGAGTTCAAACTTGAGGGTGCTTTTTCAGAGGTCTTCATAACATTTCGGGCCTCACCTATGTTGTAGTGCCATCCAAGTCAATCGGACAATAGTCTTGTTGGTGGGCGGCCGGTGTGCCAAAATAAAATAAAAATTCATATCAACAATTATTACTAGTATACGGGCGTCTGTGGGAACGTTTGGCCACGACCTGCCTTCCCATCCCTCCCCCGATTCCAATTACTCCGTTGTATGCCAATCGAGTCCCACATCGGTTGGAGACGGGAGCCTGGAGGTGCATAAGTACCCAAAGGTAAATCCCTCTTACCAACTAGGACTCTTTTTTAAGAAAGGACAAAACCGTGAGGGCTCGGAGAGCCCATATGGCTTAGTGGAGGTTCGGATGCCACTAATCCAAAGCGGACAATACCTGGTTGGTGGGCCGGCCGATGTGCCAGATTCTGGTATCAACAAAAATCTAAATATTATTTTACCTTAACACGATGCTGAGAATATGACTTTCGCCCTTGATAAGTTGACCACTTGACGTTCTTCTTGTTTGCTGAATTCATCGCTAATTTAGCCTATAAAGACAAAAACATTGAAGTAACATAATATTTTTTACTATTTCAGAAGTATTGAAAAAATATTGTTAAATTAATCCAGTTACCTTAAATGTCTGTGAGTCATAGTGATCACAACACTGCTTCCAATAGTCATCATTCCTACAATGGCATGGAGTTCCAACCTTCTTTTTTGTAGTGCTTTTTCAGGTCGGTCTTCCAGTCTCAATAACATTTCGTGGCCTCACCTATGTTGTAGGCATGCACATCATCTATCAAGTCAATCGTAAAATAGTCTTGCCTTTTCATACATTCATTTACATTAAACTGTTTCAAAAATAAAAATAAAAAATTCATATGACAAGAACTATATTACTAGTATACGGGCCAGAATCTTTGCCTTCTGATGATCCGGAACGTCCTTCCATTTGCTATGGTAGAGCTCACAACAATCCCTCATTTGGATTCCAATTACTCCGCCAAAGGACAAACCGTACTTGCCGACAGGTCTTATCGTGTCATCGATCCTGTCCCACTCTATAGGTAATGGCCTATATAGCTAGTCCAATTGGACGATATCTAATGCCCTCGACTCTTGCCTATACCTTTTCATTCACTAAGCAGGTGGTGCTGCATATTAAGTTTATCAATATAAAATTGTTCATGATAAAATATAAGTGAAATATAGACTATAAATTATACCTGACTCACAATGATTGGGTATCCTATAAGAATGTCTTAGTGGAGGTTCGGATCCCCAACTAATCCAGCACACATAGCGACCGGTCTTGACAGCATGTTTATAGTAAAATACATTTCAATTCACACTAAACACTTTAAAATGAAAATTAACTACAAGACTAATAGTTTATAAGATGAATATAATATGTAAGGCTCAATCATCATCATTGCTTGTATCATCAGTAATGTCGTGAGAATTTTGTTCCTCATTTTCTTCACCGGTTTCATGCTCTGACACATCTTCATCGACATAATCCTTTAATGTGTCCTCATTGTCTACCGTTTCATCCACATTTATTACGTCATCATCATTAATGAAATCCATATCCTCCTTGGGTTGTTGAGGACATCGAAGACATCAGTCAACTAAATATCAAGACATCTAACTCAGCTTCCTCGACCTCAAGGTTGAAGTTAGAAGAGTCTTTATACTACAATACCTGTACTTCAGCTACTTCGTCGTCCGGCATATCCCAAAGATGTCGATGACCGAATTGCTTAACAACCTTTTAATTTGAACCGTTGAGTAATTCATCGTTCTAAAACACTTATTGCGCCTGGGTTGCAAGTATGAAAGGATCATCTTTATACCACTTAGCATTTACAAAAATACTGGTCTTATTTTTATACACTTATTTACATATTTTTCATTTTTTTATCACCTTTTCAATATTATTATTTAATCTTATCAAGTTTTATTCAATGTTATTTGTTAGTAATTACTTACATATTTTTATTAATTCCTAAATTATTAAATTAATGACATTATTGTTGACGGTGACTTCTCGCCAACAAAAACCGGCCGGGTTACCTCTTGGTTTCCTTTTAGATTACCGGCCTATGTGTTGAATATGTGAGAATTTGTTGAAGGGGTGTATGGTGTGTATAGTTTGTTAATCGAAGATGTGCACAAATAAAGAACACAGGAGTTTTTATAGTGGTTCACTCTGTAAAATTAGAGCTACATCCACTGTGGTAATATATTTCTTTTGAGGAGATTACAATTTACATCAATTGCTATCTCTCACTCTCTTTTTTCTCTTCTTGGGTCTGAACCCTCTCCTTGTAGGGGGCCTTCCTTCCTTTATACTGGGCTTCCTTCGCTGGGTGGGTTTCCTTCGTAGGCAGAATCACTCAAGTGCTCTCCCTTTTTAGGCCCTGACATAGCCCACTAATCAGCACTGTTCACTCAGCCAATTAGTCTTCTATTACGGCTCTGTGCGTCCCTGTAACACTCTCCTCCCCTGTGGGGCGGTTTAAGAGCTCGCAATTAATGCCTGCAGGCATCCCCCACTTTTGTACGCAACTTGCCATGTCTTCCAAAAGGACTTTGTTTCCCGTTATTTTTATTCATACCTTCGTTTAATCCATTTGGGATCTTTTTACACCCTTAGAATTTTTTTGCAAAGATAAAAGATTTTCAATCCTTCTTTTGGTGGTTTATTTCATCTATATTTGATAAAGATAATAGATTTTATTCATTTGTGGTCAGAAAATTCCTAAGAATTTTTAAGCTTCTCCTTGAGGATCGATGGCAGATTGTACCCTTTGGGGTCGCGACGAAAATTGCTTAAATTTTGCTAAATCTTCCCTCCTTGGAGGATTTGGCGTAGATTGTACCCTTTGGGGTTCGTGCTTAGAAAATACCTTAACATTTTTCTAAGTATTCGCCTAATTAGAGGATCGAGGAATTTACCCTTGGGGTTGTCGGGGGACCTTGTTGCCCATGTCCGGCCTTGGGCAAACATGTTATTAAGGGATAATTCCTTTCTTTCTGTAAACATATCGGTTTATTTAATTTCAGAGAGAATATACAATTGGGACGCCGTAAAATTACATACACATTTTCCCACACAACGCCGCTCGCATTCCATGGTGTTGAGGGCTTCCCTTTTAGGCGGCTACTAATGGGCTAAGCTATAGTCTAATCCATTATTCGTTGTTAGACTATTGTCTCTTTAATTTACGTTCAGATCTGGGAAATTTTTTTCTTTACTTTAACCCTCGGGTTCTTAACATCATGTTACACTAATGATGGTCTTTCTATTACTTTAAGGATTCGATATAATACTAGTTCGAAAACTTGTCTTAACTTATTACTGTCCGTTGTTCTTTACTAAGACAATGGTCGATTCCCTATGATGACATAAGGCTTCATTTCGAAAGGGACAGATATGAGCCCTTGGATCGCGACTCTTCTGTTTCCCACTCTCATTTGTCACCATCAAATCTAGGCAGGATTCCCTAGCCGTTGGATTTTAAAATCTTCATCCAATGGTTAGGGATCGAGGACTTTCGTCCCCTTAGATACCCTATTCGAACTTGAAAACCAATTTTTCAAAACGCAAACAACCCCCGTATTTGCTGAACTGCCTTTTGCTTCGTCAGAATCCTTCTCCACAAAACACTGATTCATACTTCTTGCTTTTCAAGGCGTGTCGCGAAGCCACATTCAATCCAAGATTCTCTCCCCAGAACTCTTCTTTACCGGTAAGCTTCATCATCCTCTGTTCGCTTTGCTTACTCACGGGTTTTTTTTCCTATTTGGACCATATATACATGTATAAAAAATGCACGGAATGTAGAGGTTAGGGAGACTTACTCCATTTTATTTTTCCGCGTAGGATAGTTATTCTTTTGACTTTTGGCCGTTTGTGCATTTACGGTTCCCTGGGTTTGATTCTCCTCGGGGTACCATGAACACTCCACTAGCTTTATCACAAAAGATATCATTCTCACATGAATGGTCGATCGTTTAAGTCGAGGCGTTTGAATAGTCATCATTTAGAATAGCCATCCTTTTCTTCCTCTTTAATTTCGACGTTTTTAGGGTTTTAACTCGGCTCCTTGTCTTTTTAATCACCGAGAACAATGGCCCAAAATTTGTTCAAATCCAAGGATTCTTCCGTCCCAAAATCAAACTTTCTCCCTTCAATGGTGGAGATCTCATAGTCTTCTTCGTCTTGATGAAGTTTGACTCGACTTTCCCAATTTTCGGGTTTTTTAGAAGACGTCGAACCTTTGTAGATATGAACCAGGCGAGCAACGACTTTGGTAGCAAATTTGATAGCATAGAACGAATGTTGGACGAGGAGAGATGTCAAATGGGGATCCCTTCACGGGGAAAAAAAAAAAGAAAAGGCGGGGAGAGGGCTACCTCGAAAAAGAAAAAAGAAAAGAAAAAAAAAAAAAAGGCGCCACGAATAGAAAAAGAAAATAGAAAAAGGAAAATGTATTAAATTTTTTCTTCAAAAATCTTTTCTATATACGTTGTTACTAAAATAACTTAAAGTCCCTTTATTAATTGTGAAAATCAAATTAGGCACACTAATAATCCAGGGTTCAAAATAAGGATATCATTCGGGCCCCCTTAAGTTTAAAGGAAGGAAATTTAAAACTTAATCAATGATATGAAGAGGTGGTTCCTACATGAATACCTCCCTCCCACGTCTGCATTGCATTTTAGGACTAGCATGCCACCGTTCGGGTTTTCATCTTCCGATCAAGAATTTGGATTCAAGTCGTGTCATATTGGATTTTTTTCAGGAATTGCACAATGGCTTCCAGTTGACACTCCTCCCATTGAAACATGGAACTATTGTGCACGTGAGACAATTCGGAGGAAGATCAAGGTGGTAAGAAATTTCACCCGACTCGTCGGGATTTGACCCTTCCCCTTTCACACCAAAACAATGACCCATCCTTTGTAAAAGACTTTTGGCGACTACCCGAATCACGCCATTTTTGTGACATTTCCCCTTGCTCAACTAGCACCGAACTTCAAATCTAAATGCTTTGGGGTGCTTGGATTTTGTGGCACCAAATGAAGATGTTTGATATGGAACTCCCTCCAAAATCGATGAGTTTAGATTTATGTACAAATTATGCCACGTGGCGCCAAGTGTGAGGGGTGGTACTTTTTAGCGGTCACGGGAGGTCTCAAATCTCTAGAACTTTCATTCGAAGTTGATATCGGGCATTTCCTCATCATCACATGGGTGGAAACCCATGTTTTTTCATGATATGAGGGCCTTTTCAACTTTAACCCTTGACAAAGACACAGCCCATGCCCCTCTCCACCAATATTGTGTTTTGAAGGTCTTGATACATTTAGGGGAACATGGGTGAGATTTTTGAAGGATCTTTTCTTTCACCTTACTTTGCTTCGTTCTTCTTTTTCGTATGCTAACAATCTTTCACCCTTCAGTTAACTAGGACCGGCCGAAGTTTTCTGGAAATAGCTTGGCGAGGATTGAGAAGGCCTTCTCATTTTAAAGATGCGGATCCGCCACATTGATACGCTCGACCATGTCCAACCTTGATTCCCATCTTCTTAATTCTTGATCTCCCGGACCACCCTTTATGGACACAGACGTCGTTCACGCATACTTCCATTTAAGCGACAAAGGTAACTTCTGCTCTTGATGCCTCCTTTATTACGGCTTTCATTTTCCAAACGCTGACTATATCTTTGTCTCGTTGTTTCCATAGAGATGGTGTCTTTGAGAATCCAACTCCTTTTTTAGTCAACGAGTCCATTGAGCAGCAATACTACGGGCCAAGCCACCCCCGCGTCCTAGGAAGCCAAAATTTCACCGACCTAACCACCCCATTGTAGCACCGCCAATCTTTCCCTAATGAAGGGAAAGGAGAGAGCTAGCTCTTCTTCCCATGCGCCGAAAAGTAAAAAGGTTAAGAGCCCTTCGGTACTGGGGGGGATCCTGCGCAGAAGAAGAGGCACAAAGAGAAGACACCAGTGATTGAGACTTGGACACCGGTGGTCCCTATTCCTGAGGTTCACGCTCCTCCGGCGTTGAGGGAACACATGTTTATTCCCTGGGGGAAAATTTATGGATGGGAATTTCCAAGTCTCGGACGTCTCTGACATCGAGATTGGGGCGATGCTGAAACTTCTGCCTTGCTTCTCCCTTGTCTTCCAGGCTCTTTATGAGTCTTTTCTTGAGCCACACTGGATTGCTACCTCTCAATCTTCTTTGGTCGACCGCCAGCGCAAACAGATCTCCTTTCAAATCCACGTAAGATTTTGTCGAGAGTTTTTTTTATCTTGTTTGTTATGTATTTCTGTTTTTCTGACCTTCAACTTTTCAGAGCCTGGTCCTTTCCATCCTTAATCTCCTTGACCTAGTTAAGGTTGAGGAGCGTAAGAAGGAGATGGACAATGTGGAAGCCAAGCTCAACTCCCTTGTCGACGACGCTAAGAAACAGTTAGTGGATGCCATCGAGGAGAGAGACATGGCCATGGCCAAGTTGTTGATTCTGGAAGGTGAACTAGCCAAGCTGACTGCTTCGGTGGAGGATCTTACAAAGCGGGTAGATCTGTTCCTAAAAAGGTTAACCGGGAAGTCGGTTTTGACTAGGCAATGCCCCCTTGAAGAAGTGTTTCGCTAAGGGTTCACCCGGCCGAGGGGAAGAAGGAAGCCAAATGGTGGCCTATAGGGGTCCACTGTCTAAGAGCCTTCGATGCCAAGCATGCTGAGATTATTAAGGAGTTCAAGGCTTCTTCAAAGCTCACTAACATCTGTAACAAGGATTTTCAGTCTGCGGGTCAACAAATCATCGATCTGATCAAGAAGGAGCGTCCTGAGTGGGACTTGAGCTTTCTTTATAACTTTCCTCCTCCTGTTGGCGACAACAACCTTTCCCCGCCTGGTGATGGCGATGAATCGGCAGCTGGCGGTGAAGCCTGAAAAGATTTTCACCTCTCTCTCTCTTTTTTTTTTGTGTTTGTAACTTGATGTTGATTTGGACATCTTTTTATTTCATCTATATATACTTTTTTTTTTGATAAAGATAATAGATTTTATTCATACCTTGCTTTGCAATTGTTGTCCTAGAAAATTCCTTAGAATTTTGCTAAGTGTTCGTCTTTCCTCCTTGGAGGATTTGATGCTGATTTCACCCCTTGGGGTCGTCGCCTTTAGAAAATTCCTAAGAATTTTGCTAAGTGTTTGTCTTCCCTCCTTGGAGGATCTGATGTAGATTGTACCCTTTGGGGTCGTCGTCTTAGAAAATTGCTTAGAATTTTGCTAAGTGTTCGTCTTCCCTCCTTGGAGGATTTGACGTAGATTGTACCCTTTGGGGTCGTCGTCTTAGAAAATACCTTAAAATTTTTCTAAGTATTCGCCTTTCCTCCTTAGAGGATCTGACATTGAATTTACCCCTTGGGGTTGTCGTGTCATTTTTTTAGTGATCCGTGGACCTCTGTCCCCCCATGTCTGTTTGATATAACCTTGGTTTTTTAAGCAAACATGTTATTAAGGGGTGAATTCCTTTCTTTCTGTAAACATATCAGTTTATTTAATTCGTAGAGAATATACAATTGGGATGCGTAAGAATTACATACACTATTGGTAGTACAGCCTTAGCTGTTCTGCATTCCATGGGTGTTGACGTAGTACTTCCCTTATTGCTTATATTACTACTAATGGGCTAAGCTATAGTCTAATCCATTATTCGTTGTTAGACTATTGTCTCTTTAATTTACGTTCGTATGCGGGTAAATTTTTTTTTCTTTACTTTAACCCTCGGGTTCTTAACATGTTATGTTGTTACACTAATAACATATCTTGCTATTACTTTAAGGATTCGGATATAATACTAGTTCCCAATTAAAACTTGTCTTAACTTATTAATTTTTTTTCCGTTGTTCTTTACTAAGACAATGGTTGTAATATCTTCTTGTTAGAATTGAACATACATACTAGTATTCTACATTACATTAATCTGGAGAACGGAAAATTGTTTTCTAAGCGAAAAAGAAAAAAGTAGAGACCACCCCGTGCACCCATGACATTTCCGCCACCCTTGCCTCCTCAAAAATGTCCATCAAGCAACCACTATATGACCGGGCTTCTAAAAATCTTTGGGGTTTGTTACTTAAAGTCCCTTTTATTAATTGTGAAAATCAAATTAGTAAACCGATGAGCTAACGCCGCGAGTAGAGACCATAAACGCACCCATACATCATAAACTAATAGAAATTAGATTAAGAGTTATGATGCAAAAACTAATGCTCGTGTGAAACATGCTTTAAACTACTTTCTATCTTTCTATTCTTACTTACAGTAGGCCTGGGCCCTCGCCATCGTTCTGGGTCTAGTCGGAATCTCAACTCTTTGAGATTTTTCCTCCCTTTATGAGGCCGGCGACCCGTCGATCTTTTACTTTATGGCCATTTCTTCTTTGTTGGTCTACTCGGAATCTCTACTCTCCCAAGATTTCCTCCCCTTGAGGTCGACGACCCATCGATCTTTTTACTTTACTGGTCATTTCTTCTTTCTGGTCTAGTCGGAATCTCTACTACGTGAGATTTTTCCTCGCTTGGAGGCCGACGACCCGTCAGTATTAACTGTGCATAAGGGTAACCATATGTCGCCCTTTTTCAATCTAGAGCACTAAGCCCTCCAAACATGTATAATCACATGTAATAACGTAGACTTAGGAACATCAGTAAATTCATAGTTCTAAGTCTAACTATAGCTTACTCGAGTCCAGAAAAACATATATGTCTATACTTACCGTTAATCCGCTAGGATTCCCGCTTGCTGGAAGTTCTTTCTCGTTGCTTCGACTCTCGTGCCAAAACCTGTTTAATGGAAATAGGTATTAACCACCTATTTCAAGCATCAAAATTTCTCATACTTGGATTCCTAAATCCAATTTTGACTCATTTTCGAACTTAACCCCTCTAGGCTGAATTCTAGCTCAAGAGGCAAATTACACCTATTCGTGTATCTCGGTTTCTGAATCTTAATCTATTCAATTCTGAGCTTTAAAACTGTTACTCATTCTCGAGAATCGAATTCTTAATTCGATGCTTACTAACTAGGTTTTTAGAAATTTCGGCAGAGTTTCGCCTTGTTTTTTCTAGTTTCCCGAGTTTTCAATAACTCGTTTTACTTCCGATTTCGGTACCTGTAGTCCAGATTCACATTCCTGAACACAAATTGCTACATAAATTGAACAAAAATACATTTCCTCCATTTCTTGGGATTTTTCGGATTTCTTAGTGTTAATCCAAAAAAATTGGTTCAATCATTTCAATACTTGCACGTTAAACTCCTATCATAGTCCCCGACAAAACCTCGGTTTCGTTTTTCAGTTTTACGGATTTTTTCCGAGATGAGTTACTATTCATAAAAATGAAAAAGCATGCAGTTTCTCATGAAAAATCCAAAATCTTACCTTGAAAAGTTGAGATTCTCCGCTAGAACGCCTCGGGTTATGTTTCTACCGGACTGAACGGAAGAAATTTTGGCAAAAACGGGTGATTCCTTGATTTTCCCTTGATTTTCTCTCTTTTCTCTTTCTTTTCTCTATCTCTCGGCCACACTTAGAAAAAGAAGCAATTTTGGCTTCTAATCTCATCCGTAGGCCATTTTAAGTGTAAATGTATATTATATTAATATTTCAAAAGATATCTCACATTACTTTCTAAAATTAAATTAGAGAAATAACTTTAATTCCCATAATTTAATTCTACTAATTCTAATTAAGTTTAACACTTAATTTAAGTGGTTCTGTGTTCCCCACATTTTTCTTGTCGAGACCAAATTTTCCGTTTTTCAAAACGTATCTCTTTCCGGTACCGATAATTTCACACTCGGTACAGGTTCTATACTGCTTTTCTAGATTGCTGAGCACCCTGGGTCAAATTTTCCATATTCAACCCACTTCTCTTGGGTATCTCAATAGTCAATTTCTTTTTCTGAAATTCTCATTTTAAACGATCCAAAATTGCCCAAAACGCGTACCCTCGCGGTACTCATTTTTTTAGCAGTTTCCCGCTTTAACTGGCTCGGGAAAATTCTGTTTCAAAAACTTTTGCTATTTTCCTTACTTCTAATATTTATACTCTTTTTCTAACTGGTCATTTGGTCATTTACCAAATATTTCAGTTTCTCATAACTAAAATATACCCGTTAAAATTTCTAACTTTTAACCGATATTTCACTATTCACAACTGATATTTACGAATTTTCTCTGTAAAAATATTCGTATTATAACTTTACACTTTTCGGGTGATTTTACCTCGTATATAAAGTTTCTACATAACACTTTCCTGATTACATCAATATTTCTACTACTTTCTGTTCCGGGAATAATTACGGTCAAATACCGAACTGTCCGAATTTGACTTAATATTTTCCTGGTCATTACATTCACCCCTCCTTAAGGAATTTTCGTCCCGAAAATCAGAACAACTGGGGGTACTTCTGTCTAATCACTTCTTCTACTTCCCAAGTGGCTTCTGCAGCATTGTGATGTTTCCACTGCACTTTAACCATTGGGATACTACAACTTTTGAGTTTCCTTTCTTCTCTGGCTAGAATTTGGACTGGTTGTTCCTCATAGGACAAATCTTTGTGAACCTGGATAGGCTCATACTGTAACACATGTGATGGATCCGAGATATACTTCCGGAGCATTGCTACATGAAACACACTGTGCACTGAGGCCAACTCTGGCAGTAGAGCTAGTCGGTAAGCTACCTTTCCTATTCTTTCAATGATCTCGAAAGGCCCTATGTAACGTGGGCTCAGCTTACCTTTCTTCCCAAAGCGCATCACACCCTTCATTGGTGCGACTTTTAGGAATACGGAGTCCCCTACAGAAAATTCCAAGGGTCTCCGTCGTTTATCTGCATAGCTCTTCTGCCGGCTCTGAACCGTCTCTAATCTTCTACGGATATTTTGCACTGTCTCAATGGTCTCTTGAACAAATTCCGTCTTGTGAAGCTGCTTTTCCCGAGTGTCATACTAATGAACTGGGGATCTACACTTCCTTCCGTAAAGTGCTTCATACGGGGCCATGCCGATGGAAGCTTGGTAACTATTATTATACGAGAATTCGATCAATGGCAACTTCATACTCCATGCGCCCTTGAAATCCACTGCGCATGCACGAAGCATATCTTCTAGGGTCTGAATGGTCCTCTCTGACTGCCCATCCGTCTAGGGATGAAACACTATGCTATAGCGTAATTCTGACCCCATCGCTTCCTGAACACTTCTCCAAAAATTGGAGGTAAATCAGCTATCTCTGTCCGACACTATACTAAGTGGTACTCCATGTAGCTTTACTACCTTAGCCACGTATAACTCAGCTAACCTCTCTAAGGTGTAAGTTATCTTGATCGGAATGAAATGCGCTGATTTTGTTAGCCGATCCACGACTACCCAAATGGCATCGTATCCCTCACTGGTTCTCGGTAGTCCGGTCACAAAGTCCATGGCTAAGTGTTCCCACTTCCATTCCGGGATCTCTAGTGGTCATGACGCTTCCGGTTGGTCTCGATGTTACGCTTTGACCTTCTAGCATGTTAAGCGGCGACTAACATAGTCAACTATGTCATTCTTCATTCGCCTCCACCAAAAATGTTGTTTCAAATCTTGATACATTTTGGTGGCACACAAAAATGTCTGGAATATGGCGTCTTTGTGCACTTCTGATGATATCCTTCTTGATCCCCTCTTGATCCGGTACACAAATTCTTCTTTGGTATAGGAGAATTTCGTCCTTTGAAAGGCTGAAATTCGACCTTGCATTCTCTACTATCTCCTTCCCATATCCATCCATAATTGGGTCACCTTTATGAGCTTCTCGTATCTCGTCACAGAGCAGCACAGTGCGACCTCGGAGAAGCTAACTTACTAGAGACTAATTCGAGGTCTAGGAGATTAATCTCTTCTTTCAAGCCGCTTGGCAACAATTCGATCTCCACTTTGGAGTCCGTAGTCTTTGGGTTTCTACTCTAAGCGTCTGCTACTCGATTGGCTTTACGGATGGTAAAGGATTTCACAATCGTAGTCCTTCACAAGTTCAAGCCATCGTCTTTGTCTCATATTAAGCTCCTTCTCACGTGAAGAAGTACTTTAGGCTCGATGGTCCGTTATAAATTTGGCATTGAACCCCATATAGGTAATGCCGCCATAACTTGAGCGCAAAAACTCTGCGGCTAACTCAAGATCATGCGTTGGGTAATTACGCTCGTGATCCTTTAGTTGCCGAGATGCGTAAGCAATGACCTTGCCATTTTGCATCAACACGGCTCCTAGTCCTGTCTTTGAGGCATCATTGTAGATGTCAAATTTTTCTCCCTCTTCTGGGATCGTGAGTACTGGAGCACTAATTAATCTTCTTTTGATCTCTCTGAAACTCTTTTCACATCCATCTGCCCATTCATACCTTCTATCTTTTCTGGTTAAGGCAGTGAGAGGAGTTGCAAGACGAGCAAATCCCTCCACAAACCTTTTGTAATACCCTGCCAATCCTAGGAAACTTCAAATTTTCCGTAACACTCTTTGGAACTGGCCACTTCTCAACCGCTTCAACCTTTGCTGGATCCACGGTGATTCCTTCCTTGGATACTACATGTCCGAGGAAGTGGACTTTATCTAACCAGAACTCGCACTTAGAAAACTTCGCATATAGCTGATGTTTCTTCAACGTGTGTAGTGCGATCCTCAAATGTTTTGCGTGCTCTTGTGGATCTCGTGAGTATATAAGGATGTCATCGATGAAAATAATAACAAACTTATCTAAATACTCTCTGAAGACTCTGTTCATAAGGTCAATAAACGTCGCTGGGGCATTTGTAAGTCCAAACGGCATCACTAAGAATTCGTAGTGTCCATACCGAGTTCTGAATATCGTTCTGGGAATGTCTTTTTCTCTAATCTTGAGCTGATGATACCACGATCGAAGGTCTATCTTCGAAAACATGGTAGCTCCCTTCAACTGGTCGAACAAGTCATCGATTCGTGGCAATGGGTACTTGTTCTTAATGGTGACTTTGTTGACCTCTCTATAATCTATGCACATCCGAAGCGTGCCATCCTTCTTTTTGACAAAGAGGACCGGAGCTCCCCATGGCGAGAAACTCGGTCTGATGAAGCCTTTGTCTAACATTTCTTGGAGTTGAACCCGCAACTCTTTCAGTTCCCCTGGAGCCATCCTGTACGGTGCTTTGGATATTGGTGCGGTGCCGGGGAGAAGCTCTATCTCAAAAGCTATTTCCCGATCTGGAGGAAGTCCGGGCAGTTCTTCTGGAAAAAGGTCTAGGAACTCCTTGACTATGGGAACGCCTTCTGGTTGGTGTTTCCCCTCTTGGTTCCTGTCCACCACATACGCCAAATATCCAGTGTATCCGCTAGACATCAATCATCGGGCTTCTAGGGAACTAATAAAACGTATGGGTGTCCCTGATGTGGAACCCATGTACTCAAACATCTATTCTCCTTCTGGCTGAAAAATGACCTTTTTCTTTCTACAGTCTATTGTAGCATTATACTTTCCTAGAAAATCGATTCCTAGGATCACATCATAATCTACTAAGTTCAGTACAATTAGGTCCGCACTTAGTTCTCTTCCTGCTATCTCTATTGGTACGTGACGTAACCAGTGACTAGACAACAACACATCACCTGATGGTAGTGCTGTCTTAAAGGCTTGCCCTATCCTCTCTTGAGGATGTAGTATTCGTTTAACAAATTCTACTGATGCAAATGTATGTGTGGCCCCTGAATCAAATAATGCTCATGCAGGGACATGGGCAACAGTAAGCTAACCTGTCACTATGTTAGACGTGCCTGCCTAAGCTTCCTCCTTAGTGTATGTCATTAAGTGAGCATTGGCCCATGGAGCAGCTTCTACTCTGTTCAGCTGAGGGGTCGAGAATACCCTCTGCGCTTGCATGGCGTGAAATTGTGGAACTGGTGGCCTTTGTGGAGCCGTTCGGGAGATCCCACTTTAAGCGGACATTGCCTTACATAATGTCCTTTACGTCCCCTGCGTGATAACATACATACATGCCGACTTTACATTCTCCTGAGTGTTTCTTTCCACAGTCGGGCAGATGATAGGAACACTAGGACTCAAACCATCTTGGTCCTATACATTGGGGGTTTCACTTTGCTCGATTGCGATTCCCTTTCCTCTTGTTGGGGTTTTGCTGGTTCCCCTGTCCAGGTTTCGACCCCTGGTTGTTACGACTTCCTTGGCTTTGTGGATTAGCACCGGAGCTTTGCTTAGTAGGTGCTTGTGCCTTTTCTCTCTGTTTCTTCTTGTCTTCCCACATCTTAGCCCGTTCCTCTCTGGATTTGGCAATGTTATGCTTGCACGTATTGCCCAATTAACTAGATCGGCTACCGTGGTTGGTGGATACTCCCCACTTTCCACAACGGTGGCTATATTTCCTCGGAGCATATTAATCATCCTCCTAACCTTTTCTTCCTCTGTGGGAACTAACTGAGGACACAGTCGTGCCAACTGATCAAATCGTCAGCATGCTTCTACAACTGTTTGATCGCCCTGCTTAAAATTGTTGAACTCATTCTGTTGAGTCTTTAGGGCTTCTAAGTTGTAATACTTACAGTTAAATTCCCACAGGAATTCATCCCACAACATCTGTCTCACATTCCTTCTGGCGCACACTGATTCCCACCAATAGCGGGCATCTTTCTTTAATACAAAAGTGGCGCATCAATCTTCTCCACTGCCGGTGAGTTCCATAAACTCAAACACTGTCTGAATGGATGCTAACCATTCCTCAGCTTCAAGTGGATCTGTTGATCCATCGAACTCTGGAGGTGCCATTCTCTTAAACCTCACATACAATGGTTCCCTTGGGACCATTTCTCGGTGCCCCATCTCACCCCTTACATCGGCTCTTGGGGTTCAACCCTCTCTGCGGGTTGCTCGGGTTGGGCGGCTTATCTTTGGAACCGCTGCGGAGGGGGTACTCCTCCAACTCTTGACCACTGTATCAACCGGTTAAGCAATTCTCATGGCTCTGCTTTCCTCGGCTGGGCTGCTATTTGCCCCCTCGGACACCTACTTCTTGACTAGGTCTGGTGCTGGAGGATTTTGTTCTGCTTGTGCTCTCTTTTGACGTGTACGAACCATGTTGCTGTGTCTATATTAATCAAAAGAGCAACATCGTTAGTCTAAGTGCAAAAAGAACTGCTTCTAAAGTTCCTTGACTTGCAATACTTTAAACTATCATTCATTCTCATATCAACTAGCAAAACATACATTCTATATGTTCTCCTATTATGCATGCCCCATATCATGCATATTATAAATATACTAAAGGAGAGCTCGGGGTACTGTTCACGCAGACCCAATTCACTGTTTCTTCCATAGTGAAATGACGATTTTGCCCACGATTTACTGTTCACTTCTTCTTCTGGCCCAGGGGCTTTTTGGTCTTTCCGTGGCTTTTTAGGTTTTCCTTTCCTCTTCTCTCTCGATTCTCTCATTTTCTTCACCCTTACTTTCCTCTTCTCTCTCGATTCTCTCATTTCCTTTCTGAAACCCTATTTTCCTTTTTCTTCTTCTTCGTGTGATTCTAAGATCTGCCTCTCTCGATTCTCTCATCTCCTTGGCCCTTAGTTTCCTTTTCTCTCTCGATTCTCTTATTTCCTTAGCCCTCTTTCTGAAACCCTTGTTTTCCTTTTTCTCCTCGATTCTCTCATCTCCTCGGCCGCCTTCATTTGCTCTGTTTTGTGGCTTTTTCTTTGCGTGATTCTTCTTTCTCGCTCTGTTTTGGATGGGATGCTGCACCTTATCACTGAGATTTGGGTGGAAATCTGGGGATTTTATCTCTTTTCTTTGGTGATTTGTCTGTAAATGGAGTCCTGGCCTCTTTTGGTTTTTGGGTTTCCTTATTCTTCCTCTTCGGCGATTTCTTTATAAATGGAGCTGTAGTTTTTTTATTTTATTTTTTTATTTCTTCGTTTCGAATGCTCCTCTGCCATTTTGGATAATTTTTTCCTTTTTTTTTCTTCTTCTTCTTTGATGGTTTTTATTTATTTTCTCCCTGTGATTTTGGCAGATGCTGTCCTCATTTATTTGGATCCTGGTGCAGTTTTTTTTTTTGGATTTTTCCTCTCTCATTCATCTGGGTTTGGATTGTTTTCTTTTTCTTTCTTTTTTCCTTCTTCGGCTGTTTTTATTTTTTATTTTATTTTTTTTCCTGTGATTTTGGTTACTGCTGTCCTCATTCGTTTTGGTTTTGCTGCAGGGCTTCTCGATTCATCTACATTTTGGTCCAAGTTTCTTCTATTTTCCTGGTTTGCCTTTATGTTCGTTTAAATATTGATTTTAGCTTCCACTTTGAGTTTTTTTTTTTAATTTATCTTGGTCTTCTTTTTTCCTCTATTTATTATGTTCATGATCCGTGTTGTGGACGGTAGTGATTTATCTTGCCATTTTGCTTAATTGTACTCATTTTTGTGCAGATGTGTTGAATGAATCTTTAAAAAAATATATATATATTGTATCTAGATGGTTCTACATATATCTATATTGCTCTTTTTTTTTCTATTTACTGACTTGATGATACGTGTTATGGATGGCAGTGATTTGTCATGCCACCTTGCTTAGTTGTATTTATTATGCTGCAGATGTATTAAATGAATCCCTAATTTTTCTGAAATATCGCAGGAGTTAATTATGACTTTTTTTCTTTTTATTTATTCCCGTTTCTCTTTCTTTCGTCTCATTATTATTGTAATATTATATTTATTTCCTGTTTTTCTTATTATAAATTGCCTCTCTCTCTCATTGTTAAATTTATGTCCTATTATTTCTATTCACCGACTTTCAACTTCTACGTGTAATGTTATTAGGGGTTATCAACTGTTTACATTTCTTCTTTCTGTTCTTCATCTATAAATACTGCTGCACCTGAATTTATTGCCTATGCCTTTGCCTTTTTTTCCTGTACACCAGAGTTATCATCTACGCCTCTATTCCCCCCTTCCTTGCATTTCACCTCTTTCCTTCTCTATTTCACTTTCCATCATTTACTACGTTGTTTTCTCGTTTACTGCCCTGTTTATTTGTCTCTGTGCGTTTTTACTCTCTCTGCTTATAGTCGTTTGGCTGATATCTCAGAATTAAGACAAGACTTTTCCAGGTATTATTTATAAACCCTATCCGTAACTCTTTAATTTCTCATACTGATATTAAATATATTGTTTTCCTCTGGTGGCATTAATTTTTGTCCTTTGCATTTTATTAACTATATTTACCTCCCTTTGTATTTCCTTACTCTATAATGCTTATATGTTTACCCTTTTTTTATTTGTTTCTCACAGACTTATATATATACATATATATATATATATTTTATATATATACATGTTTATCCCACGTATTCTACTCCTGGTAAGTTCTTTTTGGTGGCGATGATGAGTATAATCAATATTTATATATTGAGTTCTATGTAATTTGTTCAAAGATTGCTGTGAATATCTATTTGCTACCTCTGTTTTTCCACTGTTGAGCCCTGGTTTTTTCATTTTGTTCTTACCATTTGGGGGAAAAAAAAAGAGTTTTATACTGTTCTTCTTCTTTTTTTTTCCCTTATCGCAGTTTGATTCAGGACCTTTTTGTACGTGCAATACTTTTCTTTTTCTGTTACTCACCTTCGGCTTTCTTATTCCATTCCTATTATTTTACACAGAAAAATCTCCCTGCAGAGAGGAAAAAAAAAAAGCAAAACACAGGCTTTATTATTTCACTCTCTTCTCCTTATTCTATTCATCACGTTTTTATTTTTCTATTTCCTATTGCTTACTATCTCTTTTTTCTTTAGTCTTCCTATTTTATTTCATCATATAATCTATATTATACTATCCTTCTTACATTGTTTTCTCCTCCTTTTGGGTTTTGTATTTAATTCACCTGGTAGTCTTTGAACAATTTCATATCTTACTCAAGTTATCTATTTTCCGTTACATCAAAATTATAATCTGTGTGACAGATACAATGTGTTACCCTTTGTGCAGTTGCCTTAGCAGGAAGCCATTATGTGTTTGTCACACATTACTGAAAAGATTAAATACCTGAGCCACTGCTTTTATTCATTATATTATTCTTTCACCGAACATTATTGGTGATATTTGATGCTCATATACACGACTTTACTCAAAATCTGAGTGCTTCACCGATTAGTATCAATCTTTGCCCATAATTTTATTATGCCTATATCTGTTAGTTTTTTAAATTTATTTCTCCTGCTATTTACTCATTCATTTGTTTACTTGATTATTTGTGTTTTCTAAGGTCTATTATTGCACACTGTCCTATTCTGTTGCCTTTATATTGGTCATTGCTCTTGACCTTCAGTTCGTTGACATTCCATATTTAACGTGGGATTTATAGCAGCACTTGAGGTATTTCCTACATCTTTTATCATACTGAATATTATATTGTTCCTTTATTTTTCTTTTTTTCCTTCTTTTTTTTTTCCTTCTTTTTTCCCGCTGCCTTTTTCTGTATAAATTTTATGTCTGTTGTTCAGACTTAATTTTTTCCCTCACCTGTAATAGAAAACACCGTAATAGAAGACATTGAAGACAACTAATGGTTTATATATATTCATTTATGTAATTAATTTTTTTCCCACTCAATAATATCTAATGTTGTAAATTTATTGCTTTCTATCTTTCTAAGTATTTTTGTACTATCTTATTTATTTACAAATGTTGTAATCATAAACTAGAGTGATCCACAAGGCAAAAAGACTTAAAAATCCTTTACCATAAATAGGAGATAATGAAAAAAAGGATAAAACCATAACTACAATACTACAAAGGAAATAACACTTAAAAAACCTTCACCATAAACGGGAGAACAAAAAAAAAAAAAAAAAATCAACAAGATTGATCTTTATGTATTAGGAAGAAAAAAAAAAGGATTCATCTTCGGATTAAAAAAAAAAAAAAAAAAAAACGGCCAAGAAAGGCATAGTCTGCCTTGCAAATCCAAGGGTAAAACAACTTAAAAAATCTTCATCTTCACCATAAACGGAAGAACAAAAAAAAGACAAAATTATTGTAACATAACACTTAAAAAACCTTCACCATAAACGGGAGAACAAAAAAAAAATCAACAAGATTGATCTTTATGTATTAGGAAGAAAAAAAAAAAGAATTCATCTTCGGATTAAAAAAAAAAAAAAAAAAAAAAAGGGGCCAAGAAAGGCATAGTCTGCCATGCAAATCCAAGGGTAAAACAACTTAAAAAATCTTCATCTTCACCATAAACGGAAGAACAAAAAAAAGACAAAATTATTGTAACACTGTACGAATTTCGTTAATGAAAAAGTTTATATTCCAAGAATTGAAATAATTGTACATAAATTTAAATTGTCATTTACATTAAAAAGACAATAATTTTTTATTAAAATTTGCTATCCAATGACAATAAATAAAAATCAAAGACAATCTTTGAATAAAATAAAATTATATCTAAATAGCGAAATTTTTACTCAGACAATTATGTGTTATTTTATTAAAAGCTACAACTCCAAAAAGATTACATATACTAATTCATGATTCAACTAATAAATATACAAATTATATAAAAAAATTGTTTACAAAGAAATTCTACATAGTATCAAATAAAAAAATAAAACACCATATAAAATTATAACTTACACTTAGATTTAATTGTGGCCTTAATCATCATGTATTACAATTAAATTTAATCTCTTTCTTCGCCTATAACTTAAGAAATTAAAAACTATCAACTACTTATATAGATTTATTTATTTATTTACTATTTATTAATAAATCCATTTTATTCAATATTAAAATTTGATAAATTTATTTTCCACTAAATAACACCTAATGTTGTAAGTTTATTATCCTCTATCTTTGTAAATATGTTTACATCATCTATTTTACTTGAAAAGGATACAAATATACATATGTATTTATTACCTTATATGTCATTTCTTTACCAATTCAATCAATAAATTATTTATACTTTATTAATTAATTTTGCCTATAATTAGCATTAATCTTATCATAAAGTTAGCATTATCAATATTATTATTTTAATATTATTGATACTACTACATTTTTTTCCTTCCAATAAATTCATAATTAAAATAATAAAATATCACAAATATTATTACAAATTCTATTTTATTAATTCATTTTTGCCCATAATTATTATTGTCATAGAATTAAAATTGTTAATAGTGTTGTTTTAATACTATTGATATTACTATATCATTTTTCTCCCCATAAATCATAATTAAAATAACAAAATATGATAAATGCTATTATAAAAAAATTATTTGCTTAATTTCCTATAAGTAATCTTACAATAAAAATATTAATTACATATAAATTATTTACATAAACATATTTTATTCTCTTTTCTAATCAAATTAACTTTCTATCGTAGAAACAAATGGACAAGAGAAAAACTCAACAAAAAACAACACAATCAAACAAGCGTATGCGTTGTATCATTTCTCAGATGAATCAAAATTATTCTGGCATAAGCGAACAAGATTCAAATGAAATAAATCAAATGGCTGTACCTTTGCGGGCAAGAGCTTCTCGACTCAATCTTCGGACAACACAACTTACACAATCTCAAGATGAGATTTATGAATCATTCATGCCATCAACTGTAGGATCTTGTTGTGATTTATAGATGAAAAATCATTTGAACAACAACAATATTGTAGGCGGAATTTCAAAAATTTTATCATATCCATTTAATTCTAAATTAAACGTAAACCACAACGAGAGATGCATGCATGATATATGTTTATTGACAAAGGATTAGAATAATACATATACCTTTGTGACGATTGAAATAAATGACCGCAAGGATCTTGCCTCACTATCTCACGTTCCGAGATGGAGAATTGCCGTGAAACAAGATCGTTGATTTATCGACACAATCACACCAAAAACCACTCGTTGATTCAAGGCTATGACTCTATGGTATTTGGGATGAGAGTGTGGGCTCTTTTTCCAAAAACCTAAGGAAACAATTTCCCTCTCTTATGTCTCTAAAATCCGGCCACCCCTAGGAGAAAAAATGTGTGATATATTTTTTTTCTCAAGAAGTCTCTTCCTAGGGTTTTCAATAAAATATCCTTATATAGGAGGAAATTCAAAAACTCAAAACCCTAGATGGGATTTTCGAATTTCCCCTTAACCCTTGGATTGAAATCCGAAAATCCCTACATGGCTAGGGATTTCTGAATTTTCCTTCCCATTTTGGAGCAAAATTCGAACTCTCCTTATGGCTAGGGATTTCCGAATTTTCCCAAAATAATATATCAACTTTCTCTCTCCTTTAGTTGCCAAATAAAATCATGTTTAAATTTAATTTTGAATTTTAAATTAATCTCTATTAATTCCGAAATTCAAAACTCATTCCTTTTATTTTTCAATTATCAAATAAATGAAAAATAACATAATGAATTTAAACATAATTATATAACGAAACATCAGTTTCTGTTTTCCCATTTATCGAGCTAGCCTTGAGACCCGAATGGACCCACATGAACAAAGCTATGGAATTACAATATTCGACTAACTTATCCCGATAAGTTATCGACATATTTAATTCCGACATCGCACAACTCCACTAAAAGTTTGATGCCGAATAATCTCTCGATTCATGTGCGCTATTTTTTCTAATGGTGTTGATACAATTTATCACACGGTCCACAGTGTAAATGCATTATTATCCTTCGTAAATATCAGTGATCAGAATGGTATATAATATTACCGTTTTACCATTCCAATCATTATTTCCTCAACTCCTTTATATGACTGTGAATAAGAAAGACAAACGTTCGTAAGATGTCTCGCACATGTTACGATGTTCGATGTCTTAATCAATGAACATCATCATTGAATACCGTGCCCTGGTTTATTTATTCACACACCCGTCAATAAAGCATGAGGTGATATTATTTCTTCACGAATTCCATATCTGTGAATCACACAACTCCAACTCAATAATGTCATGATCCCAATGACCGAGATGTCGTTCAATAACTGTGAACTAATCTCATTGGTGAATTAAAGATCATGAGATACTAAGTTGAGCTATGCATCCACTTCGTGGATTAAGATAATTATACAAATATACTTTAAGTTGTGATGATTAGGTTTAGAGTTGTGTAAACGGTTTTTTACTCTAACCTAATCAACACATGGTCTATTCAACATGTTGCGAGCATGTCTAGATCAACCACAGAGTCCAACTCCCATGCCCCGAGACCAAAGATCACATGGTTCGATCTAACGGTCATAATCGGATTCGATTGCCCAATCAATCCTAAGATCTGCGAATACCTATTTTAAACCCAGATCGAAGAGTTTGTCCGGGGTTCCCCCGACTCTTCTTTCATTGGTAACGTTTATGGACTAAGCAATATTACTAACACTCTTGAGTATGTGTCAAAACATAACTTTATCTTATTTTATAAAATCAACAAAATAATAATGTCTTACATTTGTCATTTCATAAATAACAAATTACATCCCACTTTATGGACACATTTCCAACAAACTCCCACTTGGACTTAAAGTAGGTGTGTACAATCTCGCATGCCCAAACCTTCCAGATGCCTATCGAAGACTTTACCAGATAAAGCCTTTGTGAACGGATCGGCCAAGTTGTCATGTGTTGATATCTTTGTCACTTCAACATCGCCTCTTTGTACAATCTCTCGGATGAGGTGGTATTTCTGCTCTATGTGCTTGGACCTTTTGTGGCTTCTGGGCTCCTTAGAGTTTGCTCTTCACCCCCATTTATCATGCTCTTATCTGATTACCATGGGCCTATCGACTTCGGAACAACTTTGTCTCATAAATTGGAAAATTTTGAAACAAGGAACTTCTTAAGCCATATCCCCACCTCTCTTGATAAGTTGGGATTTGAAACTTCACAAGCTTTGCCACATATTTAGCCTCCATGGTGGAGTCAAAAAATATGCAAGTTCCCAAAAAAAAAAATACTCCTCCATACCACCGAACCTCCATTCGGGACAAAGACAGATCCAATTCCCTTTTCCACGAAAAGTGGATTTCACAGAATCCTTTTATCCGATTGGAAATCGGAGTCGGTGTATCCCCATAGTCCATTATCGTCAAGAAAAAAATATACAAGCATATAGTTCCTCATTCTCCTAAGATACTTGAGGATATGCTTGACAAAGAACCCAAAGGTTTTTCCCTGGTCCAATTGGTTTGATTGAATCTACTCACCACGCCCATCTGCGTATATTTTATTGCATATATCGTGATTGTCCGGTGCAAAGCATCGCATACATGAGGCTTCCCTCGGTATTTTTCAAAAAAAAAAAAAAACAAAAATAATAATAAGGAACTCGGCTCATGTCTTCCTCTTCTTGAGGAGTCTTGGGAGACTGCCTCCTTTGAGAGGGATCCCATGTCTCAAGGGTAGATAACCCCTTTTGGAGTTTTGCATGGCGAATCGGTCCATTACCTTATCGATATAGGATGCTTGAGATAGTGCCAATTGTTTGTTCTTCCGATCTCGAAAGATCTGAATTCCCGAACATAGGCGAATTTCTCCTAGATCCTTCATGTCAAATCGCTTTGCCACCAACAAGATTGCCCAGGAGCTTAACCTCGATCGGTCTTCCCTACATCATTCCCAATGAGTAGTATGTCATCTACATATAAGACCAAGAAAACCACTTTGCCTTCTTGTATCAAAAAAAATTCTGCATACACACAAAGGCTCATCCATTGACCCAACAAAACCATAAGTTTTAACAGTCTCATCGAATCTAATAGTCCATGATCTGGATGCCTGCTTTAGTCCATAAATGGACTTTTGCAATTCGCAAACCTTTTCTTCTTGACCCTTTTCAATGAATCCATCTGGTTGTGCCATATAAATGCGCTCATCCAAATTGCCATTCAGAAAAGCTGTCTTCACATCCATCTGCCAGATTTCATAATCCAAAGCAGCAGCAATGGATAGAAGAATGCGGATGGATTTAAGCATGGCTACCGAAGAGAAGGTATCCTCATAGTCAATGCCTTCTTTCTGGTGTAGCCCTTGGCTACCAAATTTGAAGAAGTAGTTGCTTTGAATGTCTCTACATTCCCATCCGGACCCCTTTTTTCTTATAGATCCATTTACACCCTACGGGTTTTACCCCTTCAAGAGGATCTACCAGAGTCCATACGCCATTTTTATACATCGATTGTATTTCGGCGTCCATGGCTTCATGCCATAGGTTTGCTTCAGAACTTTCCATAGCCTGCGAGTAGGAGACAGGTTCATCGATGTCTAAATCTGAGACTGCAGTCAATGCATCTCCATAAGACATGTACCTATCAGGTTGTCTCACAACCTTCCCACTACGTCAAGGCTCTATTGGTGTTAGCTCTTGTTGTGGTTCATCTGTTGTTGGTTCAGGAATAGACCGCGGACATGTTGCTTGAACATTTTCACTAGTCAGTTCCTCAAGTACAAGCCTGCTTCTAGGCTTCATATTCTTTATAAAATCCTCTTCCAGAAAATGAACATTCGTGCTGACGAATGTTTTCTGATTAGTAGGACTATAGAAGATGTAGCCTTTTGTTCCTTTAGGACATCCTACAAACAGGCATAGTTCTGAACGACTGGTTAGCTTACTAGTCTTCTTTCTAAGCACATCTGCCGGACAACCCCATATTCTAGTGTGGCCAAGAGATGACTTCTTGCCACTCCATCTTTCATATGGAGTTCAGTCTTTTTAGATGGAACTTGGTTCGAAATGTATTCTTTGTTTCCAAAGCATATCCCCAAAAGGAATACGGGAAGAGATGAGTAACTCATCATTGATCTAACCATATCTAACAGAGTTCGATTCCTTCTCTCGACACGCCATTCTGGCCGAGGAGTACCCAAAGGGCGCAGTCGGTTGAGAAAATATACCTTCTTCCTTAAGAAAGTCTTGAACTCTCCCAAAGCAAGTATTCACCACCATGATCGGATCGTAGTGTTTTGATCTGTTTATCTAATTGCTTTTCAACCAAGGCCTTGAACTCTTTGAACTTTTCAAAGGTTTCGGACTTTTGACGATTAGATAAATATGACCAAAACGAGAATAGTCATCGATGAAGGTTATGAAATATTCATATCCTCCTCTTGCTTGGATATTGAATGGCCCACATACATCACTATCTACGAGTTCTAGGCATTCATCGCTCTATTACCCTTTTGAAAAGGGGTCTCTTGGTCATCTTTCCTTCTATGCAGGATTCACATGTAGGTAGTGAGCCTACACTTAAGGTTTGTAAGGGACCGTCTCTTACCAACCTTTTAATCCTGTCAAGGCTAATATGTCCAAGACGTAGATGCCATTTATAGGTTTGATCGATTGGGTCTAACCTCAATCTCTTACTATCTCTTATCGAATCATCATTCAATTTAGTATCACAAATCGTTGGAATAATTGGTTTGATGTAGAACAGATTGTTTATCATGACTGTAGAAGTAATCATGAAGCCATTCTTAAGAATTCAAATAACATCATTATTAAAATCCAAAGAATATCCTTGCTCAATCAAACGAGCCACGAAATAAGGTTTTTCCCAAAAATCGACATATAATAAACATTGTTCAAAACAATAAAACTGTTCTCAAAAACTAATTTAATACTTCCAACGGATGTTGCTTTACCAAAGAAATCATTTTGATCTTGATGCTCCATTCCCCAAAGGAAGTTGAACTCGTCCTTGCTAAGCCTTTTGTTTTCCCCTGACCCCTGCAGAGAACAACAAACATGATTAGTGGCTCCAGTCTACAATCCAAGAAAAAGTAGAGTCACCACAAAACAGGCTTGGTAACAAGTAATGTACCTTTAGCTTTAACCTCCTTGAGGTATGTAGGACGATTCGTTTCCAAGGCCAGCTACTCCAAATGGTGACATTTGTCATTACTCTTGTCCACCTTTGCAGTGTTCTTGCTTTTTTTGCAGCCGGGTTTCTTCTTGTTGCTTTCGGCCTTTCTTACTGTTCTTGGCACCAGAGGTGGAAGGCTTTTTGTTTCCTTTTATGAAAAAGGTTTGCCTCTCCGTTCCTCTTTTTGCCTTTAAGCATTTATCATCAATGTTTATGTAGTCTGAGAGTTTCCGCAGTTTGAAGCTCCTTCATGAGTTCTCAAGGCGTGGGAGTGAATAACTCAACTTATTCATCGAGTAGTTGAGTTTGAAGTTGTCAAACATCTCCGGTAGAGTCTCTAGGATCATATCCACCTGAGTCTCTCCATCTATTTCAGCTCCCATGAGCTCCATCTCATTCAGGTGACTAATGATCAATAGCATATGGTCCTCGAGCAGGAGTGCCGGATTTCATCCGGCAGTTCATGAAGTTACGCACCTTGCCCAAGAAAGCCGCCTTGCTTGGCTTGACGGCCCTGGCTTCCGAACATTTCGAGATTATCAGAGATCATATCTGCGGCCGATTAGCATGTTCCGATGTTGCTGTTGCAACACATTGCTAATTGATGCTAAGATATAGCACCTAGCAATCTCATCGGAACGCATCCAAGCAGTGTATGCGTCTCGCTCCTCTTGAGTCGAATCATCATTCAGCTCAAGAGGACAGGGCTGTTGGGAATGGTGTCCTAGAAGCATGAGATGTAATAATACATTTATTATTTATTTAATAAAAGAGTTTATTCATTATTTTATGTGCATATATTTATGAATATTTTATGAATATCAATGAAAATTCCATGATTATTTATGTAACCTTAAACATTGTATATAAGTGTTATATACGAGAGGATAATGTTTAAGGATAATAATCAAAAAGCAATGTTCATAATGAATTTAATTAAAGTTTGGAATCTTTAATTAAAACATTATTAATACATGTCATTCCCATTTAGAATGGAACAAAGTTATCCGTGACCGTTAATATGGTGAGATATTGAATGAGTGTATTTCATAATGAGATTATGTGGAACAAGGACAAACACAATATGAATTTCTAATAATTTCCGTTAAGTATAGAAATTCTAGTTGAGTCTATCGATGGTCATATATAGAATGATCTTAATCACGAGTTCTTAACAAACTCCTATTTATGGATTTGTGTCTTTTGATTTACTCGATACGGATTCCGAGACCCTGAATCCTATTCCTTGTATTTTGGAGACATAATGAAGTAGGTAGTTGGGAATGTTATTATACAAGATGGAATCCATTCCTTCTTGAGAAAAAGTAGATAAATATTTCTCTTGAGGGTTGATTCGGTACTTGGACCAAAGAGGGAGGTCCGATTCATGAATGTGTTTTATGAATCACTTTGTCCATTAGAGAATCAATGGTACTCAGGATAAAGATATAATTAGAGAGGTTAACGGATTCTACCTGGCTCTAATTATGAATTATTTATGGAGGATTGATCTATATGCAATGACTATATCAAATGGACACTTCACAGTTTAGAAGTAATTTATATCTATAATTTCGAGAGTGCAATTCCAAGTTTATAGTGGAGTAACTATTGGAATTAATAGAATTAATTAATTCATTAAAGTGTTTAAATGATTATTAATTCTATTGGAGCTCGGGATTATAGGTCCATTAGTCCCCGCGTCGTCCTAGTAATTCTACCGGAACCACGAGAGGACAAAATGGGAATTTTAGAATTACGAATTCTAAAATTAAACACTCAAAAATAATTAATTGAGAATTAATTATTATTTAAATAATGTGATTATTTAAATTTGAATTTGAACACATCTAGATTTATCCATTTAAACTTATTTGATAAGTTCTTCAATTTAGAATTCAAATTAATTTAAGTTTGACTTAAATTCAATTTGAATCGAATTAAAATTGGACTCTTTGGATAAAGGATAAAATATCTTCCTTCCTTATCTATAATAGGCGCCACACATAGGGATAAACCCTACTAGTGTGGCCGCCACCTTAAGGATAAGGGAAGGGATTTTTGTTCCAAATTCAAATAGGAGATAATTAACAAGCTTTATCTTAGAGATAGAGATTGGATTCCTTTTAGAAGTTTGACTTCTACTCTCTAAATACTATTTTTTGAGACAATTTTCGGAATGCCTTTATGCCCTAATTTTAGAGGTGGCCGAAATTTCTCTAGAGTAATTTTTGAAGCAATTTTTCAGCCCTAATGGGATTAGTGGCCGAAATTCTCAAGTAGAGAGGAAGGAAAAATGTTTTTCTCCAAAAATTCCACATCGTGCATGCGTTGGTGTTTGTGGAAATTCGAGTGTTTATTGTAACCCGTTTTGTCTCATGTGTGCCCACACACACGTCTTAAATGGATTCTAGGAATTGACGTGGAAGACATTGGTTTTCTAAACACAAAGCTTTGGAGCAAGGATTGTTCGAGGTCAAAGAACTCAAGTTATCAACCGAGTCGGCCTCCAGGAATTTTTCCGAATTGAGTTCTTAATAAATGAATTAATGAGATTAATTTATTCGTGCATAAATTAATATAATCTATAGAGTATCTCAAAGGTTTTATGAAAATTTTTGTTATAAACGATCCGCCTTTCCGCTGCGCTTCCGCATCCAAATTCGATTCGGGAACCAACAATTGGTATCAGAGCAGTCTATAGACGATATTAATTTATGCTTCGATTATTTGATAATCATAATTGATATTAAATATGTGATATTTAATTATGTATGTATTTGATGAGTAGGCACTTGCATTTATGGATGTTTATTTTTATTCATGATGATGAATGTATGGATGATGGATTTGGTCGTTAATTATATAGTTCCATGGATCGGTTATATTCATTCGTTAATAAATTATTTGTAATTTAATTCGAGATTAAAATTATTGTAATTCTAGGATTTGGGTAGAATTAGGGTTTTTGATTTTGAATCAAGAAGGAGGCCTTGAAGATCATGTTTGAAGCCTTCAAAGAAGCCCAGAAAAAGTGCCCGGAAAGTTCGAAACGCGGCCCAGGCGCCCCGGACGCGCCCGGCGCCCCGGGTCGCTGCCCAGCGCGGCCAGGACGCCCCAGTGCGCCCAGGCCGCGCCCTAGCGGCGGCCAGGCAGCGCCCCCAACCTGGCGGCCCAAGTTCGGGATTTGATCCTCGTAAAGCGTGCCGACGAGCCCGGAAAAGTTCCGGATCCCAAGGAAGGTGAAATCCAACCCGGAGACAAAGAATGAAGTCAAGAATAAAGAATTCAAGAATCGAGACCTTGTTGATGTAACGGAAGAATATAATTATTGTAATTATTTATTTATTCGATTCGATTGAGTTGTAATTTATTTTTCCATGGGACCCGTCAAATCCATCTCAATAGTTGATTGCATATATTTATATTTTATGTTGATAATTATATATTATATATGTCCATGCATATAACATGCCATGTAGATATAATGTGCCTACTCATATGTTTTTATAACATGCCATGCATACCGCCAAGAATTGTTATTGTTTATTTTATTTATTATAAAAGTGTTTTAGAAAAATAAAATAAAAATAAGAACCATCTTGTTGAAAATCGATTTAATATGTTTAAATTGATTTAAGTTGCAAAATTGATTTGCAAAATAATGTTACATGTGAAATTGAATTTAAAAGTTAAATTTTTGAATTTCACATATCCGAAAAAATAAATTGTTTATTTTTTGATTTGAAAATCATGAGATGTTTTTTCAAACAAAATACATGTTTGCAAAATAATGAGTGGGAGAGGGTTGTATGACAATACGACCCACTAGTCTCCGCCGTTAGCACAACACCGTGAGATCCGGAAAGGGGCTTTACGGCGACATTGAATCGCCTCCTAAAGGAGAGTGTTCTTGCGGATCAATAACAAGGTTGGCTTCCTAGAGATAGGATTTCAGGATGTATTTTCAAATTGACTACCCAAAGGTAGCAATCCGGAGTTAAGTCTATGGGATCTGAAACGGTGGTTTACACTCATAAAGATATAATCAAAGTTTGTTGGTTATATTTTGACTAAAATAACGGTAGTTAATAAATATGAAAATATGAGATATTTTGACTATATTTATTAACTGAGAGGGGTCTCGATTCAATTTGTAAATAATTTGACTACCCAAAGGTACACTTTATTTGTGGTAAATTGGATTATTGTTGGCACCTAAAATTAAAACATGATTTATGTATTTTTCATGTGCATCATGCATCATATTTAATTGTGCCTAAATTCACATGTTTTGATATTCATGCACATAAATTGATTAGATGAATATTCTACTTATTTCCAAAGAATATGTCAAATCCTATAATCTCACTATACAAAACCCCAAACACCGACTAGAGATAAACTATGCGAGTGGTAAAATAACGTAAACAACTTACATTCATGTGATGAATATAAGTTTGTCCCAAATGGAGGATTGTCCTCCTGTCCTTAACGAAAACACACAGTAGCTAATCAAGTTAGCTAAGATTGTGCGTGGTAATTCACAAGAAGTATGAAGGCATGGAGACGACTTTATGAGATAATGCGTCATCGATACCGTATCGAAAATCCATAAAACAAAAGGGTTGGCTAAATCTTGTAAGGGCCTAAGTAAAAGACAAAAGGAAAGTCGTTTCCAATAAAATAAAGGAAAAGGAATCAAGCAAATACGATTTGCTAGTTCTAGAAACATGTTTAGTAAAAAGGGTAATTCCTTATTCTTGGATAGTAGATTCGGGAGTTGCTACACATGTTTGTTTTCTTTATTAAGTCTTAGTTCTTACAAGGAAAGTCGTTTCCACCGAAATAAAGAAAGGAACTCAAGCAAATATGATTTGCTAGTTCTTAAAACATGTTTAGTAAAAAGGATGATTCCTTATCCCGAATAGTTGATTCAGAATAACTAATCATGTTTGTTTTCTTTATTAAGTTTTAGCGCTTAAATGGAAATTGTTTCCACCTAAACAAAGAAAATGAATCAAAGTAAATAAGATTTACTAATTCTAAAAACATCTTTAGTGGAGGGTGATTCCTCGTCCTGGATAGTTGATTCGGGAGCAACTAATCATGTTTTGGTTTTCTTTGCAAAATATTAGTTCTTACGAAGAACTTGCCATCAAGGACTACACGATGAAAGTGGGAATACCGCGAGGATATTTGCAAAAGGCAGTGGGAGAAGTTAGACTTCAATTTTGGAAATACCTTGTTGTGAACAATGTTTATTTCCCACCAAGCATAAACAGAAATTTGATTTCTAATTCCAAATTATTTGAACAATTGCTTTTAAATAAAAATCTAGTCCACATCTTTCGGAATGGTTCCGATATATGTTCTGGATATTTTGAAAATGGTTTATACCGTTTAAACCGATGCCTGGCTCACTGCAAAATATTGAAAAGTTTAAAAGTTACCAAACTTAGAATAAGGAGCAAAGGATCTCTCATGATAAATAACACATATATGTGGCATCTTAGACTTGGTCATATTAGCCTAAACACGATTTAAAGACTGATAAAGGATGGTCCTTTACGCGAACTAAAAGTTAGTGAGCGTCCAGCCAATGAATCTTGTCTGGGAGGCAAAATGACCACGGGCCTTCCATGACGAAAGGAGAAGGAGCCACATAACCTCTTCAGCTAATACATTCGGATGTATGTGGACCATTAAATGTCCAAGACAAAGGAGGTTACAAATATTTCATCATTTTCATTGATGATTATTCAAGATATGGTTATGTTTACCTAATGCAACGGAAATCAAACTTTTAGAAAGTTTAGAGAATTCCGAGCGTAAGTTGAAAAACATTAGGTAAACCAATCAAGACACTTCAATTAGATTGAGGGGATGAATACCTGGACTAAGAGTTTCGGGATTTCTTGATTGGAGAAAGTGTGGTATCCCAATTGACTACACCCGGTACACCACAACAGAATGGTGTAGCCAAAATGAGAAATCAGACTTTGCTCGACATGATAAGATCAATGTTGAGTTATTCTTCACTTCCTACTTCATTCCGGGATTATGCCCTACGAACCACCATGTATATTTTGAATCTAGTACCATCTAAGTCTATACCAAAGACACCCCTAGAGTTGTGGAATGGTCGAAAGTCAGTTTTGAAGCGTATTCACATATGGGGGTGTCCGGCTCATGTGATGAAACAATAGACTGGGAAGTTGGAACTAAGATCGTAAATATGCATGTTTGTGGGATATGCAATGGGGACAAAAGAATGATTATTTTATATAGTCATAAGAATCAAAGGTAATTGTATGACAAATGCCACATTTCTAGAGCATGACTATATGATAGTTTTCAAGCCTAGAAGCTAAAAGGTTCTGGAAAAGTTACTTTCTAATAAGATTGGACCACAACCGACAAGAGTTGTTGGAACGCTAAGAATGATCACGATTCCTAATCAAACTCTAGTGGCACCTCGTTGTAGTGGGAGGGTAAGCAAGTTACCTAACCGGTATACTGAGGAAACACATATCGTCACCGTTGACCTTTAAGGCTACGATGGATAATTTGATAAGGAAAAGTGGCAAGCATCTATGAAACTCGAGCTAGAGTCCATGTACTCTAACTCAGTCTGGTAACTTATAGATCTACCCGAAGGGGTAAAACGCATTGGATGCAAGTGGATCTTCAAGAGAATAAGATAAGCGGATGGCAAAGTAGAGACTTATAAAGCAAGGCTAGTGGTTAAGGGTTACACCCATAAAGAGGGAGTTGACTATGAGGAAACTCTCTCACCGGAGGCCACGCTTAAGTCCATCCGAATACTCTTAGCCATAACAACATTTTGAATATGAGATATGGCAGATGGATGTCAAGACAGCTTTTCTGAATGGCTATCTTGAGGGAACCGTCTATATCGATCAGCCAGAGGGTTACATAGAGAAAGGCCTAGAGCAGAAAGTCTACAAAACTGTAGAGATCCATCTATGGATTGAAGCAAACTTCTAGATCATGGAATATCAGGTTTGATGAGGCTATTAAGTCTTATGGATTTGATCAAAACCAAGATGTTTCAAATGAAAGAAAAGAAGATGTTCTTATTCTTTACAAGCCCGAATATATGATATTTAGTGGGAGTAGTTAGTCGTTGTCAGTTGAACTCAAGATCTGATCATTGAGTGGTTGTGTAGTGTATCCTTAAGTATATAAGGAAAATAAAGAAACTATAAGATAGTTTAGTCAGTGAAAGAGTTGTCTTTCACTGGATACATAGACTTTGACTATGAGTCATACGTGGATTTTGAGAGTTAACATCCGAGTCTGTGTTCACACTAGGTGAAGGAGTCATCACAAGAAAGGTTGTTGGCAAAGTGTGATTGCTAATTTTATCATTAAGAGTTAATGTGTAACAGCTTGTGAAGCAGCAAAAGAAAGCAACTGACTTTAGAAAATTCTTAACTGATCTGAAAATTGTTCCGAGCTAATTTTATCATTAAGAGTTAATGTGTAACAGCTTGTGAAGCAGCAAAAGAAAGCAACCTGACTCTAGAAAATTCTTAACTGATCTGAAAATTGTTCCGAGCATAGATCAGTCATAGACACCTAGAAACTTTCAGGATCTGAGACATATCCTACCTGCTTTAGGACAAGTGGGAGATTGTTGGGAATGGTGTCCTAGAAGCATGAGATGTAATAGGACATTTATTATTTATTTAATAAAAGAGTTTATTCATTATTTTATGTGCATATATTTATGAATATTTTGTTGGGAATAGTGTCCTGAAAGCATGAGATGTAAAAGGATATTTATTATTTATTTAATAAAATAGTTTATTCATCATTTTATGTGCATATATTTATGAATATTTTATGAATATCAAATAAAATTCCTTGATTATTTATGTAACCTTAAACATTGTATATAAGTTTTATATACAAGAGGATAATGTTTAAGGATAATAATCAAAAAGTAATCGTTTCATAATGAATTTAATTAAAGTTTGGAATCTTTAATTAAAACATTATTAATACATGTCATTCCATTTAGATTCCCATTTATCCGCACTATTAATATGGTGAGATATTGAATGAGTGTATTTTGCATAATGAGATTATGTGGAACATGGACATAGACACAATATGAATTTCTAATAATTTCCGTTAAGCATAGAAATTCTAATTGAGTCTATCGATGGTCATATATAGAATGATCTTAATCCTGAGTTCTTAACAAACTCCTATTTATGGATTTATGTCTTTTGATTTACTCGGTACGGATTCCGAGACCCTGAATCCTATTCCTTGTATTTTGGAGACATAATGAAATAGGTAGCTGGGAATGTTATTATACGAGATGGAATCCATTCCTTCTTGAGAGAGAAGCAGATAAATAATTCTCTTGAGTGTTGATTCGGTACTTGGATTAGTAAGAGCTCCTGTTCATGAATGTGTTTTATGAATCACTATCCATTAGAGAATCAATGGTACTCAAGGATAAAGATGTAATTAGAGAGGTTAACAGTTCTACGACTCTAATTATGAATTATTTATGGAGGATTGATCTATATGCAATGACTATATCAAATGGACACTTCACGGTTTAGAAGTAATTAATGTCTATAATTCCGAGAGTGCAATTCCAAGTTTATAGTGGAGTAACTATTGAATTAATAGAATTAATTAATTAATTAAAGTGTTTAATTAATTATTAATTTTATTGGAGCTCGTAATTATAGGTCCATTAGTCCCCGCTCGTCCTTTGTAATTCTACCGCATAACAAAGGGCAAAATGGGAATTTTAGAATTACGGAATTCTAAAATTAAATACTCAAGAATAATTAATTGAGAATTAATTATTATTTAAATAATGAGATTATTTAAATTTGAATTTGAACATATCTAGATTTATCCATTTAAACTTATTTGATAAGTTGTTTAATTTAGAATTCAAATTAATTTAAGTTTGACTTAAATTCAATTTGAATCAATTAAAATTGAACTTCCTTCCTTATCTTATTTAGGTGTCACACACAAAGGATAAACCCTGGATAAAATATCTTTTTGTTCCTTCAAAATTGGAGATAAGGATATGATCCTATTTTGAAGTTTGACTTCTTATCTTTAAATATGAGATTAGAAAATTGTAACAACAATTTTGACATATTTTCAGCCCTAAGAAAGGTGGGTGTTACGAATTTCAAAAAAAGGGAATAAAATTTTTTCTCCAAAAATTCCACATCGTGCATGCGTTGGTGTTTGTGGAAATTCGAAAGTGTTTAAGAAACTGTTTTGTCTCACGTGGAAGACTTTGGTGTTCTAAACACAAACACAAGAGCTTGAAGCTAGGACTATTCGTGGTCAAAGAAAATCAAGATATCATCCAAGTCGGCTACAAGGTTTTTTTTCGGTTGATCCTTGAATCTTATAAATTAATGAGATTAATTTATTGGTGCATAAATTAATATAATCTATAGAGTATCTCAAAAGTTTTATGAAAATTTTTGTTATACACGATCCGCTATTCCGCTGCGTTTCCGCGGCCGAATTCGATTCGGCAACCAACAATTGGTATCAGAGCGGTCTATAGACGATATTAATTTATGCTTCGATTATTTGATAATCATAATTGATATTAAATATGTGATATTTAATTATGTATGTATGTGATGAGTTGGCACTTGCATTTATGGATGTTTATTTTATTCATGATGATGAATGTATGGATGATGGATTTGGTCGTTAATTATATTGTTCCATGGATCGGTTATATTCATTCGTTGATAAATTATTTGTAATTTAATTCGGGATTAGAATTATTGTAATTCTAGGATTTGGGTGGAATTAGGGTTTTTGATTTTGAATCAAGAAGGAGGCCTTAAAGATAATATTTGAAGCCTTCAAAGAAGCCCAGAAAAAGTGCCAGGAAAGTTCCAGAACGCGCCCAGCGCGCCCCGGCGCGTCCCGGACGCTGCCCAGTGTCCAAAGCGCGCCCAAAAGGCCAGACACGACCCAGGCGTGTCCAGGCCGCGGCCTAGGTGCGGCCCAGGCCGCAGCCCAACAAGGGCCAGCCGCGGCCCAGTAGCGTCACCCAGGCCAGGGCCAAGCCCGTGTTCGGATTTGATCCCGAACGGGCCCGAAGGTATCCGAAACCCTCGTAAAGCGTGCCGACGAGCCCGGAAAAGTTCTGGATCCCAAGGAAGGTGAAATCGAACCCGGAGACAAAGAATGAAGCCGAAGAATAAAGAATTCAAGAATCGAAGACCCGTTGATGTAACGGAAGAACACAATTATTGTAATTATTTATTTATTCTATTCAATTGAGTTGTAATTTATTTTTCCATGGGACCCGGTCAAATCCATCTCAATAGTTGATTGCATATATTTATATTTTATGTTGATAATTATATATTATATATGTCCATGCATATAACATGCCATGTAGATATAATGTGCCTACTCATATGTTTTTTTATAACATGCCATGCATACACGCCAATAATTGTTATTGTTTATTTTATTTATTATAAAAGTGTTTTAGAAAAATAAAATAAAATAAGAACCATCTTATTGAAAATCATTTAATATGATTAAATTGATTTAAGTTGCAAAATTGATTTGCAAAATAATGTTACATGTGAAATTGAATTTAAGAGTTAAATTTTAGAATTTCACATATCCGAAAAATAAATTGTTTATTTTTCGAATTGAAAATCATGAGATGTTTTTCAAACAAAATACATATTTGCAAAATAATGAGTGGGAGAGGGTTGTATGACAATACGACCCACTAGTCTCCATCATTAGTTCAACACCGTGAGATTCGAAAGGGGCTTCGCGGCGGCACCGATTCCGCACTCCCTACGGAAAGTGTTCTTTCGGATCAATAACAAGGTTGACTTCCTAGTGATAGGATTCAAGGATGTATTTCCGGTTTGACCTACCCTACGGTGGCACTCCGGAGTTAAGTCTGTAGAATCTGAAATGATGGGTTACACTCATGGAGATATAATCAAATTGTTGATTATATTTTTGACCAAAATAGCGCGGTAGTTAATAAATATGAAAATATGAGATATTTTGATTATATTTATTAATTGAGAAGGTCTCGGTTCAATTTGTGATATTTTGACCTACCCTACGGCGGCACTATAATCGTGGTAAATTGAATTATCGTTGGCACCCAGAATTAAAACATGATTTATGTATTTTTCATGTGCATCATGCATCATATTTAATTGTGTCAAAATTAACATTCCTTGATATTCATGCACATAAATTGATTAGATGAATATTCTATTTATTCCCAGCAATATGTCGAATCCCATAATCACACTACTAGCGACTGAAAAATTAGACAGTGATAATTATGCTAAGTGGAAAAGTAACATGAACATACTATTGGTCTGCAAAGACTATAAGTTTGTCCTAGCGGAGGAATGTCCTCCTGAACCCGCGACTAATGCATCCAAAACCGCAAGGGAGCCTTTTGATCGCTGGATCAAGGCCAACAATAAAGCAAAGTGCTTTATGCTGGCCAGCATGAGCGATATGCTTCATAAAGAAGCATGAGGAGATGGAGACTACTTATGAGATAATAGAGTCTCCGAGAAGCCATGTTCGGCGCTCTCCTTCGAAAAAGGCTCGTTTGGATGCCGTAAGGGCTTTCATGAACGATAAGATGAAGAAAGGTTCTTGATCCAAGGCACATGTTTTGAACATGATTGATCACCTCCACGATGCGCGGAGCTCAATGGTGCCAGAATCGATGAAGCCACCCAAGTTGGCATCATCCGGAAAGCCTATCCCCGACTTTCATGAGTTCGTGAACAACTTTGTTATGAACAAAAAGAAGTGCAATCTCACTTTGAACTCATGAATGACCTGCAAAACTTTGAATCCACCAACAAAAGAAGGGGAGGAGAAGCAAATGTTGTAGTTGCGGGGAAGTTCGGTAAAAACAAAAGGAAAAACCAGAACCAGGGAAAAAGTGAATGAGAAAAAAAGAACAAGGTAAATCAGATTTACTAGTTCTTGAAACATGTTTAGTAGAGGGTGATACCTCAGCCTAGATAATTGATTCGGGAGCAACTAATCATGTTTGTTTTTCTTTGCAAAGTCTTAGTTCTTACACTGAGTTAGCCGATGGGGACTACACGATGAAAGTAGGCAATGGCGCAAGAGTTTCGGCAAAAGCAGTGGGAGAAGTTAGACTTCATTTTAGGGAAAATAAATTTTTAGTTTTGAACAATGTTTATTTTATTCCAGACATTCGCAGAAATTTGATTTCTGTGGCCAAATTATTTGAACAATTATTTAAAGTTTATTTTGATAATGAATTTGTTCATATTTCTCGAAATGGTTTAAATATTTGTTCTGGACGTCTGGATGATGGTTTATATTGTATAAAACCAATACCTAACTCACTGCTTAACACTAAAATGTTTAGAGTTGCCGAACCTAAGAATAAAAAGCAAAAGATTTCTCATGAAAATAACACATATCTGTGGCACCTTAGACTTGGTTACATTAACCTAAATAGGATTGAAAGACTAGTAAAGGATGGTCCTTTGCGCGAGGTAAAAGTTGGCGAGCTTCCAGTCTGTGAATCTTGTTTGGAAGGTAAAATGACCAAGAGACCTTTCACAGCAAAAGGAGTAAGAGCTACAGAACCCCTACAGCTGATACATTCAGATGTATGTGGACCGTTAAACGTCCAAGCTAGAGGAGGTTACGAATATTACGTCACTTTTATTGACGACTATTCAAGATATGGTTATGTTTACGATGCAACGGAAATCAAACTTTTGGAAAGTTTAGAGAATTCCGAGCGAAGTTGAAAAACAATTAGGTAAATCAATCAAGACACTTCGATCGGATCGAGGGGTGAATACCGGACCAAGAGTTCCGGGATTTCTTGATTGAAGAAGGTGTGGTATCCCAATTGATCGCACCGGTACACCACAAGCAGAATGGTGTGGCCGAAAGGAGAAATCGGACTATGCTCGACATGATAAGATCAATGTTGAGTTATTCTTCACTTGCCTACTTCTTTTTTTTGGGTTATGCCCTAAAAACCGCTATGTATATTCTGAATCTAGTTCCATCGAAATCTATACCTAAGACACCCTAGAGTTGTGGAATGGTCAAAAACCTAGTTTGAGACACATTCGATATGGGGGGAGTCCAAAGACATGTGCTAAGGCAAAAGACCGGGAAGTTGGAACCAAGGTCGGTATGCATCTTTGTGGGATACCCACAAGGGACAAGAGGAGGATCGTTTTATAGTCAAGCGGATCAAAATGTGTTTGTATTGACAAATGCCACATTTCGAGCATGACTATATGATAGATTTCAAGCCCGAAGTAAGATAGTATTAGAAGAGTTACTTTACGATGAGATCGGACCACATTCGACAAGAGTTGTCGGACCACTCGGAGAAAAGACCACGCCCTCCCCGATCGGACTCTTATGGCACCTCGTCGTAGTGGGAGGGTAAGCGGGTTACCCGACCGTTATACCGGGAAGCCCAAATCGTCACTGGCGATGACTTAAGGAGGATCCATTGACCTTTAGGGATGCAATGGATGATTCGGTAAGGAAGAATGGCAAGCGACTATGAAACTCGAGATGGAGTCTATGCACTCTAACTCGATCGCAACTTGTAGATCTACCCAAGGGGTAAAACCCATTGGATGCAAGTGGATCTTCAAGAGAAAGAGAGGACCGATGGAAAAGTAGAGACTTATAAAGCAAGGCTAGTGGCTAAGGGTTATACCCAAAAGGAGGGAGTTGACTATGAGGAAACTTTCTCGCGCCGATAGCCATGCTTAAGTCCATCCGGATACTCCCGGCCATTGCGAAGATATTTTGATTATGAGATATAGCAGATGGACGTCAAGACAAATTTTTCGAATGGCTATCTTGATGAAACCATCTATATGGATCAGCCAGAGGGTTACATAGTGGAAGGCCAACAAAGAGAAAGTCTCATAAACCGCAAAAGGTCCATTTATGGACCAAAGCGAGCTTCTAGATCATGGAACATCGTGTTTGATGAGGCTGTAAAGTCTTATGGATTTGATCAAAACATTGATGAACCATGCGTCTACAAGTACAAGAAAGAAGAGAAAGTGGTCTTCTTAATTCTTTACGTCGATGACATCCTACTCATAGGGAATGATGTGGGAATGATGATGATGTAAAGGAGTGGTTAGCCACCAATTCCAAATGAAAGATTTAGGAGAGGCAAGCTATGTTCTTGGGATCAAGATTATTCGAGATCGCAAGAAAAGCTTTTTGGCGTTATCACAAGCATCTTATATAGACAAAGTGTTGTCTAGGTATTCGATGCAAAACTCCAAGAAAGGGAATTTACCTTCTAGGCATGGTATTCATCTTTCTAAGGAGCAATGTCCAAAGACCCCGCAGACAAAGAAGAAGATATGAGAAGGTATCCCTACGCTTGGTGTGGGAAGCCTTATGTATGCCATGTTGTGTACAAGACCCGGATATCGCTATGCAAGTGGGAGTAGTCGATCGCTACCGGTCCAACCGTGATTGGATCATTGGGTTGCGATAAAGTGTATTCTCAAGTATTTTAGGAGAACGAGAAACTATATGTTGGTATATTCCGGAGAAGATCGTCTCTCACCGATACACGTATTCCGATTTCCAATCGGATAGAGATAGTCGACGGTCGACATCCGGATCTGTGTTCAATCTTAATGGAGGAGCTGTGGTATGGAGAAGTATAAAGCAAAAGTGTGTTGTTGACTCTACCATGGAAGTTGAATATGTTGCGACTTGTGAAGCCACAAAAGAAGCTACATGGCTCGGGAAGTTCTTAACCGATCTAGAAGTTGTTCCGATATGGATAAACAAATTAAGCTCTCACTGTGACAACAAAGGAGCAAAGGGCTAATTCAAAAGAACCTAGAAGCCATAAGAGTGCGAAACATATAGAAAGGAAGTATCACCCGATCGAGACATTGTGGATAGAGGTGATGTAGCGGTTACAAGATCGCGTCGAGAGGACAACCTTGTTGACCCGTTCACCAAGACATTGCCATTGAATGTTTTTGATCGGCATTAGATGGGTTTGGGATTAGAGACATGACACACCTGCTTTAGGACAAGTGGGAGATTGTTGGGAATAGTGTCCTGAAAGCATGAGATGTAAAAGGATATTTATTATTTATTTAATAAAATAGTTTATTCATCATTTTATGTGCATATATTTATGAATATTTTATGAATATCAAATAAAATTCCTTGATTATTTATGTAACCTTAAACATTGTATATAAGTGTTATATACAAGAGGATAATGTTTAAGGATAATAATCAAAAATAACTGTTCATAATGAATTTAATTAAAGTTTGGAATCTTTATTTAAAACATTATTAATACATGTCATTCCCATTTAGAATGGAACGGTGTTATCCGTGACCTTTATTAATATGGTGAGATATTGAATGAGTGTATTTCGCATAATGAGATTATATGGAACATGGACCTTGACACAATATGAATTTCTAATAATTTCCGTTAAGCATAAAAAAATTCTAATTGAGTCTCTTGATGGTCATATATAGAATGATTTTAATCCCGAGTTCTTAACAAACTCCTATTTATGGATTTATGTCTTTTGATTTACTCAGTACGGATTCCGAGACCCTGAATCCTATTCCTTGTATTTTGGAGACATAATGAAATAGGTAGCTGGAAATGTTATTATACGAGATGGAATCCATTCCTTCTTGAGAGAGAAGCAGATAAATAATTCTCTTGAGTGTTGATTCGGTACTTGGATTAGTAAGAGCGCTCTGGTTCATGAATGTGTTTTATGAATCACTATCCATTAGAGAATCAATGGTACTCAAGGATAAAGATGTAATTAGAGAGGTTAACGGATTCTACCTGACTCTAATTATGAATTATTTATGGAGGATCGATCTATATGCAATGACTATATCAAATGAACACTTCACGTTTTAGAAGTAATTAATGTCTATAATTCCGAGAGTGCAATTCCAAGTTTATAGTGGAGTAACTATTGAATTAATAGAATTAATTAATTAATTAAAGTGTTTAATTAATTATTAATTTTATTGGAGCTCGAATTATATGTCCATTAGTCCCCTCGTCGTCCTTGTAATTCTACCGGACACAAAAAGGGCAAAATGGGAATTTTAGAATTACGAATTCTAAAATTAAATACTCAAGAATAATTAATTGAGAATTAATTATTATTTAAATAATGAGATTATTTAAATTTGAATTTGAACATATCTAGATTTATCCATTTAAACTTATTTGATAAGTTGTTTAATTTAGAATTCAAATTAATTTAAGTTTGACTTAAATTCAATTTGAATCAATTAAAATTGAACTACTGGATAATGGATAAAATATCTTCCTTCCTTATCTTATTTAGGTGCCACACACAAAGGGATAAAACCCTAGGGTGGCCGGCCATCAAAGAGATAAGGGAAGGGATTTTTGTTCAAATTCAAACTTGGAGATAAGGATATGATCCTATTTTGAAGTTTGACTTCTACTCTTTAAATATGAGATAGATAGAAAATTGTAACAACAATTTTGACATATCTTCAGCCCTAAGAAAGGTGGTGGCCGAAATTTCTCATAGGGAAAAGTGTGAACAATATTTTTTCTCCAAAAATTCCACATCGTGCATGCGTTGGTGTTTGTGGAAATTCGAGTGTTTAAGAAACCGTTTTGTCTCACGTGTGCCCACACACACGTCTACGTGGAATCAAGGAATTGACGTGGAAGACTTTGGTGTTCTAAACACAAGAGCTTGAAGCTAGGACTGTTCATGGTCAAAGAAAATCAAGATATCATCCGAGTCGGCTACAAGGTTTTTTTTCGGTTGATCCTTGAATCTTATAAATTAATGAGATTAATTTATTGGTGCATAAATTAATATAATCTATAGAGTATCTCAAAAGTTTTATGAAAATTTTTGTTATACAAGATCCGCTATTCCGCTGCGTTTCCGCCGCCTAATTCGATTCGGCAACCAACATATTTTATGAATATCAATGAAAATTCCATGATTATTTATGTAACCTTAAACATTGTATATAAGTGTTATATACGAGAGGATAATGTTTAAGGATAATAATCAAAAAGCAATGTTCATAATGAATTTAATTAAAGTTTGGAATCTTTAATTAAAACATTATTAATACATGTCATTCCCATTTAGAATGGAACAGTGTTATCCGCACTGTTAATATGGTGAGATATTGAATGAGTGTATTTTGCATAATGAGATTATGTGGAACAAGGACATAGACACAATATGAATTTCTAATAATTTCTGTTAAGTATATAAATTCTAATTGAGTCTATCGATGGTCATATATAGAATGATCTTAATCCTGAGTTCTTAACAGACTCCTATTTATGGATTTGTGCCTTTTGATTTACTCGGTACGGATTCCGAGACCCTGAATCCTATTCCTTGTATTTTGGAGACATAATGAAGTAGGTAGCTGGGAATGTTATTATACAGGATGGAATCCATTCCTTCTTGAGAAAGAAGTAGATAAATATTTCTCTTGAGGGTTGATTCGGTACTTGGACCAGTAGGAGCTCCGATTCATGAATGTGTTTTATGAATCACTGTCCATTAGAGAATCAATGGTACTCAAGGATAAAGATATAATTAGAGAGGTTAACGGATTCTACCTGGCTCTAATTATGAATTATTTATGGAGGATTGATCTATATGCAATGACTATATCAAATGGACACTTCACGGTTTAGAAGTAATTTATATCTATAATTTCGAGAGTGCAATTCCAAGTTTATAGTGGAGTAACTATTGGAATTAATAGAATTAATTAATTAATTAAAGTGTTTAATTGATTATTAATTCTGTTGGAGCTCGGGATTATAGGTCCATTAGTCCCCGCGTCGTCCTAGTAATTCTACCAGACACAGAGGACAAAATGGGAATTTTAGAATTACGGAATTCTAAAATTAAACACTCGAAATAATTAATTGAGAATTAATTATTATTTAAATAATGTGATTATTTAAATTTGAATTTGAACACATCTAGATTTATCCATTTAAACTTATTTGATAAGTTCTTCAATTTAGAATTCAAATTAATTTAAGTTTGACTTAAATTCAATTTGAATCGAATTAAAATTGGACTCTTGGATAAAGGATAAAATATCTTCCTTCCTTATCTATAATAGGCGCCACACATAGGGATAAACCCTACTAGTGTGGCCGCCACCTTAAGGATAAGGGGAAGGGATTTTTGTTCCAAATTCAAATAGGAGATAATTAACAAGCTTTATCTTAGAGATAGAGATTGGATTCCTTTTAAGTTTGACTTCTACTCTCTAAATACTATTTTTGAGACAATTTTCGGAATGCCTTTTTGCCCTAATTTTAGAGGTGGCGAAATTTCTCTAGAGTAATTTTTGAAGCAATTTTTCAGCCCTAATGGGATTAGTGGCGAAATTCTCAAGTAGAGAGGAAGGAAAAATGTTTTTCTCCAAAAATTCCACATCGTGCATGCGTTGCTGTTTGTGGAAATTCGAGTGTTTATTGTAACCCGTTTTGTCTCATGTGTGCCCACACACACGTCTTCGTGGATTCTAGGAATTGACGTGGAAGACATTGGTTTTCTAAACACAAAGCTTTGGAGCAAGGATTGTTCGAGGTCAAAGAACTCAAGTTATCAACCGAGTCGACCTCCAGGTATTTTTCCGAATTGAGTTCTTAATAAATGAATTAATGAGATTAATTTATTCGTGCATAAATTAATATAATCTATAGAGTATCTCAAAGGTTTTATGGATTGTTCGAGGTCAATATTGCATAAATTGTTCGAGGTCAATATTTTTTGTTATACACGATCCGCCTTTCCGCTGCGCTTCCGCATCCGAATTCGATTCGGGAACCAACAAGGGGGTGGTGAGCACATGCTTGTGCTTGTCTACCGTCAACACGATATCAAGGTTACGTTTCCAGTCAACGTAATTTTCACCCACTAACTTGTTTGTACTAAGAATTTGTGCGATCGGGGATAAAGACATAATTGCTGAAAAAATAAAATAAAGCGGCATTGGTAATTTGCTTATATTTAAGAGAAGTATGATGCATGAATGCAAGTACTCAAACATAAATAAAATCCTTAAAAAAAATGTTTCATCTATGGTGTTACGATCATAAACGGAAACACGTCCCACCTAGGGGTGGCATCCGTGAAGCCTCCTATCGCATCGAGACTCCTCTCGTTTGGTCCACTTCACAAGATGTCTCCACATCTAGTGCAACCAATCACCATCTCTTTTGGTCACCTCAGATCCATTGCCTAGCTCCTATGGGAGGTTACAATGATCTTCAGTCTAAGTGTTTAACCGACTAATCGACTCTAGAGGTTGTTATGAACTAACGATCCATCTAGGGATGGTCTCGCCTCACTACTTCCTTTTCGAGTCTTATCTTCTTTAAGCAACCTTGATGACTCCTTAGCGACATGTTTCATGGGTTTCTCCCATTGAAGTGAGGACCACTAAGGTGGTTCTTAACCTATCCACATGTCACGATCGGGGCTAAAGTCGGAGACCTTGGGAACGTTTCAACGCAAACGACCCTCCCACTTAGCTTTTTGAAAAATGGATTTTGTTTTTAAAAGTTAAGTCCAATTAATAATTCAACAAAATTATAACCTTTATAAATTTGTTGCATTATTATAACAATTTATAATATTAAACTACAATGATGCATGAACATGCTTGCATGGCAATTTGATATTGGCATCTCTATATCCTATATGGCATGTTATAATGATGCGAGATTAAATAATAAATCATACATTTACAATTTAACGTCTCTATGGCTCATTTCTAATTACAACCCATAAAAACAAATGAAAATAATTACAATAATTTTCTTCATCTTGTCTTCTTGGCATCTTCTCAATTTTCTCTTCTCACGATCCCTGAAAAGTGAAAATGATTTTGTGGAAAAATTTTAAATTTAAAAAAAAAAAAGAAAAAATTTTTTATTTGGGCTGGGCCGGGACAATCCCGGGCCCACCTTTTCCTCGGCTGGGCCAGGGCCCCCCACTGGCGCAGATGGGGGCCAAGCCCGGCAGCCCTTACAGCAAGCTCGGCATGGGCCGCCCTTGCCAGGCAGGCTGCCGCCGCGGGCCTGCCCTGCCCTAGGCTGGCCCCCGGCCTGCCCCGGCAGGGCCAACGCCTGGCCTGCCCCTTGCTCGGGCAGGCCCTGCAGGCCCGCTAGGGGGCCGCGGCCCTTGCCTGGGCAAGGCTGGTGGCATGGCCTGCGGCCTGCCTGGGCAGGGCCTGCAGGCCCGCTAGGGTTTCAGAAAACCCTAGCGCACACTAGGGTTTCTGAAACCCTAGTGTGCCGCACAGCCAAAACCCAAGGAAGGGTCTGGCGGCTGGGCTTGTGGCGGAGGCTGGGACTTGTCCGGGAATTTTAAATTACAAAATTTCCTATGCCCTTTAATGGCTTACATTATTTTCTAGAGAAAAACATAAACCACCAACTTGGGGTAATCAAAAACCTAGAGCCAATAGATCGGGATCCAATCACATATATAATCAAAACAATTTTGAATTTATCATATATTCATGCAAGATGCCAATATCAACACATATCATACATTCAATTGTATAAACATAAATCATGCATGATCAAAAGCCCTAGGCTCTGATACCAATTGTAGGATCTTGTTGTGATTTATAGATGAAAAATCATTTGAACAACAACAATATTGTAGGCGGAATTTCAAAAATTTTATCATATCCATTTAATTCCAAATTAAACGTAAACCACAACGAGAGATGCATGCATGATATATGTTTATTGACAAATGATTAGAATAATACACATACCTTTGTGACAATTGAAATAAATGACCGCAAGGATCTTGCCTCACTATCTTACGTTCCGAGATGGAGAATTGCCGTGAAACAAGATCATTGATTTATCGACACGATCACACCAAAAACCACTCGTTGATTCAAGGCTATGACTCTATGGTATTTGGAATGAGAGTGTGGGCTCTTTTTCCAAAAACCTAAGGAAACAATTTCCCTCTCTTATGTCTCTAAAATCCGGCCACCCCTAGGAGAAAAAATGTGTGATATATTTTTTTTCTCAAGAAGTCTCTTCTTAGGGTTTTCAATAAAATATCCTTATATAGGAGGAAATTCAAAAACTCAAAACCCTAGATGGGATTTTTGAATTTCCCCTTAACCTTTGGATTGAAATCCGAAAATCCCTACATGGCTAGGGATTTCTGAATTTTCCTTCCCATTTTGGAGCAAAATTCGAAATCTCCTTAGCTAGGGATTTCCGAATTTTCCCAAAATAATATATCAACTTTCTCTCTCCTTTAGTTGCCAAATAAAATCATGTTTAAATTTTATTTTGAATTTTAAATTAATCTCTATTAATTCCGAAATTCAAAACTCATTCCTTTTATTTTTCAATTATCAAATAAATGAAAAATAACATAATGAATTTAAACATAATTATATAACGAAACATCAGTTTCTGTTTTCCCATTTATCAGAGCTAGCCTTGAGACCGAATGGACCCACATGAACAAAGCTATGGAATTACAATACTCGACTAACTTATCCCGATAAGTTATCGACATATTTAATTCCGACATCGCACAACTCCACTAAAAGTTTGATGCCGAATAATCTCCCGATTCATGTACGCTATTTTTTCTAATGGTGTTGATACAATTTATCACACGGTCCACAGTGTAAATGCATTATTATCCTTTGTAAATATCAGTAATCAGAATGGTATATAATATTACCGTTTTACCATTCCAATCATTATTTCCTCAACTCCTTTATATGACTGTGAATAAGAAAGACAAACGTTCGTAAGATGTCTCGCACATGTTACGATGTCTTAATCAATGAACATCATCATTGAATACCAGGCCTGGTTTATTTATTCACACACCCGTCAATAAAGCATGAGGTGATATTATTTCTTACGAATTCCATATCTGTGAATCACACAACTCCAACTCAATAATGTCATGATCCCAATGACCGAGATGTCGTTCAATAACTGTGAACTAATCTCATTGGTGAATCAAAGATCATGAGATACTAAGTTGAGCTATGCATCCACTTCAGGATTAAGATAATTATACAAATATACTTAAGTTGTGATGATTAGGTTTAGAGTTGTGTAAACGGTTTTTACTCTAACCTAATCAGTCACATGGTCTATTCAACATGTTGCGAGCATGTCTAAATCAACCACAGAGTCCAACTCCCATGCCCCGAGACCAAAGATCACATGGTTCGATCTAATAATCATAATCGGATTCGATTGCCTAATCAATCCTAAGATCGCGAATATCTATTTTAAAACTGTATCGAAAGAGTTTGTCCGGCGGGGTTCCCCCCGACTCTTCTTTCGTTAGTAACGTTTTATGGACTAAGCAATATTACTAACACTCTTGAGTATGTGTCAAAACATAACTTTATCTTATTTTATAAAATCAGCAAAAATAATAATGTCTTACATTTGTCATTTCATAAATAACAAATTACATCCCACTTTATGGACACATTTCCAACATCAACATCTGAAAACCACGATAGAGAATGTAATTCTCTCAACCATTCTGACTATTCTTTTTTAAAAACTAGAAAAAAAAATTCATACAATGACAATACTAATTTTTTACATATTGTTGTTATTTTCTTTAAACTTTTTTTTATAGGCACTGCTAATCTCTACATCGATCTCGGAGACTGCTCCTATATCTGTCAACATTGTAGCGCTCTCTTTTGGCTTAACGAAGAAATTAGCAGTAGCACTATTCCTAAATACAATCTTTGTTGCAAAGATGGAAAAATAACCTTGCCCTTAATTAAAAAAACACCTCGAACACTTGATACACTTCTTAATTATCATGGAGGATTAATTAGTACACATTTCTGAAGAAACATTCGAACATATAACTCTATGTTTGCATTTACATCATTTGGTGCTAATATAGACACAAGTACACAAAATTCAAATGGACCAAATATTTTTAAAATAAGTGGGCAAGTACATCATCTTATAGGGTCTCTACTGCCAATTAATAATAATCCTCCAAAATTTGCACAACTCTATATATATGACCCACAAAATGAAGTCCAAAATCGGATAGCATCATTCTCATTTGATAATGAATCCAAAAACATAATACAATTTATAGTTGAAAATCTTATCAGAATGCTTGATAAAACAAATAAATTAGTTAAAATTTTTTGAATGATAAAGGATAGATATCAACAAGATGAGATACCATCTATGAAACTAAGACTTATAAGCCAAAGAAATACAGATAGTAACCAATATGACTTACCCACATCAAACGATATAGCTGCATTAATAGTTGGAGACATTGGTGAATATGAACAAGGAAGAGACATTATTATCCAAGATAGAACAGATAGTTTGCAGAGAATTACACAACTACACCCATGTTATATGGCCCTTCAATATCCTTTATTATTTCCATATGGAGAAGATGGTTATACAATAAACTTAAAATATAATATAAATAACTTAAGTAATAAATATATAAGAAAAAAAAAAATCTCTATCTTAGAATTTTATTGCTATCAATTACAAGAACGTAGAATTCAAGGCAATACACTTTTTCGAGGGGCGATTATTTCAACAATATGTAGTTGATGCATATGCTTCAGAGAAGAAGATCGACTAGATTATATTCAAAAAAATCAAAAAAATTTGCGATCCGAAATTTATCAAGGAATTCAAGACGCTATTACAAGAGGAGATACAAATGCACAAGCAATAGGAAAAAAATTATCCTTCCTTCAAGCCATCTTGAAGCCCTAGATATATGATTCAAAATTATCAAGATGCAATGGCAATTTGCGGGCCGCTATGGAAACCCCGATTTATTTATAACATTTACATGTAATCCAAAATGGCCTGAAATTACTAGAGCCTTAGCAAAAATACCCGGACAAAAACCTGAAGATAGACCAGATATTATCACTAGAATTTTTAAAATGAAATTAGATAGTCTTTTATCCATTATTAAAAATAAAAAAAATTTTGGAGTAATTATAGCAGGTTAGTTTTCTTCTCCTAAAGCTTTTTTACTTTCCTAATAAGAAAAAAAAAATAACACTCTTTTTTTCCAACACTACAAAAAAAAATTATGATAAAATATTTTTTTCATGTTGCAGATTTATATGTTGTTGAATTTCAAAAACGAGGCCTACCACATTCTCATTTCCTCTTCTGGCTCCACCATGATGACAAACTACGTGAGTCATCACAAATAGACAAATTTATTTCTGCAGAAATACCTAATCCTCATAATAATTTACTAGAATACAACATTATAACCAAATTTATGATGCATGGACCATGTGGCATAGCTAAAACAAATTCTCCATGTATGAAAAATTCAGAATGTTCAAAAAAATTTCCTAAAAAATTTAATAATGAAACAACAATTGACGAAAATGGATTTGTTAATTATAAACGAAGAAACACACCCTTCTATGTTGAAAAACAAGGCATTAAATTAGATAATAGATATGTAGTTCCATACAATAAAACTTTATGCCTAAAATTTCATGCTCATATTAATGTAGAACTTTGTTTGCAATCTATGCTTATAAAATATTTATTTAAATATTTAACAAAAGGACCGAGATAGAATAAGAGCAAGAATAGAAGATAATATACCTACGAAATAATCGGAGAAACCAATTATCAAGAAATAGATGAAATAAAAAACTATATTAATTGCAGATATATAACACCATATGAAGCAATCTGGAGACTATTTGAATTTTCAGTACATCATAGAAATCCAACTGTTCAAAGATTATCAATACATTTACTGAAAATGCAAAACATAACATTCAATTCAAATCAATGTCTAAATATCATAATAAGACAATCAGGTATTGATAAAAAACTACCTTTTTCTTTCTACAGTCTATTGTAGCATTATACTTTCCTAGAAAATCCATTCCTAGGATCATATCATAATCTACTAAGTCCAGTACAACTAGATCTGCACTAAGTTCTTTTCCTGCTATCACTATTGGTACATGACGTAGCCAGTGACTGAAACAACACATCACCTGATGGTAGTGCTATCTTAAAGACTTGACCTATCTCCTCTTAAGGATGTAGTATTCGCTTAACAAATTCTACTGATGCAAATGTATGTGTGGCTCCTAAATCGAATAATACTCGTGTAGGAACATGGGAAATAGTAAGCTGATTTGTTACTACATTGGATGTGCCTGCTTCAGTCTCCTCCTTGGTGTATGTCCTTAGCTGAGCATTAGCTTATGGAGAAGCTTTTGATCTGTTCGGCTGAGGGGTCGGGAATACCCTCTGCGCTTGTATGGCATGAAATTGTGGAACTTGTGGCCTTTGTGGCGCCGATCCAGGAGATCTTACTTTAAACAGACACTGCCTTGCATAATTTCCTTTCTGTCTACACGTATAACATACATTCGTGCCGGTTTTACATTCTCTGAAGTGTTTCCTTCCACACGTCAAGCAGAAAGGAACACTAGGACTGGTATACCGGTCTTGCTTCTGTTAGGGATTTCACTGATTCTGATTGCGATTCCTTTCCTCTTACTGGGGTTTTACTGGTTCCCCTGTCCAGATTTCGATCTCTGGTCACTTCAGTTTCCTTAGCCTTGCGAATTAGCACCGGGGCTCTGCTTAGTGGGTGCCTGTGCCTTTTCTCTCTGCTTCTTCTTATCTTCCCACATCTTAGTCCGTTCCTCTCTAAATTTGGCAATGTTATGCTCCGTACGTGTTGCCCGGTTCACTAGATCTGATACTGTGGTTGGTGGATACTCCCCAATTTCCACAACGGTGGCTATATCTCCTTGGAGCATATTAACCATCCTACTAACCTTTTCTTCCTCTGTTGGGACCAACTGAGGACATAATCATGCTAACTGATCAAATCGTCGACATGCTTTAACAACTGTCATGTCGCCCTGCTTGAAATTATTGAACACATTCTGCTGAGTCTTAAGGGCTTCTAAGTTGTAGTGCTTCCGGTTAAATTCCCATAGGAATTTATCCCATGACATTTGTCTTACATTCCTCCTGGTGCACACCGATTCCCACCAATAGCGGGCATCTTTCTCCAACACAAAGGCGGCACATTGAATCTTTTCCCGGTTGGTGAGTTCCATGGTACGCAAATTCTTTTTATATAAATTTTATGTTTCCGCAAGCGTACGGTGCCAAATTTTGAGTATAGGGTGAGTGAGTATCCTCTCCACAGGGATTGGGTTTAGAATTGCCATTAAGTACTGCGATTATTGTAACTTAACTTTATCTAGGCAACCTAATAAAATGACAATTAAGAAAATATAACAAAATAAATATGAAAATAAGAAAATAATGTTTCTGTACACAAATGGTCTAGGGACTTGATTTCACTTTATTATTCCTATGTTCATCCTATTATGTAATCGCTAATCAATTCCATTCAATTCATTAATCAAGGCTCTAATGTCATCTCGCAACTTATCCCGAGTGCCTCATAAGAAATTGCATTTAAATACCCAAACAATATCCCTATTCGAAATGAACATTTAAACACAAATTAAGCTTCACCTTTAGAATTAGAAAATAGGAATTTGATTATCTAAGCGTTGATCTCCTCCCCGTCAACCTAGACTATGCTTCTCAAATCTAGATAAAGAACTCAATCTCTCCCGAGCATCAAATTCAAAATCTAAAAATCATCTAACTCGTTGGCCAAATAAATTAGAAGCATTAAGCATAGAGAAACATAAATGAATTGAAAACGAAATTAAATTAACAATCAACAAAATATTCAAAACATAGTTCAAATAAAATTACATCAAGTCCTAGATTTAATGTCTAGCTCAACATGGAAAAATAGATTAAAGAAGATAAAACCCAATATCCATTGAAGAGCTTCCCAAGGACCTCCAAGATGAAGGATTTTGGTCCCTTTTGATGTTTTCTTCAGTTTTCCGGGCTCTCCTTCTCAAGTCGCATCTCCTTCCTTTTATACTACAACATTTCAGAGCTAGGGATTCAGACGCGTTCTGCAGCGCGCATTTTTTTGAAACAAAGGCGCCTTTGGGCGCGCTACAGCGCACATTTTTGGAACCAGGTGCGCTTTTGGGCGCGTTGCAGCGCGCATTTTTGGAGCTGGGCACGCTTTTGGGCGCGCTGCAGCCCCTTTGATGCGCTACAGCCTGCGCTTCCCTTGCTCTCTGGACTTCTTTGCATTCCTTTGCGCGCTGTAGCCCAAAAGAGTGCACTGCAGCCCGTTTTCTTGCATTCCAAGCCTCATCTTTTGTGCCTTAACATCCTCTTTCACCTCATCTTGCCATTGATTCACAAGTTAGGTAAGTATTCTTCTTTTCTTCATGCAAACTCATCCAAGTTCGCATTTATTTATAATTCCTATACAAAGCACACAAAAGACATTAAACTACCAAAAATGCTTGAAAACTTACAAATATTCAAGCTTAAAAGTGTGGCGACCCGCGCCCTCGCGGCGCGGTTGCCATTCCTTATACTACTACTAATGGGCTAAGCTATAGTCTAATAACATTAGCTTATTCCTTATACTATTGTCTCTTTAATTTACATTCATGTGCGGGTAAAATTTTTTTCCTTACTTTAACCCTCGGGTTCTTAACATGTTATGTTGTTACAATAATAACATATCTTGCTATTACTTTAAGGATTCGGATATCATACGAGTTCCCGAAAACTTGTCTTAACTTATTACAGTCCGTTGTTCTTTACTAAGACAATGGTTGTAATATCTTCTTCTTAGAACTGAACATACATACTAGTATTCTACATTACATTAATCTGCAGCGGAAAATTGTTTTCAAAGCGAGCGTAGTTGAGACCACTCCCGTGCACCCATGACATTTCCGCCACCCTTGCCTCCGCATGTCCATCAAGCAAACCGCTATATGACTGGCTGCTTACCTTTGTTACCTGCACACGAGTAAACTGATGAGCTAACGCTCAGCAAGTATAAACATGCATACATCATAAACTAATAGAAATTACATTAAGAGTCATGATGCAAATATGCTCGTGTGAAACATGCTTTAAACTACTTTCTATCTTTCTCGTTTCTTCTGTGGGCCTGGGCCCCAATTTCTTAATCTGGTCTAGTCGAAATCTCTACTCTTTGAGATTTTTCCTCCCTTCGGAGGCCGACGACCCGTCGATCTTTACTTTATAAGAGTTGGTCATTTCTTATTGGCTGGTCTAGTCGGAATCTCTACTCTGTGAGATTTCCTCCCTTGGAGGCCGACGACCCGTCAGTCTTTTACTTTAAGATGTCTCTGGTCATTTCTTCTTTATTTCGGGTCTAGTCGGAATCTCTACTCAGTGAGATTTTCCTCCCTTCAAAGGGAGGCCGATTACCCATTAGTATTAAGTGTGCATAAGGGTAACCATATGTCGCCCTTTTTCAATCTAGAGCACTAAGCCTTCCAAACACGTATAATCACATGTAATCACATCGACTTAGGAACATAAGTAAATTCATAGTTCTAAGTCTAACTATAGCTTACTCGAGTCCAGAGAAACATATATGTCTATACTTACAGTTAATCCGCTAGGATTCCCGCTTGCTGGAAGTTCTTTCTCGTTGCTTCGACTCTCGTGCCAAAACCTGTTCCATGGAAATAGGTATTAACCACCTATTCCAAGCATCAAAATTTCTCATACTTGGATTCCTAAATCCAATTTCAACTCATTTTTGAACTTAACCCCTCTAGGCCGAATTCTAGCTCAAGAGGTAATTTACACATATTTGTGTATCTCGGTTTCTGAATCTTAATCTATTCATTTCTGAGCTTTAAAACTGTTATCCATTCTCTAGAATCGGATTACTAACTCATTGCTTACTAACTAAGTTTTTAGAAATTTCGGCAGAGTTTCGCCTTGTTTTTTCTAGTTTCCCGAGTTTTCAATAACTCGTTTTACTTCCGATTTCGATACCTGTAGTCCAGATTCACATTCCTGAACACAAATTGCTACATAAATTGAACAAAAATACATTTCCTCCATTTCTAGGGATTTTCGAATTTTTAGTGCAAATCAAAAAAAATTTGTTCAATCGTTTCCATACTTGCACGTTGAACTCCTATCATGGTCCCCGACAAAACCTCGGTTTCGTTTTTTAGTTTTACAGATTTTTTTCGAGATGAGTTACTATTCATAAAAACGAAAAAGCAAGCAGTTTCTCATGAAAAATCCGAAATCTTACCTTGAAAAGTTGAGATTCTCCGCTAGAATGCCTCGGGTTATGTTTCTACCGGACTGAACGGAAGAAATTTCGGCGAAAACGGGTGATTCCTTGATTTTCCCTTGATTTTCTCTCTTTTCTCTCTCTTTCTTCTTGGTCGGCCACTCTTTAGAAAATAGAACACTTTATGTTCTATTGTGCTTCCGTAGGCCTCTTTAATGTGTAATAATGAATATTATAATATTATTTCTAATAATATCTCTTATTTCTTTCTAAATTAAATTAAAGAAATCCCTTTAATTCCTATAATTTAATTTGACTAATTCTAATTAAGTTTCACACTTAATTTTAGTAGTTCCGTGTTCCCCACATTTTTCTTATTGAGACCAAACTTTCCGTTTTCAAAATGAGTCTCTTTAAAATACCAGATAATTTCACACCCTAAGATGGGTTCTATCTTGCTTTTACCGATTTGCCGAGCACCCTGGGTCAAATTTCTCATATTCAACCCACTTCTCTTGGGTATCTCAATAGTCAATTTCTTTTTGAAATTCTCATTTTAAACGATCCAGACTGCCCAAAACGCTGTACCTCGCGGTACTTTAGTTTTTTTTTTTCCTTTTTAATCGACTCGGAAAAAATTCTGTTTCGGGAACTTTTGCCATTTTTCTTACTTCTAATATTTCTACTCTTTTTCTAACTGGTCGTTTGGTCATTTACCAAATATTTCGATTTTCATAACTAAAATATACCCTTAAAATTTCTAACTTTTAACCGATATTTCACTATTCACAATGATGATATTTACTGAATTTTCTCTCTAAAAATATTCGTATTATAACTTTACACTTTTCGGGTGACTTTACCCCGTATATAAAGTTTCTACATATCACTTTCCTGATTACATCAATATTTCTACTACTTTCTGTTTCGGGAATAATTATGGTCAAATACCAGACTGTCCGAATTTGACTTAATATTTTCCCGGTCATTACAAAAAGTACTTGATTTGTTGGTAAAAATACTCGTCATCAAATACCCCCAAACTCAAACATTTGCTTGTCTTCAAGCAAAAGAAAAGAAAGAAAAAAGAAAACACAAATCAAGTACTAAGACACAAACTTAAAGAAAGTGTGAGTTTTGTATCGAGTCAACTACTATGCATGTATCTCCAAAGCCACATAATGCTCTAAGCTCAAAGGAAATGCAAACACTGAGATTATCTAGAATTTCAACATCAAGCATCAATTTCACTCTACTCAAGACTCTCAAATTGTAAGTGTGTGCACAATCAATCTCAATCAACCAAATAAAATCCAGATACACCAATGTGCCAAGGAGACTATGAGTGATATCTGAATAAGAACTACCATAGGCCCATTTTCCGTGTCACTCTCCACTAATAAAGGTTCACTTGTCATTGAAGGTCAAAAGGACTTTTGAGGGATGTAATGTATGGCTAGGGTAAACAGGTGGATGAGATTAGAATTTTTAGGCTCAAATCACCCTAGGCATGTATCACAACTCATGGATCTCACATGATTTCCAAGAAAAGAAAAGAAAAAATTTCACCAACTCCTCTTTTCAGCATACATTCACTTTCAATCGAACCCAAAAAGAAATAAAAATAACAAAAATTTGAGAAATAAAGACCACACCCCCAAACTCAAACTTATCATTGTCCCCAATGTTGTAAAGAAATGGAATGGTAACTCAATTCCTCGTTAGATTGACTCTTATTATTTTTTTCTTTTTCTCTATTTTTTTCTCTATTTTTTTTATTTTTATTTTTTGATGAGAAAAAAATAACAACATAAGCCAATCTACTAATGATTTCCCAAACATAACCCACACTTGCTCTCAATCTTAGCGTTTAATGCAATCATGCCTATTAGTGATGGGTTTAGGAAGTGAAAGTGCATTTGGTGGTTTGGATGTACAAACATGGGTGATGAACTAAATAAGCAATATGGCTCAAAGAGGGTAAACAAATGATGAATTTTTTTTCAAGAGTTTGCTTCAAAGGCCCAACGATCCGAATAAAATGCCTTAATCTTCTCTCCAATGACACTAAACTGACAATTTCGCCTCAAGTTTCACTCAAATGGGTTCTAGTGTTGATGAGATTTCAAAGTCTACCTAATGCACATAAATGTTCTCCAAATGCTCAAAAGATCAAGTGATCATGATTCACGGTGCTCAAAAGTAGAGAATCAAGAGTGAATTTCAATCAATGCGAGTCAAGCACATAGAAATCTCAATGAAATACATTTCAAAAGACCTAAGAAAGCATCAAGTGACTATACTCATCATTATTATCTAGTCATTTCATCTCAACAAAACTCACAATTTATTCAAACAACCTAAAAGAAAAACAAGTAAAAACATGCCAAAAGAACACAACTCAATGGAGACAAGTCATAACAACCAACTCACAAGTAATGCTCAGAATCCACTAAAATCAACCACAAAGTGTCTCACCCCCAAACTCAAAATCAAACAATCATTAAAATTAAGAACAAGGGAATAAGAACATGTACCGGGGAGGTGAGACAATCTTGCCTCCTAGTATGGTTGGCGATGATGCACCGGGCATGATGGCATAAACTCGGGTTAGGGCGAGGCACTCCTCCATAAATTGCGTCTTTAGGCTCAATTATTCCTATGCCAAGCCAACTCATCAAAGAGTGGCTTTCGCCCATAGTACATGTCATACAACACAACGTACGGGTCTTGATTCTTTTCACCCTCAAGCTTGGTGAGATTTGGCAGTTTTCGGCTGATTTGCTCTACACGACTCGGCGCCGGCATATGCGCTTGGTTGGTGTGGAAGAATGGCGCTCAAGATGGTGGAGGAGTTGCCGGCCACATTGGGTCTTCGTAGATGTGATCTTTCTCAACCGGGGGTGGCACGACAATGGGGATCTTGAGGGATTGAGACTCATTGACATCTTCTTGAGATTCTTCACTAACCAATTGTTGACTCTCCTCCTCTCTCAAAGAGTCATCTTCAAAGAACTCCCATTCCTCCTCTTGTGGTTTCTTATTCATGGCATTAGTAGATTCATCTGGAAGCAGCTTCAACGTAAACAACTCCGCTAGAGTTGTCTCCATTTCCTCGTGAAGTTGGTCGAGTGCCTCCATCCTCTCTAACTTCTCTATGCGGAGTCTTGTATCCTCCGAAAATTGGACGACAAGGTCTTCAAGTGAGGTAGAAGACTCCGCTTGGTGACGGGGGGTGTCAAGCCATGGCTCCGAAATGTTAGAGCTATCCTCAAAACGTGGTAGTTTGTTGAATACCTCCCATACTGATAGTTAACATTGGCCATGTCTTCCAACGACCAATAAGCGTCATCTGCGGATAGTTGGTGAAAAGAGGTGGTACCATTTCCACTTTCCACCCACGTTCTTGTTGTGGCATCTAACCTATCGAGGAAGATTCGTAGTTGCACCTCCCTCGGGATGTAGGATCTAGTTGTGATTTTTAGATGAAAAATCATTTAAACAACAACAAACTTGTAGGCGGAATTTCAAAAAAAATTTACATATCCATTTAATTCCAAATTAAACGTAAATCACAACGAGAGATACATGCATGATATATGTTTATAGACAAAGGAATAAAATGACAATCATACCTTTGTGACAATTGAATCAAATATGACCGCAAGGATCTTGTCTCACTATCTCACGTTCCGAGATGGAGAATTGCCGTGAAACAAGATCGTTGATCTATGGATACGACCACACCAAAAACCACTCGTTGATTCAAGACTATGACTCTAAGTGTTTTGGGATGAGAGAGTGGGCTCTTTTTCAAAAACCTAAGGAAACAATTTTCCTTTTATTTTGTCTCAAAATTCCGGCCACCCTAAGGAGAGAAAAGTGTGAGATATTTTTCTTCTCTTAAAAACTCATAGCTAGGGTTTTTTAATAATATCCTTTTATAGGTGGAAATTCAAAAACTCAAACCCTAGATGGGATTTTCAAATTTATCCTTCTCTCTAGGATCAAAATATGAATTCCCCATATGGCTAGGGATTTCCGAATTTTCCTTTTTTACTTTAGGAGCAAAATTCGAATTCCCCATATAGCAATGGATTTCTGAATTTTCCCAAATAAAATCAACTTTCTCTCTCCTTTAGTTGCCAAATAAAATCATGTTTAAATTTTATTTTGAATTTTAAATTAATCACTATTAATTTCAAAATTCAAATTCATTCCTTTTATTTTTCAATTATCAAATAAATGAAAAATAACATAATGAATTTTTAAACATAATTATATAGCAAACTATCAGTTTCTATTTTCCCACTTATTAGAGCTAGCCTTGAGACCGAATGGACCCACATGAACAAAGCTATGGAATTACAATACTCGACTAACTTATCCCGATAAGTTATCGACATATTTAATTCCGACATCGCATGACTCCACTAAAAGTTCGATGCCGAATAATCTCTCGATTCATATGCGCTATTTTTCTGATGGTATTAATACAATTTATCACACGGTCCACAGAATAAATGCATTATTATCCTTCGTAAATATCAATGATCAGAATGGTATAGAATATTACCGTTTTACCATTCCAATCATTATTTCCTCAACTCCTTTATTTGACTGTGAATAAGAAAGACATATGTTCGTAAGATGTCTCGCACATGTCACGATGTCTTAATCAATGAATATCATCATTGAATACTAGGCTTGGTTTATTTATTCACACACCCATCAATAAAGCATGAGGTGATATTATTTCTTACGAATTCCATATCTGTGAATCACACAACTCCAACTCAATTATGTCATGATCCTAATAGCCGAGATGTTGTTCAAAAACTGTGAACTAATCTCACTGGTGAATCAAAGATCATGAGAAATTAAGTCGAGTTATGTATTCACTTCAGGATTGAGATAATTATACAAATATACTTAAGTTGTGACAATTAGGTTTAGAGTTCTGTAAATGGTTTTTACTCTAACCTAATCAGTCACATGGTCTATTCAACATGTTGTGAACATGTCTAGATCAACCACAGAGTCCAACTCCCATGCCCCGAGACCAGCATCATATGGTTCGATCTAACAGTCATAATCGGATTCGATTACCCAATCGATCCTAAGACTGCGAATATCTATTTTAAACTATATCAGAAGAGCTTGTCCGGCAGGGTTTCCCTGACTCTTCTTTCATTGATAACAGTCTATGGACTAAGCAATAACACTAACACTCTTGAGTATGTATCAAAACATAACTTTATTTTATTTTATAAAATTAGCAAAACAATAATGTCTGACATTTGTCATTTCACAAATAACAAATTAAATCCTACTTTATGGACACATTTCCAACACGGGAAACCGTGGTGGGGAAACTGAATGAGCAGCTCCTTGTATCTCTCCCAAGCGCTAAAAAATGGCTCGGAGTCTCGTTGAGCAAATCTTGAGAGGACTTGTCGATCAACCATCTCCAAGTACCTCGTAAAACAAGAGAAAACAAAAATAAAACAAAAGACTAAAAATGAAAAATAAAAGCCTAAATTAAAATCAAGTTATTTACTCTCAATATTAACAACAATTTAAAACACCAATCCCCGGCAACGACACCAAAAAACTTGGCACGCAAATTCTTTTTATATTAGAAAATAAAGTTTCTATACACAAATGGTCTAGGGACTTGATTTCGCTTTATTATTCCTATGTTCATCTAATTATGTAATCACTAATCAATTCCATTGAATTCATTAATCAAGGCTCTAATGTCATCTTGCAACCTCTCCCGAGTGCCTCATAAAAAAAATTGTATTTAAATACCCAAAACAATATCCCTATTCGAAATGAACATTTAAACACAAATTAAGCTTCGCCTTTAGAATTAGAAAATAGGAATATCGATCGCCTTCCGGCGTCAGAACAACCTAAATCTTAATTTGATTATCTAAGCGTTGATCTCCTCCCCGTCAACCTAGACTATGCTTCTCAAATCTAGATAAAGAACTCAATCTCTCCCGAGCATCAAATTCAAAATCTAAAAATCATCTAACTCGTTGGCCAAATAAATTAGAAGCATTAAGCATAGAGAAACATAAATGAATTGAAAACAAAATTAAATTAACAATCAACAAAAATATTCAAAACATAGTTCAAATAAAACTACATCAAGTCCTAGATTTAATGTCTAGCTCAACATGGAGAAATAGATTAAAGAAGATAAAACCCAATATCCATTGAAGAGCTTCCCAAGTACCTCCAAGATGAAAGATTTCGGCCCCCTTTTGATGTTTTCTTCAGTTTTTTGGGCTCTCCTTCTCAAGTGGCATCTCTTTCCTTTTATACCACAACATTTCAGAGCTAGGGATTCAGACGCGCACCGCAGCCCGTGTGAAAACGCGCTGTAGCGCGCATTTTTTTTTGAAATAGACGCGCCTTTGTGCGCGTTGCAACGCCTCTGGTGTGCTGCAGTTTGCATTTTTGAAACCAGGCACGCTTTTGGGCGCATTGCAATGTGCATTTTTGGAGCTGGGCATGCTTATGGGTGCACTGCAGCCCCTTTGGTGTGCTGCAGCCTGCGCTTCCCTTGCTCTCTGGACTTCTTTGCATTCCTTTGCGCGCTGTAGCCCAAAAGGGTGCACTGCAGCCTATTTTCTTACATTCTAGGCCTCCACTTTTGTGCCTTAACATCCTCTTTCACCTCCTCTTGCCATTGATTCACAAGTTAGGCAAGTATTCTTCTTTTCTTCATACAAAATCATCCAAGTTCGTATTTATTTATAATTCCTGTAAAAAGCACACAAAAGGCATTAAACTAATAAAAATGCTTAAAAACTTACAAATATTCAAGCTTAAAAGTACTTGATTTGTTGGTGAAAATTCCATAAACTCAAACACTGGTTGAATGGATACTAACCATTCCTTAGCTTCTAGTGGATCTGTTGACCCATCAAACTCTGGAGGTGCCATTTTCTTAAACCTCACACACAATGGTTCTCGTGGGACCATTACTTGGTGCCCCATCTCACCTCTTATTGGCTCTTGGGTTTCAATCTTCTCTGGGGGTTGCTCAGGTTGGGCAGCTTGTGCTGGTACAACCTGTGGTAGGGGTGCTCCTCCAACCTGCTGACCCGAAATCAATTGGGTAAGCAATTCTCTCAACTGTCTACTTTCCTCAGCTTGGGTTGCTATTTGCCCCCTGAGACCTACTACTTCTTCAGCTAGGTCTGGTGCTGGATGATTTTGTTCTACTTGTGGCCTTTTTAGACGTGTACGAATCATGTTGCTGTGTCTATATCAATCAAAAGAGCAACATCATTAGTCTAAGTGCCAAACGAACTGCTTCTAGAATTTCTTGACTGGCTATACTTTTAACTATCATTCATTCTGATAACGAATAGCAAAATATACATTTTATATGTTCTTCTATTATGCATGTCCCTTATCATACATATCACATCATATACAAAATATCACAAAAGTTAAGGCTTTTAAGCCTTTTAGGCAATACTATTTACATAACCTTGCGTCAAATCTAAATAACTAAAATGCTAAGTCCTAGCACAATTCTCATCATATAAGTATTCATCAGGATCCTCCTCCGGATCCTCTTCGGGATCCTCCTCGGGATCCTCCTCAGGGTCTTCCTCTGGATCCGACTGAGGGTTATCACTAGCTTCCTCACCAATGGTCCTAACGTACGTCCATCTTCACTGAACGGCCATAGGCTCGTTCGTTGCCTCTATCTCGGGTCTCGGTCACCATCAAAAGGTAGTGGCTTCCGCGTCATGTCTCCATATATGGGTATTAGAAAGTGGGAAGTCTTGCCTAACCGCTGTTGGCCCTGTCCTCTCCTCTAGTATCTGGCCTTCACATTGCTTGGCCTCAGCAATAAATTTTACAAGGGTCTGATCCGATCGTGGAACTAGCAGACGCTGGTACTTTTCTGTCAGACCTTTTCATAGGATCTGACACCGTTCCTCCTCACTTAGATTAAAAATCTGATTCGGAGCTAGTACATCTGTCAAGACTCTCGCTATATAGGCTACAACTGCTTCATCCGATCTCATACTAGCTCTCTCAGCTTGTATGACAAACTCTCGAGCTTGGGTGTAGGTTATGGCTACACTCACCTGGTTCTGTGTCTCTCCACTCAGCTATTGCACTGACTCTTCACATTGCATCTCTGATATTTCATCCTCATCCAACGCTTGCCAAGAGATTAGGGCATTGCCTTCCAACAAACTCGCTGTTAGCATAATCCACTCCTCTCAAGCTATATCACAGGCTCGTATCACGTACTCGACATGGTGTAGCTAATCCCTAATTCTAGTTGGATGTGGGAGTCCATCGTAGAAAGGTTGATTACAGGTGTAGAACCTAGCTGCAGCTCGACCTGTAGTCAAAATACCTCTCCTTGCTCGATGTGCAGCCTCGGTCACCATGGGCTCTAGAGCCCTTAACTCCTGATCCATTGGTGGATGGATATATCTAGAAGGAGTGGGTACCGACCTTTCTAGTTGTCAAAATCGTTACGATAAAAATGTTCTTACCCATCCCCACAACATATTCTCTCGTGATGTGGGCGCTAACTATGATGATGGATGTGATCGATCCATTTGTACCTATTTTTTCTTGCCAAAAGAAGTAAACAATTTTCAGTTTAATTTCATAAAGTAATTTACCTAGATTGTGCAGAAGCATAGGTGCGGGACTTGTCATGGTAGGAGTAGGAACGCCGCTCTGATACCAACTGTGATGTCTCCCGCCCTAGAGGCTGGTCGCCAACCTTACACTACTACTAATAGGTTGAGTTATAGTCTAATCCATTATTCATTTATTAACTATCGTCTCTTTAAATTACGTTCATGCACGGGTATTTTTTTTTCTTTACTTTAACCCTCGGGTTCCTAACATGTTATGTCATTATACTAATAACATATCTCGCTATTACTTTAAGTGTTCGGATATAGAACTAGTCCCTGAAAACTTGTCTTAACTTATTACAGTCCTTTGTTCTTTACTAAGACATTGGTTGTAATATCTTTTTCTTAAAACTGAATATACATACTAATGTTCTATGTTACATTAATTTATAGCAGAATTTGTTTTCTAAGCAAGCATAGTAGAAACCACTCCCATGTACCCATGACATTTCTACCACCTTGCCTCCGCCAGTCCATCAAGCAAAACCACTATATGGCTGGTTACTTACCTTTGGTACCTGCACACGAGTAAATTGATGAGCGAACGCTCAGGAAGTATAAACATGCACACGTCATAAACTAGTAAAAATTACATTAAGAGTTATAATGCAAATATGCTCATGTGTAACATGCTTTAACTTCTTTTTGTCTTTTTGTTCTTACTACTGTGGGCCTGGGCCCTACTTACTGTCTAATCTAGTCAGAATCTCTACTTTTTGAGATTTTCCTCTCTTGAGAGGCTAACCCGTCAGCCTTTTACTTTACTGAACTTTGGGTTTGCATTTCAAAGTGTTAAAAACTCTTCTGAATGATATGCAACATTTTCTCTACGTGCACATGCTAACATGAAAATCCATAATACTTCATGCATACTTTAACTGAGCACTAGGGTAACCATATGCCGCCCTTCTGCAATCTAGGGCACTAAGCCCTCCAAACACTTAATATCACATCGACTTAGGAATACAAGTAAATTTATGGGTCTAAGTCTAACTACGGCTTACTCCAGTCCAAACAAACATATATGTCTATCCTTACAGATAATCTGCTAATATCCTTACTTGTTGGAAGTTCTGTCTTGTTGCTTCGGCTCTCATGTCAAAACCTGTTTCATGGAAATAGGTATCAATTTCATATTCCAAATCGAAATTGCTCACACTTAGTTTCCTAATTCTAATTTCAAACTCATTTATGAATTTGACCCCACTAAGCCAAATTTCTAGCTTAAGAGGCAAATTTCACAAATTCGTGTGTCTCGGTTTCTGAACCTCAATCTATGCACTTTCGTGCTTTAAAATTGTTATTCATTCTCAAAATTAGAATCCAACTCATTGCTTATTAACTAGGTTTTAGGAAATTTCGGCAGAGTTTCGCATTATTTTTCTTGTTTCCCGAGTTTTCAATAGCTCGTTCTACTTCCGATTTTGGTACCTGGAGTCAAGATTCATATTCCTGAACACCAATCCCAACATAAAATTGAACAAAAACACATATTCACCATTTCTAGGGTTTTCAGATTTTTTTGTGTTAATCCAAAAAATTTTGTTCAATCATTTCAATACTTACACGTTAGACTCCTACCACAATCTCCTACAAAAGCTCAGTTTCGTTTTTCAGTTTTACGGATTTTTTTCGAGATGAGTTACTATTCATCAAAAACGAAAAACATGAAATTTGTCATGAAAAATCTGAAATCTTACCTCTAGAAGTTGAGATTTTCTTCTAGAATGCCTCGAGTCACGTTTCTACCAGACTAAATGAAAGGAATTTCAATGAAAACGGGTGATTCCTTGGATTTCCTTTGGTTTTCCCTCTTTTTCCTCTTTGGTCGGCCACACTTTGAAAAATAGAAGAAATGTGGCTTCTAATTTCCTTCTTAGGCATTTTAAGATAAAAATGAATATTTTAATATTATTTTTATTACTTTCTAAATTAAAGAAATTATTTTATTTCCCTTAATTTCCTTTTACTAATTTAATTAAGTTTAACACTTAACTTGAGTGGTTCTATGTTCCTCACATTTTTCTTGTCAAGACCTAACTCTCCGTTTCTCAAAACGAGTCTCTTTCCGGTACCGATATTCTCACACCGGTACAGGTTCTATACTGCTTTTCTGGACTGTTGAATACCCTGGGTCGAACTCCTCATGTTCAACCCAATTCTCTTGGGTATCTCTTTAGTCAATTTTGTTTTCTAAAATTCTCATTTTAATTAATTCAAAATTGCCCAAATGCTTGCCCTTGCGGTACTAGTTTTTGAGCAGTTTCACACTTTAACTGACTCAGGAAAGTTCTGTTTCAGGAACTCTTGCTATTTTCCTTGCTTTTAACATTTCTACTCTTTTTCTAACTAGTTATTGGGTCGCATACCAAATATTTCAGTTTTCATAACTAAAATATACCTGCTAAAATTTCTAACTTTTAACTGATATTTCACTATTCATAACTGATATTTATGAATTTTCTTTGTAAAAATATTCGTATTATAACTTTACACTTTTTGAGAAATTTTACCCCGTACATAAGGTTTCTACATAACATTTCCTTGATCAAGTCAGAAATTCTACTACATACTGTCCCAGAAAGAAATTACGGTCAAATGCCAGACTGTCTAGATTAGACCCCAATTTTCCCGGTCGTTACACCTAAAGATTTAGAATGACATTCTTAGAATTTCAGTTTGCTTATCATACATTTAACTAATATGGACATAAAAAGGACATTATATAGATATATGAAATAAATAAATCTTTATTAATAGTTAAAATGTCTCACAGAATATCGTTACATTTATTCCTAAGGGCATAAACACTAATAATTTTGTCATAGGATTGCCAAGGACACAGAAGAAGTTTAATGCTATTTGGGTTATTGTATATTGTTGCACAAAATCTTACGCTCAAAATAATGTGATTTGTTATGCAAGTGTACACAGCCAACAAGTAATAAAAGTGAGTGAGTTATCGTTCCCACAGAGATTGAAAATTGAACTAAATTATAAAAAATCTATTACTAAACAAAGTAATAAAGAAACTGGCTAAAACGAAATCAGATTCAATTATCGACAAGACAAATAAAAGATGGCAAACAGTATTGACTATGGGTAATGTAAATTCAGAATACTCTAAACTTATCAAATACAATAATAAATGTAAAAACAAGCTAGGATTTAGAATCCCCCTAAGTTGCAAGTCCGCTAGTGTTGCTGCTAAATGTTGTAGCAAAATTTCCGTTCCGTCAACCTGGATCTCACACTTATTCACATTAATCTTTCCAGATTATTTGTGTTTGGGTTTCACAATTAGATTTAACATATTCCTATGCACAGCCTAATTTCAACACATCATTTAATGCACCAATATCCAGCAGTTATACAAGATAACAATATATTCCTATATTGTGACAAATCAAGCAAATTCTAATGAATTTTCCTGAATCTTATATCATCCAAGTTAGATCCACTAGATTTATCTTTTTCCAAAGTTAAATCTAATTAATAACTACAAATTAATTTCCATCAATGAGCAGTAATAACAATCGATGCACTTAAATGAACGGAAGTAGAAATATCACTTAGCATTGAACATTAACTAAACATCATCACAACTCAAGGTTCATCATAATCGCAGCTATATCAATTTAGCTCATGTTTACAAATGGAAGACTAATAGAAATAACCAGAGCCATAATATTCAACATATCAGATGTAATGACCGGGAAAATTTTAAGTCAAATTCGGACAGTCCGGTATTTGACTGTAATTCTTCCCGGAACATAAAGTAGTAGAAATATTGATGTAATCAGGAAAGTGTTATGTAGAAACTTTATATACGGGGTAAAATCACCCGAAAAGTGTAAAGTTATTATACGAATATTTTTACAGAAAAAATTCGTAAATATCAGTTGTGAATAGTGAAATATCGGTTAAAAGTTAGAAATTTTAACGGGTATATTTTAGTTATGAAAAATTGAAATATTTGGTAAATGACCAAATGACCAGTTAGATAAAAGAGTAGAAATATTAGAAGGAAGGGAAATAGCAAAAGTTCTTGAAACAGAATTTTCCCGAGTCAGTTAAAGCGAGAAATTGTAAAAAAAACGAGTACCGCGAGGGCACGCGTTTTGGGCAATTCTGGATCGTTTAAAATGAAAATTTCAGAAAAAGAAATTGACTATTGAGATACCCAAGAGAAATGGGTTGAATAAGAGAAATTTGACCCAGGGTGCTCGGCGGTCCAGAAAAGCAGTATAGAACCTGTACCGGGTGTGAAATTATCGGTACCGGAAAGAGACTCGTTTTGAAAAACGGAAAGTTTGGTCTCGACAAGAAAAATGTGGGGAAGATGGAACCACTTAGATTAAGTGTTAAACTTAATTAGAATTAGTAGAATTAAATTATGGGAATTAAAGTTATTTCTCTAATTTAATTTTAGAAAGTAATGTGAGATATTTTTAGAAATATTAATATAATATACATATTACACTTGAAATGGCCTACGGATGACATTAGAAGCCAAAATTGCTTCTTTTTCTAAGTGTGGCCGAGAGATAGAGAAAAGAAAGAGAAAAGAGAGAAAATCAAGGGAAAATCAAGGAACCACCCGTTTTCGCCGAAATTTCTTCCGTTCAATCCAGTAGAAACATAACCCAAGACATTCTAGCGGAGAGTCCCAACTTTTCAAGGTAAGATTTCGGATTTTTCATGAGAAACTGCTTGCTTTTTCGTTTTTATGAATAGTAACTCATCTCGGAAAAAATCTGTAAAACTGAAAAACGAAACCGAGGTTTTGTCGGGGACTACGATAGGAGTTTAATGTGCAAGTATTGAAAGGATTGAACAAATTTTTTTGGATTACCACTAAAAATCCGAAATACACTAGAAATGGAGAAAATGTGTTGTTGTTCATTTTATGTTGCAATTTGTGTTCAGGAATGTTAATCTTGACTCCAGGTACCGAAATCAGAAATAGAACGAGTTATTAAAAACTCGAGAAACTAGAAAAAACAAGGCGAAACTCTGCCGAAATTTCTATAAAAAAAACTAGTTCATAAGCATCGAATTAAGAATTCGATTCTCGAGAATGAGTAACAGTTTCAAAGCTCGGAATTGAATAGATTAAGATTAGGAAACCGAGATACACGAATAGGTGTAATTTGCCTCTTGAGCTAGAATTCAGCCTAGAGGGGTTAAGTTCGAAAATGAGTTGAAATTGGGTTTAGGAATCCAAGTATGAGAAATTTTGATGCTTGAAATAGGTGGTTAATACCTATTTTCATGAAATGTGTTTTTGGCACGAGCCAAGCAACGAGAAAGAACTTCCGAAGAAGGGAATCCTAGCGGATTAACGGTAAGTATAGACATATATGTTTGTCCGGACTCGAGTAAGCTATAGTTAGACTTAGAACTATGAATTTACTTATGTTCCTAAGTCTATGTGATTACATGTGATTATACGTGTTTGGAGGGCTTAGTGCTCTAGATTGAAAAAAAAGGCGACATATGGTTACCCTTATGCACAAGACATCGATGGGTCGTCACCTCCAAGGGAGGAAAATCTCACAGAGTAGAGATTCCGACTAGACCGATGATAAGAAGAAATGACCAAGAAAGTAAAAAGACCGACGGGTCGTTGGCCTCCGCAAGGGAGGGAAATCTCACAGAGTAGAGATTCCGACTAGACCACCCAAGAAGAAATGACCAAGAAAGTAAAAGATCGACGGGTCGTCGGCCTCCAAGGGAGGAAAAATCTCAAACAAAGAGAGATCCCGACTACACCAGACAAGAAGGCGGGGCCCAGCCCATAAAAGTAAGAACAGAAAAGATAGAAAGTAGTTTAAAGCATGTTTCACACGAGCATATTTGCATCATAACTCTTAATGTAATTTCTATTAGTTTATGATGTACGCATGTTTATACTTGCTGAGTGTTAGCTCATCAGTTTACTCGTGTGCAGGTAACAAAGGTAAGCAGCCAGTTGTATAGTGGTTTGCTTGATGGACATGCGGAGGCAAGGGTGGCGGAAATGTCATGGGTGCATGGGAGTGGTCTCCACTACGCTCGCTTAGAAAACAATTTTCCGCTGCAGATTAATGTAATGTAGAATACTAGTATGTATGTTTAGTTCTAAGAAGAAGATATTACAACCATTGTCTTAGTTAAGAACAACGGACTGTAATAAGTTAAGACAAGTTTTCGGGAACTAGTATGATATCCGAATCCTTAAAGTAATAGCAAGATATGTTATTAGTGTGACAACATAACATGTTAAGAACCCGAGGGTTAAAGTAAGGAAAAAAAATTTACCCGCACATGAACGTAAATTAAAGAGACAATAGTCTAACAACAAATAATGGATTAGACTATAGCTTAGCCCATGTCACGCCCCCAAACGGGGTGGGTGACGTGGAGCTCGATTAGGGATTAATAAAGCAGATCCCCAACTGGGTCCCACACTTAGCTGCATTAAAATATAAATAATCTACATAATCCAGGAGCCTCTGACACACAGGGCTCCACCCCACAGGACGTACAGTATTATACATACATGGTCATGTAAATAAACAATTACAACAGACATCATCCACAGTCTAGTAAATCCAAATATTAGTTAAGTTTACAGAATTTCCCAAATTCCTTACATTTGCTTAAGAGGATAACACAATCCTCGCTTGCTCGATCCGTAGCACAACTCAGCTACGATGCACCGCTCCTCGAATCTCCTGGGAGGGGTTTAAACATTTGAAACATGAGCGAAAGGCCCAGTAGGATATAATTTGAAATAATTTAAATAAATGAGTAAATAAATAAGTGCGTAAATGAATAAATAAATAAAATGAGACATTCAGTCCCGACGGAACAGCCGGAACCTCACATCCTTTTTCTCAAAGGAAATATAACTGAAACTGACCGTATTACAGGCTTCAGCGAGTAATTAGTACAAATTACTCACCTCACCAAGTGCCTCGCCTACCGGACCGGTTTCGGGTTCTGCCCCCGAGGATGCACTCTCCGCATCCTATCTAGGCTTACAGCAATAGACTCTATTACCAGTTCACAAGATCTTTTATCTTAAGAAATCATCCGTTTACATTATGAAATCGTTCATATGACCCCACGAACTACTCAAGCCGCGGGCCCCATGACTGAACAAGCCATGAGGTTCCATGATTGACAAGCTATGGATTCCAAGGACAGGACAAGCCAAGGAATTCCATAAACTAACAAGCCATGGTTTTTAAAACATTTTTCTTTCGCAAACCAATCCCTTTCTTTAAAACATTTTCAGGGCTAAAACCATTTTTGAAAACAGGCTCACAAAGAAGAGGGATAGAAATCCTACCTCGCACAATCAAACCTGGGACTAGCGTTGCCCTTTTTTCCGGCTTCCGCTTCCTCAAGCCCCTTCATCTGATCCACAATGAGCACCGATACAAGATAACACCTTAGGATCAATCCTCGGTCCTAAAAGTAATCCAATCTCAATCATATTCCAAGATTTTCCAATTAGTGTGCCCTAATCAATTTTCATGTTCAAATTCCATTCCACGGGTTTTAATTATCAAATCGGGGATTAAGGATACTAATCCTTTCATCCCAAGTCCCCAAATGAAGCTAATTTGGGTTCTCCCCAAAACAGGGGTCAAAACGACAATTTCGGGCCAAACGGTCAAAACCCGTGTACACCGGTCGACCGGAGACAGGAGTGCATCACCACCGGCCGGCCGGTGGTGTGCACTCGGTCGACGGTCCGGTCGGCCGGTGGCCTCAACAAAATCCGGTCGACCGATGCGGTCGACCGGTGGACATTTCCAGTTCGCGAAAACTCGCGGAAATCAGTCCAAAAACCTGCAAATCCAGTCCCAATTCACAAAATCTCAAGGGACAACCACTAGATCTGGGTTCTAGGTTCTAAAACAAGTCCAAAGAACCCAAGATCTCCAATTTCTACCCTAGTTTCACTCAAGATCCATCAAAATCCGTTTTGAACCAAAAGTAAGTTTTTGAATCCGAAAAACTTGAAATCCAAGAGAGGTTCTTTCAGTAATCTTACCTTGAATCCTTCTCTTGATGTTGAAAACTCTTTGAAATCACTCTTGGTTCGAATCCGGCCTTGATTTGAGACAAAAATGGTAGAGAGAGAGAGAGAGAGGGTACGGGAGTGAGAGTGAGAGAGAGAGAGAGAAAGGAACGCACGGGAGAAAGAAAAGAAAGGAAAAGAAAAGGAAAAGAAAAGAAAAAGGAAAAAGAAAAGAAAAATAAAAAGGAAATGACATATGCACAAAACAGTCCAGAAATGCGCCCATACACACTTCTGGATTAAAATAAATTACTGCGAATAATTTAACTACCTTGGAATCATTTAAACTCAATTAATTAAATCAGATTAGGCACACTAATAATCTTAATTACCTTAATTAATATCAATTAATTCTTGGTGTTACAGCTCCACCCCCTTAGGCAATTTCGTCCCTCGAATTAAAACTCACCTCAAAGTGCAAACAGATGCGGATAACGTTCCTGCATCGTCGTTTCAAGCTCCCATGTTGCTTCCTCAACACCATGGTGCTGCCACAGCACTTTCACTAACGGAATCTCACGATGACGCAGACTCTTCATCTTTCTGTCAAGAATCTGAACTGGTGCCTCCTCGTAAGACGCGTCATACTGTATCGGAACGTCAAACCACTGCACTACTGCTTCCGGCTCAGGTTGACATTTCCGAAGCATGGAGACATGAAACACGTCATGTACGTGAGATAACTCAGGCGGTAAAGCCAATCGGTACGCCACCACTCCGACTCGTTGTACGATCGGGAATGGTCCCACATACCTTGGTGCGAGTTTTCCTTTCACACCAAACCGAGTAACTCCCTTACGTGGAGAAACCTTTAGCAACACAAAGTCGCCTTCTTGGAATTCCAAAGGCCTACGCCTCCTGTCAGCATAACTTTTCTGACGACTTTGAGCTGTCAATAGACGCTCTCGAATCACAGCTATCTTCTCATTATTCTCTTGAATGACATCCGGTCCAGTTGTAAGTCTATCCTCTGGTTCCAACCAACAAACAGGTGACCTACAAGGACGACCATACAACGCCTCAAACGGTGCCATACCGATACTGGCCTGATAGCTGTTATTGTAAGCAAATTCAGCGAGGTGCAGGTATTTCTTCCAGTTCCCGCCAAAATCCAGGACACAAGCACGAAGCATATCCTCCAGAATCTGAATAACTCTTTTCGGATTGTCCATCCGTCTGAGGATGAAATCTTTGGCCTTCGAAGTTCAATTCTGTTCCCATGGCTTCCGGAAACTTCTCCAATACCTTGCATTGAAACGCGTGTCACGATCAGGCGTGATAGAGCGGTGGCACCCGTGTAACCTCACGATGTGCTCCGGTACAATTCGCCAGAACCTTCCGAGAATACGTCGCACGGGCGGTATGAAGTGCGCAGACTTCGTCAACTGTCAACCCCCACCCGGATGGCATCGTGCCTCATCTCGGTTCTTGGTAGTCCCATCGGAAAAATCCATCGTGATGTGCTCCCATTTCCATTCGAGGGGACAGGGAAGAGGTTGCAACTCTCCGGCCTTCTGGTGCTCAGCTTTAACTCGGAGGCAAGTCACGCATTCCGAGACGTACTCACGAACATCTCTCTTCATGCCTCTCCACCAAGTCTTGTCTCTTCAAGTCCTGGTACATCTTGGTGCTACCGGATGAATGGCGTACCTTGATTTGTGAGCTTCATGCAGAATCGCTTTCTTGATCTCACCCACTTTAGGAACAAATGAGGCGGTCGCGAAAGTAGAGCATCCCGCCTTCTCGGATTCTCCAATCCTCAAACCAAGCTCCCATTCTGGATTCGAGTCCGCATTCCTTGAAGATGAGGATCTTGCCACTGATTCTGCTAACTTGTTGCACAAGAGTGGTGCGGAAATCAGATTATACACCACACCTGGTTATAATCCTCATGGTATCAAGATCATACACACTCACCACTTCAGTCCTCTTCCAATCCTCCAAAGCTAATGACGCCCGAGTCCCCGACGCGTTTTCCTACTAAGGGCATCAGCCACCACATTAGCTTTTCCAGGATGATACTGCAGGGTGAAGTCATAATCTTCCATGTACTCTACCCATCTCCTCTCTCTGAGGTTCGGATCTTTCTGAGTAAACAAGTACTTGAGACTCTTATGATCGAAGACCTGAAATCTTGCTCCATAGAGATAACATCTCCATATCTTGAGCAAATATTACGGCACCGCTAATTCCAAGTCATGCGTAGGAGTAATTCCGCTCATGCGGCGGGTCTCAGTTAGCGGATGCGAAGCTACTACGTGTCCGCCTTGCATCAAGACACAACCAAGCCCAACCCCGAGGCGTCGTAGTACCTCGTATGGCTCCCCAGACAGGGATCGCCGAATCGTGCACTTGTCAATCTTACCTTCAATTCCTGAAAGGCATGTTCACATTCAAAGCATCCCACTTAATCTGACTTCTTCTTGGTCAACCGAGTCATCGGTGCAAACATACTAGAAGTCCTTCACAAACGCTCTGATGTAACCCCGAGTCCGGAAAGCTTGAATCTCCGTCACATTCTTCGGCCTTTCCCACTGTAGCACGCCCGATCTTAGAAGGATCGATGAAATTCCTTGTCCGTAAAATGACATGGCCAAGGAGCTTCACCGCTGTCACCCCGAAATCACACTTTTTCCTTCTTTTCATACAACTGGGTGTTCTCAAGAGTCTGAAGAACAATCCTAGGTGTCTGCGATGTTCTTCCCAAGTCTTCGAATACACCAAGATGTCATCAATGAACACGATGACGAATCGATCTAAACGGCCGAAAAACCCGATTCATCAAATCCATGAATGCAAAGGGGGCATTTGTCAACCCAAACGGCATTACCGAAACTCAAGTGCCCATACCGAAGTTCAAAGCGATCTTGAAACATCCTCCTCCCTGATTTTCAATTGGTGGTACCCGGACCTCAAATCAATCTTAGAGTAGAACTGTGATCCACCCAACTGATCGAACAATTCATCGATCCTCGGCAGTGGGTACTTATTCTTCACAGTTACCCTGTTCAATTGTCGGTAGTCAATGCACAACCGAAGAGATCCGTCGTGCTTGTTCACAAATAGCACCGGTGCACCCCAAGGGGAAGTACTATTCCGAATATATCCTTTTTCTGCCAGCTCTTCAAGCTGCGTTCTCAATTCCTTCATCTCCGCCGGAGCCATCCGGTAAGGAGGAATGGAGATAGGTGCCGTCCCCGGAACCAAATCAATGCAGAATTCAATTTCCCGATCTGGCGGTAAACCAGGTAGCTCATCAGGAAATACATCTGGGAACTCATCCACTACAGGGATTCCCATACTATCCCCGATCATTCCAGATTCACCTTCCAAGGCAAGAAGGGAAAAGAAACATGCTAGATTCTTCCGTCCCCCAACGCTGTACTTCAACAGTCGTTCCCCAAGGACTGGGTTCATCTCTGCCTGATAAGCAGTCACGGTTCCGGAATCTGTCACCAAGGTCACCTTCCTACGGTAGCAATCAACAATTGCACCGTGCCTTGACAGCCAATCCATTCCGAGCACCACATCAAACAGGGTCATCGGAAGGATAATCAAGTCTGCTCTCAATCGCTCACCACCAATCGTGATTTCACACGACTTACACACACTCATCACCTCCACACATCCCGGTGGGGAGTTCAAAGTCATCGGGACTTCTAAGTTCTCGATTTCGGTTTCAAAGTCCGAACAAAGGAGCTGGATATAAACGAGTGTGTGGCACCTGTATCAAATAACACGTGAGCAAAAAAGAATGAGAGATTAGAATCATACCCTCAACCACCGGCTGGTCTGACCTCGAGCTGCCTCCCGCCAGGGGTGTAAAAGATCCCACTCTTCCCTTTCCTCTGTCACCAACATTAGGCCACCGTGCGGGAGGCCCATAATTGTTGTGGCGGAGGTGGTTGTCTTTGTCTCGGCTTGAGGCCGGGCGGGAATATTGGGCGGCTGATAGGTCGGCGCAGGGAGGTATGGCATCTGTTGGGGCTGATGGCGGCATGTACTGTGGCGGCCTTCTTGGCTATAGGAAGCGTCACTTTGGGCTTGTTGAGCGGCGGCCGATTAGGACAATTCCTCTAATATGGCCCACCTGCCCACAATGGTGACACTTGGGCCCGTTTATTTATTTCATCACTCCCCGCCCACTTTTGCCACTTGTCATTTCTTGATTGCGGTTTCTTCTACCACTCCGTTGTGGTCCACCCGAACAGATGGTCTACCGAAACGGAGGGTCTACGAGAGACAGAGACCCGACCACAGCTTCTTCTTTACTTTGACGATAGGCCAGGTTATCCTGTTCCACCCTTGTAGCAGCAGCTATCAAATCCCGGAAGTTCCGAAGTCTTAGAGCCACCAAGGATCTCCTCACAGAGTTCTTGAGGCCCCCCTCAAACTTGAGACATTTCATGTCTTCAGACTCCACTAGAGATGGCGCAAACCGGGATAGGTCATTAAACCTAGCCTCATATTCCCTCACAGACATGTTACCTTGCTGCAGCGACATGAATTCCAGTGCCTTTTCTTCCCTGTAACTCGGAGGGAAGTACTGATCATTGAACATCACCTCGAACTGTTCCCAGGTCATCCCTGTGACATCCATCCTCCTCTTGACCTGTTTCCACCAAGTGTTTGCTAACCCTTCCATCTTGTACACCGCAAATTCCACCCAGTATTCATTTGGAACTCCCATAGTACTCAAGTGCTTAACTATGGAGTCAATCCAAAACTCAGCTTCCTGGGGTCCTCCCTCACTATTAAACGAGGGGATAGGCGCTCGCCTGAATTCCCGAAAATATTCCTGTTTCCGATCTGACCGGTCGCTCATTCCGAGCTCTTGTGGCCATGCCTTGAAAGGCGATAAACATGGCATCAAAGAATCCTTGATTCGGTTGTTCCGCTGGTTACCCTGTCTGCGAGGCGCCATTTCCTTCAATCGAAATCAAACTAGACTGCTCGGTGGATAACAGATGTCACACATGTATGTACAATCCCGGGGTTCTTAACCTAATGCTCTGATACCACTCTTGTCACGCCCCCAAACGGGGTGGGTGACGTGGAGCTCGATTAGGGATTAATAAAGCAGATCCCCAACCGGGTCCCACACTTAGCTGCATTAAAATATAAATAATCTACATAATCCAGGAGCCTCTGACACACAGGGCTCCACCCCACAGGACGTACAGTATTATACATACATGGTAATATAAATAAACAATTACAACAGACATCATCCACAGTCTAGTAAATCCAAATATTAGTTAAGTTTACAGAATTTCTCAAATTCCTTACATTTGCTTAAGAGGATAACACAATCCTCGCTTGCTCGATCCGTAGCACAACTTCATTTCGATGCACCGCTCCTCGATCTCTCTGGGAGGGTTTAAACATTTGAAACATGAGCGAAAGGCCCAGTGGGATATAATTTGAAATAATTTAAATAAATGAGTAAATAAATAAGTGCGTAAATGAATAAATAAATAAAATGAGACATTCGGTCCCGAAGAACAGCCGAACCTCACATCCTTTTTCTCAAAGGAAATATAACTGAAATCGATCAGTATTACGGGCTTGACGAGTAATTAGTACAAATTACTCACCTCACCAAGTGCCTCGCCTACCGGACCGGTTTGGGTTCTGCCCCGAGGATGCACTCTCCGCATCCTATCTGGGCTTCTGACAATAGACTCTATTACCAGTTCACAAGATCTTTTATCTTAAGAAATCATCCGTTTACATTATGAAATCGTTCATATGACCCCACGAACTACTCAAGCCGGGGCCCCATGACCCAACAAGCCATGAGGTTCCATGATTGACAAGCTATGGATTCCAAGGACAGGACAAGCCAAGGAATTCCATAAACTAACAAGCCATGGTTTTTAAACATTTTTCTTTACGCAAAACCAATCCCTTTCTTTAAAACATTTTCGGGCTAAAAACAATTTTTGAAAACAGGCTCACAAAGAAGAGGATAGAAATCCTACCTCGCACAATCAAACACAGGACTAGCGTTGCCCTTTTTCCGGCTTCCGCTTCCTCAAGCCCCTTCATCTGAATCCACAAAAGCAATCGATACAAGATAACACCTTAGGATCAATCCTCGGTCCTAAAAGTAATCCAATCTCAATCATATTCCAAGATTTTCCAATTAGTGTGCCCTAATCAATTTTCATGTTCAAATTCCATTCCAAGGGTTTTAATTATCAAATCGGGGATTAAGGATACTAATCCTTTCATCCCAAGTCCCCAAATGAAGCTAATTTGGGTTCTCCCAAAAGGGGGTCAAAACGACAATTTCGGGCCAAACAGGGTCAAACCCCGTGTACACGGTCGACCGGAGACGAGAGGAGGCATCACCACCGGCCGGCCGGTGGTGTGCACTCGTCGTCGATCGTCCGTCGGACGGTGGCCTCAACAAAATCCGGTCGACCGATGCGGTCGACCGGTGGACATTTCCAGTTCGCGAAAACTAGCAGAAATCAGTCCAAAAACCTGCAAATCCAGTCCCAATTCACAAAATCTCAAGGGACAACCACTAGATCTGGGTTCTAGGTTCTAAAACAAGTCCAAAGAACCCAAGATCTCCAATTTCTACCCTAGTTTCACTCAAGATCCATCAAAATCCGTTTTGAACCAAAAGTAAGTTTTTGAATCCGAAAAACTTGAAATCCAAGAGAGGTTCTTTCAAGAATCTTACCTTGAATCCTTCTCTTGATGTTGAAAACTCTTTGAAATCACTCTTGGTTCGAATCCGGCCTTGATTTGAGACAAAAATGGTAGAGAGAGAGAGAGAGAGGGTAATGGAGGAGAGAGAGAGAGAGAGAGAGAAAAGGAACGCACGGGAGAAAGAAAAGAAAGGAAAAGAAAAGGAAAAGAAAAGAAAAAGGAAAAAGAAAAGAAAAATAAAAAGGAAATGACATATGCACAAAATGTAATCCAAAATGCGCCCATACACATACGGATTAAAATAAATTACTGCGAATAATTTAAATACCTTGGAATCATTTAAACTCAATTAATTAAATCAGATTAGGCACACTAATAATCTTAATTACCTTAATTAATATCAATTAATTCTTCAGGGTGTTACAGCCCATTAGTAGTAGTATAAGGAACGGCGACCGCGCCGCGAGGGCGCGGGTCGCCACATCAAATTTAATGGAGTTACAGATTTAGAAAAGGAAAGAGATGGAAGATAAATGTGGAGTGGATTCCTCCACTCTCAGCTCGACCTTGTTTCCTTTGCTCCAAGTTGCTTCCCTTTCCTCCTATGTATCTCTCGGTTGCCTCCTTGTCCAAAAATGAGCTCAGAAATCTCTGTCTGGTTTCCTCCTTCTTCGTCTCCTATTTATATGCCAGCCCCCTTTTGGATCACGTCCTATCATTCGCTCAGCTAGGGTACGCATTGGAGCTCCCAGCCACGGCCACGTGTCAGCTCCTAAGGATTTTGCCCAAGATTATTGCCATCTCAGCCATCCAAGAACGGCTCTTCAGAATAAGTGGAGAATGCCAGCTGTACAATCCCAGCTTTTAAGATTCGGCCAAAATGAGCTGCTGCAGCAATCCATTGCAAAGCTGCCCTGTCGTTTCCAGGTTTTACCACTTAAAACGACAATTGCCTGCGCACTCACTTACACGTTAGCCTCCTCAAATGATTTTCTTCAATTTTTTCTTTCTTTCCATTCATTTTTTCACAGAGAAACAGAAAACAAAAATACAACAAGCTAGCAAACACAAAACAATAAAAACAATTCAATCTCAAAGCTTATTCTCACAAATAACCCTCTAAGTAACTAATTTAAGCTTAGAAATGATTAAGATAACTCTATTTTCATGGAGTTATCACACCGCCAAACTTAAACCATTACTCGTCCTCGAGTGATGATACACATAAAAACAAAGCTAAACAGATGAGGACACTGCAAACTCCAACAACTGACACAAAATCTGGTTCTTTTGTTCAAACGCGGCCAACCCTCAACCCTCAAAGCTGCTCTTATGTCCTTACTTTTGCTCAATATCAACACTCATGACTCTCAAGTTCAATTTATTGTAGATCCATCCCCAAAATTGAATTCCCCTAAGTGTACGTGAGTGCAACTGTGATTAGTGATTCTTGAATCACCCAGGTCCCCATAAGCCTAGATCATAGCACCTAAATATCAATTCCATAGGCTGGCTTATCAAATCCCTCTCCGCCAAGTCAAGCTATCAAACACTTTAGATTCACTAGGAATTGAGTATTTGAGGGTTTTTTTTTTTTGAAATCTCATCACATAACTCCTCCCTTTTTACGCGAATGCCAACATTGGTGATGTAGACACCTAGTTACTCAATAGGGTTATGCTTCAGAGACGTTACAGCACCACTCATACTTCAAACTACCTTTTTACGCAAAAATACACATGGGGCACATGTTATTCCTAGTTACTCAACAGCTTGAAACAGAGGAGTGTTCCAATTTAACTCTCATAATTATTCTCTTTTTTTTTTTGAAGTAGAAATAATTAACGGAACCCCCCCCCCCCCAAACTTAAGCCATTTTTTACGTCACTAGCCCTAGTTCCTCCTAGATGTTTGACTACCTTACTAATGCCTCAAGAGATTCTTTACTCCGGTTCTGAAATCTTAGGCCTCCCTACGCCGAGTTTCCTAGGCTCCCCTTAAATCACTAAATCACAGTCCAAAGTGTCAACAGTGGTTGGGGGTAAATCTTTCTTGGGAATCAACCACAACAAACATCCCTATTGAGTCATTTATATCGACATATCCAAAAATTTCAAAGTTTCTAGCCAACTATCTCATCCTCGGGTATCCTTGGGTTAACCACGGAATCAAGAGAACCAGAGAAATAACCTTCTAAAAAACAAAAAAAAAATTATCACAGAAAGACACAAGCACGAATATAACCATAGATATACTAAAAGAAATAGTGAACACCCCCGAAAACTTCAAGGGGTGCAGCGTCCTCGGTGCACAAATTACGCACAAAAGGAAAGAAAATAGGAAAAGAGAAAAGAGACTCCCTGAACACTGGCCGAAATTTCACGATTTCCACTTCCAGCTCGAAGCGCTCCTCAGCGACATCTTCCTTGGCGGAGGGTCATTCGCCATAGCCTTGCCTTTCTTCTTGGAGGAGGAACCCTTAGATTGCTGCCCCAACTCATGTGCAGGAACTGTTGCTGCATCAGGTGTAATTTATTGTTGGCTGTCCTCCATAGGTTGCCAAGGCTGGAGCAAGGCCTCTGGGAATGCAGGGACTGGCTCAGTGGGCCTGGTAAAATTACGCTGGCATGACTTCTTGAAGGCTAGGTCCCTCTACTTGACATACTCCCAGTATTGCCGCTGCTGTGCTTCAATATGCCCGAGCAAACCTTGAATTTCATATTGCTGAATCTCTTACAAGCTCATTCTTTGCTCTAGCATCCTCAGACTCTGAGCTAACTCAGGGGGCACAATCCCACTTGCTGCTTCAGCGATCCCTTGAGCCGATGAACTGGCGCCGACCCGAGCAAACCTTGCCCTTTCCTCCCTCACTGGTTGCCCTTAGGAGATGCGAGACATGGAGAGGGCACTAATGGCTCCGACATTGACCTCAAGTGCGTCGTCCTCATGACACGGCACATTAGCTCTTAAACATAGCTGAGTGATGAGGGAGGGGAAATAGAGGCCACCTTTCTTTTTAGCTGCCGAATAGGCCTTAATTTCTTCAATGATAATCTCCCCAATATTGATGGGCATCCCCGTAAGTATGGAATACAGCAATAGAACCCTATCCTTAGCTACCGTTTTCCCATGGGTCGAAGGCATCAATCTGGCCGTGAGGAAATGATACCAAATCTTAGCCTCTGGCTTCAATTCTTTGCGAATGCAGGTATATGCCCCTTGTGGGGATATTGTCCATGCTGCCCCATCGATGGCCACTGCAGCCAACACTACCTCCAACTGCTCCTCGGTGAATTCTCTAGCAAAGTCAGTGTGTTCATCTACGACTTCTTCAAGCCCAAAAATTGAATTTATCGCTTGCGTAGTGAAAGGCACTTGAACATTCCTCACGAACACCGTCTCTTGGTTATAGTCCAGTAGGTTTGCATAAAACTCCTGCACCAGAGATCCAATGGGGTTTGATGGATGTTGACAAAACTGCCTCCATCCGTGTGTGCATATTACTTCTGTGATGAACATTGGCTGCCCCATTGTTGGGGTGTCGCTCAGCAAAAATCCCCTTTCTAAAGTTAAACGCCGCCCTTGAGTGTATTCTTTGTACCGATTGGCAGCAGTTTTGTTAACAAATTTCTTAATCTTAGCATTTTTTCCTCCCCCCATGGTTCAAGCTTGCCCTAAAATACTTACAAATCCTTAACCAAATAAAACAAGGGACTACCACAACTGCAGAATCACTTCCCCAAATTTATCTTGCACCACACCAATTAACAAAATAAAGAATCCAAGATAGTTTTGCGGGAAGATACCTACTTCAATGCCGTCGGAAGTTCAGCTTGAGGTGCAGGAGGGCTCACGGTACTTATGGTTCAAGCTTGCCTTGACGGTGCAAGATTTTGGCTGTGCTTCAATGCCGTCGGAAGTTCAGCTTGAGATGCAGGAGGGCTCACGGCACTTGTGGTTGAAGAAATTTAGGGCTCAAATCAGGGCTTTTACGGGAGAAGCTGGACTTTAAATTTTTTTTTTTTTTTAACAAGGGATGACTGGAACGACGCCGTTCCACTCATCCAATTCCCCTGAAAAATTGAGGGCATTGCCACACGATGCAATAGCAACAAATAAACATCATTTTTCAGGCATGGAAAGTGAAACACATAAACACAAAGGAAATGAAATAAAATTTAAAACTTTGGGTTGCCTCCCAACAGCGCTTGTTTTAATGTCGACAGCCCGACTTGTTACTTGTTTCAAGGCTCTTCTAAGGTGATTGATGTCCTGCTCCTGTCGACCTCTGTTCCCCAGTAATGTTTCAACCGCTGGCCATTAACCTTGAATTCTCGCCCTGACTTTTCCTCAAGTATATCTGCAGCTCCGTGAGGGTACACCTTGACAACTTTGAATGGGCCTAACCATCGTGATTTAAGTTTTCCAGGAAAGAGCTTCAGTCTGGAGTTCTAGAGCAACACTTGCTGCCCAGGTTCAAAGTCCCTTGGCTGAATTCTCTTGTCATGCCACTTTTTAGTTTTGTCCTTGTATAGTATAGCATTCTCATAGGAAAATAGCCTCAGCTCCTCCAACTCATTCAACTGCAGTAAGTGAGCTTCTCCAACGACTTGAAGCTCCAAATTGATCTTCCTTGTAGCCCAGTATGCTCGGTGTTCAAGCTCCAAAGGCAAATGGTAGGTTGTTCTATAAGCCCACAGTGCATCTGTTGGGAATGGTGTCCTAGAAGCATGAGATGTAATAGGACATTTATTATTTATTTAATAAAAGAGTTTATTCATTATTTTATGTGCAATTTATGAATATCAATGAAAATTCCATGATTATTTATGTAACCTTAAACATTGTATATAAGTGTTATATACGAGAGGATAATGTTTAAGGATAATAATCAAAAAGCAATGTTCATAATGAATTTAATTAAAGTTCGAATCTTTAATTAAAACATTATTAATACATGTCATTCCCATTTAGAAGGAAACAATGTTATCCGTGACCTGTTAATATGGTGAGATATTGAATGAGTGTATTTAGCATAATGAGATTATGTGGAACAAGGACACAGACACAATATGAATTTCTAATAATTTCCGTTAAGTATAGAAATTCTAATTGAGTCTACCGATGGTCATATATAGAATGATCTTAATCCTGAGTTCTTAACAAACTCCTATTTATGGATTTGTGTCTTTTGATTTACTCAGTGCGGATTTTGAGACCCTGAATCCTATTCCTTGTATTTTGGAGACATGATGAAGTAGGTAGCTGGGAATGTTATTATACAAGATGGAATCCATTCCTTCTTGAGAAAGAAGTAGATAAATAATTCTCTTGAGGGGGGGATTCGGTACTTGGACCAAAGTGGGAGCTCCGATTCATGAATGTGTTTATGAATCACATCCATTAGAGAATCAATGGTACTCAAGGATAAAGATATAATTAGAGAGGTTAACGGTTCTACCTGGCTCTAATTATGAATTATTTATGGAGGATTGATCTATATGCAATGACTATATCAAATGGACACTTCACGGTTTAGAAGTAATTTATATCTATAATTTTAGAGAGTGCAATTCCAAGTTTATAGTGGAGTAACTATTGGAATTAATAGAATTAATTAATTAATTAAAGTGTTTAATTGATTATTAATTCTATTGGAGCTCGGGATTATAGGTCCATTAGTCCCCTGCGTCGTCCTAGTAATTCTACCGCACACAGAGGACAAAATGGGAATTTTAGAATTACGAAATTCTAAAATTAAACACTTTCGAAAATAATTAATTGAGAATTAATTATTATTTAAATAATGTGATTATTTAGATTTGAATTTGAACACATCTAGATTTATCCATTTAAACTTATTTGATAAGTTGTTCAATTTAGAATTCAAATTAATTTAAGTTTGACTTAAATTCGATTTTGAATCAGAATTAAAATTGGACTACTGGATAAAGGATAAAATATCTTCCTTCCTTATCTATAATAGGCACCACACATAGGGATAAACCCTACTAGTGTGGCCGGCCACCTTAAGGATAAGGGGAAGGGATTTTTTGTTCCAAATTCAAATAGGAGATAATTAACAAGCTTTATCTTAGAGATAGAGATTAGATTCCTTTTAGAAGTTTGACTTCTACTCTCTAAATACTATTTTTGAGACAATTTTCGGAATGCCTTTTTGCCCTAATTTTAGAGGTGGCCGAAATTTCTCTATAGAAATTTTCGAAACAATATTTTCAGCCCTAAAGGTTAAGGCTGGCCGAATTTCTCAAGTAGAGAGGAAGGAAAAATTTTTTCCAAAAATTCCACATCGTGCATGCGTTGGTGTTTGTGGAAATTCGAAAGTGTTTATTATAACCCGTTTTGTCTCATGTGTGCCCACACACACGCCTTAAATGGATTCTAGGAATTGACGTGGAAGACATTGGTTTTCTAAACACAAAGCTTTGGAGCAAGGATTGTTCGAGGTCAAAGAACTCAAGTTATCAACCGAGTCGGCCTCCAGGTATTTTTCCGAATTGAGTTCTTAATAAATGAATTAATGAGATTAATTTATTCGTGCATAAATTAATATAATCTATAGAGTATCTCAAAGGTTTTATGAAAATTTTTGTTATACACGATCCGCCTTTCCGCTGTGCTTCCGCATCCGAATTCGATTCGGGAACCAACAATTGGTATCAGAGCGGTCTATAGACGATATTAATTTATGCTTCGATTATTTGATAATCATAATTGATATTAAATATGTGATATTTAATTATGTATGTATGTGATGAGTAGGCACTTGCATTTATGGATGTTTATTTTTATTCATGATGATGAATGTATGGATGATGGATTTGGTCGTTAATTATATGGTTCCATGGATCGGTTATATTCATTCGTTAATAAATTATTTGTAATTTAATTCGGGATTAAAATTATTGTAATTCTAGGATTTGGGTAGAATTAGGGTTTTTTGATTTTGAATCAAGAAGGAGGCCTTGAAGATCATGTTTGAAGCCTTCAAAGAAGCCCAGAAAAGTGCCCGGAAAAATTCCAGAATCGCGACGCCCCGGACGCTGCGGCGCGTCCCGGACGCGGCCCAGGCGCGGCCAGGACGCGGCCCAGGCGCGTCCAGGACGCGGCCCAGGCGCGGCCAGGACGCGGCCCGGACGCCCAGGCGCGGCCAGGACGCGGCCCAGGCGCGTCCAGGCCGCGGCCCAGGCGTGTCCAGGCCGCGCCCCAGCGCGCCCCAGCGCGCGGCCAGGCCGCGGCCCAGGCGTGTCCAGGTTGCGCCCCAGCGCGCCCCAGGCGCGCCCAAGCCGCGATTTGATCCCAAGTTCGGGCCCGAAGGGCCCGGTTTCAAACCCTCGTAAAAGCGTGGCCGACGAGCCCGAAAAGTTCCGATCCCAAGGAAGGTGAAATCCAACCCGAGACAAAGAATGAAGTCAAGAATAAAGAATTCAAGAATCAAGACCCGTTGATGTAACGGAAGAATATAATTATTGTAATTATTTATTTATTCGATTCGATTGAGTTGTAATTTATTTTTCCATGGGACCCGGTCAAATCCATCTCAATAGTTGATTGCATATATTTATATTTTATGTTGATAATTATATATTATATATGTCCATGCATATAACATGCCATGTAGATATAATGTGCCTACTCATATGTTTTTATAACATGCCATGCATACATCGCAATTGTTATTGTTTATTTTATTTATTATAAAAGTGTTTTAGAAAAATAAAATAAAAATAAGAACTATCTTATTTGAAAATCGATTTAATATGATTAAATTGATTTAAGTTGCAAAATTGATTTGCAAAATAATGTTACATGTGAAATTGAATTTAAAAGTTAAATTTTTGAATTTCACATATCCGAAAAATAAATTGTTTATTTTTTGATTTGAAAATCATGAGATGTTTTTTTCAAACAAAATACATGTTTGCAAAATAATGAGTGGGAGAGGGTTGTATGACAATACGACCCACTAGTCTCCGCCGTTAGCACAACACCGTGAGATCCGGAAAGGGGCTTTGCGGCGACATTGAATCGCCCTCCTAAAGGAGAGTGTTCTTGCGGATCAATAACAAGGTTGGCTTCCTAGAGATAGGATTTCAGGATGTATTTTGAATTGACTACCCAAAGGTAGCAATCCGGAGTTAAGTCTATGGGATCCGAAAACGGTGGTTTACACTCATAAAGATATAATCAAAGTTTGTTGGTTATATTTTGACTAAAATAACGGTAGTTAATAAATATGAAAATATGAGATATTTTGACTATATTTATTAACTGAGAGGGGTCTCGGTTCAATTTGCAAATAATTTGACTACCCAAAGGTACACTTTATTTGTGGTAAATTGGATTATCGTTGGCACCTAAAATTAAAACATGATTTATGTATTTTTCATGTGCATCATGCATCATATTTAATTGTGCCTAAATTCACATGTTTTGATATTCATGCACATAAATTGATTAGATGAATATTCTACTTATTTCCAAAGAATATGTCAAATCCTATAATCTCACTATACAAAACTGAAACACCGACTAGATGTAAACTATGCGAGTGGTAAAAATAACGTAAACAACTTACATTCATGTGATGAATATAAGTTTGTCCCAAATGGAGGATTGTCCTCCTGTCCTTAACGAAAAAACAAATAGCTAATCAAGAGCTAAGATTGTGCGTGGTAATTCACAAGAAGTATGAAGGCATGGAGACAACTTATGAGATAATGCAGTCATCAGATACCGTATCTGAAAATCCATAAAACAAAAGGGTTGGCTAAATACTGTAAGGGCCTAAGTAAAAGACAAAAGGAAAGTCGTTTCCAATAAAATAAAGGAAAAGGAATCAAGCAAATACGATTTGCTAGTTCTAGAAACATGTTTAGTAAAAAGGGTAATTCCTTATTCTTGGATAGTAGATTCGGGAGTTGCTACACATGTTTGTTTTCTTTATTAAGTCTTAGTTCTTACAAGGAAAGTCGTTTCCACCTTAAAATAAAGAAAGGAACTCAAAGCAAAATGATTTTCTAGTTCTTAAAACATGTTTAGTAAAAAGGATGATTCCTTATCCCGAATAGTTGATTCGTGAATAACTAATCATGTTTGTTTTCTTTATTAAGTTTTAGCGCTTAAATGGAAATTGTTTCCACCTAAACAAAGAAAATGAATCAAAGTAAATAAGATTTACTAATTCTAAAAACATCTTTAGTGGAGGGTGATTCCTCGTCCCGGATAGTTGATTCGGGAGCAACTAATCATGTTTTGGTTTTCTTTGCAAAATATTAGTTCTTCTGAAGAACTTGCCATCGGGGACTACACGATGAAAGTGGGAATACTGCGAGGATATTAGCAAAAGGCGTTGGGAGAAGTTAGACTTCAATTTTGGAAATACCTTGTTGTGAACAATGTTTATTTCCCACCAAGCATAAATAGAAATTTGATTTCTAATTCCAAATTATTTGAACAATTGCTTTTAAATAAAAATCTAGTCCACATCTTTCGAATGGTTCCGATATATGTTCTGGATATTTGGAAAATGGTTTATACCGTTTAAACCAATGCCTGGCTCACTGCAAAATATTGAAAAGTTCAAAAGTTGCCAAACTTAAGAATAAGGAGCAAAGGATCTCTCATGATAAATAACACATATATGTGGCATCTTAGACTTGGTCATATTAGCCTAAACACGATTTAAAGACTGGTAAAGGATGGTCCTTTACGCGAACTAAAAGTTAGTGAGCGTCCAGCCAATGAATCTTGTCTGGGAGGCAAAATGACCACGGGCCTTCCATGACGAAAGGAGAAAGAGCCACATAACCTCTTCAGCTAATACATTCGGATGTATGTGGACCGTTAAACGTCCAAGACAAAGGAGGCTACGAATATTTCATCATTTTCATTGATGATTATTCAAGATATGGTTATGTTTACCTAATGCAACGGAAATCTGAAACTTTTAGAAAGTTTAGAGAATTCCGAGCAAAAGTTGAAAAACAGTTAGGTAAAACAATCAAGACACTTCAATTAGATTGAGGGGACGAATACCGGACTAAGAGTTTCAGGATTTCTTGATTGAAGAAGGTGTGGTATCCCAATTGACTACACCGGTACACCACAAAGCAGAAATGGTGTAGCCGAAATGAGAAATCAGACTTTGCTCGACATGATAAGATCAATGTTGAGTTATTCTTCACTTCCTGCTTCGTTCTGGGATTATGCCCTAAGAACCACCATGTATATTTTGAATCTAGTACCATCTAAGTCTATACCAAAGACACCCCTAAAGTTGTGGAATGGTCGAAAGCTAGTTTTGAAGCATATTCGCATAAGGGGTGTCCGGCTCATGTGATGAAACTATAGACTGGGAAGTTGGAACTGTTGGGAATAGTGTCCTGAAAGCATGAGATGTAAAAGGATATTTATTATTTATTTAATAAAATAGTTTATTCATCATTTTATGTGCATATATTTATGAATATTTTATGAATATCAAATAAAATTCCTTGATTATTTATGTAACCTTAAACATTGTATATAAGTGTTATATACAAGAGGATAATGTTTAAGGATAATAATCAAAAAGTAATTGTTCATAATGAATTTAATTAAAGTTCGAATCTTTAATTAAAACATTATAAATACATGTCATTCCCATTTAGAATGGAACGTGTTATCCGCCTTTATTAATATGGCGAGATATTGAATGAGTGTATTTCGCATAATGAGATTATGTGGAACATGGACGCCTTGAACACAATATGAATTTCTAATAATTTCCGTTAAGCATAGAAATTCTAATTGAGTCTACCGATGGTCATATATAGAATGATCTTAATCCTGAGTTCTTAACAAACTCCTATTTATGGATTTATGTCTTTTGATTTACTCAGTACGGATTCCGAGACCCTGAATCATATTCCTTGTATTTTGGAGACATAATGAAATAGGTAGCTGAGAATGTTATTATACGAGATGGAATCCATTCCTTCTTGAGAAAGAAGCAGATAAATAATTCTCTTGAGTGTTGATTCGGTACTTGGATTAGTAAGAGCGCTCTGGTTCATGAATGTGTTTTATGAATCACTATCCATTAGAGAATCAATGGTACTCAAGGATAAAGATGTAATTAGAGAGGTTAACGGATTCTACCCCGACTCTAATTATGAATTATTTATGGAGGATCGATCTATATGCAATGACTATATCAAATGGACACTTCACGGTTTAGAAGTAATTAATGTCTATAATTCCGAGAGTGCAATTCCAAGTTTATAGTGGAGTAACTATTGGAATTAATAGAATTAATTAATTAATTAAAGTGTTTAATTAATTATTAATTTTATTGGAGCTCGTAATTATAGGTCCATTAGTCCCCGCGTCGTCCTTGTAATTCTACCGGACATAAAAAGGGCAAAATGGGAATTTTAGAATTACGAATTCTAAAATTAAATACTCAAGAATAATTAATTAAGAATTAATTATTATTTAAATAATGAGATTATTTAAATTTGAATTTGAACATATCTAGATTTATCCATTTAAACTTATTTGATAAGTTGTTTAATTTAGAATTCAAATTAATTTAAGTTTGACTTAAATTCAATTTGAATATGAATTAAAATTGAACTACTGGATAATGGATAAAATATCTTCCTTTCTTATCTTATTTAGGTGCCACACACAAAGGGATAAAACTCTAGGGTGGCGGCCATTAAGAGATAAGGGAAGGGATTTTTTTTTTCCAAATTCAAAATTGGAGATAAGGATTTGATCCTATTTTGAAGTTTGACTTCTTCTCTTTAAATATGAGATAAATGAAAAATTGTGACACAATTTTGAAAGACTTTTCAGCCCTAGTTTCCTAGTGTGGCCGGAATTCTCATATAGCAAAAAAAGAGAAAAAATTTTCTCTCCAAAAATTCCACATCGTGCATGCGTTGGTGTTTGTGGAAATTCGAGTGTTTTAGAAACCGTTTTGTCTCACGTGTGCCCACACACACGTCTACGTGGAATCAAGGAATTGACGTGGAAGACTTTGGTGTTCTAAACACAAAAGCTTGGAGCTAGGACTGTTCGTGGTCAAAGAAAATCAAGATATCATCCGAGTCGGCTACAAGGTATTTTTTTCGGTTGATCCTTGAATCTTATAAATTAATGAGATTAATTTATTGGTGCATAAATTAATATAATCTATAGAGTATCTCAAAAGTTTTATGAAAATTTTTGTGATACACGATCCGCTATTCCGCTGCGTTTTCCGCCGCCCGAATTCGATTCGCAACCAACAATTGGTATCGTCGAGCGGTCTATAGACGATATTAATTTATGCTTCGATTATTTGATAATCATAATCAATATTAAATATGTGATATTTAAATATGTATGTATGTGATGAGTAGGCACTTGCATTTATGGATGTTTATTTTTATTCATGATGATGAATGTATGGATGATGGATTTGGTCGTTAATTAAATGGTTCCATTGATCGGTTATATTCATTCGTTAATAAATTATTTGTAATTTAATTCGGGATTAGAATTATTGTAATTCTAGGATTTGGGTAGAATTAGGGTTTTTGAATCAAGAAGGAGGCCATGAAGATCATGTTTGAAGCCTTCAAAGAAGCCCAGAAAACTGCCCAGAAATTTCCAGAATCGCGGCCAGGCCGCGGCCCAGGCGTGTCCAGGCCGCGCCCCAGGCTGCGGCCCAGCGCGCTTGGCGGCCCAAGTTCGGGATTTGATCCCGAACGGGCCCGAAGGTTTCCGAAACCCTCGTAAAGCGTGCCGACGAGCCCGGAAAAGTTCCGGATCCCAAGGAAGGTGAAATCCAACCCGGAGACAAAGAATGAAGCCGAAGAATAAAGAATTCAAGAATCGAAGACCCGTTGATGTAACGGAAGAATATAATTATTGTAATTATTTATTTATTCGATTCGATTGAGTTGTAATTTATTTTTCCATGGGACCCGGTCAAATCCATCTCAATAGTTGATTGCATATATTTATATTTTATGTTGATAATTATATATTATATATGTCCATGCATATAACATGCCATGTAGATATAATGTGCCTACTCATATGGTTTTATAACATGCCATGCATACACGCGCAATTGTTATTGTTTATTTTATTTATTATAAAAGTGTTTTAGAAAAATAAAATAAAAATAAGAACCATGCGCTGAAAATTGATTTAATATGATTAAATTGATTTAAGTTGCAAAATTGATTTGCAAAATAATGTTACATGTGAAATTAAATTTAAGAGTTAAATTTTGAATTTCACATATCCGAAAAAAAAATTGTTTATTTTTCGATTTGAAAATCATAAGATGCTTTTCAAACAAAATACATGTTTGCAAAATAATGAGTGGGAGAGGGTTGTATGACAATACGACCCACTTGTCTCCATCATTAGCGCAACACCGTGAGATCCGGAAAGGGGCTTTGGCGGCGACATTGAATCGCCCTCCTAAAGGAGAGTGTCCTTGCCGGATCAATAACAAGGTTGGCTTCCTAGAGATAAGATTTCAGGATGTATTTCCGAATTGACTACCCAAAGGTAGCAATCCGGAGTTAAGTCTATGGGATCTGAAATGATGGGTTACACTCATAAAATATAATCAAATTTGTTGGTTATATTTTGACTAAAAATAACGGTAGTTAATAAATATGAAAATATGAGATATTTTGACTATATTTATTAACTGAGAAGAGTCTCGGTCTAATTGGCATATAACTTGACTACCCAAAGGTACACTTTATATGTGGAAAATTGGATTATCGTTGGCACCTAAAATTAAAACATGATTTATGTATTTTCATGTGCATCATGCATCATATTTAATTGTGCCTAAATTAACATGCCTTGATATTCATGCACATAAATTAATTAGATGAATATTCTATTTATTTCTAGCAATATGTCGAATCCCATTATCACACTACTAGCGACTGAAAAATTAGACGGTGATAATTATGCTAAGTGGAAAAGTAACATGAACATACTATTGGTCTGCGAAGACTATAAGTTTGTCCTAGCGGAGGAATGTCCTCCTCGAACCCGCGAAACCGCATCCAAAACCGCGAGGGAGCCTTTTGATCGCTGGATCAAGGCCAACAATAAAGCAAAGTGCTTTATCTTTGGCCAAGATGAGCGATAATTCCATAAGAAGCATGAGGAGATGGAGACCGCTTATGAGATAATGGATTCTCTAGAAGCCATGTTCGGCGCCCTTCTAAAAAGGCTCGTTTGGATGCCGTAAGGGCTTTCATGAACGACAAGATGAAGAAAGGTTCTTCACCAGGCACATGTTCTGAACATGATTGATCACCTCCACGATGCGGAGCTCAATGGTGCCAAAATCGATGAAGCCACCCAAGTTGGCATCATCTTGGAAAGCCCGTCCTCGACTTTCATGAGTTCGTAAACAACTTTGTTATGAACAAGAAAAAGTGCAATCTCACCGAACTCATGAATGACCTGCAAAACTTCAAATCCACCAACAAAAAAGGGGAGGAGAAGCAAATGTTGTAATTCAGGAAGTTCTGGTAAAAACAAAAGGAAAAACCAGAACCGTGGAAGAGGAAAGAAGGAAAGAACAAGAGACCCAAGAAAGCAAAGGGCCCCATCCAAAACCCAAAGGAAAGTGTTTCCACTAATGGCGAAACTGGAAGAGAAACTATCACAAGTATCTCGAGGTGCTGAAAAAAAAAAAAGGAACAAGGTAAATCCTAGTCCTTAAAACATGTTTAGTAGAGGGTGATACCTCAGCCGGATAATTGATTCAGGAGCAACTAATCATGTTTGTTTCTCTTTTGAGTCTTAGTTCTTACAATCGAGCTAGCCGATGGGGACTACACGATGAAAGTAGGCAATGGCGCAAGAGTTTCGAAAAAGCGTTGGGAGAAGTTAGACTTCGTTTTAGGGAAAATAAATTTTTAGTTTTGAACAATGTTTATTTTATTCCGACATATTCGCAAAATTTGATTTCTGTGGCCAAATTATTTGAACAATTATTTAAAGTTTATTTTGATAATGAATTTGTTCATATTTCTCGAAATGGTTTAAATATTTGTTCTGGACGTCTGGATGATGGTTTATATTGTATAAAACCAATACCTACTCACCTTTGCTTAATCTTGAAATGTTCGGAGTTGCCGAACCTAAGAATAAAAAGCAAAAGATTTCTCACGATAACAATACATATCTGTGGCATTTAGGCTTGGTCATATTAACCTAAAAAGGATTGAACGATCGGTAAAGGATGGTCCTTTACGAAACTAAAAGTTGGTGAGCTTCCATCAGAATCTTGTTTGGAAGGTAAAATGACCAAGAGGCCTTTCACGACAAAAAGGAGAAAGAGCTACGTAACCCCTTCAGTTGATACATTCGGATGTATGTGGACCGTTAAACGTCCAAGCTAGAGGAGAGTTACGAATATTACGTCACTTTTATTGATGACTATTCGAGATATGGTTATGTTTACACGATGCAACGGAAATCAAACTTTTGGAAAGTTTAGAGAATTCCGAGCGAAGTTGAAAAACAATTAGGTAAACCAATCAAGACACTTCGATCGGATCGAGGGGTGAATACATGGACCAAGAGTTCCGGGATTTCTTGATTGAAGAAGGTGTGGTATCCCAATTGATCGCACCGGTACACCACAAAGAAATGGTGTGGCCGAAAGGAGAAATCGGACTTTGCTTGACATGATGAGATCAATGTTGAGTTATTCTTCACTACCTACTTCATTCTGGGGTTATGCCCTAAAAACAAATTATGTACATTCTGAATAGAGTACCATCTAAGTCTGTACCTACAACACCCTTAGAGTTGTGGTGCGGTCGAAAACCTAGTTTGAGACACGTGCGCATATAAGGTGTCCAAAGACACGTGCAAGGGAAAGACTGGGAAGTTGGAACCCAAGTCAAGTATGTATGTTTGTAGGATATCCCGATGGGACAAAGGGAGGTTTCTTTTATAGTCCTCAAGATCAAAAGGTGTTTGTATCGACAAATGCCACATTTCGAGCATGGCTATATGATAGATTTTAAGCCCGTAAGTAAGATAGTGTTAGAAGAGTTACTTTCCGGCGAGATCGGACCACAATCGACAAGAGTTGTCGGACCACTCAGAGAAAAGACCACGCTTCCTAATCGGACTCCAAGCACCTCGTCGTAGTGGGAGGGTAAGCACGTTACCCGACTGTTATACAAGGAAGCCCAAATCGTCACTGCTGATGACGGTAAGGAGGATCCATCGACCTTTAAGGATGCGATGGATGATTCTGATAAGGAAGAATGGCAAGCAGCTATGAAACTCGAGATGGAGTCTATGCACTCTAACTCAGTCTGGCAACTTGTAGATCTACCCGAAGGGGTAAAACCCATTGGATGCAAGTGGATCTTCAAGAGAAAGAGAGGAGCGGATGGAAAAGTAGAGACTTTTAAAGCAAGGCTAGTGGCTAAGGGTTATACCCAAAAGGAGGGAGTTGACTATGAGGAAACTTTCTCGCCAGTAGCCATGCTTAAGTCCATCCGGATACTCCTGGCCATTGCAAAGATATTTTGACTATGAAATATGGCGGATGGACGTCAAGACAGCTTTTTCGAATGGCTATCTTGATGAAACCATCTATATGGATCAGCCAGAGGGTTACATAGTGGAAGGCCAACAGCAGAAAGTCTCAGAAACCAAAGGTCCATTTATGGACCCAAGGCGAACTTCTAGATCATGGAACATCAGGTTTGATGAGGCTGTAAAGTCTTATGGATTTGATCAAAACATTGATGAACCATGCGTCTACAAGTACAAGAAAGAAGAGAAAGTGGTCTTCTTAATTCTTTACGTCGAGGACATCCTACTCATAGGGAATGATGTGGGAATGATGATGATGTAAAGGAGTGGTTAGCCACCCAATTCCAAATGAAAGATTTAGGAGAGGCAAGCTATGTTCTTGGGATCAAGATTATTCGAGATCGCAAGAAAAAGCTTTTTGCGTTATCACAAGCATCTTATATAGACAAAGTGTTGTCTAGGTATTCGATGCAAAACTCCAAGAAAGGGAATTTGCCTTCTAGGCATGGTATTCATCTTTCTAAGGAGCAATGTCCAAAGACCCCGCAGCAGGAAGAAGATATGAGAAGGTATCCCTACGCTTGGCCGTGGGAAGCCTTATGTATGCCATGTTGTGTACAAGACCGGATATACGCTATGCGGTGGGGAGTAGTCGGTCGCTACCGGTCAACCCGTGATTAGATCATTGGGTTGCGGTGAAGTGTATTCTCAAGTATCTTAGGAGAACGAGAAACTATATGTTAGTATATTCCGGAGAAGATCTGTCTCCACGGATACACAGATTCTGATTTCCAATCGAGATAGAGATAGTCGACGGTCGACATCCGGATCTGTGTTCACTCTTAATGGAGGAGCCGTGGTATGGAGAAGTATAAAGCAAAAGTGTGTTGCTGACTCTACCATGGAAGTTGAATATGTTGCGACTTGAAGCCGCAAAAAAGAAGCTACATGGCTCGGGAAGTTCTTAACCGATCTGGAAGTTGTTCCGTATATGGATAAGCCAATTAAGCTCTCTTTGTGACAACAAAGTGGAGCGGTGGCTAATTCAAAAGAACCTAGAAGCCATAAGAGTGCGAAACATATAGAAAGGAAATATCACCCGATCGAGACATTGTGGATAGAGGCGATGTAGCGGTTCTCAAGATCGCGTCGAGGACAACCTTGCTGACCCGTTCACCAAGACATTGCCATTGAATGTTTTTGATTGGCACTTAGATGGATTTGGGATTAGAGACATGACACACCTGCTTTAGGACAAGTGGGAGATTGTTGGGAATAGTGTCCTGAAAGCATGAGATGTAAAAGGATATTTATTATTTATTTAATAAAATAGTTTATTCATCATTTTATGTGCATATATTTATGAATATTTTATGAATATCAAATAAAATTCCTTGATTATTTATGTAACCTTAAACATTGTATATAAGTGTTGTATACAAGAGGATAATGTTTAAGGATAATAATCAAAAGTAATTGTTCATAATGAATTTAATTAAAGTTCTAATTCTTTAATTAAAACATTATAAATACATGTCATTCCCATTTAGAATGGAACGGTGTTATCCGCACTGTTAATATGGTGAGATATTGAATGAGTGTATTTCGCATAATGAGATTATGTGGAACATGGACGCACACACAATATGAATTTCTAATAATTTCCGTTAAGCATAGAAATTCTAATTGAGTCTACCGATGGTCATATATAGAATGATCTTAATCCCGAGTTCTTAACAAACTCCTATTTATGGATTTATGTCTTTTGATTTACTCAAGACGGATTCCGAGACCCCTGAATCATATTCCTTGTATTTTGGAGACATAATGAAATAGGTAGCTGAGAATGTTATTATACGAGATGGAATCCATTCCTTCTTGAGAAAGAAGCGAGATAAATAATTCTCTTGAGTCTTGATTCGGTACTTGGATTAGTAAGAGCGCTCTGGTTCATGAATGTGTTTTATGAATCACTATCCATTAGAGAATCAATGGTACTCAAGGATAAAGATGTAATTAGAGAGGTTAACGGATTCTACCTGACTCTAATTATGAATTATTTATGGAGGATCGATCTATATGCAATGACTATATCAAATGGACACTTCACAGTTTAGAAGTAATTAATGTCTATAATTCCGAGAGTGCAATTCCAAGTTTATAGTGGAGTAACTATTGGAATTAATAGAATTAATTAATTAATTAAAGTGTTTAATTAATTATTAATTTTATTGGAGCTCAGAATTATAGGTCCATTAGTCCCCGCGTCGTCCTTGTAATTCTACCAGACATAAAGGGCAAAATGGGAATTTTAGAATTACGGAATTCTAAAATTAAATACTCGAAGAATAATTAATTAAGAATTAATTATTATTTAAATAATGAGATTATTTAAATTTGAATTTGAACATATCTAGATTTATCCATTTAAACTTATTTGATAAGTTGTTTAATTTAGAATTCAAATTAATTTAAGTTTGACTTAAATTCGAATTTGAATATGAATTAAAATTGAACTACTGGATAATGGATAAAATATCTTCCTTCCTTATCTTATTTAGGTGCCACACACAAAGGGATAAAACTCTAGGGTGGCCGGCCATTAAGAGATAAGGGGAAGGGATTTTTTGTTCCAAATTCAAAATTGGAGATAAGGATTTGATCCTATTTTGAAGTTTGACTTCTTCTCTTTAAATATGAGATAAATGAAAAATTGTGACACAATTTTGAAAGACTTTTCAGCCCTAGTTTCCTAGTGTGGCCGGAATTCTCATATAGCAAAAAAAGAGAGTGAAAATTTTTCTCTCCAAAAATTCCACATCGTGCATGCGTTGGTGTTTGTGGAAATTCGAGTGTTTTAGAAACCGTTTTGTCTCACGTGTGCCCACACACACGTCTACGTGGAATCAAGGAATTGACGTGGAAGACTTTGGTGTTCTAAACACAAAAGCTTGGAGCTAGGACTGTTCGTGGTCAAAGAAAATCAAGATATCATCCGAGTCGGCTACAAGGTATTTTTTCGGTTGATCCTTGAATCTTATAAATTAATGAGATTAATTTATTGGTGCATAAATTAATATAATCTATAGAGTATCTCAAAAGTTTTATGAAAATTTTTGTGATACACGATCCGCTATTCCGCTGCGTTTCCGCCGCCGAATTCGATTCGGCAACCAACAGGAACCAAGATCGAAAATATGCATGTTTATGGGATATGCAATGGGGACAAAAGAATGATTATTTTATATAGTCATAAGAATCAAAGGTAATTATATCGACAAATGCCACGTTTCTAGAGCATGACTATATGATAGTTTTCAAGCCTAGAAGCAAAGTTCTGGAAAAGTTACTCTCCAATAAGATTGGACCACAACCAACAAGAGTTCTTGAACGCTAAGAATGATCACAATTCCTAATCAAACTCTAGTGGCACCTCGTTGTAGTGGGAGGGTAAGCAAGTTACCTGACCGGTATACTGAGGAAACACATATCGTCACTGCTGATGATGGTAAGGAGGATCCGTTGACTTTTTTAAAGCTATGATGGATTATTTGATAAGGAAAAGTGGCAAGCATCTATGAAACTCGAACTAGAGTCCATGTACTCTAACTCAGTCTGGCAACTTGTAAATCTACCCGAAGGGGTAAAATGCATTGGATGCAAGTGGATCTTCAAGAGAATAAGATATGCGGATGGAAAAGTAGAGACTTATAAAGCAAGGCTAGTGTTTAAGGGTTACACCCATAAAGAGGGAGTTGACTATGAGGAAACTCTCTCACCGGAGGCCATGCTTAAGTCCATCCGAATACTCTTAGTCATAACAACATATTTTGAATATGAGATATGGCAGATGGATGTCAAGACAGCTTTTCTGAATGGCTATCTTGAGGGAACCATCTATATCGATCACCCGAGGGTTTACATAGAGAAAGGCCTAGAGCGAAAGTCCGCAAACCGTAGAGATCCATTTATGGATTGAAGCAAACTTCTAGATCATGGAATATCAGGTTTGATGAGGCTATTAAGTCTTATGGATTTGATCAAAACCAAGATGTTTCAAATGAAAGAAAAGAAGATGTTCTTATTCTTTACAAGCCCGAATATATGATATTCAGTGGGAGTAGTTAGTCGTTGTCAGTTGAACTCAAGATCTGATCATTGAGTGGTCGTGTAGTGTATCCTTAAGTATATAAGGAAAATAAAGAAACTATAAGATAGTTTAGTCAGTGAAAGAGTTGTCTTTCACTGGATACATAGACTTTGACTATGAGTCATACGTGGATTTTGAGAGTCAACATCCGAGTCTGTGTTCACACTAGGTGAAGGAGTCATGACAAGAAAGGTTGTTGGCAAAGTGTGATTGCTAATTTTATCATTAAGAGTTAATGTGTAGCAGCTTGTGAAGCAGCAAAAGAAAGCAACCTGACTCTAGAAAATTCTTAACTGATCTGGAAATTGTTCCGAGCATAGATCAGTTATAAACACCTAGAAAGTTTCAGGGATCTCGAGACATATCCTACCCCTTTAGGACAAGTGGGAGATTGTTGGGAATGGTGTCCTAGAAGCATGAGATGTAATAGGACATTTATTATTTATTTAATAAAAGAGTTTATTCATTATTTTATGTGCATATATTTATGAATATTTTATGAATATCAATGAAAATTCCACGATTATTTATGTAACCTTAAACATTGTATATAAGTGTTATATATGAGAGGATAATGTTTAAGGATAATAATCAAAAAGCAATGTTCATAATGAATTTAATTAAAGTTCAGAATCTTTAATTAAAACATTATTAATACATGTCATTCCCATTTAGAATGGAACGGTGTTATCCGCACTGTTAATATGGTGAGATATTGAATGAGTGTATTTCGCATAATGAGATTATGTGGAACAAGGACACAGACACAATATGAATTTCTAATAATTTCCGTTAAGTATTGAAATTATAATTGAGTCTACCGATGGTCATATATAGAATGATCTTAATCCTGAGTTCTTAACAAACTCCTATTTATGGATTTGTGTCTTTTGATTTACTCGGTACGGATTCTGAGACCCTGAATCCTATTCCTTGTATTTTGGAGACATGATGAAGTAGGTAGCTGGGAATGTTATTATACAAGATGGAATCCATTCCTTCTTGAGAAAGAAGTAGATAAATAATTCTCTTGAGGGTTGATTTGGTACTTGGACCAGTAGGAGCTCCGATTCATGAATGTGTTTTATGAATCACTGTCCATTAGAGAATCAATGGTACTCAAGGATAAAGATATAATTAGAGAGGTTAACGGATTCTACCTAGCTCTAATTATGAATTATTTATGGAGGATTGATCTATATGCAATGACTATATCAAATGGACACTTCACAGTTTAGAAGTAATTTATATCTATAATTTCGAGAGTGCAATCCAAGTTTATAGTGGAGTAACTATTGGAATTAATAGAATTAATTAATTAATTAAAGTGTTTAATTGATTATTAATTCTATTGGAGCTCGGGATTATAGGTCCATTAGTCCCCGCGTCGTCCTAGTAATTCTACCGACCGCACGAGAGGACAAAATGGGAATTTTAGAATTACGAATTCTAAAATTAAACACTCAGAAATAATTAATTGAGAATTAATTATTATTTAAATAATGTGATTATTTAGATTTGAATTTGAACACATCTAGATTTATCCATTTAAACTTATTTGATAAGTTGTTCAATTTAGAATTCAAATTAATTTAAGTTTGACTTAAATTCGATTTTGAATCAGAATTAAAATTGGACTACTGGATAAAGGATAAAATATCTTCCTTCCTTATCTATAATAGGCACCACACATAGGGATAAACCCTACTAGTGTGGCCGGCCACCTTAAGGATAAGGGGAAGGGATTTTTTGTTCCAAATTCAAATAGGAGATAATTAACAAGCTTTATCTTAGAGATAGAGATTGGATTCCTTTTAGAAGTTTGACTTCTACTCTCTAAATACTATTTTTGAGACAATTTTCGGAATGCCTTTTTGCCCTAATTTTAGAGGTGGCCGAAATTTCTCTATAGAAATTTTCGAAACAATATTTTCAGCCCTAAAGGTTAAGGCTGGCCGAATTTCTCAAGTAGAGAGGAAGGAAAAATTTTTCTCCAAAAATTCCACATCGTGCATGCGTTGGTGTTTGTGGAAATTCGAGTGTTTATTATAACCCGTTTTGTCTCATGTGTGCCCACACACACGCCTTCGTGGATTCTAGGAATTGACGTGGAAGACATTGGTTTTCTAAACACAAAGCTTTGGAGCAAGGATTGTTCGAGGTCAAAGAACTCAAGTTATCAACCGAGTCGGCCTCCAGGTATTTTTCCGAATTGAGTTCTTAATAAATGAATTAATGAGATTAATTTATTCGTGCATAAATTAATATAATCTATAGAGTATCTCAAAGGTTTTATGAAAATTTTTGTTATACACGATCCGCCTTTCCGCTGCGCTTCCGCATCCGAATTCGATTCGGGAACCAACAGCATCATCCAACCTTAGTGACCAGTCCTTCCGATTAGGATTTACCACTTTTTCTAAAATCCTCTTAATCTCTCTATTGGATATCTCGGCTTGTCCACTGGTTTGAGGGTGATATGCCGTGGCAATTTTATGCCTGACCCCATATTTAGCCAGTAACCCCTTAAACAACTTACTACCGAAATGTGTTCCCTCATCACTTATGATTGCTCGTAGAGTCCCAAAGCAGGTAAAGATATTCTTCTGCAAGAATTTAACCACTACACGAGAATCATTAGTAGGAAGCGCCAAAGCCTCCACCCATTTTGATACGTAATCAATAGCTACCAAGATATATAAATTTCCATATGAGGGAGGAAATGGCCCCATGAAATCTATTCCCCAAACATCGAATAATTCTACCTCAAGTATGTTGTTCAAGGGCATCTCATGTCTTTGGGAAATGTTTCCCACTCTTTTGGCAAACTCATGAGCATCTTTGAAAATAGATGGCCAAAAGTATCCTGATTGCAAGACTTTTGCAGCTGTTCTAAGACCTCCAAAATGCCCTCCATACGGTGATGAGTGGCAGTGTTGCAAGATGCTAGGTACCTCCTCTTCGGGGACGCATCGTCTCAAAATTTGATCGGCGCACTGGTTGTAAAGAAAAGGCTCATCCCAAAAGTAGGATTTCACATCATGAAGGAACCTCTTTAGTTGCTGTCACTTCATGTCAGGAGGCATCTTTTCGCTCACCAAGAAATTCACCAAATCTGCATACCATGGTAGATTTGCTTGACTTACCACCAGGAGTTGCTCATCAGGGAAGGATTCTTGAATTGGAACACTCCTGTCACCTTCATTTTCAGGTTCTAGTCTAGAGAGATGGTCCGCCACTTGATTTTCTGTCCCCCGTTATCCTTGATCTCAAGGTCAAATTCCTGAAGCAAAAGCACCCATCTAATTAGCCTTGGCTTAGCATCTTTCTTCGAAATAAGGTACTTGATTGCTGAATGGTCAATGTAAACTGTGACTTTTGTTCCCACAAGATAAGCCCTAAACTTATCGAATGCAAACACTACAGCTAGTAACTCCTTTTCAGTGGTAGTGTAATTAAGTTTAGCATCCGTTAACGTCCTACTAGCATAATAGATGGAATGGAAAATCATGTTTCTTCTCTGCCCAAGTACAGCTCCCACCGCATGATCACTGGCATCGCACATTAATTCAAAGGGAAGGTCCCAATCTGGAGTTACTATAACAGGGACGGTCACCAGAGCTCTCTTCAACTCCACAAATGCTTTCAGACACTCACTGTTGAACTCAAAAGGCCTATTTTTCTCCAGTAACGAGCACAAGGGCTTGGAAATCTTTGAGAAGTCCTTAATAAACCTTCTATAAAAGCCAGCGTGTCCCAAGAAGCTTCTAATTCCTTTGACTGAGGTTGGAGGGGGCAATTTCTCAATAACTTCAATTTTTGCTCGATCAACTTCAATGCCTCTGCTAGAAACTTTGTGGCCCAAAACAATTCCTTCTTGAACCATGAAATGGTATTTTTCCCAATTTAACACAAGATTGGTCTCCTGACACCTTTCTAGCACGTTTTCTAAGTTCTTTAAACAGTCTTCATATGATTCACCAAAAACAGAAAAATCATCCATGAATACCTCAAGAGTTTTCTCCACCATATCTGTGAAAATGGACATCATACATCGTTGGAAAGTGGCTGGAGCATTGCGCAGACCGAATGGCATCCTTCGAAAGGCAAATGTTCCATACGGGCAGGTGAACGTTATTTTCTCCTGATCTTCCGGTGCTACAGCAATCTAGTTATAACCAGAGTATCCGTCTAGAAAACAATAGAATTCTTTCCCACTTAATATGTCCAGCATCTGATCGATAAATGGCAAGGGAAAATGGTCTTTTCTTGTGGCTTTGTTGAGCTTCCGATAGTCCATACACACTCTCCAACCAGTCACAGTTCGTGTTGGTATCAATTCATTATTCTCGTTAGCCACAACCGTCACTCTACACTTCTTTGGTACACATTGGACAGGACTGACCCATGAACTATCTGATATGGGGTAAATAATCCCTGCATCAAGCCACTTAATCACTTCCTTCTTTACTACTTCCTTCATAATGGGGTTCAGTCTGCATTGCTATTCAACCGAGTTGCTGCAGCAATCCTCCAGCAAAATTTTATGTATACAAACTGAGGGGCTGATTCCTTTGATGTCTGCAATTGTCCATCCTATGGCCTGTTTGTAATTCTTCAGCATTTCCAACAACAACTGCTCTTGCTTCAAATCCAAAGAGGATGAAATAATCACGGGTAAGGTGCTTCCTTCTCCTAGGTAAGCATACCTCAAATGTACAGGGAGAGGTTTTAATTCTAACACTGGTGCTTCTTCAATAGATGGCTTGACCCACTTAAACACTCCCTCAATTAATTCCAATGATTCAAACGGTCTCTTCCCATGATCTCCGTGGTGCTTCTTTCCCAACCATGTTACTTGAGCTTCTTCCTTTCCGCTATCCTCATCACAATTGCCAGACAAAAACATCTGAAACGTACCCATGTAGTATTCCTCCTGGATTTCTTCATTCACAACAGCATCAAAAACACTCATAGTTGCACATTCTTCTATATCATCCGGGAATTGCATAGCTTTGAACACATTGAAGGTGACTTGCTCATCATGAACCCTCATTGTGAGCTCTCCTTTTTGTACATCGATCAGCGTCCTGCCTGTAGCAAGAAATGGCCTACCTAGAATGATTGGCACCTCCTTGTTGGCTTCATAGTCGAGCACGATAAAGTCCACAGGAAAGATGAATTTATCTACCCGTACTAGAACATCTTTAATTTTTCCTTCAGGGTAAGCAAATGAGCGGTCAGCAAGTTGAAGTGTGACCGTGGTTGGCCTTGCTTCACCTATGCTCAATTGCCTGAAAACCGACATTGGCATCAAGTTTATACTTGCACCAAGATCACACAGGGCCCTTCCACAGTAGGTGTCTCCAATAGAACATGGAATTGTAAAACTTCCAGGGTCTCTTAACTGTTGGAAAAATAATGGCATCGAGTGCGCAGCGGAATTTAAAAAATTTAATCAACGTCAAAGCCAAACAAGAACATGTTCATGATGCTATATAACATAAATACTAAAGATCTAAATCATACCTTTTGAGATTTCAGAAACAAAGACGTCGTCGATGATCAAAGCGTTCCCAAACGAAGAACCGGAAGAGCCTCAACCAACCGGGTCTTCTTTGCTATTCTTGTTTCCACGATTGGTGTGTGGGTGGACACAGTTCGTTTAATCTCCTCTTGGTATTCTTAATCTCCTTCCAATCACAAGAGAGCCAAAGAAAAATTGTTCTTGATAATTAAACAATTTTTCCTCTTGGAATCTCTTATCAATAGCCTCCAAAAAGTCTCTCAAGTGATCTAATGAGTAATGTGACTTAATAGGCTATTTATACTATTTAGGAAGTCATACTTTCGTAACAATTAGGTTTCCCAAAGATTTAATCGCACTCAGAGTCGATTTTGCCACATCAGCACGCGTTACGCGTTACAACCGGTCTACCCACCGGTCGACCTGACCGGTCGACCGGACCGGTCGACCTGTGACCGGTCTACCCACCGGTCAACCTGTCTGCACTGACGAAAGTTGTTTTCCTAGTTCTTTAACATGGAAAACTTGCATAGAGCCTCAGTTTTGATTCAAGCAACCCAATAGAGAAATTGCCTGATCAAAACAGTCATATAATAGTCTTCCAACATTAAACAACTCTTAAAACAATAATTCAACCAATTTATCTAGAATCAATTTATCAATTAATTCACCCGATAAATCACTCATGAATTAACTTTGAACCTCTTTTACGGAAATAACACAAGTTACCAATATGTAGGAAATACAATCAGTATCGTTACAGAAATTATGTGAGCTAGCAAAGGGACCCGATGGACATATATAAATCAAGCTCCTATAATCACAACGCTACTTGTAAACCAACAAGTCCGTCTCATGATTATAAAACTCCAGCGCTATTCTACTAAAAGCCTAGAGCTGCACTCTCGATTTATATAGCGTATTTACAAAGCTCTAATTAGCTCTAGTCCATGACTCAATATATTAGTATATCATCCCCATAGGATATCCATAATCGACTTAAGGTCAAGTTCTGTTTTACCTTCCCGATTACATTTATCTTATGTTCCATTATCAAACCATTGGAAAAACACTATTCATACTATTACAAACAGTAAACCATTAGATAACACAGAGTAGTCTAATAGCCGAGCGCTCGTATTTTCCAATCCACTGATAATGCATAAGAGGATATCATTGACTCTTTATAGGAGCTATGGATTCCACTATCTATGAATAACAAATCTACGCATACACGAGTCATATCCCCAATGTACCGGTAAGCGTACCTTTACATAATGTCAGGATATCTCCCTTTAGTACATCAAAGGATACAAGTCAAGTATACGGGTTCATCATCCATCTCAGGATTAAGATGACAACATATAATTCGTCAAAAGTGAATTGTTTTATTCAAACAGAATTATTAATTAAAACAATTCATCTTTGGTCCGATCCAATATAGATTTCACCATTAGAAACTATATCAATGTCTCTACCCATGGAGTCCCACCTCCGATGACCAAGACAAGTCATCTCCGTTAGGAAGTAGACAACATAACAATCTTAACATGAATAAAGCGTCCAACTTTATTCCCTCGATTGTGGATCATAAGATTTAGACTATCATCTTTAGATTCTTGTCTTCCGCATGTTCTTCACATTACATGCATGATCTAAAGATTTAGAATGACAGTCTCAGACTTTCAGTTTGCTTATCATACATTCAACTATTATGAACATAAAGAGGACAATACATAGATATATGAAATAAACAAATCTTTATTAATAGTCAAAATGTCTCGAAGAAAATTGTTACATTTATTCCTAAGGGCATAAACGCTAACATTAACTTAGGTGGCAATTTACTTTGCAAAATCACACTGCATTCTTTCGTGAGTGCCACGGTTTCAAATTCTCCTAACCGTCTTTTCTTCGTAAGCACATCTTTCATAAACTTTGCATAGGTTGGCATCTGCTTCAATGCTTCCACAAGAGGTATGTTAATGTGGAGTTGCTTTAATACATTAAGGAACTTGCCAAATTGCTTCTCTTTTTGCTGCTTCTGGAATTTCTGAGGGAATGGTGGTGGCAAGTTGACTTTTTGCTGATCCGGCAGCTTCTGCTGTGTTGCTGCAGCAGGGTTTTCGCCAGAATGCTGATTTGCTGAATTGTTCACGCCATTCTCTCCCCTTTCTTCTAGTTGGATTGAAGAGGGCTCTCCATGCTTTTTAGGCTTGTCTTTTGGCATCTCCAGCTCTTTCCCTCTTCTAAGAATGATTGCCTTGTAGTGCTCCTTCCCGTCACGTCTTGGATCCTCCGTATCACTAGGCAAAGCCCCTTGGGGTCTGCTATTTAGAGCATTAGCAAGTTGCCCCATTTGGTTTTCTAGATTCCTCAAAGACGCTGCCTTGTTTTGAATCATGGCAGATTGATTTTGAATCACAGCTGTTTGGTTTTGAATCACCATTTCGTTCTTTGTAATGTACTCCTTTAGCATGGTTTCAATTGCATTTTTCTGCTCCTGATGTACTGGTTTTTGAAAGGAGTTTGTTTGTTGGTGACCAGGTAGTGGGGCGGTGCGGTTAGGTCCACTTGACGAGCTTGGGTCCTGATTTGCCCAAGAAAAATTTGGATGCTGCTTCCATCCAGGATTGTAGGAGTTAGAGTAGGGATTGTTTCCTCTGTTGAAGTTACCCATATAACACATTGATGCTGGGTTAGAAGGGCATGCTTCATATAAATGGTCATCTCCACAGTACACACATGAAACAGCTGCTGTTTTCACTCGATGTTTTCATGGACTTGACAATGTTGGCTAAAGAAGATACTTGGGCTGTAAGAGCGGTTAATGCATCCACCTCATAGGTCCCAGACCCCTTCTTCCTGTGGTGTCCCTGCTAACTGGGTATTGATAGTCATTGTTGGCTATCCTCTCTAGAATTGCATACGCTTCATTGTAGGACTTGTCAAGAAGCGCCCCATTTGCAGATGAATTCGCCACCATTCGAGTCTGAGCATTAAGACCGTTATAGAAGATCTCCATTTGACTCCAATGTGCAATACCATGTTGTGGGCATTTTCTCAACAAATCTTTGTATCGTTCCCAAGTTTCATAAAGTGTCTCTTCATCTCGCTGCTGGAATGAAGTAATGTCGTTCCTTAATTTGGTGTTCTTAGTAGGAGGCTGATACTTGAGCAAGAACTTCTGAGCTATATCATTCCACGTGGTGATTGAGTCTGGAGGCACTGAGTTCAACCATGTTCGAGCCAAGTCTCTCAGCGAGAAAGGAAACAACTTCATTCTCAGATATGCAACCGTGGATCTTCGGTTGGCAGACCAGTGAATTGTCCAACTGTTTGAAGCATTTGAAACATCATTGGCTTGAGCTCAAATTGTGGGGCCTGAATATCTGGTCTAACAATGCACGGATTTAGATCATCAAGAGTAGGCACAACGTGCTCACGGATAGGACGGTCTCTGTCATCTATCATCGCTGCATTGTTCCCATTATTCCCATTCCCAATCTGGACCACAACCTGCTCCTCCATGTTAACTACGTTAGCCAACCCAACCTGCTCTCTTCTTCGTGCCCTGAAAGTGCGCTCGATCTCAGGATCTAGAGGAAACAACTCAGGTTCTTGTGGCTCGTTCATGCGCCAAGTTCAATATTTTGACTGAAATCAAAAATTAAGATAACTATAAAAACAATGAAAACACAATGAATAGCAAATGATTTTTTACAAATTATTCAATATGCTCAATCCCCGGCAACGGCGCCAAAAACTTGTTGCACAAAATCTTACGCTCAAAATAATGTGATTTGTTATGCAAGTGTGCACAGCCAACAAGTAATAAAAGTGAGTGAGTTATCGTTCCCACGGAGATTGAAAATTGAACTAAATTATAAAAAATCTATTACTAAACAAAGTAATAAAGAAACTGGCTAAAACGCAAATCAGATTCAATTATCGACAAGACAAATAAAAGATGGCAAACAGTATTGACTATGGGTAATGTAAATTCAGAATACTCTAAACTTATCAGATACGATAATAAATGTAAAAACAAGCTAGGATTTAGAATCCCCCTAAGTTGCAAGTCCGCTAGTGTTGGTGCTAAATGTTGTAGCAAAATTTCCGTTCCGTCAACCTGGATCTCACACTTATTCACATTAATCTTTCCAGATTATTTGTGTTTGGGTTTCACAATTAGATTTAACATATTCCTATGCACCACCTAATTTCAACACATCATTTCATGCACCAATATCCAGCAGTTATACAAGATAACAATATATTCCTATATTGTGACAAATCAAGCAAATTCTAATGAATTTTCCTAAATCTTATATCATCCAAGTTAGATCCACTAGATTTATCTTTTTCCAAAGTTAAATCTAATTAATAACTACAAATTAATTTCCATAAATGAGCAGTAATAACAATCGATGCACTTGAATGAACGGAAGTAGAAATATCACTTAGCATTGAAGATTAACTAAACATCATCACAACTCAAGGTTCATCATAATCCCAGCTATATCAATTTAGCTCATGTTTACAAATGGAAGACTAACAGAAATAACCAGAGCCATAATATTCAACATATCAGATTTAATGGAGTTACAGATTTAGAAAAGGAAAGAGATGGAAGATAAATGTGGAGTGGATTCCTCCACTCTCAGCTCGTCCTTGTTTCCTTTGCTCCAAGTTGCTTCCCTTTCCTCCTATGTATCTCTCGGTTGCCTCCTTGTCCAAAAATGAGCTTAGAAATCTCTGTCTGGTTTCCTCCTTCTTCGTCTCCTATTTATATGCCAGCCCCCCTTTTGGATCACGTCCTATCATTCGCTCAGCTAAGGTACGCATTGGAGCTCCCAGCCACGGCCACGTGTCAGCTGCTAAGGATTTCGCCCAAGATTATTGCCATCTCAGCCATCCAAGAACGGCTCCTCAGAATTAGTGGAGAATGCCAGCTGTACAATCCCAGCTTTTAAGATTCGGCCAAAAAGAGCTACTGCAGCAATCCATTGCAAAGTTGCCCTGTTGTTTCCAGCCTTTACCACTAAAAATGACAATTGCCTGCACACTCACTTACACGTTAGCCTCCTCAAATGATTTTCTTCAATTTTTTCTTTCTTTCCATTCATTTTTTCACAGAGAAACAGAAAACAAAAATACAACAAGCTAGCAAACACAAAACAATAAAAACAATTCAAACTCAAAGCTTATTCTCACAAATCACCCGCTAAGTAACTAATTTAAGCTTAGAAATGATTAAGATAACTCTATTTTCATGGAGTTATCATACATCGACTTACAAAGTCTGCTCATTTTCTTCTAATACGGAATATTTTTAGTATGGATTAGTATGCACAACTTTATATCGAAGAGATTATTAGGCTTAATGGATCACCAGTATCCATTATTTCTGATCGTGACCCAAAATTCACTTCAACATTTTTGAAAAGTTTACATTCAGCTATAGGAACGTGCTTATCTTTTATCATGGTTTATCATCCTCAAATCGACGGGCAATCAAAGAGAACTATCCAGACTCCAGAGGACATGCTTAGAGCTTGTGTTCTTGATTTTTTGACTTCATGGGAAGCTACCTTTAGTCTAGTTCTCCTACAATAATAGTATCATTCGACTATTGGTATGGCTCCATACGAGGCGTTGTATGGTAGGAAGTGCAGATCTCCAATTCATTGGAATGAGGTTGGAGAAAGAAAAGTCTTGGGTCCATAATTGGTTTAGAAAATAGTTGATGCTATTGAGAAGATTCGAAAAAGGATGAAAGTAGCTCAAAGTCGGGAGAAGAGTTATACCGATAAGCATAGAAAAGATCTTGAATTTGAAGTTGGTGACAAGGTCTTTCTTAAAGTTACTCCAATAAAGGGAGTTATGAGATTTGGATAGAAAGAAAAGCGTCCTAGGTATATAGGGCCTTTTGAGATTTTGAAAAGAGTAGGAAACCTTGCTTATGAGTTAGCTCTTCCACCATCATTGTCTGGTATTCATGGTACATTTCATGTTTCTATTCTCCACAAGTATATAGTTAATCCATCTCATGTTATGAAGTATGAAGCTTTGGAGTTGAAACCAAATTTGTCATACGAAGAAAACCCAGTTCAAATTCTTGATAAAAGACTTAAGGAATTAAAAAACAAGAGTATTCCTTTGGTCAAGGTTCTTTGGAGAAATCAATTAGTAGAGGAAGCTACTCAGGAAAAGAGGATGAGATGAAGATCAAGTATCCAGAACTTTTTGGCAAGCTAAATTTCGAGGACAAAATTTATTAAAGATGGGAGAATTGTAATACCCGAGATTTAATAAAGGCTTAAGCCAATAATAAATAAATTTAGTAAATTAAACTCATGCATGACATTTACCATTTATCCCAAAGTTAATTGTTGGCATTATATTTTATTATTATAGCTATCATATGATTTTATTAAACTTATAGCTTTGCTAATTGAGTTTTCAGTTTTAATGTGCAGTGCAACTAGGTCGATGTGGGAACTCAATGTGCTAAGCTTATGAAGAAAAAATGATATTTATTATGATTATTTGATATGATATTTTATCTCTATTATGATTGATTTAATGATGACTCATTATTTTATATTTTATTATATGGTTTTATCTAAATGTGTTGAGGACTTAGTTGTTATTTTGAGTTTTTGAGGGAAAATGCTATGTTACAATTTGAGTGAACTTTATGCACCTAATCGAAGAAGAAAAAAAGAGACTATAGAGCTAATTTTATGAGGATATGACAGCTATTAGAGGCTTAGAGAAACCTAGACACTTGTCCTACTATAAGGTCACTATACTTTCGCTTGGCTTCTATCAAGTTTAGACTTCATTTTTGGGTCTTTCAGCAAAAAAACCCTAGAACTCCGACCACAACACTTTCTTCTCTCTTCTTACTCCTTTTCTCACCCAAAACTCAGAATCAAACCTAGGTTTTCAAGAGAGAATGAGCTAAAAACTCAATCAGCCCATTTCAACTCATTTTTCAACCTAGAACCAAAAATAACTATCAAGGTTTTGAGCTTCTATTCAGTTAGGAACAAGTTTTTCTTTGAGGTAACTTCTTTCTTATGTTTGAAACAATGATTTCAAAGATTAAGATGTTGAAATCCTACTTGAGATTCAGATTTTTTATGTGGCTTATCATGCATGTTGGTTGTAGACCCTTGAAAATAAGTTTCTTGAGGTTTTGGTTCAAAAGTTTGTTTCTGGGTGAAATTAATGATTTTAGCTTCATATTATTGATTATTATTTGAAGATAAACTCTTATTAGGATGATGATTCATGTGTTTGAGAGTGGGTCTTTGAAGATTAAGATCTGCATGGTAGGTATTTGATGAAATGTTCAAATATACGTCCTATGTATAGCTTATGTATATTCTGGTTTCGTACTATATATTTTTATGATTTTGGCATTTATATTTTTCTATTAAATTAGACATCTCAAGTCTTACGTGAGTTTTTAAATCACTCTAAGCGGATTTTTCTACATTTAGTTATGAATTTTATAAGTTGAGCTAAAAAGTTGTCATTTTTCTGACGAGATTTTACTTCAATCCGAATTTCAGGCTGTTTTGGTTAGTTTGAAAAATCTGAAACCTATCGTGTAGTAGCTCTAAAAATAGAGTTTTGAGTTTACTTTTATTTGCCACTGGTCTCATAATATTTTGGGTTTTGATGAATTTGTTATGAATATTTTCGTAACAATGTGCAGTTATGTGTTTTGTTAAATGATGATATGATGTGATTTTTGAAAGCTATGATTTTTAAAGGGTAATTAGCACATTGAAGGCTCCCCACAATCAACTAGTTTGTGCTTGCCAAGTGGTGATCAAAATTCAGGTAAGTAGAGTTAAAGCATTTTCAAAACTGCATCACATGACCTATTTGACGAAATAACTTATTCAGGATTGTGATTATGCAAGTTTATTCTCTTATGAAATTCTTATATGATTATGTTCAAAGAGTATTCATGATTAATTATTTTAAAAGAGATTATGATATTTACTTATTATGTTTTTATGTTTTAAGATATTTTATGGTATGGTATATGGATGATAGGCTGGGTAAGCAAGGGTGCGAGGGAACGGTGCCCCAAATTAGAGTAACTGTCTCTTTGAGACAACTAGAGAAAAATGCTAGTGGGAAGTCTCTTGTTGATCACAAGAGAAAGAGATTCTAAAAACCCTTCTAAGTGTTTAAGAGAAGAGAATTGACCAAAATTAAAGAAGGTCTTGTATATAGAGGCTTACTTAGAGCCGAAGTTCTATATCATACCTAAACTAAGAATAAGTATGAAAATTTGTGAACAATGTTTAACAAAGAGATTTTTGCCACGGAGATTTTAGATACTTACTTTATTTGAAATCTACTTACTGAGTTTTTGCTCATTAGTTTTACCTTGTGATGTAGTTGATGTTCTTGTTACCGAAGAGTAAAAAACAATTTCGAAGGTTGGCTGAGTACTCCAAGTCCTATATCTGATATCTTACTTATATGTACTTCCAAACAATAGATGGGCCCAAAATATTTTTTTTTGTTACTATGTCACTTTTGAATAACTGCTTAATGTCTAGATTTGTGGTTGTAATCATTTTGTGCACTGACTTATTTTGTTCAAAAACTTTTAGGAAAATTTTGTGATGAAATCAACCACAAGTTTCCGCATCTTAAAAATGACATTGTTTTAAGTATAGAAAGTATGTTTTAAGTAACACCACCTCGCTAAATTCGGCCTTAGACTGGTTTAACGTTGGGGGCGTTACACACCGTATGTGAATAATAAATCATTTGCTAAGCAAACGATCCAAGGACTTGTTCATTTTCTTAATTCAGTATAATGCTACTAAGAAGATAACCTTTACTCTTTATAAGAGCTATGATTCCATATCTATAAGCAAATCCTCCATCGAATATAAGTCGTGTACCCAACGAACCGGTCTATTAGCTTACTACTTAGAGTTGCCTTAACCTTTGGAACATCTAAGTACACAAGTTATTCACATGAAGCCATTCACATACTCATGATCAAAGTTATTGCATAATGAACGTCAAACGTGAATTAATCTACTCAAGCGGACTACATAGACTAATTACACTTTGGTCCAAGTCCAATACGTCACCACAACTAGGCAACATATCTATGTCTCTACTTGGGAGTCTACTTGCTCCAGACAGTCAAGACAAACCGTCTCCCCAATTGAATTTAGATAACATAATATTCTTAACATGAGTTAGATGCTCACTCTAACCCCATAGACAACGAACAATAAATTTAGACTATTTACTTTAGAACGTTGTCTTCTTGCATACAAAAGACCATTGCATGCAACATTCTAACAGTTCAACATTAAGTAGTCAGTGAGCCATATTTGTGTATATTTACTTTAAGATGTAAAATAAGATGAGGACATGTAGCAATGTAATAAATAATCTCTAATATATTAATAATTAGTTCAAAAATAAATAAATAACATTAAAATGTCTTTGCCCCTTAGGACATTCCTAACTGATGTCGGGTATTTTTTCCACAAATCAAGTACTTTTAAGCTTGAATATTTGTAAGTTTTCAAGCATCTTTGTTAGTTTAATGTCTTTTGTGTGCTTTTTATAGGAATTATAAATAAATGCAAACTTGGATGATTTTGCATGAAGAAAACAAGAATATTTACCCAATTTGTGAATCAATGGCAAGAGGAGGCGAAAGAGGATTTTAAGGCACAAAAGAGGAGGCTTTGGAATGCAAGAAAACGGGCTGTAGCGCACCTTTTTGGGCTACAGTGAACAAAGGAAAGCAAGAAGACCAGAGAGCAAGAAAACAGCACATACAGGGAGAGCCCCGATGCTGCAGCGTGCCCAGAAGCCTACCTGATGCTGTAGCGCACCCAATGGGTGCTACAGCACACCCAAAGCGCCCAGAGGCCTGGCCATGCACATGAAGAGTAGTTAGGGACGCATTTAAGGAAGTTATCATCTCTCACCCTACAGCCGACCATCCTCGAGCACATGAAGAGTAGTTAGGAACTCGACCCTACCTTGGTTAAGTTAAAGGAAGAAGTTCTCACAGGTAAAGAAATAGGGTTTAGTCTCACAGAGGATGGCACACTCCTCCACAAAGGTATGATATGCGTCCCTAAAGATGAAGAATTGAGGAAGCATATCCTTTCAGAAGCACATGAAACACCTTACTTTGTTCATCCGGGAGCAACTAAGATGTATAAGGATTTGAAAAAGAGATTTTGGTGGCTTGAAGAGAGATGTGGCTGAATTCATATCGAAGTGCCTTAATTAAAAAATTAAAAGCGAGCATTAGCACCTGGCAAAACTTTTAGATTGTGAAATTGACATCCGGGATGGAAGTGGGATCAAGTCTGGATTTCGTGGTAGGGTTGCCTTCAATGGATATTTGGGTTTTCGATTCGCTAAGACATAGTCTAGGTTGTTGTGAGACCAGGCGATCGCTATTCCTATTTTCTAATTCTAAAGGACTTAATTTGTGTTTAAATATTCATTTCGAATAGGGATATTGTCTTGGGTATTTAAATACAATTTCTTGTGAGGCACTTGGGAGAGGTTGCGAGATGACATTAGAGCCTTGATTAATGAATTAAATGGAATTGATTAGCGATTACATAATAGGATGAACATAGGAATAATAAAGCAAAATCAAGTCCCTAGACCATTTGTGTATAGATACTTTATTTTCTTATTTTCATATTTATTTTGTTTTATTTTCTTAATTGTTATTTTATTAGGTTGCCTAGATAAAGTTAAGTTACAATAATTGTGGTACTTAATGGCAATTCTAAGCCCAATCCCTGTGGAGACGATACTCACTCACCCTATACTCAAAACTTGACACCATACGCTTGCGGAAATTTATTATACAAAATTATTACGCATCACTAACACTGTGAAGGGCCTAGGCCAGGGCTGGGCTTGAGGGTCTTCCCTCAGGTCCGTGGTAGGCCTGGTGTTAGAAGGGCCGTGCCGGCCTTGCACGGCCCTTTTGACACCTCTAATTTTGCATCCTAATGTATAAAGACCTCCACAGCAACTGTCAAGTTGTCATCTCCTAATCTCTTCCCATGAAGCAAGTGTTGGAAAAATGACATTAAGTGCGCAGTGAAATTTTTTAAAAATTTAAATCAATGCGAAAACCAAACAAGAATGTGTTCATGATGTTTTATAACATAAATACCAAAGATCGAAAACATACCTTTAGAGATTATGAAAGCAACACCTCTGATAGATCAAAGCATTCCAAACAGCAACCAAAAGAGCCTCAACCAACTGGTCTTCTATGCTATTCTCGTTTCCACGATCGCAGTGCGAGTGGGCACATGACGTTCTATCTCACCTTGGTATTCTTGAACTCCTTCCAATCACAAGAGAGCCAAAAGAAAAATCTATTTTAAGAATTGAACAATTTTTCCTCTCAGAAATCTTTTACCAATAGCCCCCAAAAAGTCTCTCAAGTGATCTAATTAATTATCTGACTTACTGAGCTATTTATAGTGTTTAGGGAGTCATATTCCCGTGACAATTAGGTTTCCCAAAACTTATCTGCAGTAGAGAGGCAGTTTTGCCAAGTCAATCCCCACCGTACGTTGGCACCGGTCGATCGGTGGCATAATAGTTATAATCCACCGGTCAACCACCTTTCACGAACCGGTCGCCCGATGTAAACCTACCGAACTACCCACCGGTTGACTAATACCATTAAGGGAAACTTTTTTCTCTGACTTTTCAATACGGAAAACTTGCATACAACCTAAGTGTTGAGTCAAGCAACCCAATAGGAAAGTTACTTAATCAAAACAGTCATATAATAGTCTTCCCATATTAAACAACACCCAAAATAATAATTCAATCAATTTATCTAGAATTAATTTATCAATTTATTCACCCAATAAATTATTCATGAATTAATCAACTGATCTCTAATTAACTTAGAACCTTATTACGGAAATAACACGAGCTACCAATACGTAGAAAATACGCCGTATCGTTACAGGAAATTTTATGAGCTAGTAAAGAGACCCGATGGACATTTACAAATCAAGGTCCTATAATTACTACAGTACTTCTAATCCAACAAGTCCATCTCATGATTATAAACTCTAGCGCTACTCCACTAAAAGCCTAGAGCTGGACTCTTGATTCATATATCATATTTACAAAGCTCTGAATAGCTATCATCCATGACTCATTATATTAGTGTATCATCTGTTGGTTGCCGAATCGAATTCGGCGGCAGAAACGCAGCGGAATAGCGGATCGTGTATAACAAAAATTTTCATAAAACTTTTGAGATACTCTATAGATTATATTAATTTATGCACCAATAAATTAATCTCATTAATTTATAAGATTCAAGGATCAACCGAAAAAAAATACCTTGTAGCCGACTCGGATGATATCTTGATTTTCTTTGACCACAAACAGTCCTAGATCCAAGCTCTTTTGTTTAGAACACCAAAGTCTTCCACGTCAATTCCTTGATTCCACGTAGACGTGTGTGTGGGCACACGTGAGACAAAACGGTTTCTAAAACACTCGAATTTCCACAAACACCAACGCATGCACGATGTGGAATTTTTTGGAGAAAAATATTTTCTCTCTCTTAGCTATGAGAAATTTCGGCCACCACCTTTCTTAGGGCTGAAAATATATCAAAAATTGTCCTACAATTTTCCATTTATCTCATATTTAAAGAGAAGAAGTCAAACTTCAAAATAGGATCAAATCCTTATCTCCAATTTTGAATTTTGGAACAAAAATCCCTTCCCTTATCCCTTTGATGTGTGGCACCTAAATAAGATAAGGAAGGAAGATATTTTATCCATTATCCAAAGTTCAATTTTAATTCAGATTCAAATTAATTTAAGTCAAACTTAAATTAATTTGAATTCTAAATTGAACAACTTATCAAATAAGTTTAAATGGATAAATCTAGATATGTTCAAATTCAAATTTAAATAATCTCATTATTTAAATAATAATTAATTCTCAATTAATTATTCTTGAGTATTTAATTTTAGAATTCCGTAATTCTAAAATTCCCATTTTGCCCTTTGTGTCCGGTAGAATTACAAGGACGACGCGGGGACTAATGGACCTATAATTCGAGCTCAATAAAAATTAATAATTAATTAAACACTTTAATTAATTAATTAATTCTATTAATTCAATAGTTACTCCACTATAAACTTGGAATTGCACTCTCGGAATTATAGACATTAATTACTTCTAAACTGTGAAGTGTCCATTTGATATAGTCATTGCATATAGATCGATCCTCCATAAATAATTCATAATTAGAGTCGAGTAGAATCCGTTAACCTCTCTAATTACATCTTTATCCTTAGTACCATTGATTCTCTAATGGATAGTGATTCATAAAACAAATTCATGAACCAAGCACTAATCCAAGTACCGAATCAACACTCAAGAGAATTATTTATTTTCTTTCTCAAGAAGGAATGGATTCCATCTCGTTAATAACATTCCCACCTATTTCATTATGTCTCCAAAATACAAGGAATAGGATTCAGGGTCTCGAATCCGTGCCTAGTAAATCAAAAGACATAAATCCATAAATAGGAGTTTGTTAAGAACTCGGGATTAATATCATTCTGTATATGACCATCGGTAGACTCAATTAGAATTTCTATGCTTAACGGAAATTATTAGAAATTCATATTGTGTTCAAGGTCCATGTTCCACATAATCTCATTATGCGAAATACACTCATTCAATATCTCGCCATATTAATCAAGGTCCTATAATAACACCGTTCCATTCTAAATGGGAATGACATGTATTAATAATGTTTTAATTAAAGATTCCGAACTTTAATTAAATTCATTATGAACAATTACTTTTGATTATTATCCTTAAACATTATCCTCTCGTATATAACACTTATATACCATGTTTAAGGTTACATAAATAATCAAGGAATTTTATTTGATATTCATAAAATATTCATAAATATATGCACATAAAATGATGAATAAACTATTTTATTAAATAAATAATAAATATCCTTTTACATCTCATGCTTTCAGGACACTATTCCCAACATCATCCCCATAGGATATCTATAATCGACTTCAGGTCAAGTTCCGTTTTACCTCCCCAATTATATTTATCTTATGTTTTCATTACCACTCCATCGGAAAACCACTATCCATACCAATACAAATAGTAAACCATTAGATAACATAGAGTAGTTTAATGGCCGAGCGCTCGTATTTTTTAATCCGCGGATAATGCATAAGAGGATATCATTGACTCTTTATAGGAGCTATGAATTCCACTATCTATGAACAATGAATCTATGCACACAAGAGTCATACCCCTAACGTACTAGTAAGCATACCTCTACATAATGTTAAGATGTCTCCCTTTAATATATCAAAGGATACAAGTCAAGCACACATTTCCTTATCCATATCAGGATTAAGATGACCACATATAATTCATCATAAATGAATTGTTTTATTCAAACGAAATTATTAATTAAAATAATTCAACTTTGGTCTGATCCAATATAAATTCCACCACTAGTAACTATATCAACGTCTCTACCCATGGATTCCCTCTTCCGACAACCAAGACAAGCCGTCTCCTTTAGGAGGTAGACAACATAACAATCTTAACATGAATAAAGCGCCCAACTTCATTCCCTCGATTGCGAATCATATTATTTAGACTATCATCTTTAGATTCCTGTCTTCCTCACGTTCTTCTCATTACATGCAAGATTTAAAGATTTAGAACGACAATCTCAGACCTTCAATTTGCTTATCATACATTCAACTAATATGTATGTAAAGAGGACAATGCATTGATATATGAAATAAAGGAATCTTATTAATAGTCAAAATGTCTCAAAATCATTGTTATATTTATTCTTAAAGGCATAAACGCAAAAGTTCCAGCTGCTATGTGCATGTGAATTGGACTAGATGTACAACTATCTTGTTTTTTCATGCCGATAGCATCGCAATATTGGCCTTCAATTCATCTATCTCACTATCTCTTTTGAATCGACTTTTTTTTAAGTAAGTCTTTTGTCTTACGAATTGAGACTGACCTCTAACATGACCAGGATGCTCCAGTGTCTCGAATGCTATAGACAATACGTCATCCTTTCCTTCGGACGTAAATGTCCCTTCTTTAAGTTTTTGTGAAAATAAATCTTACAAAAACGTTTGGTTCATGGATTAGAATCATTAGATAAGAGCCCTGATAACATCCAAACGAGCTTTCTCTGCAGAAGCGCCGAACATGGCTTCTAGAGACTCCATTATCTCATAAGTTGTCTCCATCTCCTCATGCTTCTTGTGAAGCACATCGCTCATGCTGGCCAACATATAGCACTTTGCTTTGCTGTTGACCTTGATCCAACGATCATAAGGCTCCCTTGCAATTTTAGATGCATTAGCTATGGGTTCTTGAGGACATTCCGTCACTAGGACAAATTTATAGTCTTTGCATATCAATAGTATGTTCATGTTACTTTTCCACTTAACGTAGTTATCACCGTCTAGTTTTTCAGTCGCAAGTAGTGTGATTATAGGATTTGACATGTTGTTGAAAATAAGTAGAATATTCATCTAATCAACTTATGTGTATGAATATCAAAGGCATGTGAATTTAGGCACAATTAAATATGATGCATGATGCGCATGAAAAATACATAAATCATGTTTTAATTTTAGGTGCCAATGATAATTCAATTTACCCCGAATATAGTGCCGCCGTAAGGTAGGTCAAAATATCGCAAATGAACCGAGACCTTCTCAATTAATAAATATAATCAAAATATCTCATATTTTTATATTTATTAACTACCGTTAATTTTGGTTAAAAATTTGATCAACAATTTGATTATATTTTTATGAGTGTAACCCATCATTTCAGATTCTACAGACTTAACTTCGGAGTGCCGCCATAGGGTAGTCAAACCAAAAATACATCCTTGAATCCTATCGCTAGGAAGTCAACCTTGTTATTGATCCAAAAGAACACTTTCCGTAGGGAGTGTGAAATCGGTGTCGCCACGAAGCCCCTTTCGAATCTCACGGCGTTGAACTAACGATGGAGGCCAGTGGGTTGTATTGTCATACAACCCTCTCCGACTCATTATTTTGCAAATATGTATTTTGTTTAAAAAACATCTCATGGTTTTCAAATCCTGAAAAATAAACAATTTATTTTTCAGACATGTGAAATTCTAAAATTTAATTCTTAAATTCAATTTCACATGTAACATTATTTCACAAATTAATTTTACAACTTAAATCAATTTAATCATTTAAAATCAATTTTAGCGCATGGTTCTTACTTTATTTTATTTTTCTAAAACCTTTTTATAATAAATAAAATAAAGAATAATAAATGTGCGTGTATGCATGGCATGTCATAAAACATATGAGTAGGCACACAATATCTATATGACATGTTACATGCATAGACATATAATATATAATTATCAACATAAAATATAAATATATGCAATCGACTATTGAGATGGATTTGACCGGGTCCCATGAAAAAAATAAATTACAACCAAATCGAATAAATAAATAATTACAATAATTATTTTCTTCCGTTACATCAACGGGTCTTCGATTCTTGAATTCTTTATTCTTCAGCTTCATTCTTTGTCTTCGGGTCGGAATTCACCTTCTTTGGGCTCTGAAACTTTTTTGGGTCCTTCGGCATGCATTACGAGGATTTCAGAAACCTCAGGCCTGTTCAAGGTCTATTTGATTGCATCTGGGCCGCTAACCACGTGCATGGGTTCGCATGCGTGGCATGGCCGTACCGTGGGCGCGCGTGCGCGGTCTGATTATGAGCTGCCTCTGCCTGGTTTCTGGGCACTGGTCTGGGCTTGTTTCTGGGCAGCGTCAACTTGATCTTCTAGGCTTCCTTTTGATTCAAAATCAAAACCTTAATTCTACCCAAATCCTAAAATTACAATAATTCTAATCTCGAATTAAATTACAAATAATTTATATTGAATGAATATAACAGATCTATGAAACCATACAATTAATGACCAAATCCACCATTCGTACATTCATCAATATGAATTAAATATAAACATCCACAAATGCAAGTGCCTACCCATCACATACATACATAATTAAATATCACATACTTAATATATTAATTTTGATTATCAAATAATCAGAGCATAAATTAATATCGTCTATAGACCGCTCTGATACCAATTGTTGGTTTCAGAATTGAATTCGGATGCGGAAGCTTGAGGAAGGCGGATCAATTTTCACAAAACTTTTGAGATACTCTATAGATTATATTAATTTGTGCACGAATAAATTAATCACATTAATTCATTTATTAAGATCAATTAGGAATAATACCTAGCGATCGATTAAGATGATAACTTGAATTCTTTGACCTTGAACAATTCTTGCCCCAAAGCCTTGTGTTTAGAAAACCAATGTCTTCCACGTCAATTCTTAGAATCCACGAAGACGTGTATATGGGCACACCTGAGGCAAAACGGCTTAGAATAGACACTCGAATTTCCACAAACACCAACGAATGCACGATGTGAAATTTTTGGAGAAAAAAATATTTTTCCTCTCACTCTTTGGAGAATTTCGGCCACCCTTTTAAAATTAGGTCAAAAATTGTGTTAAAAAATTGTGTCAACAATTTTCTATCATTCTCTTATTTATTAGGTCAAAAATTGTGTTCAAACTTCTAGAAGGAATCCAATCTTTATCTCCAAGATAAAACTTGTTAATTATCTCCTATTTGAATTTGGAACAAAATCTCCTACTCCTTATCCTCAAGATGGCCGGCCAACCTAGGTGATCCTATCCCTATGGTAGGCGCCAATTTCAAATAGGGAAGGAAGAGAACATCCTCCTTTATCCTACAGTCCAATTTTAATTCAAATTCAAAATTCTAATTTAAGTCAAACTTAAATTAATTTGAATTCTAAATTGAACAACTTATCAAATAAGTTTAAAAGGATAAATTTAAATTATGTTCACAATTCAAATTCAAATTTAAATAATCACATTATTTAAATAATAATTAATTCTCAATTAATTATTTTTGATTGTTTAATTTTAAAATTTCGTAATTCTAAAATTCCCAATTTGCCCTTTGTGTCTAGTAGAATTACAAGGATGACGCGTGGACTAATGGACCTATAATCCCGAGCTCCAATAAAATTAATAATTAATTAAACACTTTAATTAATTAATTAATTCTATTAATTTCAATAGTTACTCCACTATAGACTTGGAATTGCACTCTCAAAATTATAGACATAAATTACTTCTAAACTGTGAAATGTCCATTTGATATAGTCACTGCATATAGATCAATCCTCCATAAATAATTCATAATTAGAGCCAGGTAGAATCCGTTAACCTCTCTAATTATATCTTCATCCTTGAATACCATTGATTCTCTAATGGATAGTGATTCATAAAATACATTCATGAACCAGAGCGCTCTAACTAATCCAAGTACTGAATCAACATTCAAGAGAATTATTTATCTACTTCTTTCTCAAGAAGGAATGGATTCCATCTTGTATAATAACATTCCCAGCTAGCTACTTCATCATGTCTCCAAAATACAAGGAATGGGATTCAAGGTCTCAGAATCCGTACCGAGCAAATCAAAAGACACAAATCCATAAATAGGAGTTTGCTAAGAACTCAGGATTAAGACCATTCTATATATGATCATCGGTAGACTAAATTAGAATTTTTATACTTAACGAAAATTATTAGAAATTCATATTGTGTCTTTGTCCCTGTTTCACATAATCTCATTATGCATAATACACTCATTCAATATGACACCATATTAACAGTGCGGATAACACTGTTCCATTCTAAATGGGAATGACATGTATTAGTAATGTTCTAATTAAAGATTCTGAACTTTAATTAGATTTATTACGAACATCACCTGTTGATTATTATCCTTAAACATTATCCTCTCGTATACAACACTTATATATAATGTTTAAGGTTACATAAATAATCACGAAATTTTCATTTGATATTCATTAAATATTCATAAATAGATGCACATAAAATGATGAATAAACTCTTTTATTAAATAAATAATAAATATCCTATTAAATCTCATGCTTCTAGGACACCATTCCCAACACCTTGCCCATGTGAATGTATACCAAAACTCCAATAAGTTTTATGGTATTTTTGGATTTATTGCTAGATTGATGTCTTGATCTTGTTTTGATTGTGTTCAGATCATTTTAACTTGTTGAGAATTCACACGACCAATAAGCACCCTCTAAATGGAAAGAGATCTCGAAATGCTTAGAAACACTTTTCTCTAACACTCTAATAGACCCCCTATCACAATAAACTGCAGAAGAAAAAGGACGTGGAAGCTACTCTAAAATGATGATTACCATTAGCTATGATCAATAACGATTAAGTATAATCACCAAAGATGATGAGAGTACTGGCTGGTTTAAGTCTTTTTACCAAGTTCGTAGTTAAATTTGTTACAATAAATATGAGACATACATGAAATAGTAAAAAGACACAGGAAATTGATATCACGGTTTGATAACCACCTACATCCACAGGGTGATGCTCAAATAATGAACAATCTACTAAGTACTTAAAATTACAACTCAATTAGACTTAGACTATCCAAGACTCCCTCTCGAGATAAGATGCCCATGAGCTATAACTTTTTAGAAGACTTGCTTAACGAGCATCACGCGACTTATAAAATTAAAATCCCTTCAACAAAATTTTTCTACCGAAAAACAAAATCCATTCTCAAAAAAAAAAAAAGGAAATTACAATTTCACACACCTAACTCTCAACCACATAAACTCAGACACAAAAGTGTATAAAGATGAACGCGAGACTTCAGATAAATACGCAAATAAACAACTATCAAAGAAAAAAAAAAACTTCAATGCAACTTGCAGTGTAAAGTCTGTTACAGATTTTGTTGCAAAAAATACTGCAATAGAGTTGTAAAATTTGATCTCAAGGTCAACTTTCTCGATTTTTGAAATCTTTCTATATAAGAGCAGGTGAATCTGGACGTATTCCTTATAAGCAGGGATGATTCGAACAACCAAGCAAAATCTCTTCTTCAAATCAATTATCCCATCAATTTCCTACTTACTAAAAATGACTAAAGTTGACCTTCACAAAATCATATCAAAATGAATGACTTTAAACAGTTTCCAAATTAACAAAAAAACTTCCCAAAATAAGTTTCCTACTATCAAGAAATTTCAATCAGATCAATCAATATATCATGGCCAAAATAATGCCAACACCAAGAATTAATCAAATTCAAAACTGACAATCATTAAAAACCGAAATCCCAGCAGATGATTTTTTCCAAAGGATTCCTAGAAGTCTAGAGAGAAGAAAGTGCTTCTCTCTCTCTCTCTCTAGAATCATTTTTCATAATGTACATTAACAACATAATTACATCTTCTGACTCTTTATTCATTATTATTTTGGGGTAAGGAAAACTTAGGAAAAGAAAAATATTAACGTCCTCGAAAGATTTTTCGCGATCAAGGTTTTTTCCTACAATTATGTCATGTTGTTCAAGTTACAAACCTTAAAGATTTTTTGCAATCAAGGTTTTTTCCTACAATAATTTTTTGAGACATTTTGACTATTCATAAAAATTTATTTATTTCATATATATATGTATTATTCTCTTAGTCTGAGACTGTCATTTTAAGTTTTTAGATCAGACATGTAATGACTAATGAGAAGGACATGCAAAAGACATGAATCTAAAGATGATAGTCTAAAGAATATGATCCGCAATCGAGAGAATAAAATTGGATGCTTTATTCATATAAAATTGTAATGTTGTCTATTTTTTAATGGTGACGACTTGTCGTGGTCATCGGAGGTGGGACTCTATAGGTAGAGACATTGATATAGTTTCTAGTGGTGGAATCTATATTGGATAGGACCAAAATTGAATTGTTTTAATTAATAATTTTGTTTGATTAAAACAATATACTTTTGACGAATTGTATGTGATCATCTTAATCCTAAGATGAGTAATAAACCTGTATGCTTGATTTGTATCCTTTGATATACCAAAGCGAGACATCCTAACATTATGTAAAAGTATGTTTACCGGTACGTTGGGGGTATGACTCTTGTGTGCGTAGATTTATTATTCATAGATAGTGAATCTATAGCCCTTATAAAGAGTCAATGATATCCTCTTATAGCATTATCTGGAAATTAGAATATACAAGCTCAGCCATTAGAGTACTTTCTGTTATCTAATAGTTTTACTATTTGTATTGGTATGGATAGTGGATTTCTGATGCTGTGATAATGGAATATAAGATAAATATAATAGGAAAGGTAAACCGGAACTTGACCTTAAGTCGATTATGGATATCCTATGGGGATGATACACAATGTAATGAGTCATGGACGAGAACTATTCGGAGCTTTATAATACTATATAGATCGAGAGTACAACTCTAGATTTTTAGCATAGTAGCACTAGAGTTTATAATCACGTGATAAACAAGTACTGACGTGATTATAGGAGTTTGATCTATATATGTCCATTGGGTCCCTTTACTAGCTCATTGTTGGTTTCTAAAACGATTTCAGATGCGGAAAAGCTATAACTCGGATTGGGTCTGGACAAAAATTTTCATAAAACTTTTAAGCACGTTATAGATTATATTCATTTGTAATGAATAAATTAATCTAATTAATTTAGAATAAGAATTATACCTAGTGCTAGAAGTTTGGGTCAGCGGGCCTGCCTGAGGCCTGGATTTTTCAGGCTCGGTTGGCAAGGACCCATGGCCGCCCGTCCAAGCACTAGGGTGGGCTTGGGCTGCCCGAGGAACAGCCACATGGTGGAACACCACCACCGATTTGTCTCCTCTGACCATCAACCGCCGTTTTTTTAGTTTTTTTTTCATCCGGCCTGAATTTGACCTCGAATTGCCTGAAACTCGAGCTCGTGTAATGCCTAGTTTTTTTGCCATTTTGCACCTGACCCAACGCCCGAAGCCTAACCTCCAATAGCCTTTTTTTCCTGTTGCCCGATTTTCAGCCCGAACCTGACCCGCTGAGACCAAAAATAACCGTTGGATCCAAATTTAAGAGAAAAAAAATCAACTTTTTAACTCAAAATTTTCTTTATAAATACCCCCCATTCCCCAAACATTTTTCTCACCCAAATTCTCTCAATCTCTCTCAATTTCCCTCAAACTCTCACATTTTTCCAAAAACTATCACAATATTCTAAAGCTCTCTCTCTCTCAAATTGCTCTTATTTCTTATAGTAGATTCTTTTGGTTATGGTGGTATTCTTGTTGATGCCTAATAGAACATGGAAGAAGGACAATTTCCTACTAATGAATTTATTATGCAGGAATCGCAAACATAACCAACTGAGGAACCTACAAATCCGAGTTGTGGTGGACGTACTGGAGGTTGTGGTTGCAATGGTGGTGTACGTGGAGGATTGGCGAGTGCAAGCGCTACTATCTACAAGTGGTGCAACCTCTAAGAGGAAATGCAAGCGCAATTCAACAGTTTGAGATCACTTCGACACAATTGAGGAGGTCGACAATGACAGTAACACTAAACACATAGCTCAATGTAAATATTGCTATTCTAAATTAAAATGTGACACTATTCACAGTACAACACACTTGAGAAGACACTCTGAAAAGTGTATTCAAAAGCGTGGCCAAACCGGCGGAGCCGAACTCCGCCAAACACAATTATCTTTTAATCACACAACCGGTGGTCTGACCACTTAGAAATATGATCCGCAAGTATTGTAATGATTGAGAAAATCCCAGACTTTAAATAATATAATTTATTTATTTAAGCCAGGGATTTTCCTAGAAAATATTATGTGACTGAAGGATTTATGGAATCAATATCTGTATTCCTAAATTCTGTAGCAGATTTCATGTTAAGTTCATGTTTTCGATCAAGTAAATTCGATCAATAAATTCTCACCGTACTTAAGGCGGAATAATTTTCAGTACAAGTATAGTTTGAGAATCTTAATTTCAAGAATCTCCAAACATAGCATGATGTTAGCAACGTAAAAAAAACGCACTGGCATTTTTAAAGAAGAGAAAATCCTTAATTGCCAGACAGCTAGGTTAAAGTCACAAGATAAATACCCATAGTAGAAGGGCACAATGTGAGCTCGGGATTTGACACTGTCAGAAACAATGTCATTCTCGAGACTTAATGCAGAAAAGTTAAATTTAGAATTTTTTCAGTCTATAATTTATTTCAAGACTTTAAACAGTTCAAGATATTACGCAAGTAAGAGTTTAATGTGATCTCATAGTAGTCGATGATTTAACATTAAACTATAAATAAGCAGTAGAAAAGGAACCGTCAGAAACTAGAATTTTCTGTCGGCTAAGTACTTCTTTACAGTCAGTATGATTTTTATCTGACTCAAAGGAAACTTAAGAGAGTGGGCAAAAGTACAAGGGGTGGGTTATATTTTTCTCTCTCTCCTTCTCCACTTGGCCGGCCATGCATAGGAAAATAGAGCCAAAATTTGGCTAGTTAAGTGTGCTAGAGGATTTTATGTTAAGGTGATGTGATGGTAGTGGTTGAAAGGGAATTAATGGCAAAATTGTTTCTTCTTTTCTCCTTCCATAGAACCGGCCATGTGAAGAGGTTTAAGCCAAAAATTGTGATTGGTTGAGTGTGCTAGAAGCCTTCATGATGGGATTGTGTCAAATCAACTATTGGACATAAATGCTTACCACACTTCCTTCTTGAAGCACTCCACCGGCCAGCCCAAAGCAAGGGAAATGAATCCAAAATTTAGCTAATTAAGCTAGCTTGATAGGCTTAATTGAGAGCTAAGATGAGATCAAGAAAAGCCTATAAATATGAGACAATTACTGCAAGCATTAGGTAGGCCATTTTTGCACACCTCCTCTCCTTTTCCACACACCAAGGCTGGCCACCCTACACCATTTTCTCTCAAATATTTCCTCCCACTCTCCTAATCTTGAGCCACTAGCAAACCATAGAAGAAGAAGAAGGAGATCAAGGGATTCTAGGAGGAGACTAGTAAAGCATTCTCCAAGGGTAAAGAAACTCTAAATCCCTTTTTTTCATGTTTTAGTCAAGTTTGAAATGTAGAAATATTCCTCTTAAATTTCCTTATACTTTCTAGTTCCAAGCTATTAACAAATCTTAGAGGAGTTCAAAGGTTTTCAAGGGAGAGAGAGAGTCCTTCAAGGGTAAGTTCTCAAACTCTTCGCCATTAATTTCTAGCCAACTTTAAGCTTGGATTTGTGGATGTAAATTTGTGGTTCTTGAGGAAGATGTGTTGTAATAAGGGTGTGTGAGTTTTATGTTAGTTTTGTGAGTTATGAGGTTAGTTTGATGTGGTATGATTATTCTTGATTTAAGTTTGCTTATTTCCGGTTAGAGGAAAAATTTCCGGTTACTTTCAACACAGAAGTGAGAACCCTAGAGTAAGATTTTTAGGTGTTCCAAAGCTTAAACTTGTAGCCCTTTATGCTTTGAACATTTTATGTGGCTGTGACAAAACCCCATTTTAACTCTAAATGCAAGTTTTAAGCTATTTCTCGAAAACCGCACAGGCAGTCCAAAACAGTTTCGGGAACAAAACTGGTTCAGCCAAAATGAGACCTTTAAATGTTGAATCTCAGTTTTTCATAAAAACAACAATTTTATATTTCGACAAGACAAAGAACTTTTGTGAAGAACATATTTCAAAATCCGACCCTAAGATATAGTAAAGTGCAGATTTCTGAAATGACACAGTTTTTGATTGAAACAGTTTCAAGAAAAACAGCAGCTACGATTTTCAGCCAAACGAGGCCTTTAGATGCTGAATTTCAACTTTCACTAAAAACAACAATTTCAGATCTTGATGAGATGAGGAATTTTTATGAAGAACAAAATTTTTAAATCAAACTCTAAGATACAGTAAAATGCAGATTTCAGAAACTGTACAGTTTCAACAAAACAAAACTAAAACAGTGTCGGTTTTAACTAAAAAGTCATCAAAGAACCTGTGATAGGATTTCAGTAAAATACAATGGTATTAAACTTCATTTTAATGAAAGTATTCATAAAGAAAGGTTTCAAGAAAAAAAAATGTTTTCTTTAAAGAACATAGTGGTTTATCGAGCGAATGAGTCCAACGGGCACCTACGAGCCCAATACGATAGGTCCTTAGAATTTCAAGGATTTAATGTAGGTTCAATGCCCGCATTGGTTTAAGAGACTCCGTTTGAGTTTAAATTTCAATGGCCTAAGAGTTAGAATGCCATGAATAAGTTTCTAGGCCGAATTTGGCCTTCATATCATAATAAGTCCAATAAGGAAAATTATGGAGAATAAGTTACTAGATGGGGTAAATGATTTTCAATCTAGACATAAGTATGTTAAGGGCAATTAAGGAAAATAAGATTTTGAGGATTTAACAAATCGATCCTTATAGTAAATTATCCTTCAGAAAAGGAAAGGAATACCGGCTTTAAGAAAAGGGTTAGATTCCTTCATAAGTTGCTAAAATAGAATAGCAAACGACAGTTAATCTCACACTCTCAATGGGTGTTCATTTTCAGAAATAAGCAAGTAAGAGAATAGACTATTTGGCGAAAAGTGGATTCCAGCTCTGTGAATCAGGTAAGTAGGAATCTCGCCTACAGTATGAATAGATTTTAAAGAAAAAAATTACACATGTTATATATATACATGTTTATGCTTTAAGTATTGTATGCGATGCCATGTCATGCTGCATACACCTTAATAAGTCAAGAGGAACTTATAAGAATAATCTCAATTGAGTGCCGTACTAGCCTCCGACCTAAGGGAGGTAACTCAAGCTCCACAAGAGAGAAAAGAAAAAAAAATAATGTCCTCCGACTTAAGGGAGGCATTCAAGTTATAATCGCGGTGTCGCGGGGGACCTTGCAAACCCTCACGTCCTGATGATTGGGCGCAAGTGGTATGCGAGCACTCGGGCCCATCAGTAAGAAAGATAAGATAAGATAATAAGACTGTGATAAGACATCATAATTAAGCATAATCAGCTCATGCATATTTATTCATGTGTACTTACAGTTATTTTGCGGGATATAGTTCCTACTTGTTGAGCGAAAGCTCAATCAGATATGTTCATGCTGTAGGTAAGCAACCTATCAGCAATTCTTGAAGGGCAATGGCGAGTGGCAGACGAATGGTGGAGATGGGAATGGATACCGCTCACGCAGTTATCTTCCGCAGTAAGTTTAAGACAAATCATGTATATGTCTATATGATTCAAAGGTTTCAAGCATGTATGTTTAAAAAGTATATGTACATATGTATGTTAAGAAAATTGAGGTTGTAGCTAACAACCCTAATTTTGAGTATTTAAGTTTTAGAACGTTGCAACAGTGCATGCAACAAATAAACGAATTTTAAATATGATGATTTAAATGATTGATTTTAAAAGGACTTTAAGATGTACTTGAATTTAAGATTTCTCACGAAATCCATTCTAAAGTCAAATTAAATGGCCCAATTGAATTGGCTAGTTTTAGAAAGGCTTTTAAAGAGTATTTGAAACAATAGTTCAAACACAGCTCCAATTGAAAAATATTTCAAGAAGGTTTTATCTTAATTGAAATTAAGAAAAACTTTAAGAAATTCAGTGATTTATTCTTTTGAAATTATTGTTACGAATTATGAAAGTATTCCTTCTTATGTTTAAAAAAAATGTTCCGTAAATTTTAAGAAATGCCAGTAAGTACAAGTTAAAAATTAAGTTACGGTGGCGGCCTCATAGGAGGGTCGTCACAAGTATATCGTATGGAAGTTACGGGAATGGTAGCTGCATTAGATCAACCACTTAGTTTTGTAGAGCATCCTAATTGGGAACAATATATTAAAGTTGTACATAATCCTAACGCACAGTTTACTTCAAAAACTACTCTTAGGAAAGATTTGTTAAATGTATTTAAACAAGCATTAATAAACCTTTTACACTCTACTAGCAGTTGCATTGTGTTAACGGCATACATTTGGTCTATTGCTACCAACAAAGATTATTTATCTGTAACCGGACATTACTTTAAAGGCTTAGAGTTTGATAAGAGAATATTAGGTTTTAAATGTATTCTAGGATCACATAGCGCCGATTTAATTTATAATACAATTTTAAATGTAATTAATGAATATAGATTCAGAGATAAAGTGATGGCAATAACATTAGATAATGCTAGTGCAAATACTAAAGTAATTGAATATTTTAAAAATGATTTAACTTTATTCAGTGATGGTGAGAGTTTTCACAGACGTTGTGCATGCCATATAATTAATTTAATAGTTAGATCTAATTTAAAATCAATGGCTATTCATATAAAAGAAATTAGAGATTGTATTATATGGATTCAGGGTAGTAATTAGGGGTGTAAGAAATGAGTCTGAACCCGAATAACCCGCCTGACCCAACCTGATCCGGCCAAATAGTGCCAACAAATGATGGATCTTCACCAAGAGGTGGTGGCGACAGCGACGGCTTCAACAAGCTTATGGCGTACCTCAGTGAGAGCTTAGTAGTCGATGGTAGTAGAGAATTATTTGATTTAGTTGAATGGTAGAGGGCACGAGCATTAACTTGGCCAGTCCTAACTCGAATGGCAATGGATACTTTTTCAATCCTAGTCTCCACTGTTTCATCCAAACAAGCCTTCAATATGACCAAATGAATACTTGAGGAACACCGAAACGCATTGTAAAGGGAAATTATTGAAGCTTTGGTATGCATTGAGGATTGGGATCGTGTCGATCAATATTTACAAGGCACAATTTTACCGGCAAGCTAGGAGTGGATAGATGAATTTAATAGATTAACATTTTGCTTTGAAGATGCTCTTTTAGCTTCAAATTAAATTGTAATTTGTAAATATTTATTTTCTTTAGACATTGTAATTGGAATATTTAGACTTTATAAGTTTGTAAAATTTATAATTCGTCACAAAATGATTGCCTTTTACTCCACGAGATGGCCTGGCTGTAACAGATTCAGAGATTACAGTATTCAATCCTGGCGGCTTTAACAAAGGATTGCTCACTGCTTATAGGATTGGTTCTTTACCTTTACCCCGCTATTCCTCTGTAGAACTGATGGGCCCCCTAGTAGCTTCCGGACCACCTTTTCCAGCCAAATAGCGAGCGATCACTCAGCAATGAACACTAACTGAAAGCGGCCGGGAATGAGTACCTATCCCTTACGGGAATCGAACCCGTGTCTTCGACATGAATTCTTACCAAGTTTATATCATTGGATTTTTCTTGGTAAAGTTTTTAAAGAGACAATCATGAATTATAAATTTAAAAATTAATATACAAAATTAATCTTTTAAATTGTGTTAATAGTGTGTGTTGATTTTAGTTTTTATATAATTTTAACACAAAATAACGTAATAATTATGTAGATAGAAATACAATTAATAAATAATAGTATATTATATATACTATATATATACAATATTAAAAAATTAAAAAAATATAATAAAAAATATATTTTTTGGGCAATTTGGGCAGGCTCGGGCTACCAAAACCAAGCCCGCGGCCCGTCCAAGGGTATTTTCAGGCTCGGGCGGGTGGGCTCGAGTGTGGGGCTCAAATTCAATTTTGTCGGGCGATCGATGGCAGCCCATCCAAAGTTCCAACACTAATTATACCTAGCGACCGATTAGGATGATTACTTGAATTCTTTGCTACGAACAATTCAGTGCTCCAGTTCTCAAATCACTAAGAATCTTCCTCGTCAATTCCTTGATTCTTCCAAGAACATGTGTGTGGGAGCACCTGAAATAAAAAAAAAAATAGTTTTCACTCTCTCACAAGTCTTCCACGAATAACAACACATATGATGTGAAACTGGGAATGAAAGAACCTTTCTTCTCTTTTTTTCTCTGAGTTACACACCCTTCACCTAGAGGTTACATGCTAACCAACTGCATATTACATGCCTACTCTAAGAATGTTACATTCAAGCTATAGGGAGGGAGTTACTGTTGGTAAATACGGCATCGAGTGCGCAGTGGAATTTTAAAAATTTAAATCAATGCCAAAGCCAATCAATCAAGAACATGTTCATCATGCTATATAACATAAATACTAAAGATCTAAATCATACCTTTTGGGAATTATGAAACTGCACATCTGACAGATCAAAGCGTTCCAAACGGCAACCGGAAGAGCCTCAACCAACTGGTCTTCTTTGCTATTCTCGTTTCCACGATCAAAGTGCAGGTGGTCACACATTGTTTAATCTCCTCTTGGTATTCTTGAACGCCTTCCAACCACAAGAGAGCCAAAGGAAAAATTATTCTTGACAATTAAATAATTTTTCCTCTCAAGAATCTTTTGTAAATAGCCTCCAAAAAGCCTCTCAAGTGATCTAATGAATAATGTGACTAAATAGGCTATTTATAGTGTTTAGGAAGTCATATTTCCATAACAATTAGGTTTCCCAAAGTTTATCTCGCTTATAGAGTCAGTTTTTCCACGTCCAGTATGCGCTACAAGTTACAACCGGTCGACCGGTGACTGAGACGCTATAACTCACCGGTTGACTTGTCTTCATGAATCGGTCTACCCAACCGGTCGACCTGTCTGTACTAACGAAACCTATTTTCCTAGTTTTTCAACACGGAAAACTTTCATAGAGCCTCAATTTTGATTCAAGCAACCCAATAGAGATGTTGTCTGATCAAAATAGTCATATAATAGTCTTCTCATATTAAACAACTCTTAAAATAATAATTCAACCAGTTTATCTAGAATTAATTTATCAATTAATTCACCCAATAAATCACTCATGAATTAACTAATCTCATATTAACTTTGAACTTCTTTTACGTAAATAACACAAGTTACCTATATATAGGAAATACACCGTACCGTTAAAGGAAATTATGTGAGCTAGCAAAAGGACCCGGTGGACATATATAAATCAAGCTCCTATAATCACAATGCTACTTGTAAATTAACAAGTTCATCTCATGATTATAAAACTCTAGCACTACTCCACTAAAAGCCTAAAGCTGCACTTTCGATTTATATAGCGTATTTACAAAGCTCTGAATAGCGCTCGTCCATGACTTAATATATAAGTGAATTATCCCCATAGGATATCCATAATTGACTTGAGGTCAAGTTCTGTTTTACCTTCCCGATTACATTTATCTTCTATTCCATTATCACACCAACGGAAAACCACTCTTCGTACCATTACAAATAGAAAACTATTAGATAATACAAAGTAGTCTAATGGCCAAGCACTCGTATTTTCCAATCCATAGATAATGCATAAAAGGATATCATTGACTTTTTATAGGAGCTATGGATTCCACTCTCTATGAATCCACACACGAGTCATACCCCTAAATATACCGGTAAGCGTACCTTTACATAATGTCAGGATGTCTCCCTTTGGTACATCAAAAGATACAAGTCAAGCATATGAGTTGATTATCTATCTCAGAATTAAGATGACAACATATAATTCGTCAAAAGAGAATTGTTTTATTCAAACGGAATTATTAATTAAAATAATTCAACTTTGGTCCGATCCAATATAGATTTCACAATTAGAAACTATATCAATGTCTCTACCCATGGAGTCCCACCTTCAACAACCAAGACAAACCGTCTCCGTTAGGGAGTAGACAACATAACAATCTTAACATAAATAAAGCGTCCAACTTTATTTTCTCAATTGTGGATCATATGATTTAGACTATTATCTTTAGATTCCTATCTTCCGCATGTTCTTCTCATTACATGTATGACCTAAAGATTTAGAATGACAGTCTCAGACATTCAGTTTGCTTATTATATATTTAACTAATATGAACATAAAGAGGACAACACATAAATATATGAAATAAATAAATCTTTATTAATAGTCAAAATGCCTTAAAGAACATTGTTACATTTATTCCTATGGCCATACACGCTAATAGTTACATGCCCATCAGTATAATGTTACACGCTAATGAACTGTGTTACATGCTTACACTAAGCATGTTACACTCCCATTGCTGATGGGAAAGACTAAAAATTGTGTTCTCTAATTTTTCTACACCTACTATTTATAGAGCACCTATGAGAGTCCTAGAGAAACTCTATCTTATATCTTAAGATAAGGTCTCAAAAAATAAGAGATTAATTTAATTCTAAATCCTATTTAAAATCAAATAATATTCCTATTTATTTTTTGAACAATTTTCTCTCCTACCAATTAGGAAATTCGGCCACCTTGGAAATTTTCCCCCGTTAATCTCTCTAATTACATCTTCATCCTTAAGTACCATTGATTCTCTAATGGATATTGATTCATAAAACACATGCATGAACCAAAGTACTCCTACTAATCCAAGTACCAAATTAACACTGCAAGGGAATTATTTATCTACTTCTTGCTCAAGAAGTAATGGATTCCATCTTGTAATGTTAACATTCTCAGCTACCTACTTCATCATGTCCCTGATATACAAGAAATAGGATTTAATATTCTCAAAATACGTACCGAGTAAGTCAAAAGATATGAATACATAAATAAGAGCTTACTAATAACTCAGGATTAAGATCATTTTATATATGACCATCGATAGACTCCATTAGAATTTCTTTAAACAAAAATTATCAGAAATTCATATTGTGTCTTGTTCCAGTCTTACATAATCTCATTATGTAAAATACACTCATTCAATATTACTCCATATCAATGACACAGATTAGCTCATTCCATTCTTTATAGGAATGACATGTATTAATAATGTTTTAATTAAATATTTCAAATTTTAATTAAATTTATTATGGACTTATTTAGATAATTATCTTTAAATATTATCCTCTAGTATATAACACTTATATACCATATTTAAGGTCATATAAATAACCATGGAACTTACAATGATATTCATAAAGTATATAACAATACATGCACATAAATAAAAATTTCTATATTATTTAACAAATAATAAAATCCTTAATTACATCTTATGCTTTAAGGACATCATTCTCAATACGCATATCATTTCCTATAATAGGACTATGTATTTCCTACATATTGATAACTAATGTTTTTTTCGTGAAAAGGTTCAAAGTCAAATGTGAGATCAGTGATTAATTCATGAGTAATTTATTGGATGAATTAATTGTTAAATTAATTTTAGATATATTGATTGAATTATTGTTTTGAGTTTTATTTGATGGGAAAGCTATTAGATGATTATTTTAATTAGGTAACTTCTACATTGGGCTATTTGAATTAAAACGAAGGCTCTATGCAAGTTTCTCGTATTGAATAAGCTTTGAAAACATGTTTTTGGAATAGTACCAGTTGACCAGTAGCTTTATAATTACAGCGGACCAGTTGAAAGGTCATAATTATTGACGTGCCAAAACCGACTTAATGCAATCTTTGATGTGAGATTGACTTTGAAAAACCTAATTGTAATACCCGAGAAATTCATAAGTGTAACCATGGAACTAATCAAGATTTACACAATGAATTTCTTAGCACGTTTCAATTCGATTATCGATTTAAATTATGATTACAGTTTGAATTAAATAAGCCGTGTTATGCCGCTGATAAACTTTAGTTGGAATGAATCTTGAGAATTCCTAAAAATTAAAATGACGCTTTCTTTATAGCTGTCGAATTATGCTAGTATTATTTTATGACGAAAATTAAGGAGCTCTTTAGTTTTACAACTCCTGGAGTTGCAATGTCGAGAAATTAGTCAATTTAGATTCCGATAATGAACACGAATTTAGGTATTAAATCTTCCTGATATCATGCATATCCTAAAGATATGCAAGATTGTAATTCGTAAATTTAACATGAAATTCGGGTAACGAATTTTGCCGATATCATATGTATTTTGATGACATGTATTTTTGTGGTGTATTAAGACACTACACACAATTGTGACTTAACGCAAGTATTAAATTTCCATGCTCAATGTTGAATGAAAAGTTTATGAAACGAGTGTTCTCGAAATAAGAACATTCCGTGAAGAAGTTGTAAGGTCTAGAGATCTAGAAGAAGTTGGGTAAGATATTCGTGCTCAGAAACTTGGTTTTGTTCACTCTTAGATTCTTCTTTCAAAGTTTTAAAAGATATGTTCTTTTCCTCTTAAAGTGTTCATCAAGGAGAGATCGAGAGATCAAGTGCTTCCATGAGCAGATCAAGGGCTTCCATGAGCAAATCAAGCTCAAATCTAAGGTAAAAACCTCAAGATCTAAACTTTAGTGTTTGATGTGTTTGTGAGGGAAAAGTGTTCACATTTCTAGGGTTTTGTATCTACTTTATGATTTTGACAACTTGGATGTAGATTATATTTTTGTTCTTAAATTTTATAATTTTGTTCTAAAGGGGTTTAAATACTTGGTAACAAAATAAAATATGCCATCTTTGGTAAACTTAGGAAAATCTCAAGAAAAACCTAAACTTTGAACTAGTATGGCATAAAATCTAAAGCTTACCATGAAAAATGGTTATTATAGCATGAAAATATGAGCTTCAATATGCTAATATATGATTTATTGAGGACTGGAAACTTTGGTACATTTTCGAAAAACGTTTGAAAAATTTTTATGGATAAAATTGCCTTCAGAGCCAACAGGTAAAATTTCAAAGGACGTCCTAGATAGAGACTGAGTTAGGCTTTGCTATAGAAATAAATATTGTAGTCCTAGATGAGTAGAGAAAAGTCATAGTTTGGAGGTTTTCAAGATTCTTCACTTATAAGACGTTATTGCATCCAGAATTGCGTTGACCAAACTTTGACCATAAAATAGTCCTTTTAGTGAAAATCAGCTTTAGGTCCATTTGAGAGTATTGATTCTCATGTTAAGATGAGTTTACTGGTATAAAACGTTGAAAAATGACCTCGAGGGTAAAAATGTCAATTTTCCAACATTAGGGGCAAAATCATAATTTCAGAAAACTTTGAATCTTAACCTATATTAAGTAAAATAGATGCTGAGTGAAGCAATAAAAGACTTAGGAAATCAAGTTTTAAGCCCTTTGGCCACCTGAAAGGCCGTTACGAACAAAGCATACATTTTTTACCGAAAGGAGAAAAAATGGTCAAACGATACCGAGCTCCGAGATTTAGTTCGAGGCCCTTTAGGGCAGAATGTTTAAGGCAACAAGTACCTTAGATTTGTAAGTTTAGAATCACCAAAACCCGCTAAGGGTAAAGCAGTAGTTTTCCTAAGATGTAAAACCATCCCTCTGGAATCGGAAAACCCGAAATTGAACTTAAATTTTCAGGAAAGACCAGAGGTAGTCATCAATTGATCCAAACATGACAGAGTCAAAATGAGCCCCAAAAGCCCAAGTGAGAATTAGAGTAACCCTTAGGTTTAGCAAAAAAAAAAAACCTACTAGGTGACTGGTTTAAGGCTTAAGCCTAACAAGTCAAAGGCCATCTATAGAAATACTTGAGGTTAGGATAAGCCCAAGGAAATTTTAATAAGGTAACCTATAGGTGTCCTTAGAGTATCAAGAGATAAACTTAGTTAACTTCCAAAGCCACTAGATAATTAATGAAACTTAGCCGGATAATTAATAGTTTATTAAGTTAGGTAATTTAGAAATTTAATTAACTTATAGGAAATAAATATTTAATTAACGTTATTTATTTAGATAATTAATTAATTGATTAATTAAATTAATTAATTAATTGAGGATAAAAATGGACGATGGCAAACAAGGGTCCATGACTGTTACTGAAGCGGTCAGGAAGTTCGACCAACTAGCCCGCCTCTGTCCCCACCTTGTGCCTACCGAGGGAGAGTGAGAGAGGAGAATACTTGAGATGTTGATACGAAAAACGGTAAAATCACACTCTTTGAGTTAGTGCCCAACTCCTTACAAGGAATATTCATCTTGATGATAATCGATAATCCCCAAATTACAAATCTATTCCCCATTTATACCTCTCCCAATCCACGTAACAAATTATTTGCTGAAATAAGAAATACTATGGAAATAAGGAATAACAAAAACAGTTACGGCCTCTGCAAATCACTCAAGGCTCACGCCATAACGAAATCCTTGAATCTGCCTGGCTTTTTGCGTGCTCTGCCCTCGTGTGTGTTCTACACCTCCACATCTAGAATCATCTACTTCGATGGTTCTCCCTTATTAATTTTAGTAACCAAATGACATCCCTCCTCTGTCGTTTCAGCCATCTGAAATGGCTCTTCTTGGGCCTGAGAATCAGCCCACTTGCTCAGCTAGTCCTGGACCACTACTTCATCCAAAGCAGTGCCGGCCCAGCTATCACTCTCCCTCCCTTCAAAAACGACCTTGTCCTCAAGGTTGGGCATGTCGTACATCTTGCTGAAAGCAGCAAGGTCCTCCCATGTAGCGTCCTCTGGTGGACTATGAGACCATTGCACCAAGACCTGCCTCTCCTCCTTTCCACGGTTATGGAACATGCGGCTCGCCAGTATGGTTATCAGTGCTATCAGTGGCCTATTGGTCCAACTAAATTCAGGAAGTGGATAGTTTGTATCGGCTTGTCCTCCCCTGTATGCCTTGAGCAATGAGACGTGGAAAGTTGGATGAATTTTGCTCTCTGGCGGTAGCTGAAGTGTATACGCCACTGGTCCTGCATGAGCAATAATAGCAAAAGGCCCGAAATATCAACGACAAATTTTTGAATTCAACCTCTTAGCTACCGTGGACTGGCGGTATGGCTGCAACTTCACTAGCACCAAATCTCCAACCCGAAAGTGCACCTCCTTGCAATGCTTGTTAGCTGTTTGTTGCATCCTGTTTTAAGTGCGCTCCAAATTCTATCGTAGCCGTTGCATAATAAGATCTCGGTTGCTTAAGCTCTCATCCACGGCTTGGATTGGTGATGTGCCCCTTACGTAAGCTGGAATCGACGGAGGTGGTCGCCCATACAAGGCCTGAAAGGGTGTCATTCCAATAGCAGATTGGTGGCTGGTATTATAATGGTATTCCGCCTACACCAGGTATTCACCCCATTTTTTTGGATGTTCTGCAGCGAAGGCTCTTAAATATTGCTCTAGGTAACGGTTCAACACTTCCGTTTGTCCCTCGATCTGTGGGTGGTAGGCCGAACTCATCTTCAACCTTGTGCCCATGAACTCAAAAAGCTTCTGCCAGAACTGACTAGTGAAAATGGGGTCTCGATCTGAGACTATAGTCCGAGGCAACCCATGCAGCTTGATTACCATGTGACAAAAAAGTTTCGCTACCTTAGTGGCCATATACGATGTAGGTAGCACCCCGAAATGAGCATACTTAGTTAAACGATCAATAACCACCAAAATAGTTGTGTTGCCTCTTGAGTTTGGCAACCCGACAATGAAATCTAGAGCTAGATCCTCCCATACTCTTTCAGGAATTTCCAATGGCTGGAGTAGCCCTTGAGGTGATGTAGTAGAGTACTTGATAGTTTGGCAAGTCATACAATGAGCGACAAATTCTTTGACATCCTTCCGCATTCCCTGCCAATAAAAATTTGCACATAGGTGCTGATAAGTCTTCTCATTCCCAGCATGTCCTCCTGCAGGGGTCTCGTGAAATTCCTTAAGCATGAGTCCCTTCAATTTGGAGTCTTTACTAAGGTAGAACCTATTTTTATAAAAAATAATACCATCCCGCCTAGTGTATTCTGTGTCTGTGGGGTCTCCATTCTCCAATTGTTGGTGCAAACCCTTCAAATCCTCACATTCTAAATTTTCAAGTTGCAAGGCTTCCAAGAAATCAAACCTGACAGATGAAAAAGCAGCCCAAAACTGAGTATTGGGGGTCTCATGCCACCGAGACAAGACGTCTGCCGTTGAATTCTCCGAACCTGCCTTGTACTCAATTGTAAATTGGTAGCCCATCAATTTCCACAAGTAGTATTACTATTCTGGTGTTTGAATCACCTGGGTCAAGAGCTCTTTTAGGCTCTTGTGATATGTTCTGATGAGGAAATGCCGCCACTTTGCAACAGCCTCTACCACTGTCCTTAGCTCACGCAAGTATGTTGATGCGGCCATCATTTTTGGTCCGAGTTTCTTGCTGAAAAAAGCCACTGGATGACCATCCTGCATAAGTATCCTGCCAATGCCAACACTAGATGTGTCCGTTTCCACAACAAACTCCTTCGTAAAATCCGGAAGATGCAAAACTGGAGTCTCCATCATGGTCCGTTTGAGCCGCTCGAATGCTGCGGTTGCCTTTTCTCCCCAAACGAAGCTGTCTTTCTTGAGCAATTCTGTGAGTGGGGCGGCAATAGTTGCACCCTACTACAAACCTCCTATAATATCCTGTGAGTCCCAGAAATCCTCGTAATTGCTTCAAATTTCTCGGTTCTGGCGAGCTAACCGTGGCATCCACCTTTGACGGATCGGCGCAAACTCCTTCCGGTGAGACCAAGTGCCCCAAGTATTCAATGGCTCTTTGGAAGAACTGGCATTTGCTCCCTTTTGTGAAGAAATTATTATGCAGTAGATACTGCAGCACTTCATGAAGATGTGTCACATGCTCAGCCAAACTCCTACTATAAACCAATATATCATCGAAAAAAGACGATGACAAACTTTCAAAGGAATGGCTTAAAAATCTGATTCATGGCGGCTTGGAACGTTGATGGGGTGTTTGACAACCCAAATGGCATTACAACAAAAACATAATGTCCCTCATGAGTTCGAAACGCTATTTTATGTACATCCCTCCTATCCATCCGAATTTGGTGATACCCAACTCGTAGATCTAACTTGGAAAACACAACGGCGCCGCCTAGCTCATCAAGTAATTCATCTATTGTGGGGATTGGAAAACAATCCTTGACAGTCATCACGTTGAGAGCTCTGTAATCGACACAAAACCTCCACGATCCATCCTTTTTCTTGACTAATAACACTGGTGAGGAGTACGGATTGCTGCTATGTCGAATGAAACCACAATCTAACATTTCTTTAACCAATTTTTCCATGATGTCCTTTTGGAAATAAGGATACCTATAGGGTCTAACGTTCACTGGGGTAGTTCTGGGCTACAGGAAAATTCGGTGATCTACAGTCCTGGTAGGAGGTAACTGCGAAGGTTCTTTGAAAACCTCCTGAAACCTTCTGATAATGCCTCTCCCTATGGATGGTAATGAGGCTTCCATCTGGGCAATTTCTGCCACACTTGCCCCCTCTGATGGATGTTTTCCCTATGGCACTACCAACACTTGGTAAAAACTGCTCACAGCTCCCCTGCTGATCAAAGAGTTCAGCTGTGAAAAATTGACCTACCGTGTTGTTACCTTAGTACTTCCTGACAACTTCACGCTCTTCCCGTTCCATTGAAATTCCATGGTTTAATGCATTATGATCATGAATACAGGGCCCTAAAGTCCTTAACCATTGCATGCCCAACACTATATCCAACCCCCAAATTGGAAGGATATATAGATCCACCGTGAATCTATTTCCCTGTAATTCCAATTCCACACCCACGCATTTCCGGTCACAAACCAGAGATTGCCCATTCCCCATGTAAACCTTGAAACGTTTAGCCAATTCCCAAGTAAGCCCCAATTTCTTGAATGAAATTGTTGTTACTACCTGTATCAATCAACACTTCCAATGTTTCTATCTCTAATTTCACAAAATTCAAAAAATATGGGGATTCACAGAATTTGAAAAAGTGTTTAGGCTTACTTCAATTTCTTCTTCATGCTCGGGCTCCTCTAATCCTGTGCCTGGGTATTCATCAGAATTTCCATCTCCTTCCTCTCTGCACATGAGTAATACCCTATTCTTACACCGATGATTAAGGTGGTATTTCTCATCGCAACTAAAACAGAGTCCCTTCGCTCGCTTCTCGTGAATCTCCGCGGGCGTGAGGCGCTTAATGGGCAGCTTGGTATTCCCTGTTTGGAAAGTATCACCTCATTTTGGTTGAAGGGAGCTCGTCGGCCCTGTTTGGAAAGTATGCCCTGTTAAGCCAGTTTTGACTCCAGTCACCATTCCCCCAGACGCTCCGCGGCTGTTAGCGTCCACCACACGGTATCCCTCGTGTCTTGTTCGGCCTATCAAGTCCTCATTCCTATATTTGAACAGTTGGGCTTTGGCCATAGCCTTAGCTAAACTCCCCGGGTGAGTTATCAACAGTTCCCTCCTAATTTCCAACTTCAACCCCAAATAAAGAAGTTAAGAAACATTGCGTCGGATACCCCAGTGATGCAGGTCATCAGATTCTCAAACTCGGCGCGGTACTGAGATATTGTTCCCGTCAGAACTAGCTTCGCAATTCTTCCCAAGGGGTCGTCATAAATTGACGCTCCAAATCATTTTCGCAGCTCACAGAGGAAAACATCCCAACCAGTGAGAGCTCCACCTCTTTCCATCCATTGATACCACGTTACTGGTTCCCCATCAAGATGGAAAGCCACCACCTCAAGACGGGTCACTGGATCGATCTGATGTATGGTGAAAAATTTGTCAATTTTGTAAATCCAATTCTCCACCTCCTTCCCATCGAATCGGGGCACATCCACCCGCAAGGTTCTCAAGATCACATTCAGATCAAGAGTTTGTCCCTCAGAAACTCCACGCCCTCTGATTGTCTGGTTGGTCTCCGCCAATCCGCCTGTTTGGCCGGCAAAAACTGCGAACAAATCCCAGAATCCTTTGCTGTCTGAGTGACCTGAGCAAGACGCAGTACCGTGCTCGCCATGTGTTGTTCTAAGAGTGAAGTGAATTTCTACAACCGTCCTTCAGCATGCTCCTTGAATCTGCTTGGCTTTTTGCGTGCTCTGCCCTCGCGTGTGTTCTGCACCTCCACATCTGGAATCATCTCCTTCGAGGGTTCTGTTGGTTGCCGAATCGAATTTTAGAAAAACGCGGAAAAGGCGGATCGTGTATCACAAAAATTTCATAAAACTTTTGAGATACTCTATAGATTATATTAATTTATGCACCAATAAATTAATCTCATTAATTTATAAGATTCAAGGATCAACCGAAAAAAATACCTTGTAGCCGACTCGGATGATATCTTGATTTTCTTTGACCACGAACAGTCCTAGATCCAAGCTCTTTTGTTTAGAACACCAAAGTCTTCCACGTCAATTCCTTGATTCCACGTGAGCGTGTGTGTGGGCACACGTGAGACAAAAAGCGTTTCTAAAACACTCAATTTCCACAAACACCAACGCATGCACGATGTGGAATTTTTGGAGAAAAATATTTTCTCTCTCTTAGCTATGAGAAATTTCGGCCACACTAGGAAACTAGGGCTGAAAAGTGTTTCAAGATTGTCTCACAATCTTTCATTTATCTCATATTTAAAGAGAAGAAGTCAATCTTCAAAATAGGATCAAATCCTTATCTCCAATTTTGAATTTGGAACAAAAAATCCCTTCCCCTTATCCCTTAGGTGTGTGGCACCTAAATAAGATAAGGAAGGAAGATATTTTATCCATTATCCAGTAGTTCAATTTTAATTCAGATTCAAATTTGAATTTAAGTCAAACTTAAATTAATTTGAATTCTAAATTAAACAACTTATCAAATAAGTTTAAATGGATAAATCTAGATATGTTCAAATTCAAATTTAAATAATCTCATTATTTAAATAATAATTAATTCTCAATTAATTATTCTTGAGTATTTAATTTTAGAATTCGTAATTCTAAAATTCCCATTTTGCCCTTTGTGTCTGTAGAATTACAAGGACGACGCGGGACTAATGGACCTATAATTACCTTCCAATAAAATTAATAATTAATTAAACACTTTAATTAATTAATTAATTCTATTAATTCCAATAGTTACTCCACTATAAACTTGGAATTGCACTCTCGGAATTATAGACATTAATTACTTCTAAACTGTGAAGTGTCCATTTGATATAGTCATTGCATATAGATCGATCCTCCATAAATAATTCATAATTAGAGTCAGGTAGAATCCGTTAACCTCTCTAATTACATCTTTATCCTTGAGTACCATTGATTCTCTAATGGATAGTGATTCATAAAACACATTCATGAACCAGAGCGCTCTTACTAATCCAAGTACCGAATCAACACTCAAGAGAATTATTTATCTGCTTCTCTCTCAAGAAGGAATGGATTCCATCTCGTATAATAACATTCCCAGCTACCTATTTCATTATGTCTCCAAAATACATGGAATAGGATTCAGGGTTTCGGAATCCGTACCGAGTAAATCAAAAGACATAAATCCATAAATAGGAGTTTGTTAAGAACTTAGGATTAAGATCATTCTATATATGACCATCGGTAGACTCAATTAGAATTTCTATGCTTAACGGAAATTATTAGAAATTCATATTGTGTCTGTCCATGTTCCACATAATCTCATTATGCTAAATACACTCATTCAATATCTCACCATATTAACAGTCAAACATAACACCGTTCCATTCTAAATGGAATGACATGTATTAATAATGTTTTAATTAAAGATTCCAAACTTTAATTAAATTCATTATGAAACGATTACTTTTTGATTATTATCCTTAAACATTATCCTCTTGTATATAACACTTATATACTATGTTTAAGGTTACATAAATAATCAAGGAATTTTATTTGATATTCATAAAATATTCATAAATATATGCACATAAAATGATGAATAAACTATTTTATTAAATAAATAATAAATATCCTTTTACATCTCATGCTTTCGGGACACTATTCCCAACAATCTCCCACTTGTCCTAAAGCAGGTGTGTCATGTCTCTAATCCCAAATCCATCTAAGTGCCGATCAAAAAACGTTCAATGGCAATGTCTTGGTGAACGGGTCAACAAGGTTGTCCTCGACGCGATCTTGAACCGCTTACATCGCCTCTCCACAATGTCTCTGATCGGGTGATATTTCCTTTCTATATGTTTCGCACTCTTATGGCTTCTAGGTTCTTTTTGAATTAGCCACCGCTCCACTGTTGTCACAAAGAGAGCTTAATTGGCTTATCCATATCTGGAACAACTTCCGGATCGGGTTAAGAACTTCCCCGAGCCATGTAGCTTCTTTTGCGGCTTCACAAGCACATATTCAACTTCCATGGTAGAGTCGACAACTCACTTTTTGCTTTATACTTCTCATACCACGGCTCCTCCATTAAGAGTGAACACAGATCCGGATGTCGGATAGACTATCTCTATCGATTGGAAATTTAGTATCCGGTGAGAGACAGATCTTCTCCGGAATATACTAACATATAGTTTCTAATTCTCCTAAGATACTTGAGAATACATTTCAATAAACCCAATGATCTAATCACTGGTTGGAAGACAACTATATCCCCACTGATCTAGTTATCCTAGACTTGTTTGGCATACATAAGGCTTCCCACAGTAGGAATGGATACCTTCTCATATCTTCTTCTGCTGCGGGGTCTTAGGACATTGCTCCTTAGAAAGATGAATACCATGCCTAGAAGGCAAATTCCCTTTCTTGGAGTTTTGCATCGAATACCTAGACAACACTTTGTCTATATAAGATGCTTGTGATAACGCCAAAAAGCTTTTTCTTGAATCTCGAATAATCTTGATCCCAAGAACATAGCTTGCCTCTCCTAAATCTTTCATTTGGAATTGGATGGCTAACCACTCCTTTACATCTGTCATCATTCCCACATCACTCCCAATGAGTAGGATGTCATCGACGTAAAGAATTAAGAAGACCACTTTCTCTTCTTTCTTGTACTTGTAGAAATGGTTCATCAATGTTTTGATCAAATCCATAAGACTTTACAGACCTCATCAAACCTGATGTTCCATGATCTATCTTTTGAGATAAATGGACCTTTGCGGTTTGACTTTTTAGGGCCTTCCCACTATGTAACCCTCCAAGGATCCATATAGATGGTTTCATCAAGATAGCCATTCGTAAAAGGTTGGCGTCCATCTGCCATATCTCATAGTCAAAATATGGGGATATGGCGGGTATCCGGATGGACTTAAGCATGGCTTTTCATAAAAAGTTTCCTCATAGTCAACTCCCTCCTTTTGGGTATAACCCTTAGCCACTAGCCTTGCTTTAAAAGTCTCTACTTTTCCATCCGCTTATTTTTCTCTTGAAGATCCACTTGCATCCAATTTTTACCCTTCGGAAAAAGTTGCCGACTGAGTTAGACTAACTCCATCTCGATTTCAACTTGCCATTCTTCCTTATCGAATCATCCATCGCATCCTTAAAAGTCAATCCTCCTTCCGCATCCAAAGCTTTGTGTTTAGAAAAGCAATGTCCCTTCCATGTCAATTCCTAGAATTTTCTCTGGTCCGAGAACTCTTGTGTTGTGGTCATCCCATCGAGACAAAATCTTCTAATGAATCTTACTCGAAGCTTCCATCTAATAGTCATGCTCCGGCATGGCATTTGTGAAAAACACCTTTTGGGGACTATAAAAAAATTTTTGTCCTTATCCTCAAACATACATACTTGACTTGGGTTCCAATTTCCCGCCTTTCCCTCCAAATAATAGGGACACCCCCTAAAATTGTTCAAACTAGGTTTTCGACCGCATCCACAATTTTAAGGGTTCTCATATTTATAGATGGTAAGTCAAACTTCTAGAAGGAATTTTATCTCTACCTCTAAGATAAGGTAGGCTTGATGAATAACTCATTGATCTCATCATTTCAAGCAAAATCCGATTTCTCCTTTCCTTCATCCATTATAGCCAAAGCCCATTCATTGGGATACCACACCTTCTTCAATCAAGAAATCCCGGAACTCTTGGTCCAGGTATTCACCCCCCGATCCGATCGATGTCTTGATTGGTTTACCTAATTGTTTTTCAACTTCATCATTTCTAAACTTTCCAAAAGTTTTTTGAATTTTGCATCTCAAACATAACCATATCTCAATAGTTAAAAGTGACAAATATTAAACCTCCTAATTTGGAATTCTTAATTGTCCAACATCCGAATGTATCAATAAATTTTTTCTCCTTTTGTTTGTAAAAGGTCTCTTGGTCATTTTACCTTCCAAACAAGATTCACAGATCGAAGCTCGCCAACTTTTAGCTCATCCATCCTTTACCGGTCTTTCAATCCTATTTAGGTTAATATGACCAAGCCTAAGATGCCACGATATGTATTGTTATCGTGAAAATCTTTTGCTTTTTATTCTTAGGTTCAACTCTTTCATAAAAGCGATAATTAGGGATTGGTTTTAAAATATAAACCATCAAATCCCGAACAAATATTTAAACCATTTCGAGAAATATGAACAAATTCATTATCAAAATAAACTTTAAATAATTGTTCAAATAATTTGGCCAGGGAAATCAAATTTTGCTTGTAATAAAATAAACATTGTTCAAAACTAAAAATTTATTTTCCTAAAACGAAGTCTAACTTCTCCCATTTTGCCGAAACTCTTGCGCCATTGCCTACTTTCATCTCGTGTAGTCCCCATCGGCTAGCTCGGTGTAAGAACTAAGACTCACAAAGAGAAACAAACATGATTAGTCGCTCCCGAATCAATTATCCAGGTGAGGTATCACCCTTTAAACATGTTTCAAACTAGTAAATCTGATTTACCTTGTTCCTTTTTCTTTTCAGAATACTTGTGACATTTCTCTTCCAAAGTGCCCTTTGCCATTGCAAACAAACACTTTCCTTCGACTATGGCCCTTTGCTTTCTTGGGTCTCTTGTTCTTTCCCTTCTTTCCTCTTCCCACCGTTCTCGTTTTTCCTTTTGTTTTTACAAACTTCCTACGAACTCCAACATTTGCTTCTCCTCCCTTCTTTTGTTGGTGGATTCGAAGTTTTGCAATTCATGAGTTCAGTGAGATTGCACTTCTTTTTGTTCATAACAAAATTGTTCACGAACTCATGAAAGTCGGGACAGGCTTTCCGGGATGATGCCAACTTGGGTGGCTTCATCGATTTTGGCACCATTGAGCTCCGCATCGTGGAGGTGATCAATCATGTTCGAGAACATGTGCCTTGACCCAAGAACCTTTCTTCATCTTGTCGTTCATGAAAGCCCTTACGGCATCCAAACGAGCCTTTTTTTTTCGGAAGGATGAACATGGCTTCTAGAGACTCCATTATCTCATAAGCGGTCTCCATCTCCTCATGCTTCTTCAATTCTAATATCTCATCTTGGGCCAAAGCATAAAGCACTTTTTTTATTGTTGGCCTTGATCCAAATGATCAAAAGGCTCCCTGCGGTTTTGGATGCATTTCTTTACCGGGTTCAAGAGGACATTCCTCCACTAGGACAAACTTATAGTCTTAACCAATAGTATGTTCATGTTACTTTTCCACTTAGCATAATTATCACCGTCTAATTTTTCAGTCGCTAGTAGTGTGATAATGGGATTCGACATATTGGGGGAATAAATAGAATATTCATCTAATCAATTTATGTGCATGAATATCAAGGCATGTTAATTTTGGCACAATTAAATATGATGCATGATGCACATGAAAATACATAAATCATGTTTTAATTTTGGGTGCCAACGATAATCCAATTTTCCACATATAAAGTGTACCTTTGGGTAGTCAAGTTATATGCCAATTAGACCGAGACTCTTCTCGCTTAATAAATATAGTCAAAATATCTCATATTTTCATATTTATTAACTAATATATTTTCGGTCAAAATATAACCAACAGATTTGATTATATTTTATGAGTGTAACCCACCGAAATCTCATAGACTTAACTCCGGATTGCTACCTTTGGGTAGTCAATTAAATACATCCTGAAATCTTATCTCTAGGAAGCCAACCTTGTTATTGATCCGGCAAGGACACTCTCCTTTAGGAGGGCGATTCAATGTCGCCGCAAAACCCCTTTCCGGATCTCACGGTGTTGCGTAACGGTGGAGACTAGTGGGTCGATTGCCATACAACCCTCTCCCACTCATTATTTTGCAAATATGTATTTTATTTGAAAAACATCTCATGATTTTCAAATCGAAAAATAAACAATTTATTTTTCGGATATGTGAAATTCAAAAATTTAACTTTTAAATTCAATTTCACATGTAACATTATTTTGCAAATCAATTTTGCAACTTAAATCAATTTAATCATATTAAATCGATTTTTTTAGCGCATAGTTCTTATTTTATTTTATTTTTCTAAAACACTTTTATAATAAATAAAATAAATAATAACAATTAACGGCTTATGCATGGCATGTTATAAAAACATATGAGTAGGCACATTATATCTACATGGCATGTTATATGCATGGACATATATAATATATAATTATCAACATAAAATATAAATATATGCAATCAACTATTGAGATGGATTTGACCGGTCCCATGGAAAAATAAATTACAACTCAATCGAATCGAATAAATAAATAATTACAATAATTATATTCTTCCGTTACATCAACGGGACTTGATTCTTGAATTCTTCATTCTTCGGCTTCATTCTTTGTCTCCGGGTTGGATTTCACCTTCCTTGGGATCCGGAACTTTTCCGGGCCCGTCGGCACGCTTCACGAGGGTTTTTAAACCTTTTTCGGGATCAAATCCCGAACTTGGGCCGCCAGGCGTGCTGGGCCGCAGCCTGGGCCGCGGCCTGGCCACGCGCTGGGGCGCGGCCTGGACACGCCTGGGGCGCGGCCTGGACACGCCTGGGGCGCGGCCTGGACGCGCCTGGGCCGCGTCCTGGCCGCGCCTGGGCCGCGTCCGGGACGCGCCTGGGCCGCGTCCTGGCCGCGCCTGGGCCGCGTCCTGGGACGCGCCTGGGCCGCGTCCTTGGGCCGCGTCCGGGACGCACCTGGGCCGCGTCCTGGCCGCGCCTGGGCCGCGTCCTGGGACGCGCCTGGGCCGCGTCCTGGGACGCGCCTGGGCCGCGATTTCTGGAATTTTTCTGGGCAGTTTCTGGGCTTCTTTGAAGGCTTCAAATATGATCTTCATGGCCTCCTTCTTGATTCAAAATCATAAACCCTAATTCTACCCAAATCCTAGAATTACAATAATTCTAATCCCGAATTAAATTACAAATAATTTATTAACGAATGAATATAACCGATCCATGGAACCATATAATTAACGGTCCATCATCCATACATTCATCATCATGAATAAAAATAAACATCCATAAATGCAAGTGCCTACTCATCACATACATACATATTTAAATATCACATATTTAATTGAAGCATAAATTAATATCGTTCTATAGACCGCTCGATACCAATTGTTGGTTGCCGAATCGATAATAAAAACGTCAAGAAAGGCGGATCGTGTATCACAAAAATTTCATAAAACTTTTGAGATACTCTATAGATTATATTAATTTATGCACCAATAAATTAATCTCATTAATTTATAAGATTCAAGGATCAACCGAAAAAAATACCTTGTAGCCGATTTATTGATATCTTGATTTTCTTTGACCACGAACAGTCCTAGATCCAAGCTCTTTTGTTTAGAACACCAAAGTCTTCCACGTCAATTCCTTGATTCCACGTGAGACGTGTGTGTGGGCACACGTGAGACAAAACGGTTTCTAAAACACTCAATTTCCACAAACACCAACGCATGCACGATGTGGAATTTTTGGAGAAAAATATTTTCTCTTAGCTATGAGAAATTTCGGCCACACTAGGAAACTAGGGCTGAAAAGTGTTTCAAGATTGTCTCACAATCTTTCATTTATCTCATATTTAAAGAGAAGAAGTCAATCTTCAAAATAGGATCAAATCCTTATCTCCAATTTTGAATTTGGAACAAAAAATCCCTTCCCCTTATCCCTTAGGTGTGTGGCACCTAAATAAGATAAGGAAGGAAGATATTTTATCTATTATCCAGTAGTTCAATTTTAATTCAGATTCAAATTTGAATTTAAGTCAAACTTAAATTAATTTGAATTCTAAATTAAACAACTTATCAAATAAGTTTAAATGGATAAATCTAGATATGTTCAAATTCAAATTTAAATAATCTCATTATTTAAATAATAATTAATTCTCAATTAATTATTCTTGAAATTTTAGAATTCCGTAATTCTAAAATTCCCATTTTGCCCTTTGTGTCTGTAGAATTACAAGGACGATATGGGGACTAATGGACCTATAATTAGAGCTCCAATAAAATTAATAATTAATTAAACACTTTAATTAATTAATTAATTCTATTAATTCCAATAGTTACTCCACTATAAACTTGGAATTGCACTCTCGGAATTATAGACATTAATTACTTCTAAACCGTAAGTGTCCATTTGATATAGTCATTGCATATAGATCGATCCTCCATAAATAATTCATAATTAGAGTCGGGAAGAACTTAACCTCTCTAATTACATCTTTATCCTTGAGTACCATTGATTCTCTAATGGATAGTGATTCATAAAACACATTCATGAACAACAAATCCAAGTACCGAATCAACACTCAAGAGAATTATTTATAAATTCTCAAGAAGGAATGGATTCCATCTCGTATAATAACATTCCCAGCTACCTATTTCATTATGTCTCCAAAATACATGGAATAGGATTCAGGGTTTCGGAATCCGTGCATCGGTAAATCAAAAGACATAAATCCATAAATAGGAGTTTGTTAAGAACTTAGGATTAAGATCATTCTATATATGACCATCGGTAGACTCAATTAGAATTTCTATGCTTAACAAAATTATTAGAAATTCATATTGTGTTGAAGGCCCATGTTCCACATAATCTCATTATGCTAAATACACTCATTCAATATCTCACCATATTAATAAAGGCGGATAACACCGTTCCATTCTAAATGGGAATGACATGTATTAATAATGTTTTAATTAAAGATTCCAAACTTTAATTAAATTCATTATGAATAATTACTTTTGATTATTATCCTTAAACATTATCCTCTTGTATATAACACTTATATACTATGTTTAAGGTTACATAAATAATCAAGGAATTTTATTTGATATTCATAAAATATTCATAAATATATGCACATAAAATGATGAATAAACTATTTTATTAAATAAATAATAAATATCCTTTTACATCTCATGCTTTCAGGACACTATTCCCAACAGGTTCTCCTTATTAATTTTAGTAACCAAAAAATCCCTGCCATTTCATTCCGAAATGGCTCTTAATAAATTAGCCCACTTGCTCACCGGTCTTGTACCACTACTTCATCCAAAGCAAAGGCCGCCCAGAATCACTCTCCCCCTTCAAAATGACCTTGAGTTCGACTCTCAATGAAAGCACCAGTGATACGAAAAACGGTAAAATCGCACTCTTCGAGTCAGTGCCCAACTCCTTACAAGGAAGATTCCTCTTGATGATAATCGATAATCCCCAAATTACAAATCTATTCCCCATTTATACCTCCCCCAATCCACGTAACAAATTATTTGCTGAAATAAGAAATACTATGGAAATAAGGAATAACAAAAACGGTTACGACCTCCACAAATCACTCAAGACTCATGCCATAACGAAATCCTTGAATCTGCTTTGGCTTTTTTTGCTCTCTGCCCTCATGTGTGTTCCACCTCCACATCCGGAATCATCTCCTTGATAGTTCTCCTTAAATTTTAGTAACCAAAACATCCCTCCTCATTTGTTTTAGCCATTTGAAATGGCTCTTCTTGGGCCTGGAATCAACACGGACCACTACTTCATCCAAAAAAGATAAAATGTTCCGACCGAACTTGTAGTTGTGATTGACAAACCTACCAACCACTATTGGTGTGGAAAGGGCTCTTCATGCAAATCTTGCCTTGCCTAATAAGGGAAGAGAGGGCCAAGTTCTTTGAGGCCGAGAAGAAATAGAAAGCTCAATCAAGAACCAAGATGTGTGTCAAAAGGGTCAAGGTAGTGAACCATAATGGCAACCATGTGAGTCAAAACAATGGAAACAATAAGAGGAAAGGTAGTTTCAACCACGACAACCGGACCCAGGAGAGTCAACCTTAGAAAAAGAGTAACACCAACATTCCTCTGTGTCCTTAGTGCGTAAAGACGCACCTGGGGGTTCGGACTTGGTACCAACAATGATTATCGTTGTGGTAAGGAAGGCCACTATGCTAAGGACTATTACTCCATCCCCAAAACCAAAGAAGCTCGAGTTCTCAAAGGCCCCAGTTGAACAACCCCGTTCTATGCAAGCTCGGCTGAGGGTCCTCGAGATCAACCAAGGACGCTTAAAAGCTCCTCCCTCCCGACTCAAATTTTTCCTTTCAGAAAAGGATGTGGAGGCCTGGGACATCTAACGTGGTTCTGGTCAACTTTCTATAGCCAACCAAGCACATGTTTTATTTAGATTTGAGCAACTCATTCCTTTGCATCACATGCGTTTGCAAAGAAACTTGATCGATTTAAGGATAGGATACGTCAGACTTTTAGTACTACCTTGTCGTCAGGAAAAATTATGTTATCTAATTACTGGTTACGACACATTCCAATAACGATAGTTGGAAGACAACTATATGTTGATCTAGTTATCCTAGACATGTTTGACTATAACGTCATCCTAGGAATGGACTTTCTAAGAAGGTACAATGCAACGATCGCTTGCCAAGAGCGTAAGGTCTCTTTTCGACCCGAAGGAATGAAAGATTTTGAATATGTCGATGACTTCCGAGAGACACCAAGAATGATGATAACGACCATGCGAGCAAGGAAACTGCTATCTAGTGGATGCGTTGGATTTTTAGCTAACATTGTGGTCAAGTCCGAGGATGTGCCTATGGTTAAAGATTTTATAGAAATATTCCCTGAGGAATTTCCTAGCCGACCTCCAGACCGTGAGATATCTTTTGAGATCGGGTTAGCCCTAGGCAATGCTCTAATATCCAAGGCACCGTATTGTGATGGTGTGGGTTACCGAATCCCCGCGTCGGATGCGGAAGCGTGGGGATAGCGGAACGTGTATAACAAAAAAATTTTCATAAAACATTTGAGATAGTCTATAGATTATATCAATTTATGCACGAATAAATTAATCACATCAATTTATTTATTAAGACCTTAATTAGGAAAAATACAGAATTAACTAAGATGATAACTTGAGTTCTTTGACCTCGAACAATCCTTGCTCCAAAGCTTTGTGTTTAGAAAGCCAATGTCTTCCATGTCAATTCCTAGAATCTACGAAGACGTGTGTGTGGGCACCCCTGAGACAAAATGGGTTAGAATGAACACTCGAGTTTCCACAAACACCAACGCATGCATGATGTGAAAATTTTGGGAGAAAAAATTTTCCTTCTCACTATACATGAGAATTTCGGCCACCATCCAAATAATAAGGCTAAAAATTGTTCAAAAATTGCATCCACAATTTTCCATCATTCTCATATTTATAGAGTAGAAGTCAAACTTCTAGAAGGAATTCAATCTCTATCTCTAAGATAAAGCTTGTTAATTATCTCCTATTTGAATTTGGAACAAAATCTCCTCTTATCCTTCATCCATTATAGCCGGCCATTCATTGGGGATTTTATCCCTGTGTAGGCGCTAATATCAGATAGGGAAGGAAGAGAAAATCATCATTTATCCTGCAGTCCAATTTTGACTCAAATTCAAATTCCAATTTAAGTCAAACTTAAATTAATTTGAATTCTAAATTGAACAACTTAATTTGTATAATAAATTTTCGCATGCGTACGGTGTCAAGTTTTGAGTATAAGGTGAGTGAATATCATCTCCACATGGATTGGGTTTAGAATTCCCATTAAGTACCGCAATTATTATAACTTAAATTTATCTAGGCAACCTAATAAAACGATAATTAAGAAAATAAAACAAAATAAATATGAAAATAAGAAAATAAAGTATCTATACACAAATGGTCTAGGGACTTGATTTTGCTTTATTATTCCAATGTTCATCCTATTATGTAATCGCTAATCAATTCCATTTAATTCATTAATCAAGGCTCTAATGTCATCTCGCAACCTCTCCCAAGTGCCTCACAAGAAATTGTATTTAAATACCCAAGACAATATCCCTATTCGAAATGAATATTTAAACACAAATTAAGCTTAATCAACAGAATTAGAAAATAGGAATATCGATCGCCTCCCGGTCTCACAACAACCTAGACTATGTCTTAGTGAATCGATCTTTACCCAAATCGCATCGTTACCGTCAATGCTCTAGGCAACCCTACCACGAAATCCATCGTGACTTGATCCCACTTCCATTCTGGAGTGTCAATTTTCTGTAGTTCTCCTGCCAGATGCTAATGCTCTGCTTTAACTTTCAGGTAATTAAGGCACTTCGATATGAATTCAGCCACATCTCTCTTCATTCCCGCCACCAAAATCTCTTTTTCAAATCCTTATACATCTTAGTTGCTCCCGGATGAACAAAGTAAGGTGTTTCATGTAAGTTCGAAAGGATATGCTTCCTCAATTCTTCATCTTTAGGGACGATATATCATACCTTTGTGGAGGAGTGTGCCATCCTCTGTGAGACTAAACCCTATTTCTTTACCTGTGAGAACTTCTTCCTTTAACTTAACCAAGGTAGGGTCGAGTTCCTAACTACTCTTCATGTGCTCGAGGATGGTCGGCTGTAGGGTGAGAGATGATAACTTCCTTAAAATTATCTTAATTTCAAGGTTGTATATGTCCTTCTGCAGAGATTGTGGCAAAACACTGATTGCCATCAATGTATGTAATGTGGTTATTTTTGCTTCATTCTATTTGAATATGCCAGGTAAAACAAGTCACTTTCTTTCTCAGGTCTAAGAGAAAGCGAAATTAGGGAAAGGGAAAAGAGGGAAGGGGAAAAAAGGGAAAGGGAAAGAAGGGAAAGGGAAAGTTTAAGAAGACCGAGCCCTAATTATATTCAACCTGAGTAATTACCGTACTCATTTTTTTGGTGTTGTGTATATCCTTTTTTTAAAAACTATCGAGTACTCTTTTCTTGGCGTGGTGTATATCCTTTCTTAAAAAACTATCTTCTCCACTAACCTTGTGAATCTGCTGCTCTCTGTTTTTGCCTTGTAGTCTAGAGAATTTATGACTGATACAATGAAAAGTTAACATGGTAGTTAAGAACTTCCTTTTGTAGAAACACTTTAAAGCAATATAATTATTCGAAATGTTCTGAAAGAATCTATGCTGGTCATATAGTTATCATTTCAATTCGTTGTTGTGAAGTTGTGATATTATCTTTTTTATTTGTTAATTTTAATTCCAAGTTTTTAATTCTTTAAGTTTTTTAGTTTTTAGTATCTTTAACTTTTTTTTTTTTTTTTTTTACGCACTGAAACTGTTATTTTTGTTTGCTAAGAGTTGGCTTGATGAGGAATGTTTTGAGATTGGTTTCATATCATTGAAGTAAATTCTTTTTCTGATTCATAAAAAATAACATACATTCAATGTGAAAAGGCAGCAACGATATAGATTCCTGATTAGTAAAGTTATAGATCCTCCAAATTACTTAAGGAGACGTAATAATATTGATTATTGAGACACAAATCAAAAGTTTATTTTTTTTAAAGAACTCAACACTTGATTTGGATGTTATTTACTATTGGTTTCAGAGGGATTGTTTTCATGCTAGTCCTTGCTTTCGTATGCAGATGGGTTTTGCCAAACTTAGGACATTTTAATTTTGTTGGGCCCACAATGATGTCGCACTGTTAAAAAATAAAAATATGAAAAACGAGTTAGTTTTACGATTATTTTCTTTGTCGGTGTTATTTTTGTAAATAACTCTTTAGCTATTGCTGACAGAGTTTAAGATTATGTACATATATATATATATATATATATATATATATTCAATTACCAGACATATGTTAGGATTTAATCCAAAGTTCTTTTCTTCTTGTTTTTGAATTTGAGATTTACTATGAAGTTAAAAGGGGAAAACAATATGAATAATTTTGCTCGCATATAGTAATTAATAGTTGATTTGAAAAAGAGAATATTCGTCTGTCCCAGTGAAATATGATCTGAAATAGATGTGGTATAAGAACTGAAATATGTTTGTAAATCCTTCCCATGTCAATGGTAAGATTGGGGAGCGTATATTAAAATGTTATTTACAATTTTTAAATTGTAATGTTATTTACAAATTTTAAATTGTAGGAATACTATATAATGCTTATATTCGCATTCGTATAGTGCTAACAACAGTTGTACTTCCATCATCAGAACAACAAAAAGATATAAACATAAAAAAAAGATGAGAAAACGAAATAAATTGGCGTAAGGACATTCATGTTTGTATTGTCTGGTAAAATTGCCATTCACGCCTTAACTGTAATCAAGATCCTTGGTTACGGTTGGCACGGAAGAGATCCGTAAACAGGACTGCAAACAAAATTAAGTCATCTAACGTTGAATTGTAATTTAGAAAACAAAAGAATATTAGCAAGAAATGAAAGTTGAAGTAAAAAAGAAAAAGGAAAATTTAAATGAACTACTATTGTACTCACCTATAATACAGGGGGAAAGATAAGAGTCCGGACAAATTTTAAGAATCCCCTTTGAAACTTTTTTCCCCCTAGAATTTAAAAGAAGCAATCACAATCTATTACTTGACTTTTTAATTATTAAAAAAAAAAAAAAAAAACCTTTTACATTTAGGTATTACAATTTGATTTTTTTTAAACAAAAAAATTGCATTTCATTAAAATATTAATAAACATTCGTCTTGGTACAATATTAACTCATTAGAAGGACAAACGCACGCCTGAGGCCCAAAATAGAGAAAGCACCTTGGCACACTAATAATGAGCGGATTGAAAGCTTGACTGGAGAAAACTCCTCTCTTCAATTTAAGCTGTCGAGTGCTGGAGGGGCATATTATCAAAACCCACAAAAAGGGGACATCTACATGGCATAGAAAAATTCTAACCGGACTAAGACCACCTTATCGGCATTAAGTTGAACACCTAAATCTAACAAAAATAATAAACCAAACGAACTTTTTACAAACACAAGTTACAAAAAGATAAAAACCTCTGACCACTGTTGATAGAAACCTCCGGTGAAGGGTGTCTAGCCAAAGTATCAATAGAGGAAAACAGCCAGCAAAGAGATCTCAGCCACCAAACAGGAAGCTCCCCTGAGGAAGGAGATCATCCATTTGGCTTCCAAGCTCTTAACTGGTGCAGATTTACCCAAACGGAACCACCACACCGTACACCACCATCACCAACGAGAAGTCTATGACGAGATGAGTCGGAGGACTAAATTTCACGGCCAAGAGTCCGGCGACACGCCCAGATGTGGTGCCGGAGCTTCGGCCAACCTTTGATCTCCAAAGACTTTTTCACTCTCTCTCTCTTAGAAAAACTAATCCTGAAAAGATCCCTGGAATTGAATCCAAACCAGGCAATTTGATATTTAGATTTGAGGTTAATATTACAAAAACTTATAAACACCCACTAAGGAAAATTAATGAATCACATGCATCTTTTTTAATTTTTTATAAATTATTATTTTTTACTCAGAAGAGGCATACATCTTACTAACCTACGGATAGGTGCTCAAAAAAATGGTCACTCCTGCTTCTCCTAAATTACAAATTTTATCGACCTATTGCTTGGTAACTCAATTTTAAACAAAACCAAATAAAATCACAACTTTTGAAACAGTAATTAGATTTGCCAAGGTTAGGGTAGTGACGGTTAGTGTTTCAATTAGCACAATTGTATTTTTGTCATTCCCCGCCAACTTCATAGGCAAGACTACAAGAGTGCTTGTGAGTTGCGAGTCCCCGCGTCGTCCTTGTAATTCTACAAAACACTAAAGGGTAAAATGAGAATTTTAGAATTATAAAATTCTAAAATAAAACAATCAAGGATAATTAATTGAGAATTAACTATAAATTAAATAATGTGATTATTTAAAGTTTGAATTTTGAAACACACATGCGAAGGTGTTGACATAGTTTGAATGCACAGCATAGTGTGAATCCTTTTAGGATTCAAATTACTTGCTCCTCATAGTTATTCAATTAACTTATTTGATAAGTTGTTTAATTTGAAATTCAAATTGATTTAAGTTTGACTTAAATTGGAATTTGAATTTAAGTTAAAAATTGGACTGCAGGATAAAATCTTTCCCTAGTCTTTATCTGCAAAATTGCGCCTACCACAAAGAGGATATCCCTTAGTGCCGGCCAGCCCTATTGGATAAGGGAGATAGGATTTTGTTTCAAAATCAAATTTGAAGTGGGAGATAATTGAAAGCTTTATCTTGGAGATAAGATAAGACTCCTTATAGGAGTCTCATTGTTAATTTATAAAATAAGATATTGTAGAAGATGCTAATATACAATGTTTGCTCTCCCTAGCTATACTAGCCGAATTTTGTAGAGTGAAAAAGAGGGAAATTTTAGTGAATCGATCTACAAGTAAAGAACTCAATCTCTCCCGAGTATTAAATTCGCAATCTAAAAATCATCTAACTCATTGGCCAAATAAATTAGAAGCATTAAGCATAGAGAAATATAAATGAAATGAAAATGAAATTAAATTAACAATCAACAAATATTCAAAACATAGTTCAAACAAAACTACATCAAGTCCTAGATTTAATGTCTAACTCAATATGGAAAAATAGATGAAAGAAGATAAAACCCAATATCCATTGAAGAGCTTCCAAGGACCTTCAAGATGAAGGATTTCGGCCTCCTTTTGATGTTTTCTTCACTTTTCTAGGGTCCCCTTCTCTTGTGGCATCTCTTTCCTTTTATACTACAACATTTCGGAGCTAGGGATTCAGACACGCGCTGCAGCCTGCGTGAAAACGCGCTGCGGCGCGCGTTTTTGGAAGAGGGATTAGATTAGATTGTGTAATGGGAAACAACCATATTCTCTTTTTTATGTTTACTAAAATTAAGAATAATAATATCTTTTTTTACAATTAAATAATCATGTCACGCCCTTCAAATGGGATCGGTGACGTGGAGCTCGATTAGGGATTAATAAAGCAGATTCCCAACCGGACCCCACACTTGACTGCATTAAAATATAAATAAATTACATAATCCAGGAGCCTCTGACACACAGGGCTCCACCTCACAGGACATACAGTATCGTACATACATGTTCATGTAACTAATCATTACAACAGACATCAGCCACAGTCTAGTAAATTCAAATATTAAATAAGTTTACATAATCTTCATCAAATTCCTTACACTTTATGTCAGAGGATGAACTCAATCCTCGCTCGATCCAACGGTAGCAATCTCCAACTACCCTGCACCACTCCTCGAGTCTCCTGGGAGGGGTTTAACATTTAAAACATAAAAACGTGAGCGAAAGGCCCAGTAGGATATAATTTGAAATACTTAAAATAAATGAGCGCGTAAATGAATAAATGAATAAAATAAGACATTCAATCCCGACAGAACAGCCGGAACCTCACATCCTTTTTCTCAAAGGAGATATAACTGAAAATAACCATATTACAGGTTTCAGCAAGTAATTAGTACAAATTACTCACCTCACCAAGTGCCTCGCCTACCCGGACCGAGTTTCGGGTTCTGCCCCCGAGGATGCACTCTCTGCATCCTATCTAGGCTTACAGCAATAGACTCTATTACTAGTTCACAAGATCTCTTATCTTAATAAATCATCCATTTAACATTATGAAATCGTTCATATGACCCCACGAACTACTCAAGCTGCGGGCCCCATAACTGGGCAAGCCATGAGGTTCCATGACTGGATAAGCTATGGATTCCATGGATAGGACAAGCCAAGGATTTTCATAAACTAACAAGCCATGGTTTTTAAAATAATTTTCTTTCGCAAACCAATCCCTTTCTTTAAAACATTTTCAAGGCTAAAATCCTTTTTGAAAACAGGCTCACAAGGAAAAGGGATAGAAATCCTACCTCGCACAATCAAACCTGGGACTAGCGTTGCCTTTTTCGAATATTCCTCATGCCCCTTCATCCCTCATCGTGATCATCGATACAAGATAACACTTTAGGATCAATTCTCATTCCTAAAGCAATCCAATCTCACTTATGTACCAAGATTTTCAATTAGTGTGCCCTAATCCATTTTCATGTTTCAAATTCCATTCCAAGGGTTTTAATATCAAATCGGGGATTAAAGATGCTAATCCTTTCATCCCAAGTCCCCAAATGAAGCTAATTTGGGTTCTCCCCAAAACAATCAAAACAACACTTTTCGAAATTAATGGGTCAAACCCAGTGTGCACCTTCGTCGACCGGTGACAAAGCGAAGACAACACTTTTGGTCGAACGGTAGTGTGAACACCGCTCGACCGGTCAACCCGCAATCCGGGTCGACCGCACAAGTCGACCCGTGGAATCGATTGCGAGAGAAGCTCATGGAAATCAAATCAAAACCTGCAAATCCAGTCCCAAATCCAAATATTTCAAAGGGAAACCACTAGATCCGGGTTCTAGGTCCTAAAACAAGTCCAAAGAACCCAAGATCTCCAATTTCTACTGTAGTTTTACTAAAAATCATGAAAAATCCGGTTTGAACCAAAATAAGTTTTGAAATTCAAAAACTTGAGATTCAAGAGAAGTTCTTCCAGTAATCTTACCTCGAATCCTTCTCTTGACGTTGAAAATACTTTGAAACTCTTCTTTGGCTCAAGATCCGTTTGATTTGGGACAAAAACGAGAGAGAGAGAGAGAGAGAGAGAGAGAGAGAGTGAGAGTGAAGGAGAGAGAGAAGGCATGGGGAAGGAAGAGAAAGAAAAGAAAGAAAATAAAAAGGAAAAAGAAAAGAAAAGGAAGAATAAAAGAAAATGACATGTGTATAACATAATAGTCCAGAAATGCGCCCATACACACTTCTGGGTTAAAATAAATTACTGTAAATAATTTAAATACTTTGGAATTATTTAAACTCTCATTTCAGAAACATTTATTAATTAAAACTCGACTAATTAAATCATATTAGGCACACTAATAATCTCAATTATCTTAATTAATCTCAATTAATTCTTCAGGGTGTTTCTCCATTAGGCAATTTGTCCCCAAAATTAAAGCCTACCTCATGCATGCATCTCTCCCGCATGTGGTTTCAAGCTCCCATGTCGCCTCAACTCCATGGTGCTGCCATAATAAAATGTCTCACGATGAAGATTCTTTATTTTCGGTCAAGAATAATGTTGGTTCCTCGTATGACATCATATTGATTTGTTGGCTCGATTGACATTTCAAGCATGGAGACATGAAACACATCATCATGCACGTGAGATTGTTGGAAATGTGTCCATAAAGTGGGATAACTTGTTATTTATGAAATGACAAATGTAAGACATTATTATTTTGTTGGATAAAGTTATGTTTTGACACATACCAAGAGTGTTTATGATATTGTAGTCCATAAACCGTTACTAACGAAAGAAGAGTCGGGGAACCCCCGGTATGCCACCACTTATGACTGCTAGATCGAACCATGTGATGCTGGTCTCGGGGCATGGGAGTTGGACACGGTTGATCTAGAATGGTTTCACATACCTTGATTGATTAGGTTAGAGTAAAACCGCTTAGTTTCCCTTTCACACCCTTAACCGAACAACTCCCTCATGATCTTTGATTCGGAAACCTTCAACAAGACAAATTAAGTTGGAGTTCTTGGAATTCAAAAAATAATATCACCTCATGCTTTATTGACGGGTGTGTGAATAAATAAACCAGCCCGGTATTCAATGATGATATTCATTGATTAAGACATCGTAATAACATGTGCGTTCATCTTAATCACGCTTGTCTTTCTTATTCATTATTCTCTTGAATGAAATAATGATTAGAATGGTAAAACGGTAATATTATATACACCATTCGATCACCGATATTTACGAAGGATAATAATCCTGGACCGTGATAAATTGTATCAACACCAAAAAGAAAAATTAGCCATGAATCGAGAGATTATTCGGCATCGAACTTTTAGTGGAGTTATGCGACCTAATTAAATATGTCATAACTTATAGGGATGAGTTATTCAATATTGTAATTCCATAGCTTTGTTCATGTGGGTCCATTCTGGTCTCAAGGCTAGCTCTAATAAATGGGAAAAACGGTGTTTATTCCAATTATTTTTCATTTATTTGATAATTGAAAAATAAAAAGAATGAGTTTTGAATTTTGAAATTAATGGAGATTAATTTAAAATTCAAAATGAAATTTAAACATGGTTTTAATTTGGCAACTAAAGGAAAGAGAAAAGTGAGATTTTATTTTGGGAAAATTGAAATCCCTTGCCTTAAGGGGATTTCTTTTTGCTCCAAAATTTCCACATGTAGGGATTTTCGGATTTCAATCTAGGGTTAAGGAGAGAAATTCAAAATCCCATTTAGGGTTTGATTTTTGATCCTCCTATATAAGGATATTATTGAAAACCCTAGGTAGAGAGACTCTTTTGGAAAAAAAAAAGAGATCCATCCATCTCGAGACAAAATAGAAGGAAAAAGTTTCCTTAGGTTTTTGAAAAAGAGCCCACTCTCTCATCCTAAAAATTAAATCAACGAGTGGTTCTTGGTGTGATCGTTCAACGATCTTGTTTCACGGCAATTCTCCATCTTGGAAAGATAGTGAGACAAGATCCTCCAATTAATTCAATCGTCACAAAGGTATGTGATTTTTCTAATCCTTTGTCCATAAACATATATCATGCATGCATCTCTCGTGTCGTTTAATTATGAATTAAATGGATATGATAAAATTTTTGAAATTCCGCCTACAATATTGTTGTTGGCAAATGATTTTTCATATATAAATCACAATAAGATCCTACAACCTCAACCGTATGTGCTCGGGAATGGTTTCACATACCTTGGTGCGAGTTTCCCTTTCACACCGAATCTTCCCTTACGTGGGGAAACCTTCAACAAGACAAAGTCGCCTTCTTGAATTCAAAGGCGGTATGAAGATAACTTTTCTCGATGACTCGACAATGACGTTCTCGAATCAACTCTTCTCATTATTCTCAATGACCCGGTCCGATGGCGATCCTCCGTTCCAACCAACACACGTGACCTACAAGGACGACCATACAGAGCTTCAAACGGTCCATTCCAATAGTCCCATCGGAAAAACTCCAAATAGTGATTTCTTCCCACCGAATTCCATCTAGGGAATCAATGACTCTTTCGGATTGTCCATCCATCCGAGGATGAAATGTAAAATTCTCTCCGTGTCATGATAAAAGGCTGGTGATCGGCTTTAACCTCACTTTGAACTTGTGCCACCAGTCACACATTACGAGACATACTCACGAATGTCTCTTTTCATGCCTCTCCACCAAGATCTTGTCTTTTTTCCATCCTGGTACATCTTTGTACTCCCCGAATGAATAGCATACCTCGATTTGTGTGCCTCTTGCAGAATCTTCTTCTTTACTTCACCCGCCTTAGGAACAACAAGGCGGTTGCGGAAATACAAGGGTCCATCCTCCCGGATTCTCCAATCCTCAAATTGTTCTCCATTCGGATCCGAATCCAAATCCCTTGGAGGTGTGGATCCTGCCATTGATTCTGCTTAACTTGTTGCACAATATCCGGTGTAGAAACCGGATTATACACCATAGCCTGGTTATAATCTTTGTAGAACTGAAGATCATACTCACTCACCACTTCAGTCCTTTTCCAATCTTCCAAAGCTAATGACGCCAGAGTCCCTGTTGGCTTCCTGCTAAGGGCATCGGCCACCACATTAGCTTTTCCAGGATGATACTGCAAAGTGAAGTCGTAGTCTTCCATGTACTCCACCCATCTCCTTTGCCTGAGATTCAAGTCTTTCTGAGTAAACAAGTACTTCAGACTTTTATGGTCAGAAAAGACCTGAAACTTTGCTCCATAAAGATAACATCTCCATATTTTCAGAGCAAATATCACCGTTGCCAGCTCCAAATCATGAGTGGGGTAATTCTGTTTATGTGGCTTTAGTTGTCGGGATGCGTAAGCTACAACGCGACCACCCTGCATCAACACACAGCCTAGCCCACTCCTCGAGGCGTCAGTATACACCTCATATAGTTATTCACTGTCAGGAATAGTCAAGACTGGTGCACTTGTCAGTCTGACCTTCAATTCCTGAAAAGCATTTTCACATTCGGCGTCCCATTCAAATCTAACTTCCTTCCTCATCAACCGAGTCATCGGTGCAGCGATGCTCGAGAAGTCTTTCATAAAACGCCGGTAATACCCTGCAAGTCCGAGGAAACTGCGAATCTCCGCTACATTCTTCGGCCTTTCCCACTGTAGTACAGTCTCGATCTTAGAAGGATCTACAGAAATTCCCTGTCCTGAGATCACATGCCCAAGGAACTTCACTTCTGTCAGCCAGAAGTCGCACTTCTCCTTCTTAGCATACAACTGGTGTTCTCGAAGAGTCTGAAGAACAATTCTCAAATGTTGCGCATGTTCTTCCCAAGTCTTCGAGTAAACTAATATGTCGTCAATGAAGACGATCACAAACCAATCCAAGTACGACCGGAATACACAGTTCATTAGATCCATGAATGCAGCCAGGGCATTCGTCAGTCAAATGGCATTACCAGAAACTCGAAGTGCCCGTACCGAGTTTTGAAAGCAGTTTTCGGAATGTCTTCCTCCTTGATTTTCAACTGATGGTACCCAGATCTCAAATCAATCTTAGAGTAGAACTATGATCCACCCAACTGATCGAACAATTCATTGATCCTCGGCAGTGGGTACTTGTTCTTCACAGTCAACCTGTTCAATTGACGGTAATCGATACACAACCGAAGAGATCCGTCGTGTTTCTTCACAAATAGCACCGGTGCACCCCAAGGGGAAGTACTATTCAATATATATCCCTTTTCTGCCAGCTCTTCAAGCTGTGTTTTTAATTCCTTCATTTCCGCCGGAGCCATCCGGTATGGAGGAATGGAGATAGGTGCCGTTCCCAGAACCAAATCAATACAAAATTCAATCTCCCGATCTGGCGGTAAACCAGGTAGCTCATCAGAAAATACATCTGTAAACTCATCCACTACAGGGATTTTTGCACTATCTCTAATCACTTCAGATTCACCTTCTAAGGCAAGAAGGGAGGAGAAACAAGCTAAGTTCTTCCGTCCCCCAACGTTGTACTTCAACAGTCGTTCCCTAAGGACTGGGTTCATCTCTGCCTGATAAGAAATTACTGTTTCGAAATCTGTCACCAAGGTCACTTTCTTACGGTAGCAATCAACAATTGCACCGTGCTTTGACAGCCAATCCATTTCGAGTACCACATCAAACAGGTTCATCGGAAGGATAATCAAATTTGCTCTCAATAGCTCACCACCAATCGTGATTTCACACGATTTACACACACTCATCACCTCAACACATCCCAGTGGGGAGTTCAAAGTCATCGGGACTTCTAAATTCTCACTCTTCAGTTTCAAAGTCCAAACAAAAGAACTTGATATGAACGAGTGTGTGGCACATGTATCAAAAAACACGTGAGCAAAAGAATGAGAGATTAGGATCATACCCTCAACCACCGTGTTGCTGGTCTGACCTCCAAAGCTACCTCCTGCCAGGGTATAGGCTTGTACATGTACTTTTCCCTTCCCTCTGTCACCAACATTGGGCCGCTGAGCCGAAGGCCTATACTGTTGTGGTGGAGGCGGTTGTGCCGGTCTCGGCGCTTGAGGCCGAAACTGTGTATACTGAGGGGGTTGATAAGTCGGCGCAGGAGGGTATGGCATCTGTTGCGGCTGGTATGGTGGCATGTACTGTGGTGGCCCTTCTTGGTTGTAGGAAGCGTCACTTTGAGCTTGTTGAGCCGGCGGCCGATTAGGACAATTCCTCCTAATATGGCCCACCTGCCCACAATGGTGACACCTGGGCCCGTAGGGAGCATTTCTGTCACTCCCAGATGAACTACTGCCACCGCTTGCCATTTCTCCAACAGTCTGTCCCTAGTTGCGGTTTCTTCTACCACTCCGCTATGGTCCACCTGAAACAGAAGGTCTACGAGAGACGGAGACTCGACCCGTTTCTTCTTCTTTACTTTGGCGATAGGCTAAGTTATCCTGTTCCACCCTTGTAGCAGAAGCTATAAAATCCCGAAAGTTTCGAAGTCTCAAAGCCACCAAGGATCTCCTCACAGAGTTCTTGAGGCCCTTCTCAAACTTAAGACATCTCATGTGTTCAGACTCCACTAGAGATGGCGCAAACCGGGATAGGTCATTAAACTTAGCCTCATATTGCCTCACAGACATGTCACCTTGCTGCAGCGACATGAATTCCAGTGCTTTTTCTTCCCTGTAACTCTGAGGGAAATACTGGTCATTGAACAACGTCTCAAACTGCTCCCAGGTCAACCCTACGACATCTATTCTCCTCTTGACCTGTTTCCACCAAGTGTTTGCTAAACCTTCCATCTTGTACACAGCAAATTCCACCCAGTATTCATCTGGGACTCCCATAGTACTCAAGTACTTGACTATGGAGTCAATCCAGAACTCTGCTTCCTGGGGTCCTCCCTCACTGTTAAACGAGGGGATAGGCGCTCACCTAAATTCCTGAAAATACCCTTGTTTTCTATCCTCAACCGGTCGCTCATTCTGAGCTCTCGTGGCCATGCCCCGAAAGGCAGCATACATGGCATCTAAGAACCCTTGGTTCGGTTGTTCCGGTTGGGTGCCTAGTCTACGGCGAGGCGCCATTTCCTTCAACTAAAATAAAACTAGACTGTTCAGTGGATAACAGATGTCACACATGTATGTACAATCCTGGGGTTTCTTAACCTAAAGCTCTGATACCACTCCTGTCACGCCTCCCCCAAATGGGGTGGGTGACGTGGAGCTCGATTAGGGATTAATAAAGCAGATTTCCAACCGGGCCCCACACTTGACTGCATTAAAATATAAATAAATTACATAATCCAGGAGCCTCTGACACACAAGGCTCCACCCCACAGGCATACATGTTCATGTAACTAATCATTACAACAAACATCAGCCACAGTCTAGTAAATCCAAATATTAAATAAGTTTACATAATCTTCATCAAATTCCTTACACTTTATGTCAGAGGATGAACGCAATCCTCGTTCGATCCAACGGTAGCAATCTCCAGCTACCCTGCACCACTCCTCGAGTCTCCTGGGAGGGGTTTAACATTTAAAACATAAAAACGTGAGCGAAAGGCCCAGTAGGATATAATTTGAAATACTTAAAATAAATGAGCGCGTAAATGAATAAATGAATAAAATAAGACATTCAGTCCCGACAGAACAGCCGGAACCTCACATCCTTTTTCTCAAAGGAGATATAACTAAAAATAACCATATTACAGGCTTCAGCAAGTAATTAGTACAAATTACTCACCTCACCAAGTGCCTCGCCTACCCGGACCGAGTTTCGGGTTCTGCCCCCGAGGATGCACTCTCCGCATCCTATCTAGGCTTACAGCAATAGACTCTATTACCAGTTCACAAGATCTCTTATCTTAAAAAATCATCCATTTAACATTATGAAATTGTTCATATGACCCCACGAACTACTCAAGCCGCGGGCCCCATGACTGGGCAAGCCATGAGGTTCCATGACTGGACAAGCTATGGATTCCATAGACAGGACAAGCCAAGGATTTCCATAAACTAACAAGCCATGGTTTTTAAAATAATTTTCTTTCGCAAACCAATCCCTTTCTTTAAAACATTTTCAAGGCCAAAATCCTTTTTGAAAACAGGCTCACAAGGAAAAGGGATAGAAATCCTACCTCGCACAATCAAACATGGGACTAGCGTTGCCTTTTCTGGCTTTCGCTTCCTCAAGCCCCTTCAGTCTGAATCCTCAACGATCACTGATACAAGATAACACTTTAGGATCAATTCTCATTCCTAAAGCAATCCAATCTCACTTATGTACCAAGATTTTCAATTAGTGTGCCCTAATCCATTTTCATGTTTCAAATTCCATTTCAAGGGTTTTAATATCAAATCAGGGATTAAAGATGCTAATCCTTCCATCCTAAGTCCCCAAATGAAGCTAATTTGGGTTCTCCCCGAAAACAAGGGTCAAAACAACACTTTTCAGGCCAAACATGGTCAAACCCGTGTGCACCGGTCGATCGGTGACAGAGCAGTGCAACACTACCAGTCGACCGGTAGTGTGTATACCGGTCGACCGGACCGGTTGACCGGTCAGCCTGCAATTCGGTCGACCGCACTAGTTGACCGGTGGAATCGACTGCGCGAGAGAAGCTCACGGAAATTAGTCCAAAAACCTGCAAATCCAGTCCCAAATCTAAATATTTCAAAGGGAAACCACTATATCCGGGTTCTAGGTCCTAAAACAAGTCTAAAGAACCCAAGATCTCCAATTTTTACTATAGTTTTACTAAAAACCATGAAAAATCCGGTTTGAACCAAAATAAGTTTTGAAATTCAAAAACTTGAGATTCAAGAGAAGTTCTTCCAGTAATCTTACCTCGAATCCTTCTCTTGACGTTGAAAATACTTTGAAACTCTTCTTTGGCTCAAGATCCGTTTGATTTGGGACAAAAACGAGAGAGAGAGAGAGAGAGAGAGAGAGAGAGAGAGAGAGAGAGAGAGAGAGAGAGAGAGAGAGAGAGAGAGAAGGAGAGAGAGAAGGAGAGGAAGGAAGAGAAGAAGAAAAGAAAAGAAAGAAAAGAAAAAGGAAAAAGAAAAGAAAAGGAAGAATAAAAGAAAATGACATATGTATAACATAACAGTCCAGAAATGCGCCCATACACACTTCTGGATTAAAATAAATTATTGTGAATAATTTAAATACCTTGGAATTATTTAAACTCTCATTTCAGAAACATTTATTAATTAAAACTCGATTAATTAAATCAGATTAGGCACACTAATAATCTCAATTACCTTAATTAATCTCAATTAATTTTTCAGGGTGTTACATTTTATATAAGAGTTTTTTATTATAATAGAAAAAATTAAATATTTTTAAAATTTAATTAATTATACTATGCTAATTCTCGCGACCTCGTTCATTTCACCAGTATAATTTTTAATTTTAATTTTATTATAGTTATAAGCTCTTATAAAAAGTCATATATAGGCCTCGTTCAGTTTGTAGATTTGAATTTTTAATTCGAGTTAAAATGTGATTTTATATGAGAGTTTTTTATTATAATAGAAAAAATTAAATATTTTCAAAATTTAATTAATTGTACTATATTAATTCCCGCACAATCTAAAAACTAAAGTTGTTTTTAGGCTACTTCTAATTTTGGCTGTAAATTTTTAAAAAATTCTTAAAAAAACACTTTTAAAAAAATTTACCAAACACTAAAATCAACTTTTGCTAGACCTCTTCAAAAACCTAAAACAATAAAATAAAAAAATATTGGCCGTGTTTAGTTCAGGCCCGTTTAGTTCGTTGATTCGAGCTTTTAATTCGAGTTGAGATGTGACTGTTTTTGAGAGTTTTTTAGGGCCCGTTTAGTTCGCTGATTCGAGTTTTTAATTTGAGTTAAGATGTGATGTTATGTGAGAACTTTTTACTGTAGCAAAAAAGTTAGATGTGACTGTTTCTGAGAGCTTTTTACTGTAGCAAAACTCGAATTCTAAACTCGAATCGGCGAAGTGAACGGGGTTACTATAGCAAAACTCTAATTGGTGAAATGAACGGAGCCTTTCCTGTTTTTGTTTTTCACATTTTTCGAGAAAAAAATAAAAACGTTTTTAAAATGGCGTTTGACACAATAAAAATAAAAAACATAAATGAAAATGATTTTTTTATTTAGTGTAAAATGAGAGAAAAATAAAAAAAATGACTTTTAGTTGTTTTTTTATTTTTCATTTTGTTTTCTCCTCCGTCGAGTAGAGAGAGACATTAATGAATTTTTTTATACTAAAAATAATTTCTTATTAAAACTACCAAATATATTTTTAAAACTAATTTTTGTCTGAGATTAAAAATATTTTTATATTTATTTTTATATAAAAAATAAAATAATTTTAGAACGAATTCTGAACTCACTTAGGGCACGTTCTTTTACACATAAAACTAAAAAAAAACAACTCAAGTTTCAATTTTATTCATTTTCACGTTCTTTTTAGTTTTTTAACTTCAAATTTTGATGTGACGCTTTATTCAAGTTCTTTTCAACTCAAGTTATAAACTTAAAACTAAAAACTATACTCAAATTACACTCTAAAAGAACAATCCCTTATTAATTTTGAATTTATTTTGCCGCCATATTTTCAAAACTATCACAGAAACGCCCCGGTTTAATAGGCCGTCTATATCCGACGTATTTTCTCTCATTTCGAAGACATACAATTTAATGCTAATTTTTGACAATCACAATTTATTGCTAATTGACCAAAAAAGTACACCAGAGCACAAAGAGGCACATCAACAATAACAATAGTACAATACTTATCGCAAAAATAAGTAGTTTTTTTGGAGTTGTTCTTTTAGGGGTTGTTCTTAAAAAAGGCAAAAACAAATCGAAAAAGGGAGAGTCAGCTGATGCGGAAGAGAAAATGAGAAAAAGTAAATAGAAATTCCAAGATCTCTTTTATTTTACCGATTTAAATTTTTAATTTTAGATTATTACAGTAAAAAATTTTTAAAAAATATTACATGTTAGTTTAAAATTAAAAATTTAAATTCACAAAGTAAACGAGGTTAGACATTATGACTTCATTTATTTTATTAATTTAAATTTTAAATTTAAATTTTATTATAATTAAAATTTTTTATAAAATGTCATATATAAGCCTCAATCAATTTATAAATTTAAATTTAATTCAAATTTAGATTTGATTTTATTTCAGAGTTTTTTATTATAGTAAAAAAAGTTATATGTGATTTTTATGAGAATTTTTATGGCTTTATTTACTTTACAGATTTTAAAAATTTTTCACTATAAAAAAAAATTAAATATGATATTTTTTGAAAATTTTTTATTGTAAAAATTTAAAATTAAAAACTAAAATAAACAAGACCTAACTATAATAAAATTAAAATTAAAAACTTAAATTAATAAAATAAATATAATCATAACTTTTTTATGACAGTAAAAAAATTTTATATAAAATATTATATCTCAATTTAAATTAAAAATTCCAATCAACCGATAAATATGATTTAGGTTACACCTTTTCAAAAACCAAAAACAATAAAATAAAAATATATTATTTTTGGGTTTATTTTGCCGCCATATTTTCAAAACTCTCACAGTAACGCCCCTGGTTTAATAGGCCGTCTATCCGACGTCTTTTCACTCTCATTTCGCAAATCCCGTCCATCGTTTCCACTTTCCACTTCCCAACTCTCTCTCTCTCTCTCTCTCTCTCTCTCTCTCTCTCTAAAATCTCTTTCCATTTCTGTTTCTCTCTCTGAAATTCAAAATTTCTTGCTTGATTGAGTTTTCATGGCGGCTTATTCTGAGCCACCACCAAACGACGGCGAAGACAAGAAAGCTCCGGTGAGCGACGGGACAGTTCCGGAAAGTATCGAGAATATTCCGGAGAATCGCTTTTCCTTGGAGGACACAGAAGGTGAAGCGAATAAGAAAATGAGGCGCGGTAGAAAGAAGGTTGAGAAGAAGGATCAGGAAGCTAGGGATTCTTCAATGGAGATCGTCGGGGGCGAAGGAGTAGTTGGGAAGAAAAAACGCGGTAGAAAGCCAAAAAATTCGAAACCTTTGGCTCAGAAAGGTCCGGGAAGTAAGAAGGCGAAGCTTGTTGTGGAAGGTGATAAGGAGAATGGAGAAGAGGGAAGGAGTCTGAGGAATTTAGGGTTTCGGAGGTGGAGGGAGTTGTGGAAGAGAATGTTGTTGGTGAAGGAGTTGAGAAGAAGAAACGTGGAAGGAAGAAGAAGGTTGCGAAGGGATCGGAAGTTTTGGTGGAGGATGTTTCGGAAAAGGCGAAAGTTGTAGAAAATGGTCGGGATAAGGAAAGTTCAGAACCTTCGGCCAAGAATGAAGGGGAAAATGTGAATGTTGTTGTGGAGGATGTTCTGGAGAATGGAGAAAATGTCAAGAATGCTCAGGAAGTTGGGGATTTTGAAATGGCGAATGCTGTTGAAGATGGTGGAAATGGAGTTCAGAAGAATAAACGTGGACGCAAGGGTAGGAAAAAGGAGGTTTTGTGGGAAAGTTCGGAGATTTCTGTCGAGAAAGAAATGGCGAAGGTTTTGAAGACGGTTTTGAAGGAAAGTTCAGAAATTTCAGTTGAGGAAGATGGAGAAAAGGCAAAGCTTGTTTTAGAAGGCGATGAGGAGAATGAGTTGGGTAAGAGAGATGAAGGTGAAAGGGGTCTTAGTGGTTTGGTTGAAGAGAGTGGGGATTTTCTTTTAAAAAATCGTCTGAGGAGCAGGAATACAAAGGCCGTGTATAGAGAGGGTGTGCTTTTCGGATTTGACGACGGTAATGAGAACGATAAGAGGGTTTCGGGAAGGAAGCGAGGGAGAAAGGGTCGTAGGAAGACGAAAGATACTGAGGATAAGAAGGTAGCCATTGAGGAAGACCAAGAAAAAGACGTCGGAGGTGTTTTGACTACAAAACGTGGCCGAAAGGGTAGAGGAAAGGCTAAAAGTAAGGGGAATTTGGACAATGACCAAAAGGGCGTGGAGTTATCTGACGATTATAAAGGTTATCCACTGAGGCGTGTAAATGTCCCAGTGCAAGGGAAGCCAAAATTAAATAAATCAGACCCAAAAGTAAGAAGCTTTTTCCCCCCCTCTTTTTTCTTTGCTATCATTATTGTTACTTTATTTACTTGGAGGTCTGTTTTCGATATCTGATTCAACAGTTTGTTGGAGGGGCTTCCTTAATGTGCCACCAATGTCAAAGGAATGACAAAGGCCGGGTTGTTAGGTGCAAAAGTTGTAAGAGAAAGCGGTTCTGTGTTCCTTGCATAGAAAACTGGTATGGATATATTTTGAATGTGTTGATTTCTTCACTTTGTGCATATTATTGTATATATATTGGTCTTGGCACCATATTGGATAGTTTGTTTATAGTTTAGGAAACCTTTCTGGAGCTGGTTTTGAAATGAGTCTGAGTGCCATGTGTCATATGCATAAATTTTTTAAATTGGTGAAAACTATTATGCATGCAAAAGGAAAACCATCGAATATAGCAGAAGTACTACATAGTACTATTATTCAGTATCCTTGTTTTTGTTCTTATTATTATCACTATGATTATTAAGATTTATATTACTATATGTTTCAGTTTTTGCACAATAGATGAAGATGCTGGATTTTTATTCTTGGCCTAGTTGAAATCCTCATGGAGGAGTGTCAATAGTTTCTACTTCATGTACGATACATATTAATATTAATAACAAAAAAAAAAAAAAAACAAAGTCTTGCAAGATTGTGGGATAACTGTTCTTATCTCTCTTCTTTTACTGTTTTGGTAAGTTGTTTTTAAGCATCATGTTATGTAGGTATCCAAATACACCTAAAAAGGAAATTGCCGAGGCTTGTCCTGTATGCCGTGGAAATTGCAACTGCAAAGCATGCTTGCGTTTAGATGCACCAATAACAGTCAGTTTCTCATTTTCTCTTGTCTCTTAAATGCTCACATAAATAAGCATATAAATGAGGTTTCATAAAATTTAATAATGTTGTTGCAGAAGATTGAGAACCTGGAATTAAATATAAGCAAAGACGAAGAAATTGAACACTCAAGGTATTTGCTTCAATGGCTTCTTCCATTTTTGAAAAGATTAAATGAGGAACAAGGAATTGAAAGTGAGATGGAGGCTAAGAGACAAGGTACATTATTCAACCACACTCTGAGAGTGGCTTTATCCTCATTTAATAGTTACAATCAAATGTGTTTTTATTTATTTATTTATTTCATTCCTCGTGGTGTTTCATTTTCACTACTAGACATTTTTAGCAAGTATTCCTTGGGTTAGGTGTGTATTTCTCGTTAAAGCAAACAAACACGTAATCATTTTTCATTTTGGGGAGAAGTGTAATGGTTTCTTGGCTTTCTTGCTTGAGATCTATGAGAAAATAAATGAACTATTGTGTAGTTTCAATTTGATGCGACATTCATGTTGTCAGGGGTTTCTTTGTCGGAGCTAAAGATACAAAAGTCACATTGCTTTAAAGATGAGCGTATTTATTGGTAGGCCCTTTTCAAAATTACATACTATTATCGTATTTACTCCTACTACTGTTGCTGCTACTGGTACTACTACTAATTATTATTATTATTATTATCGTTTGAGTATCTAACAAGTATCTTCTCTGTTGCAGCAACAACTGCAAAACTGGTATTGTTGATTTTCACAGAAGCTGTCCCCTATGTTCATATGACCTTTGCCTCAGTTGTTGCCGGGAGATTCTTGACGGACACCTGCAGGGAGGTGGGGAGGATGTTATTATGCCATTCATTAACCAAGGCTTCCAGTATTTGCATGGTGGCGAGAGCAAAGAGAAAGCTCCTTCTGAGAATAAGTGCCGTAAAAAAGTTGACCAAGACGAAGCTCCTTCTAAGAATAAGCGCCGTAAGAAAGTTGACCAAGAGGAAGCTCCTTCCACCAGTAGTTGTAATGTCAGTGTTATTCCAATTTCGGAGTGGAAAGCAAATGAAGATGGAAGCATTCCTTGCCCCCCAAAGTACTTGCAGGGCTGCAGTGGTGCGCTTCTGGAACTGAGGAGCCTGTTTCCAGAAAATTTTGTCTCTGAGTTGGTAAAGAAAGCGGAAGAACTAGCAGATGTTTATAAACTCATCGATACATCTGAAACTCCTATACGTCAGTGTTCGTGTCTCAATGCTAGGGATGCGAGTGAGTTGAGTAGCAACGCACTAAGGAAAGCTGCAAATCGAGAAGATTCTGATGACAACTATTTGTACTGTCCAAAGGCTAGCAAAATCCAACATGAGGATTTGAAGCATTTTCGGTGGCATTGGATGAGAGGTGAACCAGTAATTGTTGATAATGTGCTTGAAACTACATCAGGTTTAAGTTGGGAACCATTTGTCATGTGGCGTGCTTGTCGTCAATTGCGTCATGTCAAGCATGATAGACATTTGGAAGTCAAGGCCATTGATTGCTTGGATTTGTGTGAGGTAGGCTTTTTTTATCCATTTACTGTTACTACGAAACAATATTTTACTGATGAGCTTCAAAAAAAAAAAAAAAAAAAAAAAAAATTACGTTTCTAATTGCTTATTGATTGATTTTGGTATATTTCTAACTGCTTACTTAAGCTTGTAATGATACTTTAAACCTGTTTTGCTTCTTATGATATAGTTAAAAAGTTATGGAGGATTCTTGTATGGGTCATGTCATTCATTTGATTCACCATTGATGAAAGTTTTATCTAGTTTAGACACTTGCAGGACACTGTTTGAATAAACATGCATTTTATGTAATTCCTTTGTGTTATTTGTTCTCATGATATTCATGAGTTACAACTCCTTCATGCTTGATAGAAAGTGGAGGAACAAATTTGCATGAATCTAATTTGAACAATGCTAACCAAATATGATGCGTTCCTGCTGGAGAGTAACCTCTATTCTTGTTTTAGATAAAAATGAATTGTTACTGCTCAAAGGGAAATGGTTTGATTGAAAGATGCAATATAAATCTTTCGTGCAGCATATGTGGTTGATTAGATATGTCCGTGAAATTGTGATTTATCTAAGATATTAGTATGCATGAGTGATGAATGTTTTGACCTTAAGCTACGCTTTATCTTTTTCAATTTTTTTAATAGAATATCGTCCAGTTGGGCTTAAGAGTATCTTTTGCCTTGTTTTCTCCCCTTATGATGTGTACATTCTTTTTTCAAGTTTGAACAATATTTTGCACGTGGTTCGTGTATTATTATTGTTAAATGTGTCAAACTATGATTTATTCATGATAATTTCCTGAAAATACTTTCTTGTACATTACTTTTTATTATCTGATTGCAAAAGAAATTTGGTTGATTAATACTAAGTAAACGATTTTCAGCACCACGTTTCCTTAGTATATACTAGAATTTTGATCATGAATTTGAAAGTTTTTAATGGGTGAATTCAGTTTAATTTGGTTTTTAATAAGTCTTGATAAAAAAGGTTATCTAACGTTTTTTTCATATTATTTTGGAAACTGAGATACACATTAGGAATAAGTAATTATTTTATTAAACTTTGGACGCGTTCTCGTGAGTTGGTATGAAATTGTTTGGAGGTTTATAATCACCTCCCTTTTTCATCTTCCAAATTAGATTTTCAAATAGAATTTGAAGTTACTCGGAATTGTATCTGTTTTTATCACTTCATTTTGTTAAAGATCTTGCTTTGTAACATAGTCCAAGTATTTTAGAGCTGCTTTAATTTCGTGCTCTAGTTTTTTTAATTTTTTTTTATTCAAGTTTGATAATCTAATTTCAATTGTTGAGTCATGGAATGCAAAGTTGACATTAATATCCATAAGTTCTTCACCGGATATTTAGAAGGGCGTTTTTGATTTAAAACCGTGGGCCTCGGATACTTAAACCGAAAGATTGGCCCCGCCTAATTTATTTGGGGGAGCGCTTTGCCTCGTCATAATGTCTTGAATTCATCTCCGCTTGCCTTTTAAGGAATATACGAATCCTCTTAATGGAATTTTAAACCTCTCTCACAAATTGCCCAAGGGATCTTTAAAGCCGGACATGGGGCCCAAGACATATATTGCTTATGGTGTTCAAAGGGAGCTTGGACGTGGAGATTCTCAGAACCAAACTTCATTGTGACATGTCCGATGCAAGATGTTTTGCTTTATTACAACACATCTTTTCTCCCGTGACAAAATGCATTCTATATATAAGTCTTTTCTTGATATACTTGCATATTGAAAGGTAGTTAACTCAGTTAGAAGGGAAGTAGGAAGAAGAAACAAATAGATGCCATGCTGGCTTTATTGCTTTCATTTGTTCCGGGGCCTGGGTCTCTGTGTGTGTGTGTGCTTCTCTCCTTTTTGTGTTTCGTTCGTTTATCTGATTTGTTATCAAATAGTTTTTTGTTCTAATCTTCTACCTGGTAATCGTTTTTTTTTTTTTTTTTATAAAAGTGAGCGATCAAAATATATTCCTAAAGTGGTTTTCATGTTCTTGGTCAAGATTTTATATTGCGACACTAAGTTCAGTAGGGATTTGGATCACCAGGCGTGTTAATTTGGCAGGCTACTGTACTTCCTTGGATTCTTATATAGTTTTAATGCTTCCAACAGTCTTTCTTAATTTGTCCATTTGTGAATTTTACTCCTCATTGTACCTAACTCAACAATTTTCCCTCTTGAAAAATAATAAAAAATTGATTATATAGACACATGTGCTTTGATTTACTTGGAACTGGGATTATTTGTTTTTTAGATTTTATTGATTCTGACGTCTTCTTTATCCTTATATGTTATATGGTTGACGAATCAAGGATTTTATTCTCACATGTCACAATATGCCTTCTATGAGTTGATTACCTCTATTTAGACCAACTATGCGCTAACACTAATTGCAGTTATATATTGTTTCAACTTTTGGTTCTAATTTTTGCATACCAAGATTTCACCATTTAGAGTTTTTAGTCCATATTTTAACAATACATCAATTACTAAATGAATTTATGAAGTAATTGGTGGAATTCTATGTCATGAAAATTATGTGGGAACATTGCACCATTTTTATGCCATGCTAGTTACATGAGTACGTTATCTCATTCATCAACATGCTTTTCGGCTTTGTGTCCTTCAAATGGAACATAACTTATTCAGTATATCAATATCTCGTAAATGTTCGACTCATACTTCTTTGAAGTGAAATTTACACTTGAACAACTTGCCACCATAGAAGACCTGAAAAAGAAGCATAGAGAGCAAGACCAAAGAGAAATTTTTGGAGGTCGTGTGGCTAGTGATTGTGAGTGGAAGGATAAAGAGTTTTCACAGCTAAACTCCCGAAAGAGTCGGGAGGAAAAATTAGGTAAAGATGAAAGTTGTGGTAATATTGATCAATTACTAAATTCTGAAATACGTTGGAGAGCTTGGAAGAAGCTGAGGGTGGTGCTCTATGGGACATATTCCGGAGAGAGGATGTTCCCAAGCTGCAGGAGTATCTGAAAAGGCATTTTAGAGAATTTAGGCACACTTACTGCTGTCAAGTACAACAGGTAGTTGCAGAGTCAACAGTAATTTTAACTCTATGCTTTTCCTTAAATGCGATGCAGCAAAAGCTTTTTAGCTTGCTTTTCATGAATATAGTTTTACCAATTTTTATTTTTTTTTTTTTTTTTTTTTTTTTTTTTTTTTTTTTGAGAATAATATTTGTGGTATTCAAATTATCTAGACGTCCTTTTAATTTATTTGTGATACCTTATTAGTATTTCTGGAATCCTATCATGTTATTTCGTTTCCTTACCATGCAAGCCTTTTTAAATATATTTGATTTGAATCACACATATCTATAAAGCCCAGTCGTTAAAACATGCTGAACATAGTCTTGATCACTGTATGTGGAAGTGCAAGACCATCCAAAGTCTTGGTGACGATTGATAGGAACTTGATAGATACAGATAGTTGGTTATGTTGTTTTTTAGTTGTTCCAGCTGGTTAGTAGTCTTTTAAGAAGTTAGAAGTCTGTTAGTATGAATTAGTAGGGTAAATAGGGGGTTAAGTGGCTGATGAGATGATGTTCAGATTTGTGGTAAAATTGGGGAAACCCTGGGGAGAGTTGCAGCCTCTTAAATGCTGCTGTTTTTGTAGTTGAATTGCCACATTTCTTGTTTCAGTCAATAAAATCATTCTCTAGTTTTGCCTGCACAATTATATGCCCTCATTTGCCACTGATTTGTTTAATTTCATATGTTCTTATGTAGGCATTCTTCTATTTCATCGTTTATTGTTTGTTTTTATTGAATAGGTTATTCACTCAGTTCATGATCAGACAATGTATTTGACTATGGACCACAAGAGGAAGCTTAAGGAGGAATATGGTTAGTTAATTATCGAACAATCCATACAGATCATTGCATTCTTATCCGTTGTCCATTTTACATACTTGAATACTATCTTATAGGGATTGAACCGTGGTCCTTTATCCAAAAACTTGGAGATGCTGTCTTCATACCTGCTGGTTGCCCTCATCAAGTTAGAAACTTGAAGGTAATTATCGAGTAAAAGTTAATTTCCTCCCCGTTTATTTATTTATTTATTTTTTCTTGATGAATTCCTCCCATTTTATCGTACCAAACTTGTCTCCTTAGTTGATTAGAATATGTGCTTCAACCAATCTTTAATTTTGACAATTTGAACTAGTCATCATTAAGGTTTTGAAGGTTTCTTTGTATGGTGCTTGATTGCAATATGTGAAAAACTTGTTACTTCTATTGTGCAATAACATTTTAATAAACTGTGGCCATTTTCAGTTTATTAATTTAAGTACTATGCATGAATAAGTTGCATGCAGTAGGAGACTAATGTATATACCTGTTTACGGATCTAAGAAACCTGAAGGTTTAGTAGTATTTGCAATAAAATTGTAGTGATTTCTACCTTAATTGCATTAGACACCTGAAGGTTTACTACGTGTATTTGCAATAAAATTGTAGTGATTTCTACCTTAATTGCATTAGACACGCTTATGTCCAATCATTTTTTTTTTTTTTCAATTTAAATTGAAAATCTACTTGATAGGATCTTGACACGGTTCAGTGTTTTGCTTTAAGCTTTTATAGTCGTGTAAATTTTCAAAAGTTGTTGCATGCATACAAATGACCTTTTTATCCTTTTTAATATTTAAACATAATGCTGTTATTATATGTTGCTTTCACCAGTCCTGCATAAAGGTCGCACTTGACTTTGTCTCACCCGAAAATGTTGATGAGTGTGTCCGGTTGACGGAAGAATTCCGAACGCTCCCCTCTAGTCACAGGGCTAAGGAGGACAAATTGGAGGTACATCATTTTTATAGATTGCATGTTCATATATTTATATTAGCATATTGAGTGGGTCATGGTTCTCGTGGATTGTTTTGCTATGACATTTCCAATAAGCCCATATTATAGCACATGATATGTATCCTTTTCCAAAGAGACTAACTGCTGAGACTGTCCTTTTTAGATTGCATAATGGGAGATGATACTTTGATAAGAACCTATTTGAAATTTACTTTAGAGATTTCAATATGCCATTCTTGGAACAGGTGAAGAAGATGGCCCTTTATGCAATGAAGGAAGTTATGGAAACTTTGGATCCAAAAGAAAGGTTAGTGATTAAAAACTTTTGCTACCTGCATTTGAAGGTTGTTCTTAGGCTTGTCTTGAGCTCTCAATGCTTGTAATTGAAAAAAAAAATGCACTAGTTTTTTGAATCATATGCTTTCTCCAACGAATTAATTGGTTTTTGAGGTATGTGTCAACAAATTTGGATACAGGGAAGCTTTGTAGCTTGCTTTGCCTTCTATGTTGCTTTTTTCACAAGTATTTTTGCAGAAAAATCCATCTGAACCTAAACTCGAACTGTATTTGATGTTAAACAAATTGTAGAAAGAAAACTTACCTTTAGCTTTATGATACAATTTTGTTGGATTTTCGACATTGTTAAAATAGGATGATATGAGAAATGTGGTTATTTTTGTTTCATTCTATTTGAGGTAAAACAAGTCACTTTCTTTCTCAGGTCTAAGAGAAAGCGAAATCAGGGAAAGGGAAATGAGGGAAGGGGAAAGAAGGGAAAGGGAAAGTTTAAGAAGACCGAGCCCTAACTATATTCAACCTGAGTAATTACCATACTTTTGACTGGGTACTCCTTTTGTTGGCGTTGTGTATATCCTTTCTTAAAAAACTATCTTCTCTACTAACCTTGTGAATCTGCTGCTCTCTGTTTTTGCCTTGTAGTCTAGAGAATTTATGACTGATACAATGAAAAGTTAACATGGTAGTTAAGAACTTCCTTTTGTAGAAACACTTTAAAGCAATATAATTATTCGAAATGTTCTGAAAGAATCTATGCTGGTCATATAGTTTTCATTTCAATTCGTTGTTGTGAAGTTGATATATTATCTTTTTTATTTGTTAATTTTAATTCCAAGTTTTTAGTTTAGTATCTTTAACTTTTTTTTTTTTTTTTTTTTTTTTTTTTTTTTTTTTTTTTTTACGCACTGAAACTGTTATTTTTGTTTGCTAAGAGTTGGCTTGATGAGGAATGTTTTGAGATTGGTTTCATATCATTGAAGTAAATTCCTTTTCTGATTCATAAATACATACATTCAATGTGAAAAGGCAACAACGATATAGATTCCTGATTAGTAAAGTTATAGATCCTCCAAATTACTTAAGGAGACATAATAATATTGATTATTGAGACACAAATCAAAAGTTTATTTTTTTTTAAAGAACTCAACACTTGATTTGGATGTTATTTACTATTGGTTTAAGAGGGGATTGTTTTCATGCTAGTCCTTGCTATCGTATGCAGATGGGATTTGCCAAGGTTAGGACATTTTAATTTTGTTGGGCCCACAATGATGTCGCACTGTTAAAAAATAAAAATATGAAAAACGAGTTAGTTTTACGATTATTTTCTTTGTCGGTGTTATTTTTGTAAATAACTCTTTAGCTATTGCTGACAGAGTTTAAGATTATGTACATATATATATATATATATATATATATATATATTCAATTACCAGACATATGTTAGGATTTAATCCAAAGTTCTTTTCTTCTTGTTTTTGAATTTGAGATTTACTATGAAGTTAAAAGGGGAAAACAATATGAATAATTTTGCTCGCATATAGTAATTAATAGTTGATTTGAAAAAGAGAATATTCGTCTGTCCCAGTGAAATATGATCTGAAATAGATGTGGTATAAGAACTGAAATATGTTTGTAAATCCTTCCCATGTCAATGGTAAGATTGGGGAGCGTATATTAAAATGTTATTTACAATTTTTAAATTGTAATGTTATTTACAAATTTTAAATTGTAGGAATACTATATAATGCTTATATTCGCATTCGTATAGTGCTAACAACAGTTGTACTTCCATCATCAGAACAACAAAAAGATATAAACATAAAAAAAAGATGAGAAAACGAAATAAATTGGCGTAAGGACATTCATGTTTGTATTGTCTGGTAAAATTGCCATTAACGCCTTAACTGTAATCAATCTTCTAAGACACATTTGATAATTTCGCCAAAGTGTAGATTTATTAATCAATATGGGTGGCTCATTATAATCTGCCAATCGGTATATATACTGTATATATATTTTTATATATTTTTAATAATATATGAGAGATTTTTCTTAGTTTTATATATACATATTTAACTATATATCTATTATGTTAGATTGTCTTGTAATGAATTATGGAATTATTTAATTTTTATAATATGTTATGTTTGTGTTTAATTTTGTATTTAATTTTATGAGAATATTGAAAACATAGGACAATTTGCTAATCCGTATAATCCAATCTGCAAATTTGGATTAGATTAGATTAGGAATCTTAACGGATTAGTAGCAGATTGAGATTTTTCCAATCCACATAAACAGATTGGATTGCAGATTAACCCCTAATTCGCGTAATCCGATCCGTGTACACCCCACTTTCAGTGGAAGCCTCTTTGCCTTTAAAATTAGAATTAGGGTTTCTCTCCTCGCACGCGACGCACCGCCACGCTCCTGCCACTGGATTTTTTGGCCTCGTCGCCGCTGCTTCTGCAATACCAACTCCTCAAACACCAAAGGTTCCTAACTCTTCTAAGACACATTTGATAATTTTTTCCAAGGTGGAGATTTATTAGTCAACATGGGTGGCTCATTATAAAAAATATGGGTTTCACACTTATGTTGAAAACCAAAAGAGAAAGTTAGAGAGAGAGAAGAAGAGAGAGCACCAAAAAAGATGTTGAATTTAGAAGTGAAACCCAGCTGTTTACAGCTGGTTCACGTGTAAAAGAGAGGGAGGCAAAAGCTATACGTGCCTCCCCTCATTTGTTTTGCATCCCAAAAATTGAGAGCTTTTCCCTTTTGTAAATTTGTAAGAAATTCTTTAGATTTCCAATTTGTTGGTTTTTGTAATTTCTACCTAATTTGTAATCTTTCTTCTCTTTAGTAAATAGTGGCCCACAATGTCTAGAGATAATATTTGGCCAAATTCCGTTATCAATTCTGGTGGTCTTTTATTTGTTTTCAGTATTCAATAGTTATTTTGTCGGGTTTGTCTTTTGCGTATAATATTATTCATCTATACAATACTATTCACATATACGACACTACTCATGTGTACCTATTCACAAGTATTGTTCACGGTGAAATTGTTTTTAAGTGGGAAATACCCGATTTCCCCAACATTTAAGAGTCAAAATGAAAGGTATAATTGAAATTTCTTTTAAAAAAATATGTGCAAAGGTGATAATTAGAAAACTTGAGGGGGGCAAACAAAAGGAAAAATGTCAAAAATTTTAAGATCCAGGCCAAATTCTAAGAAGAGCCCTCGGGCCAGTGGGCAGCAGCTCCACCCCTACAATGGAGTAAAAACTGGAAAATATGGAGAAAATCCAAAGATATTAATAAGGAGAGAATTTAAAGGCTTCACGAAAAAAAAAAAAAAAAAAAAAAGGGACAAAACATACCTGTCATGTTACAGGAGAAATTAAAAAAAAAAAAAAAAAAAAATAAATAAAGCGTAAACGAATTCATATTATAACATTGAAAAATGAAGAATGAAAAGTCGACAACCGTTCAAATGAAAGTTTGTTGACAAGTTCTATCAAAAAGAAAACATTTTGGATATAGAAAACGATAAATGAAACTAAGGAATGATCCATGTATTTGCATTTTTAATGTTATATATCTTCTTTTTTTTTTTTTTTTTTTTTTTTTTTCACTCTTTTCTTCTTTTAGCAGAATACTTGAAGTTCAGAACCTGTTAAGTTTTAGTAGAGTCAGAATTGTGTGCATACTGCAGAATCTGCAATCCACGCTTGGAGCACGTACAAAAAACTAGAGAGACAATGAAATTATTGGATTTCTGGAGGCAAAGCACAACAAAAGAATGACTAAGCAGTCGTTCATAAGTTGCACTATGACAATGGCAATAGTAATGTTAGAAATTCAAATGAATGAATTGTCTATAACGACTGCACTTTTTCAGTTGAAGGCAAAGTAGTACAAATAATGAAGAAATCAAAGTAGAAGAAAACATTACTAATAAGCATAAGCCCTATCATAGTCTGACCTAAGGCCGGCAATATAAGTCACGAGACGATGATACGACTCGAAAGTGATACGAATTTTACGGGTTAAGGTTGAGAAAAAAGAGGTTCGGGTTAGAATTGGATCGATCTGAAATTGATACGAAAAACATGGGTCAATTTCGGGTTGGACTCGCTTAACCCGAACACGACACAAAACTTGTAAAAAATTAAAAAATACATATTTTTCATTTCATATTTTAAATTTTATTATAAACTTGTGATATCATGATAGTTATACTTAAAATCTTATACTATTATTTGCTTAATTTCAATAGATGTTATTGAAATTTAGTGTGTTATGAATTTTAAGTTATTTCTAATAAACTAAAATAAAAGTATAAAATTTTCATGTCAATTTCGTGTTACGGGTCATTTTCGGGTCGTATCGTGTCAACTCGTAAAGTAGTCGTGTCGTGTTCGTGTTGTGGTTTTTAAAAAATTTTATGTCACGGGTCATGTTCGGATTGACTGCAAATTTTAAAAAAACGATCAAAACACGACAACACGAATTGCCATTGACCTGTCCATAATTATAGTGGGTGGAATCCGAGGGTCCAGAACGATGCAAATCCGTTCTAATACTCCATCTGAGAGTTATCATTATTATCAAAGTCATTCCTAGCAGACAGAACACTGCTGGATCAAATGACAATGAAATTGTTGAGAAAAAAGATGTGACAACTAGCCAATAGTTTGTCGAATCATTGCATTTATGAAGAGATACGCATAACTTAATTTCTAGAATTTTTATTCTGAATCTAGTGGATAAAAATGACTAATAAACCTAAACTACAAGAAAGAGGGGAAAAAAACTATGTATGTATTCCAAAGGTGAGCAATCCAACAACTGCACCTCTTTTCTTCACAGTCGAGCATTTAAGCTATTATGGGTCACTTGATCCTTTCACTGCACGTAACTTATCTTGTCTCCATTTTCCTTCCTTTTGGAGGTCAAATTTTCCGTGCTAAATTGAAAACAAAGGTAAGACAATGATTGTAACCATGAAACTAATGTGGGCTTGCGAGTAACATCATCGGATTCTGCAACTAGCGAATACAAGTCATTCAGAACCATAATGTGGCCATCTTTTGGTAGCTGCACAATCAGCTGTGCCAACAACTTCATCAAGTCTGGTAGTACCTGAAAAATAACATAAATGGCATTATCAAATCATTTTAAACCAAAATGGACACGCGAGGAAAGATTGAAACTTGAAAATCTTATTGACTGCTTGATGCAGCGTAGATTTAGTTGCTTTCAAATTTTAAAGAAAATAGGATTAGTTATATTCAGTTTTAGATAAGTTTCTGTTTGCTTTTCAAATTTTAATTGATCATCCTCTATCTATAAGTAGTTAGACTAGGACTGTTATAGGACAGTTTATGTTTCTTTTTTAATAAAGAATTCAGAGTTTTCTCCATGGTTACTCCTTGTTTTCTCCTTGCTTTCGGCATTCCCTTGAATCAACGACTACATGCTTTGTTTTTTTGAGTTTCTGTCTTTTTTGCTCATCTCTGCTGCTTCAGTTGGTATCAGAGACAGGTCCCATCGCTTCGCATATCGCCGCCGCTCAACCCGCAAATTCCGATCCCACGTCTTGCATCAGCCCCACGAACTTTTGCTTCGTCGCCGCTAGTTGCTGGTTTCCTGGTGTCGTCGATCACCCGCCGTCATGCCGCCCCGTCGTCGGCAAGACAATCGTCCACCTGCCGATGGATTAGAAGAGCTCCGTCAACAAATCGTCCAACTGCAACAACAACTCGCACTCCTGCAAGCTACTAATCAGCCTCCACCGATCCACGCCCGGCGAGTCCAGTTCCGATGTTGACAAGCGTTCGTTGAAGAGAACCCGTTTGCTCGTTGCATGCACCACCTCCACGCGACCGTCGTCCCACGGCCGTGCCTCTTGAAGGTCGACGGTCGGTCTGCGGATAACCGTCGGCAGAATCGGGTTTAAACTTGACATCCCCGAATTTCATGGAAGCCTCGAACCAGAAGAATTTTTGGATTGGATTGGAGCCGTAGAAGAAATACTGGAATTTAAGGAAGTTCCTGATAATAAACGCGTGACTCTAGTTGCTACACGCTTCCGAGGCTGAGCCGCTGCTTGGTGGCAACAACTCAAAATCTCTCGTGCTCGTACCGGAAAAGATAAGATTGCCTCATGGAAGAAATTACAAAAACACATGAAGCGTGCCTTTCTCCCATATAATTATGCACGAACAATGTACCAACGTCTCCAAAATTTACGTCAAGGTAATCGGACAGTGGGAGATTATGCTACTGAGTTTTTCCTATTGCTGACACGAAACGAGATTAATGAAACTGATGAGCAGTTAGTTACTCGATTTATCGGCGGTCTCCGGCCACAGCTTCAGAATATTTTAAATCTTTTTGATCCGATAACGGTTTCCAAAGCCCACCAACGGGCCTTATTAATCGAGCGTCAAAATCAGACCGGCTCCGCTCTTTGGAATAAACCGTTGCCCCCCAACCGTGCTCCATCTACAACCTCTGCCACAAACACCAATAACCAATCAGGCGCGCTAATACCGGCGCCACCTCATCCAACCATGGCCACCGAGCCCACCGGGGGGGTTGCGACCATCCCGCCCGGCAGCCCTCCGCTGTTTCTCTTGCGGTGAGATAGGACGCCGACAAACCGCTTGTCCAAAATCTGGACGACGGGGATTGCTCGCTGATGGAACAGATATGGAGAATTATGAATCCTGTTATGATCACCACGAAGAAAATAAGGAGCACATTGACGAAGCGGAGATCGAGAAAAAAATACCCGAAGAACATGTAGGCGGGGACTCCGGACCACTGTTGGTACTTCGACGTAGCTGTTTCACTCCTAAGATGCCTGAAAGCTCCTAGTTACGCAACAACCTATTTCATTCCACGTGCACCATTAATGGGAAGGTATGCCGCTTTATTATTGACTCAGGAAGTTGCGAGAACGTCGTCTCTGACGAGGTCGTCTGAAAGCTTGTTGGAGAAAAAATGAATAACAGACAGAAACAGAGGAAAAGAAAGAGATATAAAAAGTTTGAACTCTAAAAACTTCTCTTCGGTGATTTCTTCTTTTGATTGATGAAAAATACTGAAGCAAATGTTCCTATATATAGGCTTACAATCAAAACAAACAAAACAGAATTTTACGGACCACTAAGTCCACTAAGTCACTAACGTAAACCCACTACAACCACTAGCATAATATTAGCAACAATATTGACTACCCAATTGACTAAACAAACTCAGAAAAATACGGACACTACTAACAACCCGAAGAGAACGTGTTAGACTTTGAATCAATCTTCAACAAAGCTCACATTGCCTACGGAACCCCATCCCGCTCCTTACAAACATGTGTGGTTAAAGCGGGGAACTGAAGTACAAGTCTCTAGTCGAACCCTCATTTCTTTCTCAGTTGGTACGACATACCGGGATAAGATTTACTGCGACATCATTCCCATGGATGCATGCCACCTCCTGTTGGGTCGACCATGGCAATATGATCGTCACGTCATCCATGACGGCAAGGCTAATACCTATAGCTTTCAGTTCCAGAATAAGAAAATCACATTGTTACCATCAAAAGAGCCGCCGGGAATACCACACCCTACTTCCCCAGTCCACAACCCCACAAAGACCCAGCCATCATCGGCCTCGACACCAAAGTCTGTCCTCTTCCTCTCACGATCCAAATTTGAGGTGGCTATGCAAGAAGTTGGCGTTGTTTACGCTATAGTTTCATCCCCCACCGCCACACCAATTAAGATCGTCTCCTCTGAGGTTCAATCTCTCCTTCAGGAATTTGCCGATGTGTTCCCAGAAAATCTCCCTGTTGACTTACCACCGTTACGAGATATTCAACACCAGATTGATCTTGTGCCTGGTGCTACTCTGCCAAATAAGTTGCATTATGTAACACCCTGAAGAATTAATTGAGATTAATTAAGGTAATTAAGATTATTAGTGTGCCTAATCTGATTTAATTAATTGAGTTTAAATGATTCCAAGGTATTTAAATTATTCGCAGTAATTTATTTTAATCCAGAAGTGTGTATGGGCGCATTTCTGGACTGCTTTGTGCATATGTCATTTCCTTTTTATTTTTCTTTTCTTTTTCCTTTTTCTTTTCTTTTCCTTTTCTTTTCCTTTCTTTTCTTTCTCCCGTGCGTTCCTCACTCTCTCTTTCACTCTCACTCTCCCGTGCTCTCTCTACCTCTCTCTCTACCATTTTTGTCACAAATCAAGACCGGATTCGAACCAAGAGGGATTTCAAAGAGTTTTCAATATCAAGAGAAGGATTCAAGGTAAGATTACTGAAAGAACCTCTCTTGGATTTCAAGTTTTTCGGATTTAAAACTTACTTTTGGTTCAAAACGGATTTTGATGATTTTCGAGTGAAACTATGGTAGAAATTGGAGATCTTGGGTTCTTTGGACTTGTTTTAGGACCTAGAACCCGGATCTAGTGGTTGTCCCTTGAGATTTTATGAATTGGGACTGGATTTGCAGGTTTTTGGACTGATTTCCGCGAGTTTTCGCGAACTGGAAATGTCCACCGGTCGACCGCATCGGTCGACCGGATTTTGTTGAGGCCACCGGCCGACCGGACCGGTCGACCGGAGTGCACACCACCGGCCGACCGGTGGTGATGCACTCCTCTGTCTCCGGTCGACCGGTGTACACGGGGTTTGACCCTGTTTGGCCTGAAATTGTCGTTTTGACCCCTGTTTTCGGGGAGAACCCAAATTAGCTTCATTTGGGGACTTGGGATGAAAGGATTAGTATCCTTAATCCCTGATTTGATAATTAAAACCCTTGGAATGGAATTTGGACATGGAAAATTGATTAGGGCACACTAATTGGAAAATCTTGGAATATGATTGAGATTGGATTACTTTAGGACTGAGGATTGATCCTAAGGTGTTATCTTGTATCAGTGCTCGCTGTGGATTCAGACTGAAGGGGCTTGAGGAAGCGGAAGCCGGAAAAGGGCAACGCTAGTCCCAGGTTTGATTGTGCGAGGTAGGATTTCTATCCCTTTTCCTTGTGAGCCTGTTTTCAAAGAAGATTTTGGCCTTGAAAATGTTTTAAAGAAAGGGATTGATTTGCGAAAGAAAAATGTTTTAAAAACCATGGCTTGTTAGTTTATGGAAATCCTTGGCTTGTCCTGTCCATGGATTCCATAGCTTGTCTAGTCATGTAACCTCATGGCTTGTCCAGTCATGGGGCCCGCGGCTTGAGTAGTTCGTGGGGTCATATGAACGATTTCATAATGTTAAACGGATGATTTCTTAAGATAAGAGATCTTGTGAATTGGTAATAGAGTCTATTGCTGTAAGCCTAGATAGGATGCGGAGAGTGCATCCTCGGGGGCAGAACCCGAAACCGGTCCGGTAGGCGAGGCACTTGGTGAGGTGAGTAATTTGTACTAATTACTTGTTTGAAGCACATGTCTGATTAGTTTCTATTATATTTCCTTTGAGAAAAAGGATGTGAGGTTCCGGCTGTTCTGTCGGGCTGAATGTCTTATTTATTTCATTATCGCACTTATTTATTTGTTCGTTTATTTAAATTATTTCAAATTATATCCTCTTGGGCCTTTCGCTCATGTTTCAAATGTTTAAACCCCTCCCGGAGATTCGAGGAGGCGGTGCATCGTGGTGAGTGGTGCTACGGATTGATCAAGTGAGGATCGCGTTCATCCTCTTTATAAATGTAAGGAAAATTTGAGAAAAGTTATGTAAACTTAATTAATATTTGGATTTACTAGACTGTGGATGATGTCTGTTGTAATCGTTTATTTACATGAACATGTATGTATGATATCTTGTATGTCTGTGGGGTGGAGCCACAATGTCGAGGCTCTGGATTATGTAGATCATTTATATTTTAATGCAGCTAAGTGTGGGACCCGGTTGGGGATTTGCTTTATTAATCCCTAATCGAGCTCCACGTCACCCACCCCGTTTGGGGGGCGTGACAGAGTGGTATCAGAGCCTTAGGTTGAGAACCCCGGGATTGTACATACATGTGTGACATCTGTTATCCACTGAACAGTCTAGTTTGATTTCAGTTGAAGGAAATGGCACCTCGCCGCAGACTTGGTAACCAGCCGGAACAACCGAATCAAGGATTCTTTGATGCCATGTTTACTGCCTTTCAAGGCATGGCTACTAGAGCTCGGAATGAGCGACCGGCTGAGGATCGGAAACAAGGGTTTTTCCGAGAATTCAAAGATGACACCTATCCCTCGTTTAATAGTGAGGAGGACCCGGGAAGGCGAGTTTTGGATTGACTCCATAGTTAAGCACTTGAGTACTATGGGAGTTCCAAATGAATACTGGGTGGAATTTGCGGTGTATAAGATGGAAGGATTAGCAAACACCTGGTGGAAACAGGTCAAGAGGAGGATGGATGTCACAGGAATGACCTGGGAACAGTTCGAGGTGATGTTTAACGATCAGTACTTCCCTCCGAGCTATAGAGAAGAAAAGGCACTGGAATTCATGTCGCTGCAGCAAGGTGACATGTCGGTGAGGGAGTATGAGGCTAGGTTTAATGACCTATCCCGGTTTGCGCCATCTCTAGTGGAGTCTGAACACATGAGATGTCTCAAGTTTGAGGGGGGCCTCAAGAACTCTGTGAGGAGATCCTTGGTGGCTCTAAGACTTGAACTTTCGGGTTTGATAAATTTCTGCTACAAGGGTGGAACAGATAACCCGGCCTATCGTCAAAGTAAAGAAGAAGAAGCGGGTCGGGTCTCTGCCTCTGGTAGACCCTCCCTCGTTTCTGGTAGGCCTTCAGACGTGGACCACAGTAGGAGGGTAGAAGAAACCGCAATCAAGAAATGGCAAGTGGTGGCGAGTTCTTTCCCGGGAGTGGCGAAATGTTCGACGGGCCCAAGTGTCACCATTGTGGGCAGGTGGGCCATATTAGGAGGAATTGTCCTAATCGGCCGCCGCTCAACAAGCCCAAAGTGACGCTCCTATAGCCAAGAAGGGCCGTCACACAGTACATGCCGCCATATCACCGCAACATATGCCATACCCTCTGCGCCGACCTATCGGCCGCCTCGGTATACGATTCCGGCCTCAAAGCGCGGGCAAAGGCACACCACCTCCGCCACAACGGTATAGGCCTCGGCTCAGCCCCGCCTAATGTTGGTGACAGAGGAAAGGGAGAGACGAGGGGACAAGCTTATACCTGGCGGGGAGGCAGCTACGGAGGTCGGACCCGGCAATGCGGTGGTTGAGGGTATGATTCTAATCTCTCATTCTTTTGCTCACGTGTTATTTGATCGGTGCCACACACTCGTTTATATCAAGTTCGTTTGTTGGACTCTGAAACTGAAATCTGAAATTTAGAAGTCCCGATGACTTTGAACTCCCCCTTTGGGATGTGTGGAGGTGATGAGTGTGTGTAAGTCGTGTGAAATCACGATTGGTAGTGAGCGATTGAGGCAGATTTGATTATCCTTCCGATGAGCCTATTTGATGTGGTGCTCGGAATGGATTGGTTGTCAAAACACGGTGCAATTGTTGATTGCTACCGTAGAAAGGTGACATTAGTAACGGATTCGGAATGGTGATTGCTTATCGGTAGAGATGAACCCGGTTCATGGGGAACGACTGTTGAAGTACAGCGTTGGGGGACGGAAGAATCTAGCATGCTTCTTTTCCCTTCTTGCCTTGGAAGGTGAATCTGGAGTGATCGGAGATAGTGTGGAAATCCACCTGGGTGGATGAGTTTGCGAGGCGTATTTCCCGAGGATCTACCGGGTTTACCGCCAGATCGGAAAATTGAATTGCATTGATTTGGTTCCGGAACGGCACCTATTTCCATTCCTCCATACCGGATGGCTCCGCGGAGATGAAGGAATTAAGAACACAGCTTGAAGAGTTGGCGGAGAAAGGATATATCCGAAATAGTACTTCCCTTGGGTGCACCGGTGCTATTTGTGAAGAAGCACGATGGATCTCTTGGTTTGTGCATTGACTACCGACAATTGAACAGGGTAACTGTGAAGAATAAGTACCCTTTTGGGGATCGATGAATTGTTCGATCGGTTGGGTGGATCACAGTTCTACTCTAAGATTGATTTGAGGTCCGGGTACCACCAATTGAAAATCGAGAGAGGAGGACGTTCAAGACCGCTTTCGGAACTCGAATGCGGGCACTTGAGTTTCTGGTAATGCCATTTGGGTTGACAAATGCCCTGCCGCATTCATGGATTTGATGAATCGGGTTTTCCGGCCGTATTTGGATCGGTTTGTGATCGTCTTCATTGACGACATCTTGGTTTACTCGAAGACTTGGGAAGAACATGCGCAACATCTTAGAATTGTTCTTGGACTCTTGAGAACACCAGTTGTATCTGAAAGAAGGAAAGTGTGACTTCGGGGTGACAGAGGTGAAGTTCCTTGGCCATGTGATTTCTGGACGGGGAATCTCTGTAGATCCTTCTAAGATTGAGGCTGTACTACTGATGGGAAAGGCCAAAGAATGTGGCGGATCCGAAGCTTTCTCGGACTAGCGGGGTATTACCGGCGTTTTGTGAAGGATTTCTCAAGTATCGTTGCACCGATGACTCGGTTAACCAAGAAAGAAGTCGATTAAAGTGGGATCTTTGAATGTGAACATGCCTTTTCGGGGAATTGAAGGTAAGATTGACAAGTGCACCGATTCTGGCGATCCCTAATACCGAGGAGCCATACGAGGTGTACTCTGATGCCTCGGGGGTTGGGCTTGGTTGTGTCTTGATGCAAAGGCGGACACGTAGTAAAACTTCGCATCTCGCCCCGAGACCGCCGAGCGGAATTACCCCCGCATGACTTAGAGTTAGCGGTAATATTTGCTCTGAAGATATGGAGATGTTATCTCTATGGAGCAAGGTTTCGGTCTTCTCGACCATAAGAGTCTGAAGTACTTGTTTACTCGGAAAGATCTGAACCTCGAGACGGAGGAGATGGGTAGAGTACATGGAAGATTATGACTTCACCCTGCGGTATCATCACGGAAAAGCTAATGTGGTGGTGATGCCCTTAGTAGGAAAAACGTCGGGGACTCTGGCGTCATTAGCTTTGGAGGATTGGAAGAGGACTGAAGTGGTGAGTGAGTATGATCTTCATTACCATGAGGATTATAACCAGGTTTGGGTGTATAATCGATTCACTTCAGCTTTTTGTGCAACAAGTTAAGCGGTAATCGTGGCAAGATCCTCATCTTGAGGAATCGGACTCGAATCCAGAATGGAGAAAGAACGGTTTGAGGATTGAAAATTCGAGAAGACGGGACGCTGTACTTTCGCGGACCGCCTTTGTTCCTAAGGTGGGTGAGATCAAGAAAGCGATTACGCATGAAGCTCACAAGTCGAGGTCGCCATTCATCCGGTAGTACCAAGATGTACCAGGACTTAAAGAGACAAAGATCTTGGTGGAGGTATGAAGAGAGATGTTCGTGAGTCGTCTCGGAATCGTGACTTGCCTCCGAGTTAAAGCTGAGCACCAGAAGCCAGGAGAGTTGCAACCTCTTCCCCGTCCCTGAATGGAAGTGGGAGCATATCACGATGGATTTTCCGATGGGACTACCGAGAACCGAGCATAGGCACGATGCCATCCGGGTGGTGGTAGATCGGTTGACGAAGTCCGCGCACTTCATACCGCCCGCGCGACGTATTCTCGGAAGATTCTGCCGTAATTGTACCGAGCACATCGCGGAGGTTACACGGGTGCCACCGCTCTATCACGCCCGACCGCGACACGCGTTTCAATGCAAGGTATTGGAGAAGTTTCCAGAGCCATGGGAACAGACTGACTTCAAAGACAAAGATTTCATCCTCAGACGGATGGACAATCCGAAAGAGTTATTCAGATTCGAGGATATGCTTCGTGCTTGTATTCGGATTTTTGGCGGAACTGGAAGAAATACCGCATTTAGTGAGTTTGCCTACAATAACAATATCGTGCCGAGATCGTATGGCACCGCTTTGAGGCGTTGTATGGTCGTCCTTGTAGGTCACCTGTTTGTTGGTTGGAACCGGAGGATAGACTTACAACCGGACCGGATGTCATTCAAGAGAATAATGAGAAGATAGGCTGTGATTCGAGGCGTCTATTGACAGCTCAAAGTCGTCGAGAAAAGTTATCTTGACAGGAGGCGTAGCCTTTGGAATTCCAAGAAGGCGACTTTGTGTTGCTAAAGGTTTCCCCACGTAAGGGAGTTGTTCGATTCGGTGTGAAAGGGAAGCTTGCACCGAGGTATGTGGGACCATTCCCGATCGTGCAACGAGTCGGAATGGTGGCGTGCGGTTGGCTTTACCGAGCTATCTCACGTGCATGGCGTGTTTCATGTCTCCATGCTTGGAAATGTCAACCTGAGCCGGAAGCGATGGTGCGATGGTTTGACGTTCCGATCAAGTATGACGTGTCTTCTGAGGAGGCACCAGTTGATTCTTGACGAAAGATGAAGAGTCTGCGTCATCGTGAGATTCCGTTAGTGAAAGTCTTTGTGGCGACACCATGGTGTTGAGGAAGCAACATGGGAGCTTGAAACGACGATGCGGGCGTTATCCGCATCTGTTTGCACTTTGAGGTGAGTTTTAATTTCGGGACGAAATTGCCTAAGGGGGTGGAGCCAGAACACCACAAGAATTAATTGAGATTAATTAAGGTAATTAAGATTATTAGTGTGCCTAATCTGATTTAATTAATTGAGTTTAAATGATTCCAAGGTATTTAAATTATTCGCAGTAATTTATTTTAATCCAGAAGTGTGTATGGGCGCATTTCTGGACTGCTTTGTGCATATGTCATTTCCTTTTTATTTTTCTTTTCTTTTTCCTTTTTCTTTTCTTTTCCTTTTCTTTTCCTTTCTTTTCTTTCTCCCGTGCGTTCCTCACTCTCTCTTTCACTCTCACTCTCCCGTGCTCTCTCTACCTCTCTCTCTACCATTTTTGTCTCAAATCAAGACCGGATTCAACCAAGAGGGATTTCAAAGAGTTTTCAATATCAAGAGAAGGATTCAAGGTAAGATTCTTGAAAAACCTCTCTTGGATTTCAAGTTTTTCGGATTTAAAACTTACTTTTGGTTCAAAACGGATTTTGATGATTTTCGAGTGAAACTATGGTAGAAATTGGAGATCTTGGGTTCTTTGGACTTGTTTTAGGACCTAGAACCCGGATCTAGTGGTTGTCCTTGAGATTTTATGAATTGGGACTGGATTTGCGGAGTTTTTGACTGATTTCCGCGAAGTTTTTCGCGAATCGAAATGTCCACCGGTCGACCGCATCGGTCGACCGGATTTTGTTGAGGCCACCGGCCCGACGGACCGATCGACCGGAGTGCACACCACCGGCCGACCGGTGGTGATGCACCCCTCTCTCCGATCGACCGGTGTACGGGGTTTGACCTGTTTGGCACGAAATTGTCGTTTTGACCCTGTTTTTTTTAGAACCCAAATTAGCTTCATTTGGGGACTTGGGATGAAAGGATTAGTATCCTTAATCCCCGATTTGATAATTAAAACCCTTGGAATGGAATTTGGACATGGAAAATTGATTAGGGCACACTAATTGGAAAATCTTGGAATATGATTGAGATTGGATTACTTTAGGACCGAGGATTGATCCTAAGGTGTTATCTTGTATCGATTAACTCATTGTGGATTCAGATCAAGGGGCTTGAGGAAGGGAAGCCGGAAAAGGCAACGCTAGTCCCAGGTTTGATTGTGCGAGGTAGGATTTCTATCCCTTTTCCTTGTGAGCCTGTTTTCAAAGAAGATTTTGGCCTTGAAAATGTTTTAAAAGAAAGGGATTGATTTGCGAAAAGAAAAATGTTTTAAAAACCATGGCTTGTTAGTTTATGGAAATCCTTGGCTTGTCCTGTCCATGGATTCCATAGCTTGTCTAGTCATGTAACCTCATGGCTTGTCCAAATATGGGGCCCATGGGCTTGAGTAGTTCGTGGGGTCATATGAACGATTTCATAATGTTAAACGGATGATTTCTTAAGATAAGAGATCTTGTGAATTGGTAATAGAGTCTATTCTTTGTAAGCCTAGATAGGATGCGGAGAGTGCATCCTCGGGGCGAACCCAAACCCGGTCCGGTGGGCGAGGCACTTGGTGAGGTGAGTAATTTGTACTAATTACTTGTTTGAGCCTGTAATGTCTGATTAGTTTTTCATTATATTTCCTTTGAGAAAAAGGATGTGAGGTTCCGGCTGTTACAGCCGGGCTGAATGTCTTATTTATTTCATTATCGCACTTATTTATTTGTTCGTTTATTTAAATTATTTCAAATTATATCCCATCTGGGCCTTTCGCTCATGTTTCAAATGTTTAAACCCCTCCCGGAGATTCGAGGAGGCGGTGCATCGTGGCTGAGTGGTGCTACGGATTGATCAAGTGAGGATCGCGTTCATCCTCTGTTATAAAATGTAAGGAAAATTTGAGAAAAGTTATGTAAACTTAATTAATATTTGGATTTACTAGACTGTGGATGATGTCTGTTGTAATCGCTTATTTATTTACATGAACATGTATGTATGATCTTGTATGTCTGTGGGGTGGAGCCCTGTGTGTCAGAGGCTCCTGGATTATGTAGATCATTTATATTTTAATGCAGCTAAGTGTGGGACCCGGTTGGGGATTTGCTTTATTAATCCCTAATCGAGCTCCACGTCACCCACCCCGTTTGGGGGGCGTGACACATTATCGGATTAGTCCGAGTGAACATGAGGAGCTTCGCCGACAAGTTGAAGAGTTGGTCACCAAAGGCTATTTGAGAGAAAGCCTTAGCCCTTGCGCCGTCCCAGCCCTCTTAGTTCCAAAGAAAGATGGATCATGGCGTATGTGTGTGGACAGTCGCGCTATCAATAAAATCACGGTTAGGTACTGCTTCCCTATACCACGACTTGATGATCTTCTTGACCAACTCAGTGGGGCAACTATCTTTTCAAAATTAGACCTTAAAAGTGGATATCATCAAATCCGGATCCGACCCGGTGACGAATGGAAAACAGCATTCAAAACACGGGAAGGTCTCTTTGAGTGGTTGGTTATGCCTTTTGGACTCTCTAATGCTCCAAGCACTTTCATGCAAGTGATGAATCAAGCTTTGCGTCCATTTTTTGGTAAGTTTGCGGTGGTATATTTCGACGACATATTGATCTATAGTGCTAATGAGGAGCTTCATCTCCAACATCTTCGAGAGGTTCTCCTTGTCTTGAGGCGAGACAAGTTCTATGCGGCACAAAAAAAATGTGAGTTTTGTAACGACAATGTTCCCTTTCTTAGTTATATTGTATCAAAAAGTGGTTTAACAGTTGATCCAACCAAAATAGAATCAATCCGATCTTGGCCGACTCCGCACACCGTGTCCGAAGTACGAAGTTTTCACGGATTGGCCTCTTTCTACCGTCGCTTCATTCCCCACTTTAGTAGCCTCATGGCTCCAGTCACCGATTGCATTAGAGATGGGAAATTTATGTGGTCTGCCGATGCCAACAATGCTTTTAAGCTCATTAAGCTCAAGCTCACCACCGCTCCTATTCTAGTGCTTCCCGACTTCTCTCTTACCTTTGAACTACATTCAGATGCATCCAAGGTCGGCATAGGCGCCGACCTGAGTCAACAGGGGTGTCCTGTTGCATGTGGAGTTCTATGCAATTGTTCAAGCCATTAAACATTGGAGACATTATTTATTTCATAAAGAATTTGTCCTTTACACGGATCATGATGCGCTGAAACATCTCGGTAGTCAGGATAAAGTGTCAGCCAGGCATGCCTCGTGGATTGCTTATCTCCAACAATTCACATTCGTCATCAAGCATCAATCAGGCTCTACCAATCGAGTGGCCGATGCCCTAAGCCATCGCCACTCTCTCATCGCCACCTTAAATGTCTTCGTCCCAGGCTTCGCAACCTTCCCGGAGTTATACCCAACCGACCCGTTCTTCGCCCGGATCCTTGAGGATGTTCGAAGTGGTGTTCGCTCTGACTACCTATTATATGACAGTTTCCTCTTCCTAGGAAACCGACTTTGCATCCCAGATTGTAGCCTACGTCTGCAAATTATTAAAGAACTTCATGGGGAAGGTCACGTAGGTCGTGATAGAACACTTCACCTAGTTGCCACATCCTACTTTTGGCCTACTCTACGCTGTGATGTTGAAAGATACGTGGAACGATGTCGAGTTTGTCAAACGTCTAAAGGGCATGCTTCCAACGCTGGACTTTACATGCCTTTACCTATTCCCACGCAGCCTTGGGCCGACATTAGCATGGATTTCGTTCTTGGCCTCCCTCGGACGCAAAAGGGTAATGATTCTATCTTTGTGGTAGTAGATCGATTTTCCAAAATGGCTCATTTTATTCCATGCAAGCGAACCACAGATGCGGTTCAAGTGGCCAACCTATTTTTCAAGGAAGTTTATCGCCTTCATGGTCACCCCACTTCTATTGTGTCTGATCGAGATTCTCGTTTCTTGAGTCACTTTTGGCGGTCTCTCTGGCGACTAGTAAACACTAATTTGGATATGAGTTCTGCTTTCACCAAACCGAGCGGACAAACGGGAGGTCTTCCAGGTGGTCTATCATCCTCAAACCGATGGACAAACGGAGGTCAGTTTAATCGGGCTTTAGGTGATCTACTTCATGAGCCTTGTTGGAAATCACATCAAGTCTTGGGAAACTAAGCTTAGTCAAGCAGAGTTTGCCCACAACCATGCAAAAAAAATTTTAAAGAAAAATAGGATTAGTTATATTCTTTTAGGTTTCTTTTCAAATTTTAATAGATCCTTTCCTAGGTGGTCTATGGATTTGTGCCTCGGTGCCCACTTGACCTGGCTCCACTCCCGAACATCCGTGATTCGCATCCATGGTAAGGCTGCCGATTTAAACATGTTTAAAATCTCCAAAAAATGCATAAACTAGCATATGACCAAAATTTAATACGTCACTTTTTCAACCGCCAAGTATAAAGCTTCAGCCTCCTTTTCTTTTTTTTTTTTTTCGCTTCTTGTGGAGTTTAATAAGGGAGATCTTGTTTGGGCCGTGTTGACTAAGGATCGTTTTCCCCTTCATGAGTACAACAAATTGAAGGCAAGAAAGATTGGTCCATTAGAAGTACTTGAGAAGATCAACCCCAATGCCTATAGGCTTTCGTCTTCCTCTTGACGTCAAAACATTACCTGTGTTCAATGTCAAATACTTGGTTCCCCTAAATGGAATTATTGAAAACTTGGATTTTAAAGGCACACTAATAGAAATTACAGATTCGAGGAATGAGAAATACTTCCTAAGAATCTTCCTCAGGCTGGCGGGACTGATGCAGTGTAGATTTAGTTGCTTTCAAATTTTAAAGAAAATAGGATTAGTTATATTCAGTTTTAGATAAGTTTCTGTTTGCTTTTCAAATTTTAATTGATCATCCTCTATCTATAAGTAGTTAGACTAGGACTGTTATAGGGCAGTTTTTGTTTCTTCTTTTTTAATAAAGAATTCAGAGTTTTCTCCACGATTACTCCTTGTTTTCTCCTTGCTTTCAGCATTCCCTTGAATCAACCACTGCATGCTTTGTTTTTTTGAGTTTCTGTCTTTTTTGCTCATCTCTGCTGCTTCACTGCTTCTGCTTCATCAATATTACCAACATCTGGAAGTACTGAAGTTGCAAATATTCACATTATGGATGTGCAATGCAGCCAGTTCTTTATGCGAAAAAATAAAATAAAAAATAAAAAATTTGTGGCTAATCTGCGTTTTCCACAAGAGAGGACAGAACTTATTCGCATCAAAGTAAATCAATACCTGTATGTCAACCAGGGAAATAAGCCGTAGAAGCAAATCCAGAAGTTTCTTGCAAGCCTCTGACTCTCCTTGCCAATTCTTCCACGTATCAGTCTGCAGAGCGATGTCTTCTATGCATAATTTTTTAGCTTTTTCAACAAGTGAATGGATACAATAAAATATGGCCGGGCTTCCGGCAGGAAGATGTCGAGCCAAGGCCCCAACTCCGAAAGCCATACCCTCAAAAGGAGTAATGCCAGGATATCCCTACATTCACATCAAAGAAAGCTTTTAGCATCAGACTATGAGATAAAGAATAAGAAAAAAAAAAAAAAAAAAAAAAAAAAAAAAAAAGAGAAGAGAAAAAAAACCTATAACATTAATGATCTTTGCATGTAGTAGAAAACAAGCTGCTCCTTTAACGACACTCTTTCCTCTTGACCAGAATCCTTCCCCGAAGATACAAATGAGACAAACATAGAATGCGAGGTTCGAGCCACTTTTCCATTGGGATGTCCCAAATATCTGATTGCGTTGTGATAAGGAAGTAAAATATCGACTATATGCAAATAAAGTATTTCCATCAAGACCGAGTCTTTTGTAAAGGATACAAGAACATAGTTGGAGCTACTGCCTTCCCGAATACAGGGCTAGGCAAACGCTCAATGCAAGTAGCAATTACTCGCAGGTAGAAAAGAATTCGTGCAGTTTGAACCTCATCTTTGCACCAATTGTACTCCGTTTTACGCTGGAGAGTGAGGTCTGTAAGATTATCCGCACATATTAATAAGGACTTAGAGATTATATAGTCAAGACATAATATAAAAACGATGATGAGTGAATGATAAATAGGAAAAGAAAACAAATTGAGAAACTTAATATGGGTAGACAAATATAAAGATGTCACATGAAATTTATAACTACTTTGACAAAGAACATACCAGGATCCTTTGTTAAATCAATGTAAGTGGGCATTGATTCTACAAATGAGACACAAGCAAAATCATTCTCTTGAATCATTCTCTTACAACAACAACTCGAATTGTATCCATATACTCAGGCAAACGGATGCGTCGGAAGTACTCCAAACAAGAAAATGCAACCAGTATTTGAACAGATAAGTCCATTTTAGTTTCCTCGTTCAATTGAGTTAAATTTGTCTTTCGTGACTGCTAATGCAGAAACTACAACCATAAGGAAAGCAGATTCAGCGATTCTCTCCAAATCCACAAGTAACTCATCCTTTTCACCTCGAAGTGCCAAAGCCACTTTCGGATGCTCTACATGAATATGATGACAGTAATTTGATAGAACCTTGATAGATTCTGTCGCAGCAGGTAAGGAAAGATTGGGAAAAAGATGAATTTGAGTGAGATTTTATTGAAAACAATGCTGATTGATACAAATGATATGCGGAACTTCGAGGGTCCGTAACCTCCCCACTTGGAATGAACTCCAAGATTTTCCCAGGACAAACCTAAAACATTTCCCTCACTTTCTCCGTTCCCCTCTCCCCCTTTTATTCTCTCTCTTTTGCTCTACTAACTAGAAACTAACGGTCTTTCTTTGTAAGCTAACTAACAATCTTTCTTAACAAGCTTTAGAAGCAATCTTTCCTAACAAGCTTTCTAATTCTTCTTATTCTTCCTAATGTATACTTGCCTAAGTAAAGGCTTATCAATTACACCCCCTCTCAAAAATGTCACCTTGTCCTCAAGGTGTAAGTCAAGAAATTGCAGCCGAATGACTCCACTTCCTTCCCATATTGATGAGCTTGAAACTTAGAACGTCGAATGGAGCATTGACACTAGGAGAGTCAAGCTCAACGGTGATGAAGGCTACAACAGAGAGGCTTGGAACCATGAACTTGGTAGCGACGATCCCAACAACAATGGGTCCTAAAGCAGTGAACCAGATAAACGTTGGGTTTTGGAGTTGCAAACCCACCAATTTCAAGTCTGCCATTTGCGAACTTCCAAATTTGAACTCCAGGCACACCAATTTATGCATACCCTGCCCCAAACTCGCTGAAATTTCGAGGGTGAAGTCCAATTGCACCAAAATTAGCCTCAATCTTGCTGGAATTAGGAAGTCCAGCCCCAACCTTGCTAAAGTTGCCCTGTCCAGACAGGCAGACCAATAGACAGCCCTGATTTCACCAGAACTCACACCTAAATTCCCGATTCCGGCCCCAATCACGCTGGTGCTGGGAGGCCCATTCCCAATTGCGCAGAAATTAGCCCCAATTGCACCAGAATCTCGGCACCCAATCCAAATCCGGCCGGAATTTCGGAGCGCAGCCCAACCCTTGTTGGAATTCACCCTGAAAATCCCTAACCCGACTCTTGAATTCAAAGACCCAGACCTTAAATCCCGAGACGCAGTCCCCAATTCGCCGAAATCGGAACCTATCCCACCGGAGTTGCTAACCCCAATCCTAATCACATGAAGATAGGAACCAATCGGATCGGAATCGCGAAACCTAGTCCCATAGACGCCTGATTCCGCCATGACTCCACAAGAAGCTTCAAAATCGACACTTAAAACAGGTTGCGTCTCCTCTGTCGATGGTTTCTGACGTTGCTCCACCGCGATTCCCCACTCAAACGCCGACGTTGGTTCCCTAACCTCCACCGTCGACGATTTCGCTACCTCTGACGCTGCCAAGAATCGCCTCTGTTCTTCCATCATCTTTCGAATCTGAGCAAAATCTTTCTGATGCTCTACATAAATACGATGACAGTAATTCCACATAAGATTCTCGACAATATTTTGGCTCTCTTCATCTGCTGAGACATACTGATTGCACAGAACACTAGTTATGGCACCGGCTTCTTTAACAGGGACACTTTCCAGGTGTTGTTTAAGCTCCTTATGCAACAGTCCAGCTGAATTGGCATGCAAGGATTCAAGCACTTTTGCATAAAACTATCTTAATGGAAAGATTTCAGTCAATAACGCAGTAGCAAGGCATACCAAAAAAGGAGAACGAGGAGAAACTGGTCCACATCGTGCCAACGCGAGAATATTTGATAAAAGAGACCGGAGAAAATCCGAATTTGAGGAAATTGGCCGGTTTTTTTATAACAAAAAAATGATGACGTGTATCTCACGTGGCAAAAAATAGGTTTTATTAGTCTTAGGTTATTTTCAAAAACTCTAAAAAACTCTCAACTCTCAAAAACTCTCGACCGACCCTCTCTCTTCCTCCCACCCGACCGAATCCTCTCACGACCGACCATCGATTTTTCTCTCCGATCACCTTCTCACCGACCGCCGATCCACCCTCCCCAATCTCTCTCGTCTCGGCCGACCGACCACCTCACCAAACACCGGCGGTTACGAAAAACCGACCTCCCTTCCCACTAAAACCGACCAAAAACCGACCTCCCTTACCACTAAAACCGACCAAAAACCGACCTCCCTTCCCACTAAAATTGACCAAAAACTGATCCCGACCACTAAAACCGACCAAAAACCGACCCCACCACAAAAACCGACTAAAAACCGGCAGCTTTTAGAACTAACGGCATCACAAAACGGCTCTTCCTAAACTAAAACGGTCATTTTCCGAACACACGAGGCAACGGAATCTACTGAGGTAATATTCTTATTTTACATTTTCTTATATATTTTTGTAAGAACAAAAACTTAATATAAGCAACATTGGTCTGTTCAAAGTTGGTTTAGGTTATGGTCTGTTCGCAGTCGGTTCTAGGTCCGTTTAAAGTCATTTCTTGGTCGGTTCTTTGTCAGTTCTGGTCGATCATGGTCAGTTCTAGTCGATTTTGGTCGGTTCTGTATGAGGTCGGTTCTGTTCGGTTTGGTCAGTTTTGGTCGGTTCTGTTCGGTTTTTGGTCAGTTCGTTCCGCTTGGTTTGTTCCTGCCGGGATTTTAGGTCGGTTCAGTCGTGTCATGGTCAGTTCTGTCATTTTGGTCGGTTCTGACCTATGTAAATCGTCTTCTTTTACAGTATGACCTCCCAAAGTACAACACTGGTGAACTTCCTGGGATCGGACATCTAAAGATGACCATGGATCCTATACGGGAGTATTTCCCAGTGAAAGTGACAATGAAGTCAAAGATTGAGGCTTTGGAGGTAATTAGGCAGAATCTAGACCCCGAGACAGAAATGCCAATTTTCAAGGAGTCTGCCTTCGGACATTTTATTTCAATGTCTGAAAATATGATATATTGTGGGGTGTTGACACACTATCTGCTTTTAAGGCAGATAGAAACAAAAAAAAGACATGAGTGGTGGTTCATGGTTAATGGAACCGCAACTAGGTTTGGAATGAGGGAATTGGCGCTAATAACTGGATTGAACTATGGGGAATCTCCTGAGCCAGACGTGATCTTGAAAGCTTCAAAGAGTAGAAGATTATTGGAGCATTTTAACTCCCCCGTAGTACTTGTTGCAGATTTAAGAAAATTGCTCACAGGGGATAAGATAAAAGGTAGCGATAAAGCAAATATCACTATCATTTATTTTTTAGCACAAGTACAATTATCTAGGGACGAGAAGAAGACCGTCTCACTGGATTGGCTGTCTTACGTTGAAAACTTAGAATTCTTCAACAGCTATCCATGGGGCAGGGTGTCGTTTGAATGCACTCTGCGAGCTCTGAAGAAGAACTTGAGAGACAAATACCAGAAATGGGTTCGGCAAGGACGCAATAAGAGCGTCAAGGAAACCTAATCAATATGCGGGTTTCCTTGGGCCTTCCAGGTATGTCATACAGTTATGTTCATAATTTTTCATGCATTATAGTAAATAATATCATAATTGGTTTACTAGACTTTAAAAAATTGGTTTAACGCAGGTTTGGGCATTCGAAACGTTTCCAACCATCGGCGCCACGTTTGCAAAGATGGTTGAGGGACGTCATCCCAGAATGCTCAAATGGGAGCAACACTGGGTTTTATTGGTCGAGGTTAGACAGATAGACGACCTCATGCACAGTGGCGAGGTAAGGGTTTAAATACAATGTTTTTATAGGTGTAAATTTTACAAAATAGGCATATTTGTGTTTTTTACAATATGTTTCTATCTAAATAATCATTGAATGTATGTTTTTTTATATACAGGGAATGACCGTTCCAATTCTTTATCCCACTGAGGAGGAAATGAATAGTATGTGCATGAGGTCGTATATGCCTTATGCCGACCAAGAAGATGCTGAGATTGACTAGCTTTCATCAATTTTGGACTCTGGTGCAAAAATGGTCCATGTCCATAAACCGAAGCCCCCAAAACAATTGGCTCGTCTCCAACTACTTCCCCAACAACAACTGCAACTTCTCCAACAACAACAACAACAAAACAACAACAGCAACAACAACAACAACAACAACAGCAACAACAACAACAACAACAACAACAACAGCAAGATGGCATGTCTATTGATCACATAGTTGACATACTCTATCACAAGATGATAGAGTATAATAGTAGACATTTTGAAGCCATCATAGGAGGCTAGACTCGCTAGACCAATCCGTTAGGGAAATTAAGGATAATATAGCGTGTCTAGCAAAACAACAGCCTTCTGACGAGCCCGAGGCGAAACTTGACCCTCGTGGTTCAGCCAAAGCCTGAGGCAGAACTTGACCTCCCTTAGTTCACCAGAGCGAGGCTCGGCGATGAGCAACGAGTTCAATGGGCCGAGTCTCGAATCGAAGATTGAAAAGCGACTTAAGAGGCCCAACACGTATATGGACTCACCTTACACAGATCCCCTGCGTAACGTGGGGAAGAAGGTGTGGACCTTTAACGATGTTGTTGAGGCCTTCAACAAATGGTTTGCTGATTCTACTACGGACTCTGAGCTGATTGTATGCGGCCTTGGAGATTGGAGGAAGGACTTCTTCCAGGACCTCTTGAAGCCAGGTGAATGGCTATTTAATGATGTAAGTAATCACAACATATTTTCTAAATTTAGTCTTATTTTTTATACCATTATCATTATACTGAATTAATTTTTTATGACTTATAGCAAATTGACGAGGCATCGGGTCTTCTATCAATTCGGAGGTCAAGGGCACCTGAAGGGCAGTTCACTAAGGATATTTTCGTCCTAGATGATATATTTTGCCAAAAGTTGAGAGCGCGATACTTCACCAACAAAAAGAAATTGGCAACGTATACATTTGATGACGACCTGGATGAATATGTCCGTGGAGAGAAACGCGTAATTGGACAGAAATGGGATGACGCGTAGGGCTTCACTATGCCTCTAAACATTCGAATGAAGCATTGGGTCGCGCTTTATGTTAATTTATCTGAATTCAACATAAAGGTGTATGACTCAGCTATTCCGATGTACAGAGATTCACAGATGCAAAGACAAGTGGAGCCAATCGCTGTCATGATGCCCATGTTCTTGAAGCACACAGGTTTATTCAACCATCTAGGCGATAAACTTGAGTGTGCATGGCCAATCATTCGTGTCAAGGGGTTGGTGCACAACGTCAGATCGGGTGACTATGGACTTTTCACTTACAAATTTATCAAATACCTTCTCTGTAGAATCCCATTAGAAGACCTCAAAGAAGAAAAAGTAGAAGCTTACCGGCTTGAACTCGCCGTCGGAATTTGGAGCGAGTACAAGATGAAGAAGCCTCTGAGTCCAACTATATGAAATGTTGTTTGTTTCGGTTGTTGTAAAATAGAAACATAACATTGTTTAACATTGTTTTGGTTGTTTTGGTTGTTGGTGTTACAATATGTTTATTATTGGCATTGAGTTGCATTTAGAATTTATCATATTCAACAGGTTTTTTTGGCTCTAGAGAAGCGTATATTTTATGGGGAAATGCTGCCCAAATTTGTGTGTAATAACGTATGTCTTTTAATTTTTTTTTTTTTGAAAACTTTGAATCAAAAATGCACCGGAGAGGTTCCTGTTTCAAATGAGTTGCCCCGTCTTGTTGCAGCTCCTGCGCCTGTGCCAGACAGAAAAAAAGACCCAATTTTTTGTCTGTTCTAGGTCTGTTCTAGGTTTTTTTCATTTCTAACCAATTTTTTTTCTTGTACAAACTAAAAAGTTTTGTATTACCCAAAAAGTCCAAAGAATATGAAAAAATCTATGACCCAATTTTTGAAATTTTGTTCGTGGTTTGTTCTTGGTCTGGTTTTCTAGGTTTTTTTCATTTCTAACCAATTTTTTTTCTTGTACAAACTAAAAAGTTTTGTATTACCCAAAAAGTCCAAAGAATATGAAAAAATCTATGTTTTATAATTTTTTAGAAATTTTGTTCGTGGTTTGTTCTTGGTCTGTTCTTGGTCTGTTCTAGGTCTGTTCTAGGTTTTTTTCATTTCTAACCAATTTTTTTTCTTGTACAAACTAAAAAGTTTAGTATTACCCAAAAAGTCCAAAGAATATTAAAAATCTATGTTTTATAATTTTTACAAAATTTTGTTCGTGGTTTGTTTTGGTCCTTCTAGGGCTGTAGGTTTTTTCCATTTCTAACCAAATTTTTTTTCTTATACAAACTAAAAAGTTTAGTATTAAAAAAAGTCCAAAAATATTAAAAAATCTATGTTTTATAATTTTTTACAAATTTTGTTCGTGGTTTGTTCTTGGTCTGTTCTAGGTCTGTTCTAGGTTTTTTTCATTTCTAACCAATTTTTTTTTTTGTACAAACTAAAAAGTTTAGTATTACCCAAAAAGTCCAAAGAATATTAAAAAAATCTATGTTTTATAATTTTTTACAAATTTTGTTCGTGGTTTGTTCTTGGTCTGTTCTAGGTCTGTTCTAGGTTTTTTCCATTTCTAACCAATTTTTTTTTTCTTGTACAAACTAAAAAGTTTAGTATTACCCAAAAAGTCCAAAGAATATGAAAAAATCTATGTTTTATAATTTTTTACAAATTTTGTTCGTGGTTTGTTCTTGGTCTGTTCTAGGTTTTTTTCATTTCTAACCAAATTTTTTTTCTTGTACAAACTAAAAAGTTTAGTAATACCCAAAAAGTCCAAAGAATATGAAAAAATCTATGTTTTATAATTTTTTAGAAATTTTGTTCGTGGTTTGTTCTTGGTCTGTTCTTGGTCTGTTCTAGGTCTGTTCTAGGTTTTTTTTCATTTCTAACCAATTTTTTTTCTTGTACAAACTAAAAAGTTTAGTATTACCCAAAAAGTCCAAAGAATATTAAAAATCTATGTTTTATAATTTTTACAAATTTTTTCGTGGTTTGTTCTTGGTCCATTCTTGTCTTTTCTAGGTCCGTTTCTAGGTTTTTTTTTCATTTCTAACCAAATTTTTTTTTCTTGTACAAACTAAAAAGTTTAGTATTACCCAAAAAGTCCAAAGAATATGAAAAAATCTATGTTTTATAATTTTTTACAAATTTTGTTCGTGGTTTGTTCTTGGTCTGTTCTAGGTCTGTTCTAGGTTTTTTTCATTTCTAACCAAATTTTTTTTTTTTGTACAAACTAAAAAGTTTTGTAATACCCAAAAAGTCCAAAGAATATGAAAAAATCTATGTTTTATAATTTTTTAGAAATTTTGTTCGTGGTTTGTTCTTGGTCTGTTCTAGGTTTTTTTCATTTCTAACCAATTTTTTTTCTTGTACAAACTAAAAAGTTTAGTATTACCCAAAAAGTCCAAAGAATATTAAAAAATCTATGTTTTATAATTTTTACAAATTTTGTTAAATGGTTTGTTCTTGGTCCATTTCTAGGTCTCTGTTTCTAGGTTTTTCCATTTCTAACCAAATTTTTTTTTCTTGTACAAACTAAAAAGTTTAGTAATACCCAAAAAGTCCAAAGAATATGAAAAAATCTATGTTTTATAATTTTTTAGAAATTTTGTTCGTGGTTTGTTCTTGGTCTGTTCTTGGTCTGTTCTAGGTCTGTTCTAGGTTTTTTTCATTTCTAACCAATTTTTTTTCTTGTACAAACTAAAAAGTTTAGTATTACCCAAAAAGTCCAAAGAATATTAAAAAATCTATGTTTTATAATTTTTTACAAATTTTGTTCGTGGTTTGTTCTTGGTCTGTTCTAGGTCTGTTCTAGGTTTTTTCCATTTCTAACCAAATTTTTTTTTCTTGTACAAACTAAAAGTTTAGTATTACCCAAAAAGTCCAAAGAATATGAAAAAAAATCTATGTTTTATAATTTTTTACAAATTTTGTTCGTGGTTTGTTCTTGGTCTGTTCTAGGTTTATTCTAGGTTTTTTTCATTTCTAACAAAATTTTTTTTCTTGTACAAACTTAAAAGTTTTGTAATACCCAAAAAGTCCAAAGAATATGAAAAAATCTGTGTTTTATAATTTTTTACAAATTTTATTTGTGCTTTGTTCTTGGTCTGTTCTAGGTCTGTTCTACGTTTTTTTTCATTTCTAACCAAATTTTTTTTTCTTGCACAAACTAAAAAGTTTTGTAATACCCAAAAAGTCCAAAGAATATGAAAAAATCTATGTTTTATAATTTTTACAAATTTTGTTCGTGGTTTGTTGTTCTTGGTCTTGGTTTTTTCTTGGTTTAGTATTTCTATGAAAAAAAATATGTTTTATAATTTTTTACAAAATTTTGTTCGTAGGTTTGTTCTTGGTCGTTTCTAGGTTTTTTCATTTCTAACAAAATTTTTTTTTTTTGTACAAACTAAAAAGTTTAGTATTACCCAAAAAGTCCAAAGAATATGAAAAAATCTATGTTTTATAATTTTTACAAATTTTTTTTCGTGGTTTTTTTTCTTGGTCCTTTCTTCTTGGTTTTAGGTTTTTCTAGGTTTTTTCCATTTCTAACCAATTTTTTTTTTTTGTACAAACTAAAAAGTTTAGTAATACCCAAAAGTCCAAAGAATATTTTTGTCTATGTTTTATAATTTTTACAAATTTTGTTCGGTTTGTTCTTGTCTTGGTCCGTTCTAGATCGTCTGTTTCTAGATTTTTTTTCATTTCTCTTCCAAAGTGTATTAAAAAATCTATGTTTTATAATTTTTTACAAATTTTGTTCTGGTTTGTTCTAGGTTTTTTTTCATTTCTAACCAAATTTTTTTTTTTATACAAACTAAAAGTTTAGTATTACCCAAAAGTCCAAAGAATATGAAAAAAAATCTATGTTTTATAATTTTTTACAAATTTTGTTCGGTTTGTTTTTGGTTTTCTTGTCCATTCTAGGTCTATTCAAGGTTTTTTCCATTTCTAACCAAATTTTTTTTTCTTGTACAAACTAAAATTTTTGTATATACCCAAAAGTCCAAAGAATATGAAAAAAAATCTATGTTTTATAATTTTTACAAATTTTGTTCATTTTGGCTTTTCTTTTTTTTCTAAATTAAGGTTTTTTTCCAAATTTTTTTATTGTACAAACTAAAAAGTTTTGTAATACCCAAAAGTCCAAAGAATATGAAAAAAAATCTATGTTTTATAATTTTTCAAATTTTGTTAATTTAAAATTTTTCTTCTTGGTACATTTTGGGTCTATTTTTCCATTTTTTTTTCATTTCTAACTAATTTTTTTTTTTGTGTAAAAACTAAAAAGTTTATAAGTCAAAAGTCCAAAGAATATTAAAAAATCTATGTTTTATAATTTTTTACAAATTTTTTTCAAATAGTGTTCATATTGCCCACACCTAGCACATCGATTCTTTCTTCGTTTTTTTTTTCATTTCTAACCAAATTTTTTTTTTCTTGTACAAACTAAAAAGTTTAGTAATACCCAAAAAGTCCAAATATTATGAAAAAAATCTATGTTTTATAATTTTTAAAATTTTGTTACGGTTTGATTCTTGGGTTCTATCCCAAAATTTTTTTTTTGTACAAACTTAAAAAAAGTTAGTTATAGAAAGTCTCGAATATTAAAAAATCTATTTTTTCATTTCTAACAATTTTTTCTAGTTTTTGAGCATAAAAATTTTTTTTTTTAAAAAGTTTTGACATTCCCAAAAAGTCCAAAGAATATGAAAAAATCTATGTTTTATAATTTTTAGAAATTTTGTTCGTGGTTTTTCTTGGTTCTAATTCTAGGTCGAAGGTTTTGTAATACTGTTCCTCTTTTCAATGTTTCATTTCTAACCAATTTTTTTTTTTTCTACAAACTAAAACTAAAAAGGAACTCCAAAAAGTCCAAAGAATTATGGCGTCTATGTTTTATAATTTTTTGTGCCTTTGTTCACGGTTTTTTTTTTCCACACTTCTAGGTCGTTAATAATGTTTTTCCATTTTTAACCAAATTTTTTTTTTATACAAACTAAAAAGTTTAGTAAACCCAAAAAGTCCAAATCTATGAAAAAATATATGTTTTATAATTTTTAGAAATTTTGTTCGTGGTTTGTTCTTGGTAATTCTTGAACATTCTTGAGCATTTCTAGGTTTTTTGATTTCTAACCATGTTTTTGGTCATAATATTATATCGAATTCCTTTAAAATGATGTTTTATAATTTTTTATTTCAAAATTTTGAACTTGCTCCTGTTGGTATCTAGTCAATCTTTAGGATGTCTTTCTAAACCAGGCAACTCATTTCTAACAAAAATTTTTTTTTTTTTACAAACTAAAAGGTAGTATTACCCAAAAGTCCAAATGAATATTCTAAAAAAATATGTTTTATAATTTTTAGAAATTTTGTTCGTGGTTTGTCTTGATGTTTTGAGACACATGCCTGTGCAACAACCGTGATGTGCTATGAATAAACACATAGACAATGTATTACTTATACTTTGATTCCTATTTGATTCCTAAATAAAAACTAATTCCTCGGAATTTTTTGACAATCACCTTCAAGTTCGAAAGAACCATGTCCAGTTTGCATCATTCTCCAAAGTCTACAAAAATCTATGTTTTGGGATAACAATTTTGTTCACTATCACTTCTTGGCAACTAACAACGTACCTCTGAATTTTCCTTCAACCATTTCCATCAAAATTTTTTTTTCTCATGCAAACTAAAAACCTTAGTATACAAAAAGTCCATATGCGAGGAAAAATACATAAAATGGTTCTTTCATCAAAATGAATATTGGTGATGTTCTTGGTGATTAGTAAGAGACACCATATGAAAGTATGATGGGAGCTTAGTGAAGCTTTTTTTTGGCCATACCTCTTACGAGTTGAAGTGCATGCTCATTAGCCTTCCATCCTTTGTAATAAAAAAAAAAGAATATCCCCGTTTTAAAATTTTACATATTTTATTTGTGATTTGTTCTTGACCTGTTTTGGTCCTTTTATAAATTAGTTTTTCATTTCTCCAATAATTTTTTTTGCTTGCACAAACTTTCACCGGCGCTTTTGATGAGCAAAAGTCCAAAGAATATGAAAACCATTATTCTTGTGGATTACAAACATGTTTGATAGTCTCAATTTGCGTGCTTGGATCGCCACACATTTTTTGGATCCACACACTCTACTACAAGCACGTCTTTATTTGATTTTGTTGTTCAAAAATCAAACTTCCCTTTCAAAAACTATTAAATGCGACTTTTCCTTCAAATCATTCTTACTTGTAAAATATTGACCAACTTCTAAACTAGATCCGTCCTTTTTTTCATTTTTAAATAGATCCATGAGATGATCCAAACTCGGTCTTGTCCACACAAACTAAAGACCAAAAAACTTCCACTTCATTTAAAATGGTAGCGGTTGTGGCTCTAGCTGTGGTTGTGACTCTGGGTTGTGGTTGTGACCGTGGTGGAATATCATTACGAGTCGAAAACTCATCTCAGAGCTACATTACCCATAAAATCACGATCAAAAAAAATCATCATGCGAGAGGATTTCTCTTAATTTTGCTCCATCAATATGTTCTTGGGATTGATAAACTTCCCATCCACTATCACGTGTAGCGATACCTCGTGGGGCTATATCCCCAAGAATAACAAATCATCATTGTCTTTTATTACGGTGGGCAACGATTTACATTTCAAATTAATTTACCCATGATAGTTGCAAAGAATGTTTTTGTCCATCAATTCTGCATTTTCTACAAATTTTATCAACAAAGGTTTCGAGAGTATGCTTCTCATCCATATATATGCCAATTAAATTACAATCTGTATGCCACACCCAACAACTTTCAATCTCATCCCATTTTCCTCCAATGTCAAAAAAAATCCTCCACTGAGCCATTATTTAGATTTCAAAACTGTAAAAATTTAATCAAGATAATAATACATCATTAAACCATACCATATAATGAGAACAAACCAAGAACATACCATATTAGAAGAACAACCCAAGAACAGATCAAGAACAGACTAAGAACCAACTGTGCAATAAGAATAGACTAAAAACTGACCGTGCAATAAGAATGGACCAAGAAATGACCATGAATAGACTTTAGAACCCTATCAGGCAAAAAAAATGTCCCAAGAATAGATCATGAACCGACCATGTTATAAGAACAGACCAAGAAAGACCCATGTCCAACCCCGCACCGACCATATTATAAGAATAGACCAAGAAACAGGACCAAGAACAATGACACACAACCGACTATGTTATAAGAATGTACAACACAAAGAAACGAACCACGAACCGACCATGTTATAAGAACAGACCACGAACCACGAACCGACCATGTTATAAGAACATACCACGAACCACGAACCGACCATATTATAAGAACCGACCACGAACCATGAACCGACCATCCTTTTTTTTTTCTAAACCCAGCAGATCTTCATCATATCAGACAATGTAAACTAGTCTTTTAACATGTAAAATTACTATTTTAATGGATTTTTAACATTTTTAACTACATTCTCATCTTAAAAATATATGAACAACAACGAAAAACACCACAAAAGATATAGAAAATGAAAGACTTACTTACTAGCTCTTCTTCAAACTTCGTTTTGGACGAGAAAAAAACGTTGAATGGGCAAGATAATAATGTTAATGAGGTTATGCGATGACGATGACTTGAGAAGAAGAGAGGAGAAATTGAAGGCGGCTGGGAGAACAAAATGGCGCGAAAATGGAAGGGGGAAAGAAAAAGATAACCCTAAAAGCATAATTGATGACGTGGAATGTTGATGTGTGGAAGCATACTTAATGACATGGAATCTTGATGTGTAAAACTTAGGTTATTTACTCAATTTATTTTTTTTGTGGTTTATTTACTTAAAAACACATTTTACTTAGACTATTTGTACAAAGGGCCCTTGAATAAGTCCATGAGATGATCCAAACTCCGTCTTGTCCACGGATATACTCTCAAGGCTAAGAATTTCATTTAAAATGGTATCGAGTCAGTGGCTCTAGCCCTTTTTATAAATAGACTAAGTAAAAAGTGATTTTAAGTAAATAAACCACAAAAAAATAAATTGAGTAAATAGGCCAACTTCCACATCAACTATTCACATCATCAAAAAATCACCATCCAAGAGGATTTCCACGGTTAAAAACGGACCAAAATGTTCCTCGGATCAAAACTTCCCCGATCCACTACCAAACCCGACCACGGATCAATATCCCAAGAATAACAAATCTAATTGTCTTTTACGGATCAAACGCGAACAAAACGGACGGTACCCATGATAAGAAAAGAACCATATCAAAAACGGACCAAGAACCGACCACGGATCATGACAAATCTTACCAAGAAAGGTTTCGACCGGACTAAGAAACGGACCAATAACAAACTCTAATAAAACATTAAAAACATAAATTTTTACATATTTTTTTTTTTTTAGGTATTAATAACCAATGCAATTTATAAAATAGAAAAAAAAAATATTGGTAAAGATAATAAAAACCAAAACCATACCAAGATGTTCTTGGTCCCAAGAACATTCTTATATTTTCTCATTTTTTACCAATTTTTTCTCTTTTAATAAATTAAATATCTCTCCAATCTTGGGACTAGTTTGAAGCTTTCCAAAAAAAAAAAACAACATCATTGTCTATTTTTGGTCAAGTGTTGTTGGTTCTTGGTCCATTCTTAAAAAGAATCTTGGTTTTTTAATATTTTACCATTTTTTTTCTCTTTTATAAATTATATGTCTCTCTAATCTTGGGACTAGTTCGAAGCTTTCCAAAAAAAAAAAAAAAAAACACATCAAACGGCTATTCTTGGTCAAGTCTTTTATAAGGTTATTGGTCCGTTCTTGGTCTGTTCTTTGGTTTTTTTTTTTTTTTTACCAAATTTTGTTTTCTCTTTTATAAATTAAATGTCTCTCCAATCTTTTGGACTAGTTCAAGCTTTCCAAAAAAAAAAAACAACATCATTGTCTATTAACCGACCAAGTGTTTTTGGTTCTTGGTCTATTCTTGGTCTATTCTTAGTCTGTTCTTGGTTTTTTAATATTCTACCAAATTTTTTTCTCTTTTATAAATTAAATATCTCTCAATCTTAAAAACTAGTTCAACAAAAAAAAAAAAAAAAATATATTGATCATTGTCTATTCTTGGCCAAGTGTTGTTGGTTCTTGGTCTGTTCTTGGTCTGTTCTTAGTCTGTTCTTGGTTTTTTAATATTTTACAAATTTTTTTCTCTTTTATAAATTAAATGTCTCTCCAATCTTTTGGACTAGTTCGAAGCTTTCCAAAAAAAAAAAAAACAACACCATTGTCTATTCGTGGTCAAGTGTTGTCGGTTCTTGGTCTGTTCTTGGTCTGTTCTTAGTCTGTTCTTGGTTTTTTAATATTTTACCAAATTTTTTTTCTCTTTTATAAATTAAATATCTCTCCAATCTTCGGGACTAGTTCGAAGCTTTCCAAAAAAAAAAACATAATTATCTATTCTTGGTCAAGTGTTGTTGGTTCTTGGTCTATTCTTGGTCTGTTCTTAGTCTGTTCTTCGTTTTTTAATATTTTACCAATTTTTTTTCTCTTTTATAAATTAAATGTCTCTCCAATCTTCGGGACTAGATTGAAGCTTTCCAAAAAAAAAAAAACACATCACTGGCTATTCTTGGTCAAGTGTTGTCGGTTATTGGTCTGTTATTGGTGTGTTCTTGATTTTTTCTTTTTTTACCAAATTTTTTTTTCTCTTTTATAAATTAAATGTCTCTCCAATCTTTTGGACTAGTTCGAAGCTTTCCAAAAAAAAAAGAACGTCATTGTCTATTCGTGGTCAAGTGTTGTCAGTTCTTAGTCTGTTCTTGGTCTGTTATTAGTTTGTTCTTGGTTTTTTAATATTTTACCAATTTTTTTTCTCTTTTATAAATTAAATATCTCTCCAATCTTTTACATACTAGTTTAAGCTTTCCAAAAAAAAAAAAAACAACATCATTATCTATTCTTGGTCAAAAAAATTGTTGGTTCTTGGTCCGTTCTTGGTCCAAGTTCTTAGTGTGTTCTTGGTTTTTTAATATTTTACCAATTTTTTTTCTCTTTTATAAATTAAATGTCTCTCTAATCTTGGGGACTAGTTCGAAGCTTTCCAAAAAAAAAAAAAAACACATCACTGGCTATTCTTGGTCAAGTGTTGTCGGTTATTGGTCTGTTATTGGTCTGTTCTTGATTTTTTCTTTTTTTACCAAATTTTTTTTCTCTTTTATAAATTAAATGTCTCTCCAATCTTTTGGACTAGTTCGAAGCTTTCCAAAAAAAAAAAATCATTGTCTATTCGTGGTCAAGTGTTGTCAATTCTTGGTCCGTTTCTTGGTCCATTATTAGTCCATTCTTGGTTTTTTTTTTTTTTGCCAATTTTTTTTTCTCTTTTATAAATTAAATATCTCTCCAATCTTCGGGACTAGTTCGAAGCTTTCCAAAAAAAAAAAACAACATCATTATCTATTCTTGGTCAAGTGTTGTTGGTTCTTGGTCTGTTCTTAGTCTGTTCTTAGTCTGTTCTTGGTTTTTTAATATTTTACCAATTTTTTTTCTCTTTTATAAATTAAATGTCTCTCTAATCTTGGGGACTAGTTCGAAGCTTTCCAAAAAAAAAAAAAAAATCATTGTCATTCTTGGCTATTCTTGGTCAAGTGTTTTCTTGGTTATTGGTCTCATTCTTGATTTTTAATTTTTTACCAAATTTTTTTCTTTTATAAATTAAATGTCTCTCCAATCTTTTGGACTAGTTCGAAGCTTTCCAAAAAAAAAGAACATCATTGTCTATTCGTGGTCAAGTGTTGTCAATTCTTGGTCTGTTCTTGGTCTGTTATTAGTCTGTTCTTGGTTTTTTAATATTTTACCAAGTTTTTTTCTCTTTTATAAATTAAATGTCTCTCCAATCTTCGGGACTAGTTCGAAGCTTTCCAAAAAAAAAAAGAACATCATTGTCTATTCGTGGTCAAGTGTTGTCAATTCTTGGTCTGTTCTTGGTTTGTTCTTAGTTTGTTCTTGGTTTTTTAATATTTTACCAATTTTTTTTCTCTTTTATAAATTAAATGTCTCTCCAATCTTCGGGACTAGTTCGAAGCTTTCCAAAAAAAAAAAAAAACACATCACTGGCTATTCTTGGTCAAGTATTGTCGGTTATTGGTCGGTTATTGGTCTGTTCTTGATTTTTTCTTTTTTTACCAAATTTTTTTTCTCTTTTATAAATTAAATGTCTCTCTAATCTTTTGGACTAGTTCGAAGCTTTCCAAAAAAAAAAGAACATCATTGTCTATTCATGGTCAAGTGTTGTCAATTCTTGGTCTGTTCTTGGTCTGTTCTTAGTTTGTTCTTGGTTTTTTAATATTTTACCAATTTTTTTCTGTTTTATAAATTAAATATCTCTCCAATCTTCGGGACTAGTTCGAAGCTTTCTAAAAAAAAAACAACATCATTTTCTATTCTTGGTCAAGTGTTGTTAGTTCTTGGTCTGTTCTTGGTATGTTCTTAGTCTGTTCTTAGTTTTTTAATATTTTACCAATTTTTTTTCTCTTTTATAAATTAAATGTCTCTCGAATCTTCGAGACTAGTTCAATGCTTTCCAAAAAAAAAAAAAACAACATCATTGTCTATTCTTGGTCAAGTGTTGTCAGTTCTTGGTCTATTTTTGGTCTGTTCTTGGTTTGTTCTTGATTTTTTCTTTTTTTACCAATTTTTTTTTCTCTTTTATAAATTAAATGTCTTTCCAATCTTCGGGACTAGTTCGAAGCTTTCCAAAAAAAACATCACTCTCTAGTCTTGGTCAAGTGTTGTCAGTTCTTGGTCTGTTCTTGATTTTTTCTTTTTTTACCAAAATTTTTTTCTCTTTCATAAATTAAATGTCTCTAAAATCTTCGAGACTAGTTTGAAGCTTTCCAAAAAAAAAAAAACATCATTGTCTATTCTTGGTCAAGTGTTGTCGGTTCTTGGTCTGTTCTTGGTTTTTTCATTTTTTACCAAATTTTTTTATCTTTTATAAATTAAATGTCTCTCCAATTTTCGGGACTAGTTCGAAGCTTTCCAAAAAAAAAAACATCATTGTCTATTCTTGATTAAGTGTTGTCAATTCTTGGTCTGTTCTTGGTTTTTTCTCTTTTTACCAATATTTTTTTCTATTTTATAAATTACAATGGTTTTTAATACCTAAAAAATCAAAAAATATGTAAAAATGGATGTTTTTAATGTTTTATTAGAGTTTGTATTGGTATGTTCTTAGTCTGGTCGGTTAGTTCTTGGTCTGTTCTTGATCTAGTGGTCGGTTCTTGGTTGGTTCTTGGTCTGTTCTTGATCTGGTGGTCGGTTCTTGGTTGGTTCTGGTATGTTCTTGGTCTGTTCTTGGTCTGTTCTTGATCTAGTGGTTGGTTTTTGGTCTGTTCTTGGTCGGTTCTTAGTCTGTTCTTGATCTGGTGGTCAATTCTTGGTCTGTTCTTGGTCTGTTCTTGATCTGGTGGTCGGTTCTTGGTCTGTTCTTTGTCTGGTGGTCTGTTCTTGGTCGGTTCTTGGTTTGTTCTTGATCTGGTGGTCGGTTCTTGGTCTATTTTGGTCTGGTGGTATGTTCTTGGTCGGTTCTTAGTCTGTTCTTGATCTGATGGTCGGTTCTTGGTCTGTTCTTGGTCTGGTGGTCTGTTTCTAGTCAGTTCTTGGTCTGTTCTTGATCTGGTGGTCGGTTCTTGGTCTGTTCTTTGTCTGGTGGTTGGTTCTTGGTCTGTTCTTGGTCTGGTGGTCGATTCTTGGTCTATTTTTGGTTTGGTGGTCGGTTCCTGGTCTTTTTCATTGGTTCTTAGTTTGGTGGTCGGTTCTTTGTCTGTTCTTGGTCTGGTGGTCAGTTCTTGGTCTGTTCTTAGTCTGGTGGTCGGTTCTTGGTCTGGTCGGAGTTCTGGAGGGTCACTCGGCGTTCGGGATGGTCAGTCGGTGTTCGTGAGGATCGGCCGGCGTTTGGGGAAGGTTGTTCAACGTTGGGGTGGTCGGTGAGAACTGGAGGAGAAAGAAAAAGGAAAGGGGGTCTGGGCATGGAAGGAAAAAGAAAAAACAGGGTCAGTCGGGGTGAGGGTCTGTTCAGTTTTGAGAGAAGAAAAATTAAAATGTACACGTAGATTAAAATGGGGTCCATTTTTTTAACACGTAAGATACACGTAAGTAGTTTTTTGTTATGAAAAAAAAAATGGTCTAGATCCCCAATTTCTATTTTCTTCCGGTCTCTTTCATCAAAATTTCTCCTTATTCAAGGCCCTCAATACTCCAGCTGCAGCCATAACAACAGTAAATGGAACATACTTTTCCTTCATGGCTTCCAAAGCCTCACGGGAAAAAACAGTAGCATTATCTAGTGAGCGAAAATCAAACAAATGAGACATTACCCACTCGACCAGATGCATAATCGAGAATATTTGATAAAAGAGACCGGAGAAAATCAGAATTTGAGGAAATAGGCCGGTTTTTTTTTATAACAAAAAAATGATGACGTGTATCTCACGTGGCAAAAAATGGGTCCTATTAGTCTTAGGTCATTTTCAAAAACTCTCAACTCTCAAAAACTCTCAACCGACCCTCTCTCTTCCTCTCACCCGACCGAATCCTCTCACGACCGACCACCGATTTTTCTCTCCGATCACCTCTCACCGACCGCCGATCCACCCTCTCCGATCTCTCTCATCTCGGCCGACCGACCACCTCACCAAACACCGGCGGTTACCGAAAACCGACCTCCCTTCCCACTAAAACTGACCAAAAACCGACCTCCCTTCCTACTAAAACTGACCAAAAACCGATCCTGACCACTAAAACCGACCAAAAACTGACCCCGACGACAAAAACTGACTAAAACCGGTAGCTTTTAGAACTAATGGCATCAGAAAACGGCTCTTCCTCAACTAAAACGGCCATTTCCCGAACACACGAGGCAACAGAATCTACTGAGGTAATATTCTTATTTTACATTTTCTTATATATTTTTTTTTGCAAGAACAAAAACTTAATATAAGCAACATTGGTCTGTTCAAAGTCGGTTTAGGTTCTGGTCTGTTCGCAGTCGGTTCTAGGTCCGTTTAAAGTCATTTCTGGTGGTCGGTTCTTAGTCAGTTCTGGTCGATCATGGTCGGTTCTGGTCGATTTTGGTCGGTTCTGTATGTGATCAGTTCTTGGTCGGTTCTTGGTCGGTTCTTGGTCGGTTGGTCAATTTTGGTCGGTTCTGTTCAGTTTTTGGTCGGTTCTTTCTGCTTGGTCTGTTCCTGCCGGGATTTTAGGTCGGTTCGGTCGTGTCATGGTCGGTTCTGACCTATGTGTTCTGTCTTCTTTTACAGTATGACCTCCCAAAGTACAACACTGGTGAACTTCCTGGGATCGGACATCTAAAGATGACCATGGATCCTATACGGGAGTATTTCCTAGTGAAAGTGACGATGAAGTCAAAGATTGAGGCGTTGGAGGTAATTAGGCAGAGTCTAGACTCCGAGATAGAAATGCCAATTTTCAAGGAGTCTGCCTTCGGACATTTTATTTCAATGTCTGAAAATATGATATATTGTGAGGTGTTGACACACTATCTGCTTTTAAGGCAGATAGAAACAAAAAAAAGACATGAGTTGTGGTTCATGGTTAATGGAACCGCAACTCGGTTTGGAATGAGGGAATTTGCTTTAATAACTGGATTGAACTGTGGGGAATCTCCTGAGCCAGATGTGATCTTGAAAGCTTCAAAGAGTAGAAGATTATTGGAGCATTTCAACTCCCCCGTAGTACTTGTTACAGATTTAAGAAAATTGCTCACAAGGGATAAGATAAAAGGTAGCGATAAAGCAAAAATCGCTATCATTTATTTTTTAGCACAAGTACTATTATCTGGGGACGAGAAGAAGACCGTCTCCACTGGATTGGCTGTCTTCGTTGACGACTTAGAATTCTTCAACAAACTATCCATGGGGCGGGGTGTCTTTTTTTTTTTTTTAGGTAATGCACTCTGTTTGTCAAGAAGAACTTGAGAGACAAATACCGAAATGGGTTCGGAAAGGACGCAATAAGAGCGTCAAGGAAACCTAATCAATATCTTTCATATTCTTCCTTGGGCCTTCCAGGTATGTCATACAGTTATGTTCATAATTTTTCATGCATTATAGTAAATAATATCATAATTGGTTTACTAGACTTTAAAAAATTGGTTTAACGCAGGTTTGGGCATTCGAAACGTTTCCAACCATCGGCGCCATGTTTGCAAAGATGGTTGAGGGACGTCTTCCCAGAATGCTCAAATGGGAGCAACGCCGGGTTTCATTGGTCGAGGTTAGACAGATAGACGACCTCATGCACAGTGGCGAGGTAAGGGTTTAAATACAATGTTTTTATAGGTGTAAATTTTACAAAATAGGCATATTTGTTTTTTTCTACAATATGTTTCTACCTAAATAATCATTGAATGTATGTTTTTTTAATATACAGGGAATGACCGTACCAGTTCTTTATCCCACTGAGGAGGAAATGAATAGTATGTGCATGAGGTCGTAAATGCCTTATGCCGACCAAGAAGATGCTAAGATTGACCAGCTTGCATCAATTTTGGACTCTGGTGCACAAATGGTCCATGTCCATAAGCCGAAGCCCCCGAAACAATTGGCTCGTCTCTAACTACTTCCCCAACAACAACAGCAACTTCTCCAACAACAACAAGAACAACAACAACAACAACAACAAGAACAACAACGACAAGAACAACAACAACAACAACAACAACAACAACAACAACAACAACAACAGCAGCAACAACAAGATGGTATGTCTATTGACCACATAGTTGACATACTCTATCACAAGATGATAGAGTACAATAGTAGACATTTTGAAGCCATCAATAGGAGGCTAGACTCACTAGACCAATCCGTTAGGGAAGTTAAGGTCAATATAGCGTGTCTAGCAAAACAACATTCAGAACTATGGTGGAAGAACTTGACCCTCGTGATTCGGCCCGAGCCCCGAGGCGAGGAAGATTGACCCTCGAGTTCAAACTTCCATCTGTAGCCCTTGAGCATAAATCATGACCTCCCTTCTCTACAACATGATTCAGCTCGCAGAACCAGGGCGAACTTGACCTCCCTCGCTCAGGTTTGACAATTCCGAGTCCCACTGAGGCTCAAAGATGAGCAAGTCTTGTGGGTTCAAATCGAGTGCCTCTCGCATTGAAGATTGAAAATAATGTTAAGAGGCCCAACATGTATATGGACTCACCTTACATGATCCCCCTTGCGTACATCCTTGAGGAAGAAGGTGTGGACCTTTTGTGATCTTTAATTGAGGCCTTCAACAAATGGTTTCTTTGATTCTACTACAAACTTGCTCTGAAATATCTATTGTATGGGGCTTTGGAAATTGGAGGAAGGACTTCTTCCGGTGTCCTCTTGAAAGCCGGTGAATGGTGAGTTTAATGATGTAAGTAATCACAACATATTTTCTAAATTTAGTCTTATTTTTTATATCATTATCATTATACTGAATTAATTTTTTATGACTTATAGCAAATTGACGAGGCATCGGGTCTTCTATCAATTCGGAGGTCAAGGGCACCTGAAGGGCAGTTCATTAAGGATATTGTCATCCTAGATGATATATTTTGCCAAAAGTTGAGAGCGCGATACTTCACCAACAAAAAGAAATTGGCAACTTATACATTTGATGACGACCTGGATGAATATGTCCGTGGAGAGAAGAGCGTAATTGGCCAGAAATGGGATGACGCGAAGGGCTTCACTATGCCTCTAAACATTCGAATGAAGCATTGGGTCGCGCTTTATGTTGATTTATCTGAATTCAACATAAAGGTGTATGACTCAGCTATTCCGATGTACAGAGATTCACAGATGCGAAGAGAAGTGGAGTCAATCGCTGTCATGATTCCCATGTTCTTGAAGCACACAGGTTTATTCAACCATCTAGGCGATAAACTTGAGTGGGCATGGCCAATCATTCGTGTCAAGGGGTTGGTGCACAACGTCAGATCAGTTGACTGCGGACTTTTCACTTACAAATTTATTGAATACCTTCTCCGCAGAATCCCATTAGAAGACCTCAAAGAAGAAAAACTAGAAGCTTACCGGCTTGAACTCGCCGTCAGAATTTGGAGTGAGTTCAAGATGAAGAAGTCCCTGAGTCTAACTTTATGAAATGTTGTTTGTTTTGGTTGTTGTAAAATAGAAACATAACATTGTTTAACATTGTTTTGGTTGTTTTGGTTGTTGGTGTTACAATATGTTTATTATTGGCATTGAGTTATATTTAGAATTTATCATATTCAACAGGTTATTTTGGCTATGGAGAAGCTTATATTTTTTGGGGAAATGCTGCCTAAATTTGTGTGTAATAACGTATGTCTTTTATTTTTTTTTTGAAAACTTTGAATCAAAACAGACCGGAGAGGTCCTTGTCTCATCCATATATAGGCCAATTAAATTACAATCACATGTCAACAACAACTTTCGGTCTCATCCTATTTTCCTCCAATGTCAAAAAAATCCTCCACTTATTATTTAGATTTTAAAGCGCGCAAAAATTTAATCAAGATAATAATACGTCATTAAACCATACCATATAATGAGAACAAACCAAGAACATACCATATAATAAGAACAACCAAGAAAACGGATCAAGAAACGGACTAAGAGCAACCATGCCAAAACCCGGCACGCCCAAACCCCGATGCGCGTGCAATAAAACGGACCATGAACATACTAGAACCGGCGTGCCAATAAGAATGCGGACCAAGAACGCGCGACCATGAACCAAACCATGTTATAAACCGAAACATAAAGGAACAGACCAACAAACGGACCAAAAATAGAAATGTTATAACCAGAATAGACCAAGAACCGACCATGTTATAAGAAACGAACCAAGAACCACGAATCTGTTTTTTTTCAAGAACCGACCATGTTATAAAATTTGACCAAAATTATAAAACATATATTTTTTCATATTCTTTGGACTTTTTGGGTAATACTAAACTTTTTAGTTTGTACAAGAAAAAATATTTGGTTAGAAATGGAAAAAACATATAACAGACCTAGAACAGACTAAGAAGAGACCAAGAACAAACCACGAACAAAATTTGTAAAAAATTATAAAACATATATTTTTTCATATTCTTTGGACTTTTTGGGTAATACTAAACTTTTTAGTTTGTACAAGAAAAAAAAAATTGGTTAGAAATGGAAAAAACCTAGAACAGACCAAGAACAGACCAAGAACAAACCACGAACAAAATTTGTAAAAAATTATAAAACATAGATTTTTTAATATTCTTTGGACTTTTTGGGTAATACTAAACTTTTTAGTTTGTACAAGAAAAAAATATTTGGTTAGAAATGGAAAAAACCTAGAACAGACCTAGAACAGACCAAGAACAGACCAAGAACCGACCTAGGTCTGTTCTAGGTTTTTTCCATTTCTAACCAAATATTTTTTTCTTGTACAAACTAAAAAGTTTAGTATTACCAAAAAAGTCCAAAGAATATGAAAAAAATATATGTTTTATAATTTTTTACAAATTTTTTTCGTGGTCGGTTCTTGGTCTGTTCTTGGTCGGTTCTGGTCTGTTCTTGCCATTTGGGTCGGTTCTTGGTCTGTTATTGGTCAGTTTTGGTCTGTTCTTTCTATTTTTGTCGGTTGTTGGTCTGTTCCTTTATGTTAGTCGGTTCTGGTCGGGCGTGGCCCTTGCGCGCGCCCGGGCGGGGCTCTGGCGCCCGGGCGGGGCTCCTTGCGCCAAGCGGGCGTGGCCCCTGCGCGCGCGCCCAACAAAGGGGCTCAAAGCGCGCCCAGGCGTGGCCCTTGCGCGCGCCCGGGCGTGGCCCCTGCACCAAAATGATAAATTATTGTATAAGCTTCCCCAGAGCCAAAATAACATGTTGAATATGATAAATTTTAAATGCAATTTCTGATTGGTTTGAAGTATTCCAAATTAAAAAAAAAAACCATTATTGTGAAAAAATATGGGCAGCATTTCCCCATAAATGTAAGCTTCCTCAAAGCCATAATAAGATGCTGAATACATTTTGTAACCCGTTGAATATAATGAGTGTGAATACATTGTAACACGGAAATTTATAAGTCATGATTACATCGGTCCGTTCTTACATTTCTTCTGGTAGTGTCCATATTGCCCACACCTAGCAAATCGATTCTTTCTTCGTGTGAACTCACCTATGCTGGGAATGCGTTTTTGCTTTGGCCTACCCCTCTTTGGTTGAACTCGCGGTGGAAGAAGATGAACTTCCTTTACGTGATTCGGAATATCCCATTGCGAAGTATCCGGTACAGGATAGATTGTCTCAGCATACGCAAGAGCTCAAACTTCTGTCCTGTAGTATTTTGAGCATAAATCATAGAGTGACATTCCTGCTTCTCTACAACATGATATTGCATGCTCGCATGGTATCTGTTCAAGGTCGAACACACGACAAGTGCAACTCCTCGCTCTAATGTTGACAATTACAGTTGCCTCTCCACTTGTCACTTGAAACTCAACAGTATTAAGTCTTGTGGCCGTTAGAAATCCCGCTTTGTTGTGCCTCTCACGAAGAGTTTTTTCCACACTTGGCGTTAATAATGTTTTAGTTTTAGAAGCTTCAACCCGCCTGTTATTAAACCACTCTGACATCTTCGCTTGTATAAAATTAAAGAGGGCAACGACAGGGTAATCTCGAACATCCTTGAGCATTGCATTCATTGATTCAGACATGTTTGTGGTCATAATATTATATCGATTTGCTTTAAAATGAGCACGAGACCACATTTCAAAACAAACTTGCTCCTGTAGGTATCTAGCAATACTGGGATATCTTGCAGACAACTCATCAAACAAGACAGAAAACTCATCAATGCGGTAGGCCTCAAAGGTTCTAAAGAATAGTGGCAGAACACCGCTACAGCTGAAATTACTCTTGATGTTTTGAGACACATGCCATGTGCAACAACCGTGATGTGCTAATGAATAAACTGTAGACAATGCATTACTTATACTTTGATTCCTATTAGAAATAAAAACTAATTCCTTAGAATCAGTGACAATCACCTTCAAGTTCGAGAAGAACCATGTCCAGGATGCATTATTCTCTGAGTCTACAATGGCCCATGCGATGGGATAACAATGACGTTCACTATCCTGTGCAGTGGCAACTAACAACGTACCTCTAAATTTTACCTTCAACCACGTTCCATCAACACTGATAACTTTTCTCATGCAACCGAAACCTCGTATACAAGGTCCATATGCTAGGAAAAGATACATAAAACGGTTCTGTTCATCAAAATGAATATTGGTGATCTTTGCCCATATGATTAGTAAGAGACACCATATGAAAGTATGATGGGAGCTTAGTAAAGTTTTCTTGACCGTACCTCTTACGAGTTGAAGTGCATGCTCATGAGCCTTCCATCCTTTGTAATAATCGAATGCCGTCCCCGAATTAAATCACGGGCATATTTAGAATTGATTTGAACCGGATCCCATGTTTGACGCCTATAAATTGGTTTTTCATGCAACTTCCAATAACGGAGTACGTTGCTTGCCGATTTTCTTCATTCATAAATGAATGCTTTTCTAACGAGCAAGAGTGAACACTATTATACTTAGCTATTGCGGATTACAAACATGTTCGATCTCTCAATTTGCGTCATCTCGGATCGCCACACACATTTTCGGATCCACACACTCTACTACAAAGCACGTCTTTATTTGATTTTGTTGTTCAAACTCAAACTTCCCTTTCAAAGCTATTAAATGCTTCCTATTTAGATTTTAAAACCTTTTCCTTCAAATCATTCTTACTTGTAAAAACCCCGCACCTCTTGACCAACTTCTAAACTAGATCCGTCATCCTATAAGAACAAGAAGGTAGATCCATGAGATGATCGAAAACTCGGTCTTGTCCATACAAACTAAAGGACCAACAAATATAGAAAATGAAAGACTTCTAATTCATTTAAAATGGTAAGCGGTTGTGGCTCTAGTTGTGGCGCAAATGACTCATGATGTGGTTGTGACTGTGGTGGAATATCATTACGAGTCGAAAACTCATCTCAGTAGCTACATTACCCATAAAATCATGATCAAAAAAATCATCATGCAGGATTTCTCTTAATTTTTACTCCATCAATATGTTCTTGGGATTGATAAACTTCCCATCCACTATCACGTGTAGCGGTACCTCGTGGGCTATATCCACGAAGAATAACAAATCATCATTGTCTTTTATTACAATGGGCAACGATTTACTTTTCAAATTTGGTACCCATGATAGTTTTATTGCAAAGAATGTTTTTGTCCATCAATTACGCATTTTCTACAAATCTTATCAACAAAGGTTTCCGTAGTATCCTTCTCATCCATATATAGGCCAATTAAATTACAATCTGTATGTCACACCCAACAACTTTCAGTCTCATCCTATTTTCCTCCAATGTCAAAAAAAAAATCCTCCATTTGAGCCATTATTTAGATTTTAAAACCGTAAAAATTTAATCAAGATAATAATACGTCATTAAACCACCCATATAATGCATATAATGAGAACAAACCAAGAACATACCATATAATAAGAACAACCCAAGAATGGATCAAGAATGCAGACTAAGAACCGATCATGCAATAAGAATGACTAAAAACTGACCGACAATAAGAATGACCAAGAACGGACCATGAACATACTAGAACCGACCGTGCAATAAGAATGACCAAGAATGAGACCATGAACCGACCATGTTATAAGAATGAACCATAAGAACCAACCACGAACAGAGCATGTTATAAGAATGTACCAAGAAACGAGACTACGAACCGACTATGTTATAAGAATGGACCAAGAACCACGAACCGACCATCCTGTTTTTTTTTTCTAAACCCAAAGAGATCTTCATCATATCGAGACAATGTAAACTAGTCTTTTAACATGTAAAATTACTATTTTAATGGATTTTTAACATTTTTAACTACATTCTCATCTTAAAAACATATGAACAACAATGAAAAACACCACAAAAGATATAGAAAATGAAAGACTTACTTACTAGCTCTTCTTCAAACTTCGTTTTGGACGAGAAAAAAACATTGAATGGGCAAGATAATAATGTTAATGAGGTTATGCGATGACGATGACTTGAGAAGAAGAGAGCAGAAATTGAAGGCGGGTGGGAGAACAAAATGGCGCGAAATGGAAGGGGAGGAAGAGAAAGAAAACCTAAAAGCATAATTGATGACGTGAAATGCTGATGTGGAAGCATACTTAATGACGTGGAATACTGATGTATAAGTTAAGTTATTTACTCAATTTATTTTTTTTATGGTTTATTTACTTAAAAACACATTTTACGTAGACTATTTATACAAGGGGCCCTGCAGAATCATAAGGCCATGAGAAAGACTGCCTCGAGGCCCATTTACCTCGCCCCAAACTCCCAACAAAAATGCCAAAGGTCTGACATAATGAAAACTCAAAGAAGAAGATAGAGCATACCCAATTCCTGCTAGCACATCAGGTACAATCCCTTCAAATGAGCCCATAAGTGCATACTTCTCTTCCAACAGCCTGCACAATAACTCCAAACAAACTCTTTTGGAGCTTTCAGACACCGAGCGCACAAAAGCAAGAGAACCCAAATGCAACACGGCTTCTGAAAACACGAAAGGGATATTGTTATGATCAAATAAAGCAGATAAGTTATGAGAAATTATCTCCACAGCGGAATCGATGAGAGCTGAAGAGGGTCTGGTCGATTTCCTGACCCATATGTAGAGAAGCCTAAGCAAAAGAGGGTAGGATTCATGAGGGAGGGAGAGTTTTGGAGAGGAAATAATAGAAAGGACAAGCTTTGCTTGTGGATCCGCAACATGAAGAGTAAAGCTTGAGAGTTAACAAGGGACTTCAAAGCTTGGAGGTGGTGGGAATGGAATGACTCGTTTTTCAAGGAGTCTCTAAGCTCAGCCCATGATTGAAAGATTCCTCTAGCTGATGAAGCTACGGAGTTTTTGGAGCTAAAAGTATTACTACTACCACTAATACCCTTTAGCCAATCCTCAAGAAAAACGGCATTAACATGTTTTGCCATTTTAATGCAATATCCAAATTTCACTTCATAAATCCCAAATTCTATGCCACAACCAAAAGAAACGCTCCACTAATCAGAAATCTGTGCACACGAATAAATGAAACTTTCCCATCTTACAAAAAGTCCAAAATCCAGTAAATAAAGCCACCAATCAAGAAATTCTATGCCACAACCAATCAGAGACCGCCATTAATCACCAAACTGAACACACAAAAGCAAGGAAAATTTCCAGTAAATAAAGCCACCAATCAAGAAATTCTATTAGGAAAGCTTTAATAATTATCCATAAACGTCACAAAATATTGGAACTAGTCATATTAATTGGGTTTTTCTTTTTCAATATGGAAATGTCGGATTAAGATCGTTCATGAGAGAAAACACAACCTCAAAATTTTAAGAGCTCTACAACATTTCTCCTTGCTCCAAAAAGTTCCGTTGCAGAAATTGGCCTTCTACTCAGTGGAAAAGCTCGGTGGTGAAGCCCTGGAAATAAAAGCGTTGGTTGTGCTTCCGAAAAGAGGAGGAGAAAAGTTCGACCAGAGGGAGTGGAAAGGGAAAAGAATAAACGAAAAAGACAGAGATTAAGAAGAGGAGGAAATTAAGGGGCTAAATTACAATTTTCAGAACAATTGCACAATTTTCATTTCTAAAAATATAAGAGCTGTTTGCCGGATGGATTCAAATTTCAAACCGGCTCTAAAAGTAATACAAGGTTTTGATAAACCAAAAACTCTTCTGAATTTTCCGAAAGATAACAAAAATTTAAAATTTGGGGTTACAATGAGATAAATATTCTGTAAAATGTATGAATTAAAATTTTATCTCTTACTCTTAATTAATATTTTTTTTAAATTAAATAATTACATTAAATAAAAAGGTATTAATCATCCAAACTCGTGCATTCTGAAGATATTTTATCGATTTTCTCACATTGCTTCCTTACTTGTTTTATATTCCTCAGTGATATATCTTTAAAGATATGTATCTAGAATGGGAAAATTAATAGAAAAAAGTATTAGAAAAACAAAGCTGGATTGTTTAGTTGGGGGATTTAGGATCCACTAACTTCGAGAGACATTCAGGTCTCTGAGTTGTTAGTTCTCCTTGTCCTAAGGGTAAGGGTCGCTCGGATTCGTTTCCTGATTTGAATCATGATTCGTGATTCGTTACAGTATTTTCTCCCACAAAAAAATACACGTAAATCGAAAATGATTCTAATCCATGAACCAAACGTTAATTCGTTAATTTGAGTTTTTAATTCGAGTTGAGAATTGACTTTATGTGAGAGTTTTTTACTGTAACAAAAAAGTTAGATGTGACTGCTTTTGAAAACTTTTTAAAACTCAAATTTCAAACTTAAATCAGTGAAATATTTTACATTTATTTTTTATTTGACTATCGATCATCCTAAACCTCTTCTAACATTTATAATGTTATTTTCAAAACAGCTCAATAATAAATAATAACTAAATAACAACTAAATAACAAAGAATCACAACCAAAATGCAGATGAAAACAAACCTCTTCCAACATTTATAAGCTTATTTTCAATAACAACTCAATAACTATAAATAACAAAGAATCACTACCAAAATGCAGATGACGTTTTTGTTGTCATTTTTTTTTTCCCTTTTTATGAAAAGATGAGTTTTTCTTTACAACGATACAGAGAGTTTTTACGAACAAGTCATCCACCGGTAGAGATAATTATTTTTAATTATTGGATTAATTTTTTAACAATTAGATTTATGTAGGTTTATATTAAAAATTTACAAAACGTCACTTATAATTACTCATGTTGTAGATCTAACTATTAAAATATTAATTAAAAGGTAAAAATACGGTCCCTACTGGTGGAGCAAAATAGCTTGCTCCACCATAAAGATTCTCAATCAAAGCTTTTCTCAACTTAAGCCTTTATCATTCTCTCTCTCTCTCTTAAAATATTTTTTGATGATTTCAAAAAGGGGAAAAAAAAAGATAATAGATCATTCATTAGATATTTCTTCAAAAAGGAGATAAATACTCCATAAAATGTATGAGTTTATATTTTTATCTCGTACTCTTGATTATTATCTTTTTTAATTAAATAACAGCATTTAGTAAAAAGGGTATTAATCATCCAAATCTGTGCATCCTAAAGATATTTCAACGATTTTCTCACGTTACTTCCTTACTTGTTTTATCCTCAGTGATATGATATCTTAAAAGATATGAATCTAGAATGGGAAAATTAAGAGAAAAAATTATTAGAAAAACTAATTGAACCACACAAAGAGAATTTAAGTTTTTACAATTAGTAGAAATTAGGGTTGTACATCGGCCAACTACCGACTAAATTTGTGGGTTCGGTGACCGACCAACGTCATCAGTTCCTCAAAATTTTGAGAGACTAACCAAACACTGATAAAAAAATGGTTTTTTATATCGGTCGATGTTGTTTGGTTTCGTGACGAGAAGATAAAACGACAAGAGAAATGAAGAAGCAGTGTGCAAAATGGATGTATATAAGTGTTAAAAAAAAATTGGTGAAACTTTAGAATTAAAAAAAGAGAAAATTTCAAGTTTAACTATTATTTTTTATAACTCTATTATTTATGTTGTTACACAAAATTTTGATGCTACAATATAAAATAACCCACAGGGTACCGGAATAATAAACTCCAGATTATGAAAGACAACCTGCAAATTATTTGTGGCATAAGATAATTTTGATGCACCTTCCATACAATCATATAGTTTTGACTAAACAAAGTTTTGATGCACCAAAAACTCTAATTAATAGACACCTGAATTTTCTAAACGATAATAAAAAGTGAAACTTTGGGGTTACAGTATAATATAAAAGATATTTTTTCTCAATAATATTTTACATTTATTTTCTATTTGACTATCGATCATCCTAAACCTCTTCTAACTTTTATATATTTTTCCAACATTTATAATCTTATTTCCAATAACAACTTCAATACCTAAATAACAAAGAATCACTATGAAAATGCCCCCCCGATGAAAAGATGACGTGTTTTTTTAGAGTCTTTATGGTTAAGCAACTATTTAATTTTGACAATTAATTCTAAATTTATAAAATTGTTACAATGTGTCTTATTTTACTAAATTTGTTTAAATTTTTCATTAAATTTAGGGGATTAAAAGTTGAGAAATTGAAGATTTTGTTACATTTTAATTGGGATTTTAGAATATTTTGTCAAATATGTTTTTTCTTTTGACATTAATTTAACACAATCATCATTAAAATAAGGTATAATTACAATAATTTTATAAGTTAAGGGATAACTTGCTAAAATTAAAATTCAGAAAGTAAGTTGCTAAAACCATACTGTTAAACTAAATAGCGTGAAAAAATTACTGAAACGTGGTATATGATCGGATCGTATATTTCAAAAAAATTTCATAAAATTTCTTTTGAACAAGCCACTATAAATACATTAATTTAATGTGCATATGTATAAAATAAGAAGAAGAATTTTACGTTCGTTCGATTGGACAACTAATTTCAAAATTGTTTTAACAACGAACAATTCGTTTCTTTTGAATCTTTAGCTCTTCTACGCCAATCTTCGGTATTAACTGAATGGAAGTGTTGACGGTGTTTTTCCGACAACTCGTTATAATTTCTCTTAATCACTCACGATTATGCTAAACACGGAATAATGAAATGAACCGAAAGGTAATACAGAAGAAACAACGATTTTATAGTGGTTCGGCAATAATTTTGTGCCTAATCCACTTGTGCATGCACTATGTTCGTTGAGGTGAATACAAACGTTGCCTTTTTCATACAAAAATCTCTAACCCCTTTCTGGGTCTTTGTTCACTCTATTTATAGGCCTTCTCACGTACTCACACATTCCCGGTTCCCAAGATGGAAGCCACCTTCTATCCTCGATCCGCGGGAGGGTAGGTGAGTTCTCATGATGAAAGTTCTCAAAATCAGGCGGCTGATCCTCTGTCTGCCGTCTGATCTCCTGACTTCTGCGGCCGCTGTCGGATCAACACTTCCCTCCTCGAGTTGACATGACCGCTGGCAGGCCCACTTGCAATCTTCCTCGATATCTTGGTTGTAAGAGGTCGAGACAGTTTCTTCGACGTCAACTGTCGCGCATGACTCTCGGCGTCAAGACTAACCATTACGGTCTTCCCCTCGACGCCGGAGACTGGTTCCAAAGGGGAGTCCTCGGCGCGTGTCATCCGAGGGAGTGGTCGACTCATATCAAAAGGGAACGGTCGACCCACGGACCGTGGTGTAACAATTACCCCCTAGACTGGGATGTCGCAGCGCGGCTTCACTGGCTACTCAGCGTCGAGGACGCCACGTGGCAGCTTTCTGCTGGGAGCAGTGACGGCGGCTTGTCAGTACAGCGATCATTGCGGTTGGTTTCTCGGGCAGTGGGTCCGTCGCGTCGATCGTGTCGACTGTCACGCTCCCGCCTCTCGGGTGCCACGTGGCATTAGCGAATGAATCGCGACCGTCCGATGGAGTGTCCCTTGGGTTGCCTTGCCCCTGACCGTTAGATCGTGTCCCACCATTCCCACCGTTGGATGGAGACTTATAACCTTCTACGGCTGAGATTTAGGGGTTCCTGGGCGCCTATTTAAACCCCCGAGAGGGTGTTAACTCGGCACGATTGCTCAAGTGCCGTTACTCTGCTGGATTTTCACCGGACGTCTTGCTTCCGCGTGCTCACTTCTCATTCCATTTCCAGGCTTCCGTATTCCGGTGACCGGTGAGTTCCCATTCTCTCTTCTCTTTGCCATTGCTCTGGTGTAGTTGCGTGCGGAAAACGAAATGGGGGAGGGAAGAAACGCCCTCACCCGCCGCGGCCGGCGGTGTACCTTTGGCTGAAGCCGCCACGGGTCACCGACTGGGTATTTGCTATCTTAACCCTGTACTGGGCTTGGTTTCCCAAGTTCCAGTCCAGGGACATATTCCCCGTGCCTTTGTGCGCGGCCCCTGGACCTCTCGACCATTAGGAACTAACCTTTCCCTTCATTTGTTTCCAGAAGAAATGTCTTCCAAACCAGCTAGGGGTCGTGGGGTCTCCACGTCTCGGGTGAGGGATGACCCGGACGAGATGGCGACGCCGAGCTCACCCTCGGTGGAAAGCGCGGACTCTCTCCTTCGTGAGGTTGAGGAGTTTCCCGAAGGCTCGACCTCAGGCTCGCAGTCGGACGAGCTGATCCTCCTTGAGGACGGGGGAGCGGGAGGTCAAGCCGGCCAATCGGAGGATCAGGAGTGTGAGGTCGCGTCAACCAACGGCCTCTCGGGACTTGCCACGGATGTCAACCCATCCAAGCTAAGGCCCCGAGCTGCGCTGAAGGCTTTCAACGACGCCGGGATTGACCCCCTGCACTTCTACCTGATCGTCCCGACCCCCAACGACCGTGCTCACCGCCCCCCGGGGCGCATATATTTATCTATACCCGAGCCCTTACCTTTGGGGAGACCATTCCGTTCCATCCCTTCGTGAAGGGCCCTCGCAAATCCACTGAATTTCCCTACTCAACTGTCACCCAACTGTTGGGTGACAATAAACTCAATGATTATTTTGTGGAGGAAGTTTCTCAGAGTCGACCCTAACTGGTCGACGAGTTCCTCTTGCTTATTCCTTGAAGGCCTCCCGCCAGAGGGATCTTCTATCTGGCTTCCACAAAGTCCAAACCTCCAGTTCCTCACCTGGTGGTCGAGAAGATCACGAGTGCCCACGGGTGGAAACCCCAATTTTTCTTTCTGGGGGACGACTTCAATTCCCACCCCACTCGACAACTATCCATTTGGAGACATAATCCAGCCTTCCGCAAATACTGTGAGCTCTTCGTCTCCTAATTCTCGTCGCGATGGGGCTTAACCTTCTCGTCGAGCTTCCTGACATGCTGCTTCTCTTTTGCAGGTAAATCAGTTCCTCGACCCGGCGCCTCTCGATTCCGCCGCTTTGGCCCGCCGAGGCGTATTCGAGGCCTGCCGAAGGCGAGCGTCGGGCGTCGGTTCTTATCGCTACCGAACCGGGAAAGTACGTTGTTCGTACTCCTCGAGACCCCCCACGTACCCGCCGAGCCTCCCGCGGACCTCTTAAGCGGTGAGTTATCTTTTCTCTAAGTAATTCCTTTACTGTAGTATAAGGGCGTAGTCGGGGAGAACCCGAGCTGACATCTTACTTCCTGTGTAGGCGTCCCTTCCGAAATGAAGTACAATCTTCCTGCTAGGCCGAGGAAGAGGAAGGAGAGAGACGTGGCGCCGGAGACGCCGGCGGCGCCTCGCGCTCCGGTCGCCCCCGCCCCTCGGGCTACTGATTCACTCCCTCGGGGGGTGCTTGTGATCGACCCCCCGGCTAGGAGGCCCCGCGTCGAGGAATCAGGCGCGACTGCGAGGGTTGAGGGGTCGTCCTCCCAGCCGGCTCGGCGCCAAGAGAAAGGCAAGGGCGTCGAGGAGGCCCCTGTCCTTTCGGGGCCGGTGGTGCTACCGGGGTCGAAGATCGACGACCCCGAATTCCTCGTTACCGATGTCATCCCCCGCTACCTTCATAACGCTCTGCGTCTGCCTCCACGGTTCAGCCTGCCAATCCAGGCCATCTACTCCCACTTCCATGAGGACTCCTGGAATACTTTTGCGAAGAGGAGCATCCTCGACCGCCAGCGTCTCACCGTGACGCGCCAGATCTCGGTACGTTCTCTACTGCTCTCCGATTCCCGCTTTCATCTTTGACGTTCTATCCCTATAAACTTAACAAGTCCCTTCTTTCACTTGGTCTGTAGGCTCTTGAGCTGGCCCTCCAGAACTACGTCGAGCTGGAGGAGTGGATGCAGAGGCAAACTGCCTCTAAAGATGTCGAGCAGGAGCTTCTGGCGCTCAGGTCTGCCCGAGATGAGCTCTCCACAAGCCTTGCGGTCGAGAAGGCCAAAGTGGTATCCCTTGGTGAGAGCATCTCAACCGAGAAAGCCTCCAGCTACAAGGAGGGCGCCCAAGATGGGCGCTCCAAGGCCATCGAGGAGTACCTCTCGTCTGCCGAGTGCCGGAAGCGGGAGGAAGAGGTGGTCACAAGCGTCCAGACTTTGTGAAGTCTCCTGATTTTGGGCCGCCTGGTCGACGGTCGGCTGGGCTTCATGTCACAAGCCGGAGCTCCCAGCCGGATCGTCGAGACGCGCGGAGCAGTTCAAATCGTCCGGAGGCGTTCTCGAGGAGCTGGTGACCCAGAGGCTCAACGCCCGCCAAGACTCTGTTGAGTTTGAGGAGCTCCGCCTGTCCTCGCGAAATCCACAGAGCAGAGATCTCGACCGCCTGGAGGAAGCGTCCGACGTCGACCTCTTTCTCGATTTATCTCTGACAAAGGAGGATGGGCCGAAGTGGTCGAGTTTTACGCAGGTGGATGGCGATGAGGGCAATCTGCAGGAGGACGCTGGCAGGGAGGTCACGCTGAGGCGGCACTGGAGGAAGGCCAGGAAGAGGAGGCGATTGGCGAGGTGGCACCGGAGGAATTCACCGGCGGAGAAGAATATGGAATGGAGCGCCAGTGGCCGGCGATTTTGTATTTCTGTTTTTATTTGTTTTTGAGTAGGGTCGTAAGGCCTAGACAATATTTTACTCAGCGCTTTGTAACGGCCCTAAGGTCGAGACCTTATTATTATTATTTTTTATATTATGCACCTGCGTTATTCCTTATATCGTGTTGTGTGGAAATCTGCTTAGGAAATTTTTTGAAAATTCACTAAGTGTAGGCTCGACTACCTTCTTGATTATTGCGCGACGTAGTTTTCCCAAGTGTCGGCTTGACTGCCTTAACACCCCCTCGCCAGGGTGGAGTCCTTAGAGTCGACGCTGGCGCATCGTAGTAGATAGTAGGACCCGCGGCCGTTTGCTTGTAGAGCGTCGACTTTGTAGTTTTATGGTCGACGTATCGACAAGTTTTGATCGACGTATCGACAACAAAATTTTGTTTATAAAGTAAAAAGTACCAGTCGAAATACCATCTTTTATTTATTCGTGAATCGGTTACAAGCCTGGCATTTTTCCCGAAAAACGAGAAAATGAGCGAATACAAGTAAGGGACTTTGGTTCACTGACCCAGCGCTTGTCGCAGTTATTGGTAGTAGACCTTCAACTGGTCTGCATTCCAAGTATGCTTGATGCTTCGGCCGTCGAGCTCTGCCAGCCAGTATGACCCGTTCGCCACGACTTCCATTATTTTGTAGGGCCCCTCCCAAGTAGGGCCCAGGGCCCCGGAGTTCTTAGGTTTTGTGTTAGGGGTTACGACACGCAGAACCAGATCTCCCACTCCGAAGTGCTTGGGCCTGACCCGCTTGTTGTAGTACCTGGCGGTCCTTGCTTGGGATGCAGCGAGCCTTAGTTGTGCGTCTGTGCGCCGCTCTTCCAAGAGGTCGAGCTCCAAGTTCATCAGCTCGGCGTTCCTATCCTCTTAAAGACGGGTTGCCCGGTCGGTCGGAATAGACACCTCGACCGGGCGGACCGCTTCGAACCGTAGGCCATTGAAAATGGGGTTTCCCCATGTGGTGGATCGCTAGTTGTCGATAGGCCCATAACACCTTTGGCAACTCATCGGCCGATTTTCCTTTGTAGGCGCCGAGCCTTTTAAAGGGGTGACCTTAATAATTTTATTCACACCTCGACCTGTCCGTTAGACTGGGGGACGCGATCAGGAGAAATTCTTACGGATCCCGAGAAGCTCACAAAACCGATTGGTGTTGTCGTTGTCGAACTGCTTCCCGTTGTCGGATACGAGAGAGTGCGGGACCCCGAACCGGCATACGATGTTGTTCCATATGAAGTTTGTGCATTTCGCCTCCGAGATGGCCGTTAGTGGCTCAGCCTCGACCCACTTCGTAAAGTAGTCGACTGCGACGATTGCGAATTTGTACCCCCCTGGGGTCTTGTGCAGTGGGCCAATGAGGTCAATCCCCCACTTAGCGAACGGCCAGGGGGATAGTATGGACGTAAGGTCCTCTGAGTGTAGTCGAGGAATGGGGGCATACCTCTGGCAGCTCTCACATTTCTTTGCATATTCCGCTGCGTCTTTTCTAAGGCTGGGCCAGTAGTATCCTTGCCGCAATATTTTGTGGGCTAAGGACTGTCCGCCCGCGTGGTTCCCTCAGATCCCGTCATGTACCTCTGATAGGACCCTCTCCGCCTCCTCTGCGCCGAGGCACCTGAGCAAAGGCGTCGAGAACCCCCGACGGTAGAGGAGGTTGTCGTGCATCGTGTATCTCGTCGCCTGGTACTTCATCTTTTTGGCATGATGCTCGTCTTCAGGGAGCTCACCGTCAAGCAGGTACTTGATGATTGGATCCATCCAGCCAGGTTGGAGTTCCACTGGTGCGACTTCCGGCCATTTCTCCGTGGGCCAGGACTTTCGGCACCTCCGTGGCACCAGGTGCAAAGTCAGCATCCTCGGCGTCGCTAGCCTGGCAAAGCGCGCCAGGCGTTGCTATTTTACGCTCTGGGCACCTGCTGTATATCAAAAAGTAGCGAACTTTTCGAGCTTCCTTAACTTTCTTGGATATCGGCCATCTTTTCATCCCTGGTCTGGTGCAGGCCTTTTACGATTCACAATGAGTTGGGAGTCCTTTGAAGATGTCAAGGTTCTCATGCCAGATGCTCCGCCAATCGGAGGCCTGAGAGCAGGGCTTCATACTCCGCTTCGTTGTTGGACGCTGGGAATTCAAATCTGATGGCCGAGGTGACTTTGTGTCCTTCTGGCGTATGTAACACCAGCCCCGCGCCACTGCCATTATCGTTTGAACTACCATCGACGTAGAGCTTCCAGCGTGGGGATTGGACTGCTTCCCCGACCTCGGCTGGTAAGCCCGTGAATTCCGCCACAAAGTCGGCCAAGGCTTGACCCTTGATCACGGTCCGCGGTTTGTAGTCGATGTCGAACTGGCTGAGCTCTATTGACCCTACTGAGGCCGGTCGGGCGTCGGGCCTGCGCGATGCTGCCAGGGGGATGATTGGTCAAGACCTGGATCTTTGTGGGCTTGGAAGTAGTGCGTAACTTCCTTGCCGTCGACGACCACCAGCGAGGGCGAGCTTTTCATCTGGGGATACCTCGTCTCTGCGTCGAGGAGGCGCTTGCTGGCGTAATACACCGGCAATTGCACCTTCTTCTCTTCGCGGATTAACACCGAGCTAACGGCGTGTTCCGAGACTGCCAGGTAAAGGCTCAGCACTTCCCCAGTTATCGGTTTGGACAGCATAGGAGGCTTACCAAGGTGTTCCTTTAGCTGATGGAACGCCTGTTCGCACTCTTCCGTCCACAGAAACGGCTTGCTTCCTCTCAGAGTATTGAAGAATGGAACGCACTTGTCCGTGGATTTAGAGATAAACCTACTCAGCGCGGCCACACAGCCTGTCAACTTCTGGACCTCCTTGGGCTTCCTCGGCGATGCCATGTCGGGGCCTGGATCTTTAGGATTGGCCTCAATCCCTCGGTTGCTCACCATGAAGCCCAAGAACTTCCCGAGCGGCCTTGGCACACTTCCGAGGTTTAGCTTCATCTGTCGTCTGAGTACCCGAACATTCTTCTCAGGTCTTCCTCATGGTCTTGACTCTCTTGCTCTTTACCAACGCATATCGTCGATGTAGACCTCCATTGACCTCCCAATTAGCCCCCTGAACATTTTGTTGTTGAGGCGTTGGTATGTGGCTCCGGCATTCTTAAGGCCAAAGGGCATCACCACCCCATGCAGTGGAGCCCTCATGCATCGTGATGAGCAGCGTGTGCTCTTCGTCGCGGTCGAGCATGGGTATTTGGTTGTACCCCAGAATAAAGCGTCCATGAAGCTCAAGAGCTCGTGCCTGCAGTGGCGTCGACCAAACCCGGTCAATTTTGGGCAGGCGAAATGTCCTTGGGACACGCTTTGTTGAGGTCGCTGAAGTCGATACACGTCCGCCATTCCCCATTCGGCTTCTTCACCAGGACTGGGTTGGACACCCACTCGGGGTATAGAACTTCTCGGATGAAGTTGTTGCGTGTGAGCTTGTCCACTTCCTTCCGCAGGGCTTCGGACCTTTCGGCATTCATTGGTCGACGTTTTTGCCTCCTCGGTGGGAACTTCTCGTCGATGTTCAGCCGGTGGCACATGACGCCGGGGCTTATCCCTTCCATGTCCTCGTGTGTCCAAGCGAACACGTCGAGATTTCCCTTCAGAAATTCGACTAGTTTTTCCCGATCCTGGGCTTCCAGCTCAGAGCCAACCCTCAGGGTTCTGGTTGGGTCAGCTCCGTCGACTGGGACCTCGACTAGTTCCTCGACCGGTCCTGCACTGGGCTCCTCTCCGGGGAATCTTGGATCTAAGTCGAGCCCATCTACCCTGGTCTCAACCACACGCAGCTCTCTACGTACCTGAGTTGGTTCGGCGTAGTGGCGTATCGTTTCTGAGTATGTGAGTCTCGACTCATACTGGTTCCCTCTAGCTTTGCCGATCCCGCTCGGCGTGGGGAACTTCATCATCTGATGATAAATGGACGTCACCGCCCGTAAAGCCCTCAAGGTCGGGCGTCCTATGACCGCATTATATTGGTCGTTTCCCTTCACCACCAGGAATTTCGACATCACGGCCGAGGTGTGCGGTCGGTCCCCAATGCTCATGGGCAGCTCAATGGCTCCTTCCGGGATGACGCTGTCTCCCGTGAATCCATACAAAGGTTGGGTCAGCATCGCGGAGCCTTTGCCCGGGAATCCCCATCTTGTCCAGCAGTCGGGCGAGAATGTCTACGGAGCCGTTGTGTTGTCACCAGGATCCGGCATGCCGTATGATTGCCGATCATGGCCTCCACAGCCAGGGCGTCGCACTGGGGGAAATGCACACCTCTGGCGTCGAGCTCGGAGAAGGTAATCTCGGCGTCCTCGTGTCGGGCGACCTTGGCTTCGCGCCCAGAGACGTTCATGAAGCGCTGATTGAACTTTTCCTTCGCCTCTCGGGCGTACTCCTTTTGGGCACGTCGAGAGGTGCCGCCGAGATAAGGTCCCCCGACTATCGTTCTTATGACGCCAACTGGTTCAGGGGGGTTATCGCGGTTGTCCCGCCTATTCTCGTCTCTCCGGTCGTCGTTGCGCCTATTATTGTTCCGGCGGTCGGCTCGGTACTCGCTGAGTCTCCCTTCCCGGATGAGCCTTTCGACCTCATCCCTCAGGTCGTAGCACTCGGCCGTGGTGTGACCAGCCTCGCCCGTGGGCGGCGTGATGCATTCCGGTTCTCCGGTGCCGGGTCGCCCCTCATGGGCGGAGGTCGGCGTAATACCTGGAGGTATGGCTGATCTCGTGGTAGGCGTCCTCGATCCCCCATTGTCGGGGGGTATAGGCGTCATACCGTTCGCGGCCTGGGCGCTTTTGTTTTCCCCTGGCTCGTCGAGGCATTACCGCCTCTATTATTCGGAGCCGGGTTGTGTTTGGCCTCGGCTTTGCACCTGGGGAGGACCCGGCGCTTCTTGCCACGTTGCTGATTGTTGGCTTGGCGGCCTCCTCCTTGACAGGGTCGCCGCCCTTGCTCTTAAGGGCCCTCTTGGCCTCCTCGGCGTTGATGAACCCACGGGCCCTCGTCAAAATTCTTGATAAGTAGCATATACAGCCGAGGTCCGTCTTTGTAGGGGATGTCCTTTTTCATCTTTGGACAGCGCCCTCATCAAAACCCACTTCATCGGAGATTCCCTCGGTGGCTGGGACCTGCTCTCCGAAACGAGCTATCCAGTCCTTTAGGGACTCATTGGGCCCCTGGTATACTCTTGACAGGTTCTGCTTAGGTGGGATGTACTTCTTGACACCTACGAACTGAGTCAAGAAGGCGTTCTTCAGTCATCCCAACCGGTGATGGAGTTACGTTTGAGAGACTGAACCACCTCCTCCTGAGAATCGGAAGGTGATTTCTGAATGCCCGGCACATCACCTCCTCGGGGTATCCATGCGGGACCATGTGCCTGTGTATACTTGAGGTGGTCGTCCGGGTCCTCCTTCCATCATATATAAGCGGAATGGGGGCGACTTGTACCTGTCAGGAGAGGGACTCGGATGATATTCTCTGTGAGCGGATGGTGGTGGGGCGTGTACATCCTTGCGTCGACATTTCTTGCCTCGGCCACCTTCCCCAACCTGCCGAAGTTGTTCGGTCCTGCTCCCCATACGCTTCTCCAGGCTGGCCATCTTCTCGGCAGGGCCTTATTCTCTGCTGCAGGCTCGTCTTCCCTCGCCGGTGCCCGGCCTTTTCAGCGGCCCAGGCGAGCTTTGCCCTCAGGTCTCCCCAGTGCACCGGCGTGGATTCCACGGGGCGAGGGTTTTCATATGTGCATCTTGGGGCGGTCGAGGAAGCGCACCTCTGTTATCCACAAGCGCGCTGCTGCCCTCTCCGCGCTCTTCTTCGTGCCACGCGTCGCTTTTGCTTCTCTACAGACCTGTTCGACCTTCATGGATGAGCCTCATTGGCGCTCAAACTATCACCGATTTCCTCGGTGTCACCGTGCTGGTCACCAATTCCTTGGTTTCCCTCAGCGGCGTTCACCGGGACCGTCGGCGCGTCCTCGAGCGGCGGCATTGGGTTCCGCCCCTGGTCTTGTCCGGCAAGGGTGGTAGCCATTCTTTCCACGACCGCAGTCAACGCCTCGACCTGCTTTTGGAGCTGGTCGATGCGGTCTGGGGTGTTTTCTGCGGTCGGTGGAAGCTGGTCGGCGGAAGTCCCGGCGGCGGTGGAATCCTGGACGGCCTGGGCTGGCTGGTTAGCTGTTTGTGGGCGATTTCTAGGACGCATGATGTTGGTCTCTGGTCGTATAAGACTAACTTCAAAGCTGGGTTAAGTTTCTGGGCTTGAGGCCCTCCTTCTAGCGCCAATTGTTGACGGTGTTTTTCCGACAACTTGTTATAATTTCTCTTAATCACTCACGATTATGCTAAACACGGAATAATGAAATGAACCGAAAGGTAATACAGAAGAAACAACGATTTTATAGTGGTTCGGCAATAATTTTGTGCCTAATCCACTTGTGCATGCACTATGTTCGTTGAGGTGAATACAAACGTTGCCTTTTTCATACAAAAATCTCTAACCCCTTTCTGGGTCTTTGTTCGCTCTATTTATAGGCCTTCTCACGTACTCACACATTCCCGGTTCCCAAGATGGAAGCCACCTTCTGTCCTCGATCCGCGGGAGGGTAAGTGAGTTCTCATGATGAAAGTTTCAGAAATCAGGCGGCTGATCCTCTGTCTGCCGTCTGATCTCCTGACTTCTGCGGCCGCTGTCGGATCAACACTTCCCTCCTCGAGTTGACATGACCGCTGGCAGGCCCACTTGCAATCTTCCTCGATATCTTGGTTGTAAGAGGTCGAGACAGTTTCTTCGACGTCAACTGTCGCATGATGACTCTCGGCGTCAAGGACACCATTACACGGTCTTCCCCTCGACGCCGGAGACTGGTTCTAAAGGGGAGTCCTCGGCGCGTGTCATCCGAGGGAGTGGTCAACTCATATCAAAAGGGAACGGTCGACCCACGGACCGTGGTGTAACAGGAAGTATGGGCATTCACAAAGCAGGATGAGGCACTCACTTTTTGAATCCCACTATGATCTCAACACATGAGAAAGCAAGAATTAAAGCCAAGAAACTCTCTTGGTTTTTCTTTTCTTTGAGGGAAAAAACTGATTGTCTTAAGAGTTGATTTTTTAACTCTTCTAGACCCGTATTTAGTATTCTTTATAGTGAAGCCCCTTAAAAAAAACTACCGGTGAGACTCCCGTTTTTAACCGTTGAATTAATTTTTTAACGGTTAGATCTGTGCATGTCTGTTTAAAAAATTAACAACGCATTGCATATAATTAAAAATAAATTAATTGGGTCACTTTTCCTTTTTGAGAAGAGATGCGCGCACTAGATAAAGAAACTCCCGGCATGGCGCTGTTTTGGGTTCACCTGCCCCTTTTTGTTTAACCTCCAAGAGTCAAATATCTGTTTTAAGTAAAATCCAGTTTTTCTTAAACATAACTTTCTAAATTTCAATTTGGGAAACTATAGATAGTAAAAAAAAATTGATACTAAATAATGAGTATGTTCATTTGTACAATTGTATACGTGAGAAAAATATTATGTTAAAAAAGTTAAATTTAAATTTTTATAAGAGAAAATATTGTAACAATATAATTTGAGTCGTGAAATGAATAATACCTATAACTTATATGCTTTTTGAGCATCAATCCCGACGCATGCAAATTCAATAATAAATGTGTACAATAGCCTTGACAATACATTGTTTACAGTCTGTAATGAACGAGTTGAAGTTGAAAGTTTTTTTGTTTTATATACATTAAGTTGAAATTTGTTTTCCTTTTTTTTTGCTTGCAGAAAGAAAGTTGAAAGTCTTTTTTTTCCTTTCCTCACGAAGTTGAAAGTAATTTAGTACAAAATGTTTATTAAAAGAATAATAACAATACGAGTGAAACATAAAATACAATTTAATGCTAATTTTTTTCAATCACAATTTATTACTAATTGATCACAAAAATATATTTTCTTGATCCGTGAGTTAGAGCACAAAGAGGCGCATCAACAGTAACAGCAGTACAATACTTATAACAAAAATAAAATATAATTTTGAGGTCTGAATGGATAATTCATCATTTTCGAAGGTCCTTAATTTTAAAAACAAAACTCTACCTGACCCGTAATTAATCAAACTTAAAGATTGATTTGCCAGATATGACTTTTCTGTTAAACATATAAAAAGCCACCACAACCTCATCCCTGATTTCTTAACCCGACCAAAACTAGTTCAGGTCATCACTTCTTGTAAAACCTTCCCTCTCACCTTCATGAATACTAATATCCACACACTTCTATGTATGATAATCCAGTAAACTTGATTGCCTATATGGATACTGGTGTAGGAAGAACAATGATGAATCCAAAAGTCCTCCCACAAGATTTTTGGATACCACACATTGAGTATTTCAAAGCTGAGACGATCAAGTTTTCAAGACAGAACTGATCACCAAACACAAAGTTAGTATCAAGTTCTTCCCTGGATGCATCATATGGACAAGAATCCTTGGAAGCTCATTACTAGACAAGGATTTACTCATCAGAATTGATGTGTACTGCCAAGCAGAGAGACTTCAAATCCTCCCCACAAGATTAAAGTATAAAAGGCAATTTAAGCCTTACTCAACCATCCCAAAGATGTTCTCAATCAAAGAAGTCATAATAATATGATATGGAAGAGAAAAGGTGAGAAAAGGAAAATACAAATCCTAGGGCATTACGACCTCATTTATTTCACCATTACAATTTTTAATTTTAATTTTATTATAGTTAAAATCTCTTATAAAAAGTCATATATAAACCTTGTTCAGTTCGTAGATTTGAATTTTTAATTCGAGTTAAAATGTGGTTTTATATGAGAGTTTTTTTTAATTGTAGTAAAAAAAAGTTCAAAAAAACTCTCATATAAAACTACATTTTAACTCGAATTGAAAATTCAAATCCATGAACTGAACGAGGTTTATATATGACTTTTTATAAGAGTTTTTAACTGTAATAAAATTAGAATTGAAAACTCAAATTAGTGAAATGAACATGGACATAATTTTTTATGCTACAGTAAAAAACTTTTACATAAAATATTACATCTCAAGTTAAATTAAAAATTCGAATCAACGAACTGATCGAGGCCTAGACTTCTTCAAACACTAAAAACAATAAAATAAAAAAATTTTGGCCGTGTTTGGAAGGGCCCGTTTAGTTTGTTGATTCGAGTTTTTAATTCAAGTTGAGATGTAACTGTTTCTGAGAGCTTTTTATTGTAGTAAAACTCGAATCGGTGAAATGAACAGAGCCTTTCTTGTTTTTATTTTTCACATTTTTCGAGAAAAAAATGAAAACGTTTTCAAAATGGCGTTTGACACAATAAAGACAAAAAACGTAAATGAAAACCATTTTTTGGTTTAGTGTAAAATAAGAGAAAAATAAAAAAAATGACTTTTAGTCATTTTTCATTTTTTGTTTTCGTTTTCTCCTCTGTCGAGCAGAGAGAGACATTAATGAGTTTTTTTTATGCTGAAAACAATATCTTAATAAAACTACCAAACACATTTTTAAAACTAATTTCTGTTTGAGATTAAAAAGTTTTCATTTTTCATTTTTATACAAAAAATAAAATAATTTTAGAATGAGTTCTAAACACGCTTATTATTTTTAGATTTATTTTGCCGCCATATTTTCAAAACTCTCACAGAAATGCCCCCGGTTTAATAGGCCATCTCTATCCGAGACGTGTTTTCTCTCTCATTTTGAAGACATACAATTTAATGCTAATTTTTGACAATCACAAATCCCCTTCATTTCGTTGATTCGAGTTTAGAATTTGAATTAAAGCACAAAAAGGCACAAACAGTATCACAAAAATATTTTTTCCTAATCCGTGAGTCAGAGCACAAAGAGGCACATCAACAGTAACAATAGTACAATACTTATCGAAAAAATAAAAAAGGCAAAAACAAATAAAAAAAGGGAGTCATAATTAGCTGATGCGGAAGAGAAAATGTCAAAAAAGGAAAATATAAATTCTAGGTATTACGATATCATTTATTTTATCAATTTAAATTTTTAATTTTAATTTTATTATAATTAAAAGTTCTTATAAAATGTCATATATAGACCTCGTTCAATTCGTAAATTTAAATTTTCAATTTGAGTTTAAATGTGATTTTATTTGAGAATTTTTTATTATAGCAAAAAAAGTTATATGTGACTTTTATGAGAGTTTTTAAGGCTTCTTTCACTTCGTACATTCGAGATTTCAATTCAAACTGAGATGTAATATGCATAATTGAGATTTCAATTGGAGCTGGTTTTGAAATGAGTCTGAGTGCCATGTGTCATATGCATAAATTTTTTAAATTGGTGAAAACTATTATGCATGCAAAAGGAAAACCATCGAATATAGCAGAAGTACTACATAGTACTATTATTCAGTATCCTTGTTTTTGTTCTTATTATTATCACTATGATTATTAAGATTTATATTATATTATGTTTCAGTTTTTGCACAATAGATGAAGATGCTGGATTTTTATTCTTGGCCTAGTTGAAATCCTCATGGAGGAGTGTCAATAGTTTCTACTTCACGTACGATACATATTAATATTAATAACAAAAAAAAAAAAAAAAAAAACAAAGTCGTGCAAGATTGTGGGATAACTGTTCTTATCTCTCTTCTTTTACTGTTTTGGTAAGTTGTTTTTAAGCATCATGTTATGTAGGTATCCAAATACACCTAAAAAGGACTTTGCCGAGGCTTGTCCTGTATGCCGTGGAAATTGCAACTACAAAGCATGTTTGCGTTTAGATGCACCAATAATAGTCAGTTTCTCAGTTTCTCTTGTCTCTAAATGCTCACATAAATAAGCATATAAATGAGGTTTCCAATAAGTAGGTTTCCGGTGAATCTTCCAACAAGTATCCCTTGTATGTATTAAGGCAATCTCATAGTCAACCATTTCCTTGCTGTATATTACCTATTCTTGCGTTGTCAATATTCTATTTGTGTATAAATCTTGTATTTTAGGAAATCAGTAATAGGATAATTATTCATTTTTTATTTTGATTCAATCATGTAAGATGTATATATTTTACCTTGCTCACTCAATGAAGTCGGCTAAGCCATTTTCTCACAATCCTAGTTTTCTTTCTAAATCTAAATGGTATCAGAGCCTCCCTAACACTGTCTGGATTTCAATCTCTCTCTCTCTCTTCAGAAATGGCTATAAGTATTATGTCATATTCGTCGATCATTTCACTCGTTACATTTGGCTCTATCACATGAAGAAAAAGTCTGACGTTCATGCTATTTTTATCCGTTTTAAGATGTTAGTTGAAAAATACTTCAAACATCCCATCGTTACACTCTACACGGACAATGGTGGTGAATACATATCCTTAAAATCTTTCCTCTCAAATAATGGAATTTCTCACCTAACCACACCACCGCATACCCCGGAACACAATGGCTTTTCTGAACGTCGTCATCGCCACATAGTTGAAACTGGACTCACTCTACTTCATCATGCCCATTTACCTCTCACTTTTTGGCCGCATGCATTTACTACTGCCACGTACCTTATTAATCGCATGCCAAAAGTTGCCCTCTCCATGCAATCATCATATGAAAAATTATTTGGACATGCGCCAAATTATGGCAAACTAAGGGTCTTTGGTTGTCTTTGCTATCCGTGGCTAAGGCCATATGGGTCCCACAAACTTGATTCACGTTCACAGCCGTGTGTTTTCATTAGTTACTCGACAACCCAAAGTGCATATCAGTGTTATGATCCTCAATCAAAAAAAATATTTGTTTCCCGTCATGTCACTTTTGTCGAGTCAATTTTTCCTTTTTCTTCTCGATTCCTTGATCTTCCACGGCCATCAAATACTACTTTCCACGAATGGGTTCTATCCGGTCACTCTTTCCCCACTTATCCGTCTCTGTCTACCCCAAATCAAGATTCCATTCATACTCCTACTTTTCCTCACCAACTTCAATCCAATTCGACAGCTTCCAATGACATTCCAAACTTTACTTCTCTTCCCATAAATGGGCCCACTGCACCATTTCCTTCAAATCAGCATAAGCCAACCATGTCGCCACCTATTACCTTCCAAAATTCTAATAACACTCTTCATTCCCCCCCATCTACGCCCACTCACTTCATCAATCAGGAGAGTCAATCACCCATGTCAGACCAAATACCCCAACACACCTCCCATACTCCAATATTCCCTTCCCACTCATCACGGGCTCGCACATTAAATGGAGACACGATCACTCATCAACACTCTCTCTCCAGCGACTTGCAAGGTAAGTCCTCCTGTGATTTTACATCACCTCATTTATCAGACCATCCAAGCCAGACACCTATCATATTACCACCTCACAATAATCATCCCATGCAAACAAGAGCCAAAAATCACATCCACAAACCACTCACCAAATTAAGCCTCGCCACTTTCCATTCACCACAATCCCATATGGAACCTACTTCCATCTCCCAAGCTTTAAAACATCCCGAATGGCGTGCGGCTATGTCTGAGGAATTTAATGCGCTTCTCCGCAATGGGACTTGGAATCTTGTTCCTCCAGACTCCTCTCAAAACTTGATCGGCTGGAAATGGGTTTTTCGTATAAAAAGAAATCCCGACGGGTCAATAGAGCGTTACAAAGCTCGTCTCGTTGCGAAAGGGTTTCACCAACGACCCGGTATTGACTTTCATGAGACATTTAGCCCGGTTATAAAACCCACTACTGTTCGACTCGTTCTCAGTCTCGCACTTTCCAAGGGCTGGCCTCTAAAACAGTTGGACGTAAATAATGCTTTCCTCCATGGCCACTTATCTGAAGATGTATATATGAGTCAACCACCGGGCTTCCAAGATTAATCAAATCCTAATTATGTATGTCATCTTAAGAAGGCCCTATATGGACTCAAACAGGCCCCACGAGCATGGTACCATGAACTACGTCAATTCTTACTCTCCGTTGGGTTTGTCAACTCCAAGTCCGATACATCTTTATTCATCTGCACTCATATGCATTTAACAATGTATCTTCTAGTGTATGTGGATGATCTGATTCTTACAGGTAGTGATGAGTGCCTCCTTGACAAATTCACACGTCAACTTGCTGCAAAATTTTCACTCAAAGATCTCGGCACACTCTCCTACTTTCTTGGCGTTGAAGTCATACCCTCCAAGCATGGCATTCTCCTGTCTCAACACAAAAATATCCACGATCTACTCGAGAAGACCAACATGGTGAACGCCAAAGATGTGCATACACCAATGTCTCCCAATCATGTGCCCTGTCTTCATGATGGCACCTCCTTAACAGATGCTATGAAATATCGCTCCATAGTCGGAGGTCTTCAATATTTATCTCTTACACGTCCTGATATTGCTTTCACTGTCAACAAATTGTCGCAATTCATGCATCGTCCGACAACCCAACATTGGGCCGCTGTCAAACGACTACTTCGCTATCTTCAAGGCACCATCCATCATGGTTTGTTTCTCCATAACCGTTCACCTTTGCTCCTACATGGTTTCTCAGATGCTGATTGGGCCGGCGACACTGATGACCGCACTTCCACAAGTGCTCATGTTGTGTTCCTTGGTCACAATGCTATTTCATGGAGTTCGAAGAAACAACGAACAGTTGCTCGATCCTCCACTGAGGCTGAGTATCGTGCGGTTGCCTCTGTTACTGCTGAAATCACGTGGCTACAATCCCTGTTACATGAACTTGGAATCAAGCTGGCTACTATATCGACGGTTTATTGTGACAATATTGGTGCTACATATCTATGTGCAAATCCGGTCTTCCACTCTCGCATGAAGCACATTGCCATAGACTTTCACTTTGTTCGGGAAAAGGTGCAAAACGGCGATATCCGTGTTTCTCACGTCTCATCTGATGATCAGTTAGCCGATGCCCTTACTAAACCACTCTCTCGTCAACGACTGGACACACTTCGAGTCAAGATTGGTGTCCTTCCCAGTGACACCATCTTGAGGGGGCATATTAAGGCAATCTCATAGTCAACCATTTCCTTGCTGTATATTACCTATTCTTGCGTTGTCAATATTCTATTTGTGTATAAATCTTGTATTTTAGGAAATCAGTAATAGGATAATTATTCATTTCTTATTTTGATTCAATCATGTAAGATGTATATATTTTACCTTGCTCACTCAATGAAGTCGGCTAAGCCATTTTCTCACAATCCTAGTTTTCTTTCTAAATCTAAAGTATGGCCTGTTTTAATGTTCACACTAGGGTCTGCCTCCTCTTCTCGCCTTGTTTTCTGTGTTGTTCAGTTGTGGTCCACGTACAGCAAGGGCTGATCCTTCAGTGGCTGCGGCTGTGGGCTGATTGTTTAGTGTTCCTAGAATCACTTTCTTCCGGCTTTCTTCCCTTCTTACCTCCGAGAAGGCTTCTCTTAGACTTGGCAGTGGCTTTGTACCCAGAATTCTCCCACGGACTTCATCTAAATCTTTGTTAAGTCCCATTAGAATCTTAAACACTCTTTCTTTTCAATAATCTGCCTATACCGATTTCCATGACTCGGACTCTCCCAAGTATACTCTTCAAACAAGTCTAATTGTTGCCAATAACGAGTAAGAGTATTATAGTATTGGGTAACAGAGGTTTCACCTTGTCGGAGATCGTGGATAATGGTTTCCACACCAAATAGTTCAGAGGTGTTTTCATTGCTGGAGTAGGTATCTTTGGCAGCATCCCAAATTTCTTTGGCAGTACTATAGAGAAGAAAATTTTCTCCAATATCGTTGATCATAGAGTTAATTAGCTAAGACATCACCATGCTGTCCTCAGCCCTCCAAGACCGGTATTTGGGGTCTTTTTCTCCTGGTGAAGCCGACAGGCCTGTGAGGTGGTCATCCTTTTCTTTCCCACGAACAAACATGAGAACGAACTGTGACCACTGCAAATAATTATGCCCGTTCAGCTTGTGGCTTGTGATTGGCAGAACACTGTTGTCCGAGCCTCCATTGTTCCTTGCCACTGGGGTTTCCTGACTGGAGGTAATTTCTGAAGTGGAGCTTCCACGGTCTGCTGCCATGCCATATTTGGCCATTGAATATTGGACTAAAGGAGTGTGAAAGGAAAAGAAAAACGGGACTACTGGACAGAGTCAGAAACCGGGCTCTGATATCATAAAGATATGAATGAAAATTATAATTCTTTTCATTGATCTGGAATGGTACAAAGCTGCACTTATATACAGGAGTGTGGCCGAATCTGCGGCCTTATTTTTAAGGAAAATAAAGGCTAATTCCTAGTCAAACATAATCAGGAAATATCAGGATATATTTCCTAATTTCCTAAATCAACTAAATAAGAATGACAGCTAGAGGCCTCTACAGCATGTCAAATCTACAGCCTGTTACAGCTTGGAATGGGCCGTACAATCCGGATTTTCAACAATGTGGAAGTGTAAGACCATCCAAAGTCTTGGTGATGATTGATAGGAACTTGATAGATACAGATAGTTGGTTATGTTGTTTTTTAGTTGTTCCAGCTGGTTAGTAGTCTTTTAAGAAGTTAGAAGTCTGTTACTATGAATTAGTAGGGTAAATAGGGGCTTAAGTGGCTGATGAGATGATGTTCAGATTTGATTCACCATTGATGAAAGTTTTATCTAGTTTAGACACTTGCAGGACACTGTTTGAATAAACATGCATTTTATGTGATTCCTTTGTGTTATTTGTTCTCATGATATTCATGAGTTACAACTCCTTCATGCTTGATAGAAAATGGAGGAACAAATTTGCATGAATCCAATTTGAACAATGGTAACCAAATATGATGCGTTCCTGCTGGAGAGTAACCTCTATTCTTGTTTTAGATAAAAATGAATTGTTACTGCTCAAAGGGAAATGGTTTGATTGAAAGATGCAATATAAATCTTTCGTGCAGCATATGTGGTTGATTAGATATGTCCGTGAAATTGTGATTTATCTAAGATATTAGTATGCATGAGTGATGAATGTTTTGACCTTAAGCTACGCTTTATCTTTTTTCAATTTTTTAATAGAATATCGTCCAGTTGGGCTTAAGAGTATCTTTTGCCTTGTTTTCTCCCCTTATGATGTGTACATTCTTTTTTCAAGTTTGAACAATATTTTGCACGTGGTTCGTGTATTATTATTGTTAAATGTGTCAAACTATGATTTATTCATGATAATTTCCTGAAAATACTTTCTTGTACATTACTTTTTATTATCTGATTGCAAAAGAAATTTGGTTGATTAATACTAAGTAAACGATTTTCAGCACCACGTTTCCTTAGTATATACTAGAATTTTGATCATGAATTTGAAAGTTTTTAATGGGTGAATTCAGTTTAATTTGATTTTTGATAAGTGCTGATAAGGGTTATCTAACGTTTTTTTCATATTATTTTGGAAACTGAGATACACATTAGGAATAAGTAATTATTTTATTAAACTTTGGACGCGTTCTCGTGAGTTGGTATGAAATTGTTTGGAGGTTTATAATCACCTCCCTTTTTCATCTTCCAAATTAGATTTTCAAATAGAATTTGAAGTTACTCGGAATTGTATCTGTTTTTATCACTTCATTTTGTTAAAGATCTTGCTTTGTAACATAGTCCAAGTATTTTAGAGCTGCTTTAATTTCGTGCTCTAGTTTTTTTAATTTTTTTTATTCAAGTTTGATAATCTAATTTCAATTGTTGAGTCATGGAATGCAGGTTGACATTAATATCCATCAGTTCTTCACTGGATATTTAGAAGGGCGTTTTGATTTAAAACTGTGGCCTCAGATACTTAAACTGAAAGATTGGCCCCCGTCTAATTTATTTGGGGAGCGTTTGCCTCGTCATAATGCTGAATTCATCTCTTGCTTGCCTTTTAAGAAATATACGAATCCTCTTAATGGAATTTTAAACCTCTCTGTCAAATTGCCCAAGGGATCTTTAAAGCCGGACATGGGGCCCAAGACATATATTGCTTATGGTGTTCAGCAGGAGCTTGGACGTGGAGATTCTGTAACCAAACTTCATTGTGACATGTCTGATGCAGTATGTTTTGCTTTATTACAACACATCTTTTCTCCTGGTGACAAAATGCATTCTATATATAAGTCTTTTCTTGATATACTTGCATATTGAAAGGTAGTTAACTCAGTTAGAAGGGAAGTAGGAAGAAGAAACAAATAGATGCCATGCTGGCTTTATTGCTTTCATTTGTTCCAGGGCCTGGGTCTCTCTGTGTGTGTGTGCTTCTCTCCTTTTTGTGTTTCGTTCGTTTATCTGATTTGTTATTAAATAGTTTTTTGTTCTAATCTTCCACCTGGTAATCGTTTTTTTTATAAAAGTGAGCGATCAAATATATTCCTAAAGTTGTTTTCATGTTCTTGGTCAAGATTTTATATTGCGACACTAAGTTCAGTAGGGATTTAGATCACCAGGCGTGTTAATTTGGCAGGCTACTGTACTTCCTTGGATTCTTATATAGTTTTAATGCTTCCAACAGTCTTTCTTAATTTGTCCATTTGTGAATTTTACTCCTCATTGTACCTAACTCAACAATTTTCCCTATTGAAAAATAATAAAAAATTGATTATATAGACGCATGTGCTTTGATTTACTTGGAACTGGGATTATTTGTTTTTTAGATTTTATTGATTCTGACGTCTTCTTTATCCTTATATGTTTTATGGTTGACGAATCAAGGATTTTATTCTCACATGTCACAATATGCCTTCTATGAGTTGATTACCTCTATTTAGACCAACTATGCGCTAACACTAATTGCAGTTATATATAATGTTTCAACTTTTGGTTCTAATTTTTGCATACCAAGGTTTCACCATTTAGAGTTTTTAGTCCATATTTTAACAATACATCTATTACTAAATGAATTTATGAAGTAATTGGTGGAATTCTATGTCATGAAAATTATGTGGGAACATTGCACCATTTTTATGCCATGCTAGTTACGTGAGTACGTTATCTCATTCATCAACGTGCTTTTCGGCTTTGTGTCCTTCAAATGGAACATAACTTATTCAGTATATCAATATCTCAGGTAAATGTTCTGACTCATACTGCTGAAGTGAAATTTACACTTGAACAGCTTGCCACCATAGAAGACCTGAAAAAGAAGCATAGAGAGCAAGACCAAAGAGAAATTTTTGGAGGTCGTGTGGCTAGTGATTGTGAGTGGAAGGATAAAGAGTTTTCACAGCTAAACTCCCGAAAGAGTCAGGAGGAAAAATTAGGTAAAGATGAAAGTTGTGGTAATATTGATCAGTTACTAAATTCTGGAAATACGTTGGAGAGCTTGGAAGAAGCTGAGGGTGGTGCTCTATGGGACATATTCCGGAGAGAGGATGTTCCCAAGCTGCAGGAGTATCTGAAAAGGCATTTTAGAGAATTTAGGCACACTTACTGCTGTCAAGTACAACAGGTAGTTGCAGAGTCAACAGTAATTTTAACTCTATGCTTTTCCTTAAATGTGATGCAGCAAAAGCTTTTTTAGCTTGCTTTTCATGAATATAGTTTTACCAATTTTTATTTGTGGTTTTTTTTTTTTTTTTTTTTTTTTTTTTTGAGAATAATATTTGTGGTATTCAAATTATCTAGACGTCCTTTTAATTTATTTGTGATACCTTATTAGTATTTCTGGAATCCTATCATGTTATTTCGTTTCCTTACCATGCAAGCCTTTTTAAATATATTTGATTTGAATCACACATATCTATAAAGCCCAGTCGTTAAAACATGCTGAACATAGTCTTGATCACTGTATGTGGAAGTGCAAGACCATCCAAAGTCTTGGTGACGATTGATAGGAACTTGATAGATACAGATAGTTGGTTATGTTGTTTTTTAGTTGTTCCAGCTGGTTAGTAGTCTTTTAAGAAGTTAGAAGTCTGTTAGTATGAATTAGTAGGGTAAATAGGGGGTTAAGTGGCTGATGAGATGATGTTCAGATTTGTGGTAAAATTGGGGAAACCCTGGGGAGAGTTGCAGCCTCTTAAATGCTGCTGTTTTTGTAGTTGAATTGCCACATTTCTTGTTTCAGTCAATAAAATCATTCTCTAGTTTTGCCTGCACAATTATATGCCCTCATTTGCCACTGATTTGTTTAATTTCATATGTTCTTATGTAGGCATTCTTCTATTTCATCGTTTATTGTTTGTTTTTTTTTTGAATAGGTTATTCACTCAGTTCATGATCAGACAATGTATTTGACTATGGACCACAAGAGGAAGCTTAAGGAGGAATATGGTTAGTTAATTATCGAACAATCCATACAGATCATTGCATTCTTATCCGTTGTCCATTTTACATACTTGAATACTATCTTATAGGGATTGAACCGTGGTCCTTTATCCAAAAACTTGGAGATGCTGTCTTCATACCTGCTGGTTGCCCTCATCAAGTTAGAAACTTGAAGGTAATTATCGAGTAAAAGTTAATTTCCTCCCCGTTTATTTATTTATTTATTTTTTTCTTGATGAATTCCTCCCATTTTATCGTACCAAACTTGTCTCCTTAGTTGATTAGAATATGTGCTTCAACCAATCTTTAATTTTGACAATTTGAACTAGTCATCATTAAGGTTTTGAAGGTTTCTTTGTATGGTGCTTGATTGCAATATGTGAAAAACTTGTTACTTCTATTGTGCAATAACATTTTAATAAACTGTGGCCATTTTCAGTTTATTAATTTAAGTACTATGCATGAATAAGTTGCATGCAGTAGGAGACTAATGTATATACCTGTTTACGGATCTAAGAAACCTGAAGGTTTAGTAGTATTTGCAATAAAATTGTAGTGATTTCTACCTTAATTGCATTAGACACCTGAAGGTTTACTACGTGTATTTGCAATAAAATTGTAGTGATTTCTACCTTAATTGCATTAGACACGCTTATGTCCAATCATTTTTTTTTTTTTTCAATTTAAATTGAAAATCTACTTGATAGGATCTTGACACGGTTCAGTGTTTTGCTTTAAGCTTTTATAGTCGTGTAAATTTTCAAAAGTTGTTGCATGCATACAAATGACCTTTTATCCTTTTTAATATTTAAACATAATGCTGTTATTATATGTTGCTTTCACCAGTCCTGCATAAAGGTCGCACTTGACTTTGTCTCACCCGAAAATGTTGATGAGTGTGTCCGGTTGACGGAAGAATTCCGAACGCTCCCCTCTAGTCACAGGGCTAAGGAGGACAAATTGGAGGTACATCATTTTTATAGATTGCATGTTCATATATTTATATTAGCATATTGAGTGGGTCATGGTTCTCGTGGATTGTTTTGCTATGACATTTCCAATAAGCCCATATTATAGCACATGATATGTATCCTTTTCCAAAGAGACTAACTGCTGAGACTGTCCTTTTAGATTGCATAATGGGAGATGATACTTTGATAAGAACCTATTTGAAATTTACTTTAGAGATTTCAATATGCCATTCTTGGAACAGGTGAAGAAGATGGCCCTTTATGCAATGAAGGAAGTTATGGAAACTTTGGATCCAAAAGAAAGGTTAGTGATTAAAAACTTTTGCTACCTGCATTTGAAGGTTGTTCTTAGGCTTGTCTTGAGCTCTCAATGCTTGTAATTGAAAAAAAAATGCACTAGTCTTTTGAATCATATGCTTTCTCCAACGAATTAATTGGTTTTTGAGGTATGTGTCAACAAATTTGGATACAGGGAAGCTTTGTAGCTTGCTTTGCCTTCTATGTTGCTTTTTTCACAAGTATTTTTGCAGAAAAATCCATCTGAACCTAAACTCGAACTGTAAGAACAACGGCAAGAGGCGCTGAGGTCCTCCTCAGGTGCAAGCCGAGCCAAGGCACAATCCGGCTCCGAGCAACAGAGGCAGCAACGCCTCGACGAGCCAGGGGGAAACCAAGCGGCCCAAGCCGCAACGGTATGACGCCTACACACCCCTGACTATGGGGATCGAGGACGTCTACCACGAGATTAGCCATCTTCAGGTCCTGCTTCGACCTCCACCCCTCAAGTCTGACTCGACACGGAGAAACCAAAACAAATACTGTTGTTTCCACGGCGAGAGTGGTCATACCACGGCCGAGTGCTACGACCTAAGGGATGAGGTCGAGAGGCTGATCCGGGAAGGGAGGCTCGACAAATATCGGGCCGACCGCCGGAACAACAACAGGCGCAACGACGACCGACGGGACGAGCATAGGCGTGATAACCGCGATAACCCGCCCGAACCAGTTGGCGTCATAACGACGATCTTAGGGGGACCGTACCTCGGCGGTACCTCTCGACGCGCACATAAGGAGTACGCTCGAGAGCCAAAGTAGAAGTTCAACCGAACGATCATGAATGTCTCTGGATGCGAGGCCAAGGCCGCTCGGTACGAGGACGCCGAGATCACCTTCTCTGAGGCCGACGCAAGGGGTGTACATTTCCCCCAGAGCGATGCCCTGGTGGTCGAGGCCATGATCGGTAACCATACGGTGTGCCGTATCTGTTGGGAATAATGTCCTAAAAGAATGAGATGTAAAAGGATGTTTATTATTTATTTAGTAAAATAGTTTATTCATCATTTTATGTGCATATAGTTATGAATATTTTATGAATATTAAATAAAATTCCTTGATTATTTATGTAACCTTAAACATGGTATATAAATGTTATATACGAAGGGATAATGTTTAAGGATAATAATCAAAAGTAATTGTTCATAATGAATTTAATTAAAGTTCAAAATTAATTAAAACATTATAAATACATGTCATTCCCATTTAGAATGGAACGGTGTTATCCGCACTGTTAATATGGCGAGATATTGAATGAGTGTATTTCGCATAATGAGATTATGTGGAACATGGACCTTGAACACAATATGAATTTCTAATAATTTACATTAAGCATATAAATTCTAATTGAGTCTACCAATGGTCATATATAGGATGATCTTAATCCCGAGTTCTTAACAAACTCCTATTTATGGATTTATGTCTTTTGATTTACTCGGTGCGGATTACGAGACCCCTGAATCCTATTCCTTGTATTTTGGAGACATAATGAAATAGGTAGCTGGGAATGTTATTATACGAGATGGAATCCATTCCTTCTTGAGAGAGAAGCAGATAAATAATTCTCTTGAGTGTTGATTCGGTACTTGGATTAGTAAGAGCGCTCTAGTTCATGAATGTGTTTTATGAATCACTATCCATTAGAGAATCAATGGTACTCAAGGATAAAGATGTAATTAGAGAGGTTAACGGATTCTACTTGACTCTAATTATGAATTATTTATGGAGGATTGATCTATATGTAGTGACTATATCAAATGGACACTTCGCAGTTTAGAAGTAATTAATGTCTATAATTTCGAGAGTGCAATTCCAAGTTTATAATGGAGTAATTATTGGAATTTATAGAATTAATTAATTAATTAAAGTGTTTAATTAATTATTAATTTTATTGGAGTTCAGAATTATAGGTCCATTTGTCCCCGCGCCGTCCTTGTAATTCTACCAGACACAAAGGGCAAAATGGGAATTTTAGAATTACGGAATTCAAAAATTAAATACTCGAAAAATAATTAATTGAGAATTAATTATTATTTAAATAATGAGATTATTTAAATTTGAATTTGAACATATCTAGATTCATCTATTTAAACTTATTTGATAAGTTGTTCAATTTAGAATTCAAATTAATTTAAGTTTGACTAAAATTCGAATTTGAATATGAATTAAAATTGGACTACTGGATAAAGGATAAAATCTCTTCATTCCCTATCTGATATAGGCGCCACACACAGGGATAAAACCCTAAGGGTGTGGCCGGCCACCTTGGTGATAAGGGGAAGGGATTTTTTGTTCCAAATTCAAAATTGGAGATAAGGATTTGATTCTATTTTGAAGTTTGACTTCTACTCTTTAAATATGAGAAAGATAGAACTTTGTAGATACAATTTTGAAACATATTTTTCGGCCCTAAAAACAGTGTGGCCGAAATTCTCATAGAGGAAAAATAGAGAGCAAAACTTTTCTCCAAAAATTCCACATCGTGCATGCGTTGGTGTTTGTTGAAATTCGAGTGTTTCAGAAACCTATTTTGTCTCACGTGTGCCCACACACACATCTACGTGGAATCAAGGAATTGACGTGGAAGACTTTGGTGTTCTAAACACAAAGCTTGGAGCTAGGACTGTTCGTGGTCAAAGAAATTTAAGTTATCATCCGAGTCGGCTATCAGGTATTTTTTTGGTTGATCCTTGAATGATATAAATTAATGCGATTAATTTATTCGTGCATAAATTAATATAATCTATAGAGTATCTCAAAAGTTTTGTGAAAATTTTTGTTATACACGATTCGCTGTTTCCCCACGCTTCCGCCGCCTAATTCGATTCGGCAACCAACAGTATCTTGGTCGACAGCGGCAGTTCCGTGGACATCTTGTATGCGGACTGCCTCGACAAGATGGGGATTCCTCGCTCGAGGCTCCAGAACAGCGCCCAACCCTTGTATGGTTTTACAGGGGACAACGTCATCCTAGAAGGAGCCATCGAGCTACCTATGACTATTGGAGACCGACCACACACCTCGACTATAATGTCAAAATTTATGGTGGTGAAGGGAGGCGACTAATACAATGCGGTCATAGGACGCCCGACGTTGAGGGCCTTACGGGCGGTAACGTCCATCTACCACCAGGTAATGAAGTTCCCTACGCCGAGTGGGATCGGCAAAGCCAGGGGGAACCAGTACGAGTCAAGGCTCACGTACTCAGAAACTGTCCGCCACTACGCCGAGCCGACGCAGGTACGGAGAGAGTTGCACATGGTCGAGACCAGGGCAGAAGGGCTCAACTTGGATCCAAGGTTCTTCGGGGAAGAGCCCGGAGCAGGACCGGTCGAGGAACTGATTGAGGTCCTCATCGACGAAAGGGACCTAGAGAGAATGCTGAGGGTAGGCTCGGAGTTGGGGGCCCAGAACCGGAAAAGACTGGTCGAGTTTCTGAGGGGAAGCCTCGACGTGTTCGCCTGGGCCCACGAGGACATGGAAGGGATAAGCCCTAACGTTATGTGCCACCAGCTGAACATTGACAACAAGTTTCAGTTGAAGAGACAGAAGCGTCAACCAATGAACGCCGAGAGGTCTGAGGCCCTGCGGAAAGAAGTAGACAAGCTCATGAGGAATAACTTCATCCGAGAAGTCTTATACCCCGAATGGGTGTCTAATCTTGTCCTGATAAGAAAGCCGAATGGGGAGTGACGGACGTGTATCGACTTCAGTGACTTGAACAAAGCGTGTCCTAAGGATAGCTTCCCGTTACCCCGAATTGACCAGCTGGTCGACGCCACGGCAGGGCACGAGCTACTGAGCTTCATGGACGCATACTCTGGGTACAACCAGATACCAATGCTCAACCGCGACGAAGAGCACACGGCGTTTGTCACCGACAAAGGGCTCTACTGTTACAGAGTAACGCCCTTCGGCCTCAAGAATGCTGGAGCGACCTACCAACGCCTCGTCAACAAGATATTTGCGGGGCTGATTAGAAAGACTATGGAGGTCTACGTCGATGACATGCTGGTAAAAAGCAGGAGAACTGATGACCATGAGGAGGACTTGAGGAGAATGTTCGGTGTTCTCAGAATGTATAAAATGAACCTAAACCCTCGGAAGTGTGCCTTCGGCGTCGCTTCAGGGAAGTTCTTAGGTTTCATGGTGAGCAGTCGAGGAATTGAGGCCAATCCGTAAAAGATTTAGGCCCTCCTCGACATGGCATCGCCAAGGAAGCCTAAGGAGGTCCAGAAGCTAACAGGCTGTGTGGCCGCACTGAATAGGTTTATCTCCAAATCCACAGATAAGTGCGTCCCGTTCTTCGACACCCTGAGGGGAAGCAAGCCGTTTCTATGGACGGAGGAGTGCGAAGAGGCATTCCAACAACTGAAGGAACACCTCGGGAAACCCCCTATGCTGTCCAAACCTGTGACAGGGGAAGTGCTGAGCCTTTACCTGGCGGTCTCGGAGCACGCCGTTAGTTCGGTGTTAATCCGCGAAGAGAAGAAGGTGCAACTACCGGTGTATTACGCGCCTCCTCGATGCAGAGACGAGGTATCCCCAGATGGAGAAGCTCGCCCTCGCGCTAGTTGTGACAGCAAGGAAGTTACGACACTACTTCCAGGCCCATAGCATTCAGGTCTTGACCAATCACCCCCTCAGGCAGGTGCTACAAAAGCCCGACGCCTCTAGTCGACTCCTTAAATGGTCAATAGAGCTTAGCCAGTTCGACATCGACTACAGACCACGGATCGCTATCAAAGGTCAAGCCCTAGTTGACTTCGTGTCGGAGTTCACGGGCTTACTAGCCGAGTTCGAGGGAGCCGTCCAACCCCCACGATGGAAGCTCTATGTTGACGGCAGTTCCAATGATAACGGCAGTGGCGTGGGATTGGTGCTACACACACCGGAAGGACATAAGGTAATCTCGGCCATCAGGTTCGAGTTCCCCGCGTCCAATAATGAAGCGGAGTACGAGGCACTACTCGCCGGGTTCCGATTGGCGGAGCACTTAAAAGCTAAAAATCTCAACATCTTTAGTGATTCACAGCTCATTGTGAATCAAGTAAAGGGCCAGTACCAGACCAGGGATGAGAAGATGGCGGCGTATCTGAATAAGGTTAAGGAAGCCCTGGAAAAGTTCACCACTTCTGACATACAGCAGGTACCAAGGGCAGAAAATAGCAATGCCGATGCACTCGCCAGACTGGCGAAGTCGAGGGACGCCGATCTTTTGAACCTGGTGCCTCTAGAGGTTTTGAAAGCCCTATCCACCGAGAAGTGGCCCGGAGTCGCACCAGTGGAACTTCAACCTAGCTGGATGGATCCAATCATCAAGTACTTGGTCAATGGCGAACTTCCGGAGGACAGGCAGCAAGCCAAAAAGATGAAGTACCAGGCGGCAAGATACACGATGCACGATAACCTCCTCTACCGAAGGGGGTACTCAACGCCCTTACTCAGATGCCTCGGCACAGAGGAGGCAAAGAGGGTCTTGTCAGAAGTGCTCGATGGGGTCTGTGGGAACCACGCGGGAGGACAGTCCCTAGCCTACAAAATATTACGGCAAGGGTACTACTGGCCCAGCCTAAAAAAAGATTCGGCAGAGTACGCGAAGAGATGCGAGAGCTGCCAGAGGTATGCGCCCACTCCGCGACTGTACTCGGAGGACTTAACGTCCATAATATCCCCCTGGCCTTTCGCTAAGTGGGGGATCGACTTTATTGGTCCTCTGCACAAAACTCCAGGGGGGTACAAGTTCACAATAGTCGCCGTCGACTACTTTACGAAGTGGGTCGAAGCCGAGCCCTTAACGGCCATCTCGGAGGCAAAATGCACGAATTTCATATGGAACAACATCGTGTGCAGGTTCGGTGTCTCGCACTCTCTCGTGTCCGACAACGGGAAGCAGTTCAACAACGACAACACCAATCAGTTTTGCGAGCTTCTGGGGATCCACAAGAATTTCCCCTCAGTCGTTTACCCCCAGTCTAACGGGCAGGTTGAGGCAGTCAACAAGATAATCAAGGTCAACCTCAAATGACACCTCGTTGCCTACAAAGGAAATGGGCCGATGAGTTGCCGAAAGTGCTATGGGCCTACCGAACAACTAGAAGAACTACGACGGGGGAAACCCCATTTTCAATGGCTTATGAGTTCGAAGCACTCTTGCCAGTCGAGGTGTCCATTCCGACTGACTGGGTAACCCGGTTTGAGGAGGATAGGAACGCCGAGCTGATGAACCTAGAGCTCGACCTCTTGGAAGAACGGCGCACGGATGCACAGCTAAGGCTAGCCGCATACCAGGCAAGGGCGGCCACGTACTATAACAAGAAGGTCAGGCCGAAGTGCTTCGGAGTCGGGGACCTAGTTTTTCGGGTAGTAACTCCCAACACGAAACCCAAGAACTTCGGAGCCTTAGGTCCTACCTGGGAAGGGCCCTACAGAATAAAAGAAGCTGTCGCAAATGGGTCATATCGGCTGGCAGAGCTCGACGGTCGAAGCATCAAGCACACCTGGTATGCAAACCAGTTGAACGTCTACTACCAGTGACTACGAGTGTAGGATCTTGTTGTGATTTATAGATGAAAAATCATTTGAACAACAACAATATTGTAGGCGGAATTTCAAAAATTTTATCATATCCATTTAATTCCAAATTAAACGTAAACCACAACGAGAGATGCATGCATAATATATGTTTATTGACAAAGGATTAGAATAATACACATACCTTTGTGATGATTGAAATAAATGACCGCAAGGATCTTGCCTCACTATCTCACGTTCCGAGATGGAGAATTGCCGTGAAACAAGATCGTTGATTTATCGACACGATCACACCAAAAACCACTCGTTGATTCAAGGCTATGACTCTATGGTATTTGGGATGAGAGTGTGGGCTCTTTTTCCAAAAACCTAAGGAAACAATTTCCCTCTCTTATGTCTCTAAAATCCGGCCACCCCTAGGAGAAAAAATGTGTGACATATTTTTTTCTCAAGAAGTCTCTTCTTAGGGTTTTCAATAAAATATCCTTATATAGGAGGAAATTTAAAAACTCAAACCCTAGATGGGATTTTTGAATTTCCCCTTAACCCTTGGATTGAAATCCGAAAATCCCTACATGGCTAGGGATTTCCGAATTTTCCTTCCCATTTTGGAGCAAAATTCGAAATCTCTTTATGGCTAGGGATTTCCGAATTTTCCCAAAATAATATATCAACTTTCTCTCTCCTTTAGTTGCCAAATAAAATCATGTTTAAATTTTATTTTGAATTTTAAATTAATCTCTATTAATTCCGAAATTCAAAACTCATTCCTTTTATTTTTCAATTATCAAATAAATGAAAAATAACATAATGAATTTAAACATAATTATATAACGAAACATCGGTTTACTTTTCCCATTTATCGAGCTAGCCTTGAGACCGAATGGACCCACATGAACAAAGCTATGGAATTACAATACTCGACTAACTTATCCCGATAAGTTATCGACATATTTAATTCGACATCGCACAACTCCACTAAAAGTTTGATGCCGAATAATCTCTCGATTCATGTGCGCTATTTTTTCTAATGGTGTTGATACAATTTATCACACGGTCCACAAAGTAAATGCATTATTATCCTTCATAAATATCGGTGATCGAAATGGTATATAATATTACTTTTTTTTACCATTCCAATCATTATTTCCTCAACTCCTTTATATGACTGTGAATAAGAAAGACAAACGTTCGTAAGATGTCTCGCACATGTTACGATGTCTTAATCAATGAACATCATCATTGAATACCAGGCCTAGTTTATTTATTCACACACCCGTCAATAAAGCATGAGGTGATATTATTTCTTACGAATTCCATATCTGTGAATCACACAACTCCAACTCAATAATGTCATGATCCCAATGACCGAGATGTCGTTCAATAACTGCGTCTCTCTCCTCTTGAGTCGAATCATCATTCAGCTCAAGAACGCATCGGAACGCATCCAAGATGTCTCCACATCTAGTGCAACCAATCACCATCTCTTTTGGTCACCTCAGATCCATTGCCTAGCTCCTATGGGAGGTTACAATGATCTTCAGCCTAAGTGTTTAACCGACTAATCGAGTCTAGAGGTTGTTATGAACTAACGATCCATCTAGGGATGGTCTCGCCTCACTACTTCCTTTTCAAGTCTTATCTTCTTTAAGCAACCTGATGACTCCTTAGCGACATGTTTCATGGGTTTCTCCCATTGAAGTGAGGACCACTAAGGTGGTTCTTAACCTATCCACATGTCACGATCAGGGCTAAAGTCGGAGACCTTGGGAACGCGTTTCAACGCAAAACGACCCTCCCACTTAGCTTTTTGAAAAATGGATTTTGTTTTTAAAAGTTAAGTCCAATTAATAATTCAACAAAATTATAACCCTTATAAATTTGTTGCATTTTATAACTCTTTATAAAATTTACCCATTGCATTTATTATTATAACAATTTATAATATTAAACTACAATGATGCATGAACATGCTTGCATGGCAATTTGATATTGGCATCTCTATATCCTATATGGCATGTTATAATGACGCGAGATTAAATAATAAATCATACATTTACAATTTAACCTCTCTATGGCTCATTTCTAATTACAACCCATAAAAACAAATGAAAATAATTACAATAATTTTCTTCATCTTGTCTTCTTGGCATCTTCTCAATTTTCTCTTCTCACAATCCCTGAAAAGTGAAAATGATTGTGGAAAAATTTAAAATTAAAAAAAAAAAACAGAAAAAATTTTTTATTTGGGCGGGGCCCGGGACAATCCTGGGCCCACCTTTTCTACTGGGCCAGGGCCGGCTCGCACAAATGGGGGTCGCCAAGCCAGGCAGCCCTTATACCTCAACATGGGCGCGACCCTTGCACAGGCGGCGCCCGGCGCCAAGGCTCATGGGTTGCACTGGCAGGGGGCCGGCGAGGCTGCGGCCCCTGGGCAGGCCTGCGGCCCTTGCCCTGGCAGACCCCTGCAGCCCGCTAGGGGCCGACCCCTTGCTGGGCAAGGCTGGCGGCATGGGCTCTGACCCCTGCCTGGAAGGGCTGCCCAGCCCGCTAGGTTCAGAAAACCCTAAGCACACTAGGTTTCAAAACCTAGTGTGCACTGACAAAACCCAAGGAAGGGTCTGGCGGCTGGGTTTGTGGTGGAGGCTGGGACTCGTCTTGGCGGGCGATGGTGGCGGCGGCGGCACACAAAAAAAAATTTCCGGGAATTTTAAATTACAAAATTTCCTATGCCCTTTAATGGCTTACATTATTTTCTAGAGAAAAACATAAACCACCAACTTGGTGTAATCAAAAATCTAGAGCCAATAGATCGGGATCCAATCACATATATAATCAAAACAATTTTGAATTCATCATATATTCATGCAAGATGCCAATATCAACACATATCATACATTCAATCGCATAAACATAAATCATGCATGATCAAAAGCCCTAGGCTCTGATACCAATTGTACGATCTTGTTGTGATTTATAGATGAAAAATCATTTGAACAACAACAATATTGTAGGCGGAATTTCAAAAATTTTATCATATCCATTTAATTCCAAATTAAACGTAAACCACAACGAGAGATGCATGCATGATATATGTTTATTGACAAAGGATTAGAATAATACACATACCTTTGTGATGATTGAAATAAATGACCGCAAGGATCTTGCCTCACTATCTCACGTTCCGAGATGGAGAATTGCCGTGAAACAAGATCGTTGATTTATCGACACGATCACGCCAAAAACCACTCGTTGATTCAAGGCTATGACTCTATGGTATTTGGGATGAGAGTGTGGGCTCTTTTTCCAAAAACCTAAGGAAACAATTTCCCTCTCTTATGTCTCTAAAATCCGGCCACCCCTAGGAGAAAAAATGTGTGACATATTTTTTTCTCAAGAAGTCTCTTCTTAGGGTTTTCAATAAAATATCCTTATATAGGAGGAAATTCAAAAACACAAACCCTAGATGGGATTTTCGATTTCCCCTTAACCCTTGATTGAAATCCAAAATCCCTACATGGCTAGGGATTTCCGAATTTTCCTTCCATTTTGGAGCAAAATTCAAATCTCTTTATGGCTAGGGATTTCCGATTTTCCCAAAATAATATATCAACTTTCTCTCTCCTTTAGTTGCCAAAATAAAATCATGTTTAAATTTTATTTTGAATTTTAAATTAATCTCTATTAATTCCGAAATTCAAAACTCATTCCTTTTATTTTTCAATTATCAAATAAATGAAAAATAACATAATGAATTTAAACATAATTATATAACGAAACATCAGTTTCTGTTTTCCCATTTATCAGAGCTAGCCTTGAGACCGAATGGACCCACATGAACAAAGCTATGGAATTACAATACTCGACTAACTTATCCCGATAAGTTATCGACATATTTAATTCCGACATCGCACAACTCCACTAAAAGTTTGATGCCGAATAATCTCTCGATTCATGTGCGCTATTTTTTCTAGTGGTGTTGATACAATTTATCACACGGTCCACAGTGTAAATGCATTATTATCCTTCGTAAATATCAGTGATCAGAATGGTATATAATATTACCGTTTTACCATTCCAATCATTATTTCCTCAACTCCTTTATATGACCGTGAATAAGAAAGACAAACGGTTCATAAGATGTCTCGCACATGTTACGATGTCTTAATCAATGAACATCATCATTGAATACCAGGCCTGGTTTATTTATTCACACACCCGTCAATAAAGCATGAGGTGATATTATTTCTTACGAATTCCATATCTGTGAATCACACAACTCCAACTCAATAATGTCATGATCCCAATGACCGAGATGTCGCTTCAATAATCGTGAACTAATCTCATTGGTGAATCAAAGATCATGAGATACTAAGTTGAGCTATGCATCCACTTCAGATTAAGATAATTATACAAATATACTTAAGTTGTGATGATTAGGTTTAGAGTTGTGTAAACGGTTTTTACTCTAACCTAATCACACATGGTCTATTCAACATGTTGCGAGCATGTCTAGATCAACCACAGAGTCCAACTCCCATGCCCCGAGACCAAAGATCACATGGTTCGATCTAATTGTCATAATCGGATTCGATTGCCCAATCAATCCTAAGATCAATAATATCTATTTTAAACTGTATCGAGAAGAGTTTGTCCGGCGGGTTCCCCCGACTCTTCTTTCGTTGGTAACAGTTTATGGACTAAGCAATATTACTAACACTCTTGAGTATGTGTCAAAACATAACTTTATCTTATTTTATAAAATCAGCAAAAATAATAATGTCTTACATTTATCATTTCATAAATAACAAATTACATCCCACTTTATGGACACATTTCCAACAACGAGAAGCATCGACCTGATAAACTAGTGTTGTAGTCTTTTATTTCCCCGTTCTGGGAAGCTGAAAAGCCAACTTGTAACCTATACACGAATAAATATACATTGATACGTCGACTAATTCACTTCTTTACGGGTATGGCCACCTTCTAAAAATTGTCGATTTGTCGACCAGAAATTGTCAACACGTCGACCTAAGATTATCGATACGTCGACCATATTCGTCGATACGTAGACTAATGTCGTCAATATGTCGACGACGGCGTGCCAAAAATGAGTACAAAGCCTTGTTCTTGGCAAGGGGACAATATGAGCCCCCACCACGAGCTTGCAAAGGCGGCAAGGCTCTGGCCCTACCGTGCTTGAGCAACTAATAGATTTTCTACTCTACATATTCTACTATCTACATCGACCATGCGCCAGAGTCGACTTCAAAAACTCAACTCTGGCGAGGGGGTATTAAGGCAGTCGAGCCTACACTTGCAAAAAATTCCCAGCAAAAATAAAAAAGGTACACATGCGCAACGTCCACATAAGCAGTGAGCATTAAAGCACGTGAATATTATATGAAAATTGTATATATAAAGGTAAAAATACAAATTATCAGAAAAATAGTCTGGGCCCCATGGCCTAAAAAAAAACACAAACAGAGACAGTAGATCCAAAGCGGAATCTCCTTAATGCTCGTCGTCGCCCCCTGTGGCCTGGTCGGCATCCGTTTGTGCCCCCCGGCATCACTAGCCCCTTGCACTGGCTTGATCACCTCGACGCCCTCGCTGTCGGACTCGTCCAAGAAGGACAAGTCGACGTCTGGACGTTTCTTGCGGAAGTGGTCGAGGATCTGCTCCCCGACAGATTGCATCAAGGTGAGCTGAAGCTCTTCAAACTCGGCCGAAGCCTGGTAGGCTTCAAGCCTCTGGCTGACGAGCTCTTCGAAAGCCACCGAGGATTTGAATTGTTCTACCTGGCCCTCGACCAACTCCTTGAGCTCCTCAGACGCCTTGAAGGCCTCCACTCGAGCGTCAGCCAAGCGATGGAAGTCCTCCGATGCCAAGAAGTCCGATACGGCCTTTGCGGCTGCCTCCCTCTGCCGCTGCTAGAACTCCGAGGACGAGAGGTAAGCCTCGACCCCCTTAGAGCTCCCCTCCCTGAAGCCCTCCTAGAATCTGCTGGACTTCTCGTTGGAGATGCTGTCTGTGAGGGTCCGCAGCTTTGCCTTCTCGACCTCCAGGTCAATCGAGAGCTCATCCCGGATTACGCGAAGGGCCGTAATCTCCCTCTCGGCGGCCGCGGATGCCCTCTCCCCTTGAAATGAGTCTCCAGATCTACGTAGTTCTGGAGAGTGAGCTCAAGGGCCTGAATTCCACAAGAAAGAAATACGGTCAGAATGGAGATTCGGATAGGGATAAGCAGATGAAAAATGATGACTTGAGGCCGAGGCTTACCGAGATCTGACGCTTCACGGCCATGTGTTGCTGGTCCAGAATGCTCTCTTCGGCGTAGGCATTCCACGTCTCCTCTTGAAAGAGGGTGTATATGGCCTGCAGAGGAAGGCTAAAACGTGGAGGTAGGCGCAGACCATGAGTGAAGTCCAGGTCGGCGACATCGCGTACGGTGTAATTGGGGTCGTCGACCTTTGACCCCGGCAGTAGGACGGGTTTAGGGGGAGGCGGTGGCACCGCCAACCTCGGTGCCTTTGTCTTTTTCCAGGCGTCGACCCCGCCCAGAGGAACCCTCGACCGCGGACGGAACTTGCGGTTCGTTCACCCTTTGCCTTTTGGAGGGGGCTTCAATTGTGAACACCCCCTTCCTTGGGGTTGCAGCGACGCCGGGCGGGGGAACAGGCTCGACTGCAGGCTTCTTCGATGACCCACTCGTCGCGGTCGAGGTCTTGTCCTTCCTCAGTTTGTTGGGAAGGCTGAACTTCATCTCGGAAGGCACGACTGCTAAGAAAATAATGTCAATCCAGGGACACCTCGACTGCACCCCACGGACCTCAAAAAAAGAATTATATATATAAAAAAAACTCACCGCTGAGGAGATCCGCTGGAGGGACGACGGGCCGATGTGGAGGGGGAAGATCGACAAGGAGGCCGTATAGCCATTGGTTCTCCTTGGTGTTGAGAACAGAGGCACGCCAGCGATCGGGGGAGAGCAATAATATCTTCTCGATGCGAGTGAGCGCGGACGCTGAGAGCGTCAGACGGTCGACTACTTCACCTGCGAATGTAAAACAAGGTTAGGAGGCTCGACAGCCGCATAGAAACCTGAGAAAGGAAAAAGGGGAAACCCATGATTTGCTAACATCGCCTGTGTCCCCATCGGTCGCCGGGCCGAGGGGTGCGAGTTAAAATTTCCCCCCAAGAAGAAAAACTGAGGTTTCCACCCGTGAGCGCTGGTGGTCTTCCTAATGACCATGGGTGGACCGAGGTTTAGACTGCATGGAGGCGACAGAAGAATCCTTCCGCCTAGGAGAAGCCCAAGGAATAGCAAACAGAAAATTCCTCACCGAGGTCGAGGCTTAAAATTTTCCTCCAGAGTATTATCATGGAGTTTATTGTCACCCAATAATTGGGTGACAACTGTGCAGGCGAGATCCGGTGAAGACTGCAGAGAGCCTTCACAAAAGGGTGGAAGGGCAACGTAAAACCAAAGGTTAGCGCCCGGGTGTACACAGTCATATGACCGCGAGGAGGGTTATGCGCCCTGTCTTAGGGAGTCGGGATGATCAGATAGAAGTGATGGGGGTCATTTCTGGCATCAATGAACGCCTTTCTAGCGGTGTGGGGCCTTATCTTAGATGGGTCGAGGTCCGTGGCCAGCCTTGAAAGGGTATTCGTAGGCGCAGCTCCATACCCTCGACGCTCGGGGGAACCGACCTGCGGGTCGACACCCTCGTCGTTGAGAAGAACGAGTGCGTCTTTTTGGGATGACGAAACCGACACGTCAGCGTATTCCTCGACTTGACGGAGTAGGGGATCCCCACTCCCACCCAGAGACATGCTCGAGGTGGCGACATCCTCGGGGTCTTCTCTGACCCTATGCTCGGTATCCTCTCGACCTCTAACCTGCTTCGACGACATTTTCTGAAAAGGAAAAAGGCAAATAGGAATTAGCTCCTAGTGGTCGAGAGGCCCAGAGCGCAAGGCAATGTGTAAGACAGGCAACGCCGCAAGCGGCGGGGGCTCAGATTCAAGTCCAATGGCTTCATTGGCACTCAGAAGGTCTGACCGTACGAGCCCCGCCGTCGGGGTAAGGCCGGCGGCATCAGGCAAAAAGCGTTTTTTCCTTTTTCTGCGACGCATTTTGACACAACGGTCGCATAGGAGACTACCGGACTCGTGGGGAAGAATGGAGGAAATGGAGAACGAATGGAATGAAGAACGGAAGAAATGAGGACTTACCGGAGTTGAAGGATGCTCGGGTCTGAGAACGGTGGACAGCCCAAACACGGAGGATGCACGGAGGAGAAGGCTCGAGAGAATGTCCGGCAGAGTAACGGCCTCTTGAATGCTCGATAAGCGGAAATGCCAAGACAAGGGGGTATATATACCCGCAAGAGGAGAAGACAAGAGGTCTTTGAGGAGTCCAAAAGCCTCCAGATCTCGACCGTAGAATTTGAACCGGTTCCATCCGACGGTGGATCCGAGAAGGCGTGATCGAACGACTGGGGAGAAAGCAACCAGAAAGGACTTGATCCGATAGTGAGGATTCATTCCCCCTGTTCACGTGGCGTTAGGGAAATGAGGACGTGACGGTTGGTACAATCAACGTGACTGCTCCACTGCCCGAGAAACTAGCCGCAATGATCACAGTACTCGCAAGTAGCAGCCCTAAATCGCAGAAAGGCCCCTTTCCACGCGGCATCCTCGACACTGTACAGCCAGGAAAGTCACACCGTGACATTCCAGTCTAGGGGGTAATTGTTACACCACGGTTGAGACATCGACCACTCCTTCTAACTACCGACGTCGAGGACTCCCTGCGGAGGACCGGCCGTTGGCATTGAGGGAAAGGCTTAGCAGAAGTGCCCTATACGTCGAGAGATCACTCAAGAGGAGAGGCGCCAAGCTAGGCCTCTACGTGCTGGGACCGCTGCGCTGAGGCAACATTGTCAGTCCTTTTTACCAGAAGTCATGTCAACCCGAGGAGGGAAGTACTGATTCGACTGCTACTGCAGAAGTCAGGAAATTAGGCGGCAGGTTAAGAGGATCAGCCGGATTTCTAGGAAAAGTCATCATGAAAACTCACCTGCTCTCGTGAGGATCGAGAACAGAAGATGGCTTCCTTCTTGGGAACCGAGAATATGTAATCACATGAGAAGGCCTATAAATAGAGCCAACAAAATCCAGTAAGGGGTTAGACACCATTTGTATGACAGAGAGAAAACTTATAAACATCTGAGAAAATAGTGCATGCACAAGTGGATTAGGCACAAAATTATTGGAACCATGAGCGTTTCTGGAGAGGTAATTACGAGTTATCGGAAAAACACCGTCAACAATTATTGAGACACAAATCTACAGTTTATTTTTTTTAAAGAACTCAACACTTGATTTGGATGTTATTTACTATTGGTTTTAGAGGGGATTGTTTTCGTGCTAGTCCTTGCTATCGTATGCAGATGGGTTTTGCCAAGGTTAGGACATTTTAATTTTGTTGGGCCCACAATGATGTCGCACTGTTAAAAATAAAAATCTGAAAAACGAGTGTTAGTTTTAAGATTATTTTCTTTCTCGGTGTTATTTTTGTAAATAACTCTGTAGATATTGCTGACGGAGTTTAAGATTATGTACATATATATATATATATATATATATATATATTTTTTTTTTTTTTTTCAATTACCCGATAAATGTTAGGATTTAATCCAATGTTCTTTTCTTCTTGTTTTGGAATTTGAGATTTACTGTGAAGTTAAAAGGGGAAAACAATATGAATTATTTTGCTCGCATTTAGTAATTAATAGTTGATTTGAACAAGAGAATATTGGTCTGTCCCTGTGAAGTTGGTATTATCATGGATGTGGTATAAGAACTGAAATATGTTTGTAAATCCTTCCCTTGTTAATGGTAAAGATTGGGGAGCGTATATTAAAATGTTATTTAAAATTTTTAAATTGTAATGTTATTTACAAATTTTAAATTGTAGGAATACTATATAATGCTTATATTCGTATTCGTATAGTGCTGACAATAATTGAACTTCCATCATCAGAACAACAAAAAGAAAAAAACATAAAAAATATGAGAAAACGAAATACCTTGACGTAAGGACATTAATATTTGTATTGTCGGGTAAAAACGGTCACTCTTGTGTCTGCTAAATTACAAATTTTATCGACCTATTGCTTGGTAACTCAATTTTAAACAAAACCAAATAAAATCACAACTTTTGAAACAGTAATTAGATTTGCCAAAGGCTAGGGTAGTGACGGTTAGTGTTTCAATTAACACAAATGAATTTTTGTCATTCCCCGCCAACTTCATAGGCAAGACTACGGCCTTGTTCACTTTGTGGATTCGAGTTTTCAATTCGAATTGAGATGTGACATTTTCTGAGAGCTTTTCATTGTAGCAGAAAAAGTTAGATGTGACATTTTCTGACAGCTATTTACTATAAAAACTAAAAATTGAAAACTCAAATCGGTGAAATAAACGAGACCTATAAGAGTGCTTGTGAGTTGTGAGCTACATTTTAGATGTCAGAAGGTGACTAGCTCCCCCACTTTGCTCCTCCATGTGTTGTGGCTATAGAGGTGGGGGTTGTCGTCGCCTGATAGATGCAAAAGCTGGGGCCACTAAAACTATTTACGTCCAGTGTGTCGATTAAAAGAGGAGGGAAGACAATTCAATAGCGGGAAATCGTAAAAAAGATCAGCTAAGTCCCCAATTCGTGGAAAGGATTCAAAGAACAAGGTAAAAAGTGTTAGGAAAGATTAGGCGTAACCTAATTCCAATACCAAGAACAAAAAGGAAAAATAGCACGAAGAAAAAGAAACACACAATCACACTAAGAAATTTTTATACAGGTTTACTAATTTGGCTACCTCTTGTTTCTGCCGCTGCAGATTTCACTATACTTTGAGGAAGATTGTTACAGAGAATCATTCAATCATTCTTAGTATTTCTTACAGTGTTTCCCAGCCTCACAACACTCCAATTTCACTCAGAAAAAATCAACACAATAAGAAACCCTAACAATAGGTATTCATACTGTCAAAAAAAAACCCCCCCAAGAAAAAGCCCAAAATCCATGCAGCCCTTGAACCAGCGCCGCGGCGCCCATCCCTTGCCTGCATGGTGCTCCACCATCTCCGCGCGCTGACCAACCAAGACCGCAACGCTCAACTGCTTTTCTCCTCTGTTTTTTTCTCTCGTTCTGTTGATTCAGCTCCACTCTCCAACAGAAAGAAAGACATAATGGCGTTGAAAGTTCATAAGCATAGCCGAAGGATGCCAACAAGAAATATGATAGACAAGCCAGCTAACAAGTAAATGAGTCAACGTTGCCTAAGTAAAGAGAACGTTATCAACATCTTTGAGGCTAGCTGGAAGCTGATCAAAGAGTGAGAGGAAAAAGTATTGGTTATTACAAGTTGATTTGCAATAAAATTGTGAAGAATGCACTAGAACGGTATTTTCAATTTTTCTTTTTTAAAAAAAAAAAAAATTGATCCGATTCATGTTGTTATATAAAATAATTAATCATAAAATTGTTCATAACTATATTAGACAAAGAATTATGAACAATCAAGGTTGACGGTAAAAATTTGTTAACAGAATAATAACAAATTTTTTAACGGAAAAATAAAGATTAAATGCCGCAAAACGTACTGAAAAGTGAGGAAAAGCAAGAACATGTAAAATTTATAGTAATTCACCATCGATTCCGAGAGCTACATCCACTGTAGAGAGGAGGAGAAAATTCATTATTTTTTTTTGGGAGAGAATTACAAGAGAATGCTCAAGATCAGACTCATGGGACCGCTCATATCTCTTTGCTTATTGAAATTTAGGATATTTCTCTTATTTTTTAGTGATAATTTTTAAAAAATAGAGATTACGATCAATCTGCACTGTTTCCTTATTTGAATTTCATATATTTAAATTATAAACAACAAATATTGGATAAATCACTTATCTTTGCGTAATCTCGACTTCGTAAAAGTTTCCTAAGACCTCTTCGCCTAAGTTTGTGGGTACGGTCGAGCTCACACCCATATATGATGCCTCTCATAATGGTCACCTCCATAAAACAATGGTTGTTGACGTGACCTTTAAGATTGAGCTGTCTTTGGTCATTTAATGAGCTTTTTTATGATTGATGGTCCCTCTCGTGGCCCATTTCTAGGGTCTCCGTTTTACCCTACAACAATTAAAGTGTTTCAAAACCAACGGTCTTCCTAATCATTCTCTTTTTTTGAAATTAATTGATATGTGGGCATCAGTTGGTATCTTTGTTGGGAAGGTGTCCTAGAAGGATAAGATGTAATATGATATTTATTACTTAATTAATAAAAGAGTTTATTCATTATTTTATGTGCATATATTTATGAAAATTTTATGAATATCAATGAAAATTCACTACAAGAAAAAGGGGTTTTTACGACGACTTTTTGTCATCGCAAAAAATCGAGTGTCGTCGCAAATAATGGTTTTTGCGACGATGTGTCGTCGCAAATAATTTTTGCGACGACATAGTGTCGTCGCAAATGTATTTGTGACAACAGGTTGTTTTTGCGATGACAAGCGTCGCTAATACGCTGTTGCAAAATTCTCGTGATATAATCATTTTTTGCGACAACATTTCAAACTGTCGTCGCAAATAATCTTACTTTTTTGCGACGACAAGTCTAAAAAAGCCGTCGCAAACAACCGAAATTAATTTTTTTTATAATTTTTAAAAAATCACAATTAATTAATTTTTAATAATTTTAATTAAACATTATTATGTTACATAATGAATATAATTTATTAAGATACATTAAAAGTGAAATATAAATTAATATTAAAAACAGTAAATCTAAATAAATTTATAAAATATATTATGAATACTGCATGAAGTGCATATATAATGTTCAAAAAAATGTAAGTCTAAATAAAGTGAAAAATAAAATAGTACATATAACGAAACTAATCGTCTAAGCTTGCAGCATCGTCAACAATTGAATCATCATTAGGACTGTCATCATCTGAAGAAGGCAGATCAAGAGCGTCTAGGTCAACTAGTTCTGGACGATCAATCGTAGGTAATTGGATGTTGGGCTACAATTTAGACACCAACTCTAACATCTTCACCTGATTGTCATAAATCTTCATTTGTTCCCGGTACGATTTCTTTAAATAACAACTCACACGTGGGCCAGGTTGAGCCGATGATGTTGCTGTTGGAAAATAATGGCATCGAGTGCGCAGCGGAATTTAAAATTTTAATCAACGTCAAAGCCAAACAAGAACATGTTCATGATGCTATATAACATAAATACTAAAGATCTAAATCATACCTTTTGAGATTTCAGGAAGCTGTACGTCTGACAGATCTAAGCGTTCCAAACAGCAACCAGAAGAGCCTCAACCAACTGGTCTTCTTTGCTATTCTCGTTTCCATGATCGGTGTGCGGGTGGGCACACGTCGTTTAATCTCCTCTTGGTATTATTGATCTCCTTCCAATCACAAGAGATCCAAAGAAAACTTGTTCTTGATAATTAAACAATTTTTCCTCTTGGAATCTCTTATCAATAGCTTCCAAAAAGTCTCTCAAGTGATCTTAATGAGTAATGTGACCTAATAGACTATTTATACTGTTCAGGAAGTCATACTTCCGTAACAATTAGGTTTCCCAAAGATTTAATCGCACCAGAGTCGATTTTGCCACATCAGCACGCATTACGCGTTACAACCGGTCGACCGGTGACAGAGACATTATAACTCACCGGTCGACCTGTCCTTCACAAACCAGTCGACCGGACCAGTCGACCTGTCTGCACTGACGAAAGTTGTTTTCCTAGTTCTTCAACATGGGAAACTCTCATAGAGCCTCAGTTTTGATTCAAGTAACCCAATAGAGAAATTGCCTGATCAAAACAGTCATATAATAGTCTTCCCATATTAAACAACTCTTAAAATAATAATTCAACCAATTTATCTAGAATCAATTTATCAATTAATTCACCTGATAAATCACTCATGAATTAACTTTGCACCTCTTTTACGAAAATAACACAAGTTACCAATATGTAGGAAATACACCGTATCGTTACAGGAAATTATGTGAGCTGGCAAAGGGAGCCGATGGACATATATAAATCAAGCTCCTATAATCAGAACGCTACTTGTAAACCAACAAGTCCGTCTCATGATTATAAAACTCTAGCGCTATTTCACTAAAAGCCTAGAGCTGCACTCTCAATTTATATAGCGTATTTACAAAGCTCTGATTAGCTCTAGTCCATGACTCAATATATTAGTATATCATCCCCATAGGATATCCATAATCGACTTGAGGTCAAGTTCTGTTTTACCTTCCTGATTACATTTATCTTATGTTCCATTATCATACCATTGGAAAAATACTATTCATACTATTACAAACAGTAAACCATTAGATAACACAGAGTAGTCCAATGGCCGAGCGCTCGTATTTTCCAATCCACTGATAATGCATAAGAGGATATCATTGACTCTTTATAGGAGCTATGGATTCCACTATCTATGAATAACGAATCTACGCATACACGAGTCATACCCCCAATGCACCGATAAACGTACCTTTACATAATGTCAGGATGTCTCCCTTTAGTACATCAAAGGATACAAGTCAAGTATACGGGTTCATCATCCATCTCAGGATTAAGATGACAACATATAATTCGTCAAAAGTGAATTGTTTTATTCAAACAGAATTATTAATTAAAACAATTCATCTTTGGTCCGATCCAATATAGATTTCACCATTAGAAATTATATCAAACTCTCTACCCATGGAGTCCCACCTCCGACGACCAAGACAAGCTGTCTCCGTTAGGAAGTAGACAACATAACAGTCTTAACATGAATAAAGTGCCCAACTTTATTCCCTCGATTGTGGATCATAAGATTTAGACTATCATCTTTAGATTCTTGTCTTCCGCATGTTCTTCACATTACGTGCATGATCTAAAGATTTAGAATGACAGTCTCAGACTTTCAGTTTACTTATCATACATTCAACTATTATGAACATAAAGAGGACATTACATAGATATATGAAATAAACAAATCTTTATTAATAGTCAAAATGTCTCGAAGAAAATTGTTACATTTATTCCTAAGGGCATAAACGCTAACAGTTGTATCCGAGAATGAACTAGCAGATGAAGGAGAAGCCCCGAAGTAATACTTTTTGGGAGTGTGTCAGACCCACTCCTATCTTATGTCCTCTACGCATGCTAAGAACTTGCTCCTAAACCCCATGCTCGCCAAGGGGGGGTCAAGTTAAGCTTGAAGTAGTATGTGTTCTCTATGTTTGTCTCTCCTCCTCCAGGGTGTTTTACATAATAAGACATTATAATTGTTTTTATGTGTTATAAAACCACTATTTCAGTATAAAAAAATTTAATATGAAAAGTAAAAATACTTACGAAAGTCTGTTCCGCTTAGGTATTAACCTAAGAGGCCCTGCGACGATGCATGTCCGCCCAATTGTCTATGGCAGACATCGGCTCTTGGGTTTCCATATTGGCCTGTCAAATAAATTACATTTGTTAAAATTCTTAAATTCTAACTAAATTTCGGCAGCATAATGACTTATTTTTCATATGATCCAAAAATTAAAACCTGTAAAAAAATAACTTTAAAAGATTTTGGCACACCATAACTGCAAGATGTGGCACCCAGAACAAGAATCACAAACATATAAATACGATAATGAAGTCAAAAAATAAGTACTAACCTTCTTATTGTGATGCTGAGAGTACGATATCCGACCATGTAAGCTTGGATACTTTTGGTTGCTGCGATTAGTCTTATTTGTCTATGATATTTTCTGTTTATAATTAACTATAATAAGTAATAGTTACTTAAAATTATGTATAAAAAATCATCAAGTTCTAACAAATCTATAATTACTTGAAATTTGTCACTGGAGAACCTATCGCAACAACGATCCCAATGAAGTTGATTTCTCATATTACTTAGGAGACTTTCTCTACCATAGCGTTTGTAGTGGCGGTGCAGGGAACTTTTCCAGTCCTTGTAACACTTTGCGGCCTCCCTATCAATAATGGACCTCAAAATACTGTTCTTGTAGTTGTAGTCCATGTTAAACCAGTCCTTGCAAAATAGTTTCACATCATTAAAATGCATTGTTAATTTTAGTATAAATTATACAAATTATTGCATAAAAAATACCAGCATCTGGTTCTGAATTGTCCTCTTGTCCATGTCGCTAATGTCCTTCCAAGCGTCATGGAAGGGCTCGCATATGTCCCTAGTATGAATACCAACTGTACTATCAAACCAGACACCATATTTACCAAGTGCCTTCTAAGTACCTCCCGCCTCATCAAATTCTACTGTGATTTTTCCGTCTTGAAGGACCTTTTGGGTGATTTTATAACCCTTTGCCCCACCTCGACCTCTACGTTGTCGAGGTTCAGTGTTGTAAGCATATGTAAGCATTTCAAATCAACATGTAATACTACATTTATTTACTATATGATAGAACGGGAAAAAAAGTCAGAATAACATACCAGACTCACATAATGCGGGGACTCTGTGAGGACCGGGAGGAGGCTGCGCTCCCCCTGAAGAGCCAGCGCAAGTTGCTACCGTACCAGCCATCAATGTCTATGAACAAATTCACATTAATAACAATATTTATAAATTCACAGAAGATCATAATATTTAAACGAAATCTAAGAAAAATGACAAAGATTACTATTCTGTAGTTCTACTCATCGTCGCTGCTACATTGTTGATTGTCGCCATCATCATTTATGTCATCATTGTCTTCAGATTTGATGACTTCCTCTTCAACGCACATCTCTAAAGTTTCATCATCTTCGTCATTAATAAAAGCATCAACTACTGGAGACTTATCTTTCATAATTGCATCAACATCAGAGGTGACAACATTAGACGATACATCATGTCGATTCAATACAAGTGAGTCAATCTCTAATAGTTCCACTACTAACTCAATAGTTGTAGATTCCATATCCTGGACTATCATCACATCATCAATGTCAGTTTTTAAAATGTCCCAAATATGTCGACGTCTAAAGTGTTCTTCAACCTTCCAGTTTGGACCATTAAATAAATCGTCTACGTAAAAAACTTGCTCTGCTTGAGATGTAAGTATGAAAGGTTCATTTTCATACTACGTGTCTTTAACAAAAACACTTATTCTATTTTTGTAGTGCTGAATCCTTTTCTTCCCCGGACGAGTGTCAAAGCACAGACATTTAAAAAGCATAACAGAATTGTCGTTCAAGTAAGACAGTTCATAAATATCCTCTAAAACTCCATAATACGTTAGGTTATCAGGTCCGCGAACACAAACGCCACTATTTTGAATACTTCGATTCATATCCCGATTGCGTATCAGAAACTTGACACCGTTCACCACACAACTAGGATAACTTCAACATGAGAAGCTTGAACCACTTGAAAGTGAAAGTATTTGATCATTCACTTTTGGGCCATTCTGTTGTCGAATATTGAAAATCTGTAAGGAGACATGAATTTTGTTTAAAACGAAATTTTTTAATGAATTAACAATGTTAATGCAAATTAATTATAAATGTACCTTATTCTTAAACCATTTTGGAAACTCTTTCAATTGAATTTCATCCAATGGTATGATTCGACCGCCATCATCAATCTCCCTCCTATGCTCACTGTTTAACAGAGAATGAAAGTAAGGGACACGATTGTATGCGACATAATCAATGAACAATTAAGTAACAAAACTGAAAGTAATACGTACTCAATGAACTGCTAAATTTTTAGACAGTTTTGTGGTACGTACAACTCGGCTTTCTCTCGCAAATGAGTATCCAATGTGATGGGGTCATCTTCCCAATTGGCCGACGGCGAGTATCGAATACAGAAATCTTTTTAACAATATGATCTTCATCGTCTACCCAATTTCTGGCCAGTCGGTTAAACCGTGTTTCAACTCTAGTTAAATACAATGAACAAAAAGTCAAAGCTTCATTCACAATGTATGCCTCAGCAATCGAAGCCTTAGGACGTGTACGATTCTTGACATATTTCTTTAACGATCTAAGAAAACATTTAAATGGATACATCCATCTTAAGTGAACTGGTCCTCCTCGAATGGCTTCTTCAGGCAAGTGTATAACTAAATATACCATTATGTCAAAAAAGGCAGGAGGAAAAATTGTTTCTAACTTGCATAAAATAAGCACAATATCTTGTTGAGCTATCTATAAAGCACTTTTTCGCAATGTCCTTGAGCATATTAACTCAAAATAATTACTTAATTCTGTTATTGCATCAACGATCTCTTTCTTCATGAATGGTCGTATCCTTGTTGGCAATAATCGCTGCATTATGATGTGACAGTCATGTGATTTTAGCCCAGTAATTTTATTCTTCCCTTCTATCACGTTTTTCTTTAAATTTAAAGCAAATCCATCAGGAAACCTTACTGATTTTAAAAAATCACAAAACTTTTTATCGTTGTCTAGAGTAGTGTATAAGACGCATGTAGTTTCATCCAACGATCACCGTCTTTGTACAAATGTAACTCCTTGCACACCCCCATATGTTGCAGATCGATTCTCACCTTGTCTGTATCCTTACTTTTTCCATCAATGTCTAGAATTGTGCCCAATATGCTGTAGTATACATTCTTCTCAATATGCATGACATCTAGGTTGTGACGTAACGACATGACTTCCAATAAGGCAACTCCCAAAAGATAGTATTTTTTGTCCAATTAAGCTCGCTTGCATGTCTTTTCCACTTCTTACCACCATACTTTTCATGTTTACCAGGCAATCTTAGGGACACATTTTGTAACTGAGCTAAGATTTAGTGGACAAATTTTTGAGCCGGTGGAGGTCGTTTCTCAACCATACCATCAAACTTTTTATTTTTTCTCATCCCATGTTTAATAGGAAGTCATTGCCGATGGCCAACAAAACAAGTCTTACTTGTTATCCTCTTTAAAGGAGTTGCATAGTTGCAAGTTGGGCATGCTAAATAGCCCAGACCACTTCATCCAGATAAACTACTACGAGCAGGAAAATCATTAACTGTCATGAGCAACATAGCCCACATCTGAAATGATGTATTCAAAATTGTGTCACGTACAATTACTCCTTCATTCCACAAATCTTTTAGCTCATCCACAAGGGGCCTTAAAAAGACATCCATATCCTTTCTGGGTGCATTTGGGCCAGGAATCAACAATGTCAACATCTTATAAGGATCCTTAGTGCATAACCATGGAGGTAAATTGTAGGCCGTTAAAACCACTGGCCACATATTGTGTGAGAGGCTCATGTTCCCAAAAGGATTGAAACCATCAGCGGCCAACCACAAGCGAACATTTCTCTGCTCATGGGAAAACTCGGGATACTTTTCATCTACCTCCTTCCATTCATTACCATCGACTGGATGATGCATTAAATCCTCATCATTTGAATGCCCACCTAGTGCCACGTCATATCTTTAGCTCTGTGATGAGAACCGTACAGACGCTTCAACCGATTTGTTAACAGAAAATAACGTAGTACTTTCCACGGGACTTGTTTAGTACCCTTTGTCTTTTTTTTCTTCCAACGGGATACATACAGGACACATTTGTAGATCAGTGTTCTCCTTCTAAAACAAAGCACAATTGTACTTGCAGACATGAATTGTTTCGTAACCCAGTCCAAGTTTACTCATGAGCTTTTTCGACTCATAATGAGAAGAAGGTAACTTCACATCCGGGAATGCATCTTTTAATAGATTTAACAGAGCATCCTTACACTCATTAGGCCACTGTATAACACTTTTAAATGCATCAATTTCACTAAGAAATTTAAAGATGAATACTTAGTGCAGCCCGGAAACAATCCCACCTGGAGCTCAGAAAGTAAATCCTTAAATTCAGCATACTCTGCATCTTCTAGATCCACATGCGTCTCATCCAACATTTCATGGTCATCATTAATTCCAGCAACATCTTCTAAGATAGCAAATATTTCATCTACTGGTTGATTAACTATTGGGTCGACAGCTGAAGCCGCTCTACTTCTCCATAGTGAATCCATGTACTATACAATGGATCAAAACCAAATCGATGTATATGTGCTCTCACAGTTTTTACTAGATGCATTTCATGGTTTCTACATTTCACACAAGGACAGTTGATATGGCCAATTGAAGTTGCATAATTTTTGGCGACCTCAATAAAAGTAGATAACCCATTCCAATATTCATCTGATAATTGGTTCCTCAAATAAATCCAACTTTTGTCAATTGGCATTTCAACTATAAACAACAACAGACGTAACAATTTATTAATGTATTTAATTAATTTTAATTTTACTCTTTATTAACACAATTAAATTGTATTAATTAAAGTTTGTTAATGAACTTATTAAAACTCTCATTTTCTAACTAAATTTCGGCAGCATAACGACTTATTTTTCATATGATCCAAAAATCAAAACCTGCAGAAAAATAACTTTAAAAGATTCGTGCCACCCAAAACAAGAATCATAAACATATACTAAATTTCAACAATATCAGAATATCATAATTCAAATATTCTCATCATAATCCTGAATTCATACAACCAAAAACTACAACAATTTTAAAGTAAATAAATATAAAAAACTTACAAAGTTCAAACCCACTAAACGGGGGCTGAAAATAGCAGGATTATGTCGGAGGAACCGTGCAAACAGTCACAGAGGCAAAAAATCAAACGCCTACATCAAAACAAAACATTGAACATAATTTTCAAACACCAAAATTAACATTTTATTAACATCTAGAGTAACATATAGACACAATTCTTGATTAATTAAATTCTCAGAACCATAAAAAATGACAAAAGTCGAACAAAATTCCATAACATTTTCTATTTTCTATTTCCTTCTTCCATTTACTTGGCAAGTAACAACAATCCCTAACAAAAATCCCTAAAAATCCCTAACATTCTTTGAATCAATGCAGGTAACCAAACAAAAACAAAATTTACAAAAAAAAAAGAAAAAAAAAAATAAAAAACAAACCTCAAATGTGGGGCGGGGGGGGGGGGCGGGTGGGGAGGCGGGTTAGAGGGAGCGGGGCGGGAGGGTGGCGGAGAGATGGGAACAAGAAAGAGGGATCGGAAGAGAGAGAGAGAGAAAAGGGAAGAGAGAGAGAAATAAGGGAAGAGAGAGAAAGGGAGAGAGAGAATGGAAGAGAGAGAGAAGACGGTGGGCGGTGGGGGTGGTGGCGGTGGTGAGGGGAAGAAGAGGCGGAGAGAGTTAGCAGAAGAGAGAGAGAGAGAGACTAAAATTGGGGGAAAATGAAGAGGAAGAAGTTAGGGTATAATAGATCAGACTTATTTGCGATGACATTCTCATCACAAATAAATTTAAAATGTTGTCGCAAATACCCCACATTTGAAATTATTTGCGATGACAATATGTCGTTGCAAATAATGATTCCACCGCGTTTGTTCTTGGTCAAATGTGTATAGCTTATTTGCGACGACAAAGAGAAAACATCGTCGCAAATAGAGTGATATTATTTGCGACAACACGTGTTATCACAAATAATAAGATTTTGCGAGGACAAGTCGTCACAAAAAAATGGATTCCTTTGGCGGCAAAAATCCGCGCCATTGGAAATTGCACGCCTAAACTATTTGCGGCGATATTGAACTTATTAGCGACGACATGCTTAATTTATTTCACAAGGATTAATTGCGACGACATGTCATCGCAAATAATGTCGTCGTAAATGACCTTTATTGTTGTAGTGATTCCATGATTATTTATGTGACCTTAAACACTGTATATAATTGTTATATGCGAGAGGATAATGTTAAAGGATAATAATTAAAATATTTTTGGTAATGAACTTAATTAAAGTTAAGAATCTTTAATTAAAATATTATTAATACAAGTCATTCCCATTTAGAATGGAATGGTGTTATCCGCACTGTTAATATGACGAGATATTGAATGAGTGTATTACGCATAATGAGATTATGTGAAACAAGGACATATATACAATATGAATTTCTAATAATTTCTGCTAAGAATAGAAATACTAATTGAATCTACCGATGATCATATATAGAATGATCTTAATCATGAGTTCTTAGCATACTCTATTTATAAATTTGTGTGTTTTGATTTACTTGGTACGGATTCTGAGACCTTGAATTCTATTCCTTGTATTTTGGAAACATGATGAAGTAGGTAGCCAGGAATATCCATCTTGAGAAAGAAGTAGATAAATAATTCTGTTGAGAGTTGATTCGGTACTTAGACTAGTAGGAGCTCCGATTTATGAATTTGTATTATGAATGGCTGTCCATTAGAGAATCAATGATACTCAAGGATAAAGATGAAATTAGAGAGGTTAACGGATTTCACATAACTCTAATTATGAATTATTTATGGAGGATTGATCTATATATAGTGACTATATCAAATGGACACTTCACAGTTTAGAAGTAATTTATGTCTATAATTACGAGAGTGCAATTCTAAGTTTATAGTGGAGTAAGTATTGAAATTAATAGAATTAATTAATTAATTAAAGTGTTTAATTAATTATTAATTTTATTGGTGCTCGAAATTATAGGTCCATGAGTCCCTGTGTCATCCTTGTAATTCTACAAGACACTAAAGGGGAAAATAAGAATTTTAGAATTATAGAATTCTAAAATAAAACACTCAAAGATAATTAATTGAGAATTAGTTATAAATTAAATAATGTGATTATTTAAGTTCAAGTTTGAATTTTGAATCACACATGTGAAGGTGTTCACATAGTTTGAACACACATCATAGTGTGAATCCTTTTGGAATTCAAATTGCTTGCTCCTTATATTTATCCAATTAACTTATTTGATATGTTGTTTAATTTGAAATTCAAATTGATTTAAGTTTGACTTAAATTGGAATTTGAATTTAAGTTAAAAATTAGACTGCAGGATAAAATATTTTCCTAGTCTTTATGTGCAAAATTGCGCCTACCATAGGGAGAATAGCCCTTAGTGCCGGCCGGCCCTATTAGATAAGGGAGAGATGATTTTGTTTCAAAATCAAATTTGAAGTGGGAGATAATTGATAAGCTTTATCTTGGCAATAAGATAAGACTCCTTCTGGGAGTCTCATTGTTACTTTATGAAATAAGAGATTGTAGAAGATGCTGATATACAATTTTTGCTCTCCCTAACAATAGTAGCCAAATTTTGTTGGGTGAGAAAGAGGGAAATTTTCTCCAAAAATTCCACGTCGTGCATGTGTCGGTGTTCGTGGAAATCTTGAGTGTTCTTGCTAATCCCATATTATTTCAAGTGTGCCCACACATATGTCTCCGTAGATTCAAGGAATTGATGAGAAAGATTCGGGTTTTCTAAACTAGCATTGGAGCAAGGCATGTCGAGGTCAAAGAACACAAGTTATCATCCTAATCGGTTACTAGTTATAATTCCTAATCCGCTTTTTAGTAAAAAAATTAATGTGATTAATTTATTTGTACATAAATTAATATAATCTTTAGAGTACCTCAAAAGTTTTATGAAATTTTTTTTTATACACTATCCGCTATTCTCACGCTTTTGCATCTGAAATCGTATCAGAAACCAACAATTGGTATCAGAGCAGTCTATAGACTGTATTAATTTATGCTTCGATTATGCGATAATCAATATTGTGTTAAATATGTGATATTTAATTTGTATGTATGTGATGGTTAGACACTTGCATTTATTTATGGATGTTTATATTGATTCATGTTGATGAATGTATGGATGATGGATTTGGTCATTATTTATAGATCGGTTAAATTCGTTCAATAAATTATTTGTAATTTTATTCGGGCATTAGAATTATTATAATTCTAGGATTTGGGTAGATTAGGGCAAGAAATCACAAGTACAAGAAGCTTGGAAAAATCTAGAAGTGATGCTCTGCCCACGGCCCAGTTGCGCCCTGCCCGCGCACTCAGCTAGCGTTGTCAAAAGGGTTGTGCCAGGCCAGCACGACCCTTCTAACCCCAAGCCCGTTAAGGGTCTGGGCCGTGCTTGGCATGGCCCTGAGGAGAAACCCTCAAGCCCAGCACTGGCCCTCGGCCCTAGTCTGTATGGGTGAGGGCTGGGCTCGGACCCAAGCCCTTTTTTTTTCAATATTTAATTAAATATATATATATATATATAAGATGCCCCAAAAGATGTGATTTTATTGAATTGAGATAGTATGAATAAGTACACATAAATGACTGCCTCGTTAAAAACCTTGCCAAGTAAAACCCGTGGGAAGATCGGGACGAAACCTTAGCAAAGGAAAAAAGAGTGTAGTATTCTAGAATAAGTAAATTACAAAACCTAAGTGCTTCTAGAAGATTATGTTATTTCTAATTTAGAAAAATAATCTTGAATTGAATCATCCATATAGTTTTATTTTCGTCTTCTAGCATCTTCCCACTCTTTGATGCACATTAGGCCTTCCAAGATATCTGGATACATTTTGCTTCTCTTCTAGTTAAGAACTCGGTTGCTTGCACTAACTGCTTTCTTCAATGCTACTGTTGACGCTAGAGTTATCAGAATGTCATGAGCTATTATTGAAAGTGTTGGAAAATGATTGGTCTTGCTCCTCCACCAATGTAATGTTGGGAATAGTGTCCTGAAAGCATGAGATGTAAAAGGATATTTATTATTTATTAAATAAAATAGTTTATTCATCATTTTTTGTGCATATATTTATGAATATTTTATGAATATCAAATAAAATTCCTTGATTATTTATGTAACCTTAAACATGGTATATAAGTGTTATATATGAGAGGTGATGCAAATTAATTTTGTATATAATAAATTTCCGCAAGCGTACGGTGTCAAGTTTTGAGTATAAGGTGAGTGAGTATCGTCTCCACAGGGATTGGGTTTAGAATTGCCATTAAGTACCGCAGTTATTGTAACTTAACTTTATCTAGGCAACCTAATAAAATGACAATTAAGAAAATAAAACAAAATAAATATGAAAATAAGAAAATAAAGTATCTATACACAAATGGTCTAGGGACTTGATTTCGCTTTATTATTCCTATGTTAATCCTATTATGTAATCGCTAATCAATTCCATTCAATTCATTAGTCAAGGCTCTAATATCATCTCGCAACCTCTCCCGAGTGCCTCACAAGAAATTGTATTTAAATACCCAAAACAATATCCCTATTCGAAATGAACATTTAAACACAAATTAAGCTTCGCCTTTAGAATTAGAAAATAGGAATATCGATCGCCTCCCGGCCTCACAACAACCTAAATCCTAATTTGATTATCTAAGCGTTGGTCTCCTCCCCGGTCTCACAACAACCTAGACTATGCTTCTCAAATCTAGATAAAGAATTCAATCTCTCCCGAGCATCAAATTCGCAATCTAAAAATCATCTAACTCATTAGCCAAATAAATTAAAAGCATTAAGCATAGAGAAACATAAATGAATTGAAAATGAAATTAAATTAACAATCAACAAAATATTCAAAACATAGTTCAAATAACACTACATCAAGTCCTAGATTTAATGTCTAGCTCAACATGAAAAAATAGATGAAAGAAGATAAAACCCAATATCCATTGAAGAGCTTCCAAGGACCTCCAAGATGAAGGATTTCGGTCTCCTTTTGATGTTTTCTTCACTTTTCCGGGCTCTCCTCCAAAATGGCCTCTCTTTCCTTTTATACTGAAACATTTCGGAGCTAGGGCTTGAGCCAGCAGCTGCGACTGCGTGAAAAGCAGCTGCAGCTGCGTCTTTGGAACTAAGCGTGCTGCCTTCGTGGCCTTGTTGTGGCAGCGTTTTTAATTAATCGAGCCGACCCGGTTTGGGCGTGCTGCGCCCATTTTAGTCTTATTCCTGCGGCTCGGCGTTCTGCGTGTTCTTGCGCATTCTTCTTGCCAACGTTCTTCTTGGCGAGGATCTTGTTGGGCTGCGGCGCATGTTGTCTTATTCAACTGCGCTTCCAACTCTCTAGTCTTCTTTGCCTGCATGTAGCCCATGAAGGTGCTGCGAAAAGCGCCCTTCTCTGGAATCAAAGCCTCCTCTTTTGTGCCACAAAATCCTCTTTGACATCCTCTTTTCATTGATTCACAAGTTAGGCAAATATTCTTCTTTTCTTCATGCAAAATCATCCAAGTTGGCATTTATTTATATTTCCTATAAAAACACACAAAATACATTAAACCAACAAAAATGCTTGAAAACTTACAAGTATTCAAGCTTAAAAGTACTTGATTTGTTGGTAGAAATACCCGTCATCAAATACCCCCAAACTCAAACATTTGCTTGTCCTCAAGCAAAAGAAAAGAAAGAAAAAAGAAAACACAAATCAAGTACTAAGAAACAAACGAGAAAGAAAGTGTGAGTTTTGTATCCGAGTCAACAACGTGCATGTATCTCCAAAGCCACATAATGCTCTAAGCTCAAAGGAAATGCAAACATTGAGATTATCTAGAATTTCAACATCAAGCATCAATTTCACTCCACTCAAGACTCTCAAAGTGTAAGTGTGTGCACAATCAATCTCAATCAACCAAATAAAATCCGGATAGACCTATGAACCAAGGAGACTATGAGTGATATCTTAATAAGAACTACCATAGGCCCATTTTTCGTGTCACTCTCCACTAATAAAGGTTCACTTGTCATTGAAGATCAAAAGGACTTTTGAGGGTTGTAATGTATGGCTAGGGTGAAAGGTGGATGAGATTAGAATTTTTAGGCTCAAATCACACTAGGCATGTATCACAACTCATGTATCTCACATGATTTCCAAGAAAAGAAAAGAAAAAAAAAAAAAATTTCACCGACTCCTCTTTTCAGCATACATTCGCTTTCAATCGAACCCAAAAAGAAATAAAAATCACAAAAATTTGAGAAATAAAGACCACACCCCCAAACTCAAAATCAACATTGTCCCCAATGTTGTAAAGCAATGGAGTGGTAACTCAATTCCTCATCCGATTAATTCTTATATATTTTTTTTCTTTTTTTTTTTTTTTTTTTTTTTTTTTTTTTTTTGATGAGGAAAAAAAAAATTAACATCACAAGCCAATCCACTAATGATTTCCCAAACATAACCCACACTCACTCTCAATCTTAGCGTTTAATGCAATCATGCCTATTAGTGATGGGTTTAGGAAGTGAAAGTGCATTTGGTGGTTTGGATGTACAAACTGTTGGTTGCCGAATCGAATTCGGCGGCGGAAACGCAGCGGAATAGCGGATCGTGTATAACAAAAATTTTCATAAAACTTTTGAGATACTCTATAGATTATATTAATTTATGCACCAATAAATTAATCTCATTAATTTATAAGATTCAAGGATCAACCGAAAAAATACCTTGTAGCCGACTCGGATGATATCTTGATTTTCTTTGACCACGAACAGTCCTAGCTCCAAGCTTTTGTGTTTAGAACACCAAAGTCTTCCACGTCAATTCCTTGATTCCACGTAGACGTGTGTGTGGGCATACGTGAGACAAAACGGTTTCTAAAACACTCGAATTTCCACAAACACCAACGCATGCACGATGTGGAATTTTTGGAGAAAAAATATTTTTCACTCTTTTTCCCTATATGAGAATTTCGGCCACACCTTCTTTAGGGCTGAAAATATGTCAAAAATTGTTGTTACAATTTTCTATCTATCTCATATTTAAAGAGTAGAAGTCAAACTTCAAAATAGGATCATATCCTTATCTCCAATTTTGAATTTGGAACAAAAAATCCCTTCCCCTTATCTCTTTGATGGCCGGCCACCCTAGGGTTTTATCCCTTTGTGTGTGGCACCTAAATAAGATAAGGAAGGAAGATATTTTATCAATTATCCAGTAGTTCAATTTTAATTCAGATTCAAATTCGAATTTAAGTCAAACTTAAATTAATTTGAATTCTAAATTAAACAACTTATCAAATAAGTTTAAATGGATAAATCTAGATATGTTCAAATTCAAATTTAAATAATCTCATTATTTAAATAATAATTAATTCTCAATTAATTATTCTTGAGTATTTAATTTTAGAATTCCGTAATTCTAAAATTCCCATTTTGCCCTTTGTGTCTCGGTAGAATTACAAGGACGACGCGGGGACTAATGGACCTATAATTACGAGCTCCAATAAAATTAATAATTAATTAAACACTTTAATTAATTAATTAATTCTATTAATTCAATAGTTACTCCACTATAAACTTGGAATTGCACTCTCGGAATTATAGACATTAATTACTTCTAAACCGTGAAGTGTCCATTTGATATAGTCATTGCATATAGATCGATTCTCCATAAATAATTCATAATTAGAGTCGGGTAGAATCCGTTAACCTCTCTAATTACATCTTTATCCTTGAGTACCATTGATTCTCTAATGGATAGTGATTCATAAAACACATTCATGAACCGAGCGCTCTTACTAATCCAAGTACCGAATCAACACTCAAGAGAATTATTTATCTCTTCTTCTCTCTCAAGAAGGAATGGATTCCATCTCGTATAATAACATTCCCAGCTACCTATTTCATTATGTCTCCAAAATACAAGGAATAGGATTCAGGGGTCTCGGAATCCGTGCTCGAGTAAATCAAAAGACATAAATCCATAAATAGGAGTTTGTTAAGAACTCGTGGATTAAGATCATTCTATATATGACCATCAATGAGACTCAATTAGAATTTCTATGCTTAACGGAAATTATTAGAAATTCATATTGTGTCTGCGTCCATGTTCCATAATAATCTCATTATCACGAAATATACTCATTCAATATCTCGCCATATTAACGGTCACGGATAATACTGTTCCATTCTAAATGGGAATGACATGTATTAATAATGTTTTAATTAAAGATTCTGAACTTTAATTAAATTCATTATGAATAGTTATTTTGATTATTATCCTTAAACATTATCCTCTTGTATATAACACTTATATACAATGTTTAAGGTTACATAAATAATCAAGGAATTTTATTTGATATTCAGAAAATATTCATAAATATATGCACATAAAATGATGAATAATCTATTTTATTAAATAAATAATAAATATCCTTTTACATCTCATGCTTTCAGGACACTATTTCCAACACAAACATGGGTGATGAACAAAGTAAGCAATATGGCTCAAAGGGGGTAAACAAATGATGAATTTTCTTTTCAAGGGTTTGCTTCAAAGGCCCAATCGATCCAAATAAAATGCCTTAATCATCTCTCCAATGACACTAAACCGACAATTTCGCCTCAAGTTTCACTCAAATGGGTTCTAGTGTTCATGAGATATCAAAGTCTACCTAATGCACATAAATGTTCTCCAAATGCTCAACAGGTCAAGTGATCATGATTCATGGTGCTCAAAAGTAGAGAATCAAGAGTAACTTTCAATCAATGCGAGTCAAGCACACGTAAATCTCAATGAAATACATTTCAAAAGACCTAGGAAGGCATCAAGTGACTATACTCATCATTATTATCTAGTCACTTCATCTCAACAAAACTCACAATTTATTCAAACAACCTAAAAAAAACAAGTAAAAACATGGCCAAACGAACACAACTCAATGGAGACAAGTCATAACAACCAAGTCACAAGTAATGCTCAAAATCCACTAAAATCAACCACAAAGTGTCTCACCCCCAAACTCAAAATCAAGCAATCATTAAAATTAAGTACAAGGGAATAAGAACACGGACCGGGGAGGCGAGACAATCTCGCCTCCTAGTATGGTTGGCGATGATGCACCGGGCATGATGGCATAACTTGGGTTGGGGCGGGGCTCTCCTCCATAAGTTGCGTCTTTAGGGTCCATTATTCCTATGCCGAGCCAACTCATCAAAGAGTGGCTTTCGCCCATAGTACGTGTCATACAACACAACGTATGGGTCTTGATTCTTTACACCCTCAAGCTTGGAGAGATTTGGCAGTTTTTGATTCATTTGCTCAACTCGACTGGGCTCAGGCTCATAAGCTTGGTATGCTTGGAAGAACAGCGCTCGAGATGGTGGAGGAATTGCCGGCCACATTGGGTCTTCGTAGATGTGATCTTTCTCAACCGGGGGTGGCTCGACAATGGGGATCTCGAGGGACAGAGACTCATTGATTTCTTCTTGAAATTCTTCACCAACCAATTGTTGAGTCTCCTCCTCTCTCAAAGAGTCATCTTCAAATAACTCCCATTCCTCCTCTTGTGGTTCCCTATTCATGGTGTTAGCAAATTCATCTGGAATTAGCATCAACCTAAACAACTCCGCTAGATTTGTCTCCATTTCCTCGTGAAGTTGGTCGAGTGCCTCCATCCTCTCTAACTTCTCTATGCGGAGTCTTGTCTCCTCCGAAAATTGGGCGACAAGGTCTTCAAGTGAGGTAGAAGACTCCGCTTGGTGACGGGGGGTGTCAAGCCGTGGTTCTGAATTGTTGGAGCTATCATCAAAACCGTGGTGGTTTGCTGAATACCTCCAATACCGATAGTTAACATCGGCCATGTCTTCCAACAACCAATAAGCTTCATCCGCGGATAGTTGGTGAAAAGAGGTGGTACCATTTCCTCTTTCCACCCACATTCTTGTTCTTGACATCTAACCCGTCGAGGAAGATTCGTAGTTGCACCTCCCTCGAAACCATGGTGGGGAAACCGAATGAGCAGTTCCTTATATCTCTCAAAGCACTAAAAATGGCTCGGAGTCTCGTTGAGCAAATCTTAAGAGGACTTGTCGATCAACCATCTCCAAGTACCTCGTAAAACAAGAGAAAACAAAAATAAAACAAAAGATTAAAGATGAAAAATAAAAGCCTAAATTAAAATCAAGTTATGTAATCACAATATTAACAACAATTTCAAATTCCAATCCCCGGCAACGGCGCCAAAAACTTGATGCAAATTAATTTTGTATATAATAAATTTCCGCAAGCGTACGGTGTCAAGTTTTGAGTATAAGGTGAGTGAGTATCGTCTCCACAGGGATTGGGTTTAGAATTGCCATTACGTGCCGCAGTTATTGTAACTTAACTTTATCTAGGCAACCTAATAAAATGACAATTAAGAAAATAAAACAAAATAAATATGAAAATAAGAAAATAAATTATCTATACACAAATGGTCTAGGGACTTGATTTCGCTTTATTATTCCTATGTTAATCCTATTATGTAATCGCTAATCAATTCCATTCACTTCATTAGTCAAGGCTCTAATATCATCTCGTAACCTCTCCCGAGTGCCTCACAAGAAATTGTATTTAAATACCCAAAACAATATCCCTATTCGAAATGAACATTTAAACACAAATTAAGCTTCGCCTTTAGAATTAGAAAATAGGAATATCGATCGCCTCCCGGCCTCACAACAACCTAAATCCTAATTTGATTATCTAAGCGTTGATCTCCTCCCGGTCTCACAACAACCTAGACTATGCTTTTCAAATCTAGATAAAGAATTCAATCTCTCCCGAGCATCAAATTCGCAATCTAAAAATCATCTAACTCATTAGCCAAATAAATTAAAAGCATTAAGCATAGAGAAACATAAATGAATTGAAAATGAAATTAAATTAACAATCAACAAAATATTCAAAACATAGTTCAAATAACACTACATCAAGTCCTAGATTTAATGTCTAGCTCAACATGAAAAAATAGATGAAAGAAGATAAAACCCAATATCCATTGAAGAGCTTCCAAGGACCTCCAAGATGAAGGATTTCGGCCTCCTTTTGATGTTTTCTTCACTTTTCCGGGCTCTCCTCCAAAATGGCCTCTCTTTCCTTTTATAATGAAACATTTCGGAGCTAGGGCTTCAGACGCGCGCTGCAGCCTGCGTGAAAACGCGCTGCAGCCTGCGTCTCAACTAAGCGCCGCTGCAGCCTGCGTGAAAACACGCTGCAATGCGTTTTTGGTGTCAGGCACGGTTTGGGCGCTGCAGCGCCATTTTGGTCTTATTTTGCAGCGTTGCTGCGTGTTCACTGCTGCGTTGCTGCTGGCAGGAAGCGCTTGTTGCCTGCGCCGCACCGGTAGCGTCTGGGGCTAGGGGTGCGCTGCGGCCGCGCTCCCTGCTCTCTGGTCTTCTTTGCACGCTGTAGCCGCGAAGGCGGCGCTGCGGGCAACACTCTTGGAATCAAAACCTCCTCTTTTTGTGCCACAAAATCCTCTTTGACATCCTCTTTTCATTGATTACAAGTTAGGCAAATATTATTCTTTTCTTCATGCAAAATCATCAGAAGTTGGCATTTATTTATATTTCCTATAAAAACACACAAAAAGACATTAAACCAACAAAAATGCTTGAAAACTTACAAGTATTCAAGCTTAAAAAGTACTTGATTTGTTGGTAGAAATACCCGTCATCAAGAGGATAATGTTTAAGGATAATAATCAAAAGTAATTGTTCATAATGAATTTAATTAAAGTTCGAATCTTTAATTAAAACATTATTAATACATGTCATTCCCATTCGAGAATGGAACAAGTGTTATCCGCCTTTAATATGGCGAGATATTGAATGAGTGTATTTCGCATAATGAGATTATGTGGAACATGGACGCAGACACAATATGAATTTCTAATAATTTCCGTTAAGCATAGAAATTCTAATTGAGTCTACTGATGATCATATATAGAATGATCTTAATCCTGATTTCTTAACAAACTCCTATTTATGGATTTATGTCTTTTGATTTACTCGGTACGGATTTCGTTATTATACGAGATGGAATTCATTCCTTCTTGAGAAAGAAGCAGATAAATAATTCTCTTGAGTGTTGATTTGGTACTTGGATTAGTAAGAGCGCTCTGGTTCATGAATGTGTTTTATGAATCACTATCCATTAGAGAATCAATGGTACTCAAGGATAAAGATGTAATTAGAGAGGTTAGCGGATTCTACCTGACTCTAATTATGAATTATTTATGGAGGATCGTGTTGGTTCCCAAATCGAATTCGGATGCGGAAGCGCAGCGGAAAGGCGGATCGTGTATAACAAAAATTTTCATAAAACCTTTGAGATACTCTATAGATTATATTAATTTATGCACGAATAAATTAATCTCATTAATTCATTTATTAAGAACTCAATTCGGAAAAATACCTGGAGGCCGACTCGGTTGATAACTTGAGTTCTTTGACCTCGAACAATCCTTGCTCCAAAGCTTTGTGTTTAGAAAACCAATGTCTTCCACGTCAATTCCGAGAATCACGAAGACGTGTGTGCGGGCACACATGAGACAAAACAGGTTACAATAAACACTCAATTTTCACAAACACCAACGCATGCACGATGTGAAATTTTTGGAGAAAACATTTTTCCTTCCTCTCTACTTGAGAATTTCGGCCACTAATCCCATTAGGGCTGAAAAATTGCTTCAAAAATTACTCTAGAGAAATTTCGCCACCTCTAAAATTAGGGCAAAAAAAGGCATTCCGAAAATTGTCTCAAAAAAATAGTATTTAGAGTAGAAGTCAAACTTCTAAAAGGAATCAATCTCTATCTCTAAGATAAAGCTTCTTAATTATCTCCTATTTGAATTTGGAACAAAAATCCCTTCCCCTTATCCTTAAGGTGGCCGGCCACACTAGTAGGGTTTATCCCTATGTGTGGCGCCTATTATAGATAAGGAAGGAAGATATTTTATCCTTTATCCAGTAGTCCAATTCAGATTCAAATTCGAATTTAAGTCAAACTTAAATTAATTTGAATTCTAAATTGAACAACTTATCAAATAAGTTTGAATGGATAAATCTAGATATGTTCAAATTCAAATTTAAATAATCACATTATTTAAATAATAATTAATTCTTTATTAATTATTTCCGAGTGTTTAATTTTAGAATTCCGTAATTCTAAAATTCCCATTTTGTCCTCTCTGTTTGGTAGAATTACTAGGGCGGCCTTGGGACTAATGGACCTATAATCCCGAGCTCAATAGAATTAATAATCAATTAAACACTTTAATTAATTAATTAATTCTATTAATTCCAATAGTTACTCCACTATAAACTTGGAATTGCACTCTCGAAATTATAGATATAAATTACTTCTAAACTGTGAAGTGTCCATTTGATATAGTCATTGCATATAGATCAATCCTCCATAAATAATTCATAATTAGAGCCAGGTAGAATCCGTTAACCTCTCTAATTATATCTTTATCCTTGAGTACCATTGATTCTCTAATGGACGGTGATTCATAAAACACATTCATGAATCGGAGCTCCCTCTTGGTCCAAGTACCGAATCAACCCTCAAGAGAATTATTTATCTACTTCTTTCTCAAGAAGGAATGGATTCCATCTTGTATAATAACATTCCCAGCTACCTACTTCATCATGTCTCCAAAATACAAGGAATAGGATTCGGGGTTTCGAATCCGTGCACTTAGTAAATCAAAAGACACAAATCCATAAATAGGAGTCTGTTAAGAACTCGTGGATTAAGATCATTCTATATATGACCATCGATAGACTCAATTAGAATTTCTATACTTAACGGAAATTATTAGAAATTCATATTGTGTCTGTGTCCTTGTTCCACATAATCTCATTATCGAAATACACTCATTCAATATCTCACCATATTAACAAAGTCACGGATAACACTTTCCATTCTAAATAGGAATGACATGTATTAATAATGTTTTAATTAAAGATTCGAACTTTAATTAAATTCATTATGAACATTGCTTTTTATTAATTATCCTTAAACATTATCCTCTCGTATATAACACTTATATACAATGTTTAAGGTTACATAAATAATCATGGAATTTTCATTGATATTCATAAAATATTCATAAATATATGCACATAAAATAATGAATAAACTCTTTTATTAAATAAATAATAAATGTCCTATTACATCTCATGCTTCTAGGACACCATTCCCAACAGATCGATCTATATGCAATGACTATATCAAATGGACACTTCACAGTTTAGAAGTAATTAATGTCTATAATTCCGAGAGTGCAATTCCAAGTTTATAGTGGAGTAACTATTGGAATTAATAGAATTAATTAATTAATTAATTAAAGTGTTTAATTAATTATTAATTTTATTGAGCTCGAATTATAGGTCCATTAGTCCCCGCGTCGTCCTTGTAATTCTACCGGACACAAAGGGCAAAATGGGAATTTTAGAATTACGAATTCTAAAATTAAATACTCAAGAATAATTAATTGAGAATTAATTATTATTTAAATAATGAGATTATTTAAATTTGAATTTGAACATATCTAGATTTATCCATTTAAACTTATTTGATAAGTTGTTTAATTTAGAATTCAAATTAATTTAAGTTTGACTTAAATTCAAATTTGAATCTAAATTAAAATTGACTCTTGGATAATGGATAAAATATCTTCCTTCCCTATCTTATTTAGGTGCCACACACAAAGGGATAAATCCCTAGGGTGGCCGGCCATTAAGAGGATAAGGGGAAGGGATTTTTTGTTCCAAATTCAAAATTGGAGATAAGGATTTGATCCTATTTTGAAGTTTGACTTCTACTCTTTAAATATGAGATAGATAGAAAATTGTAACAACAATTTTTGACATATTTTCAGCCCTAAGAAACTGTGGTGGCCGAAATTCTCATAGGGAAAAAGAGTGAAAAATATTTTTCTCCAAAAATTCCACATCGTGCATGCGTTGGTGTTTGTGGAAATTCGAGTGTTTAAGAAACCGTTGTATCTCACGTGTGCCCACACACACGTCTACGTAGAATCAAGGAATTGACGTGGAAGACTTTGGTATTCTAAACACAAAGCTTGAAGCTAGGACTGTTCGTGGTCAAAGAAATTCAAGATATCATCCGAGTCGGCTACAAGGTATTTTTTGGTTGATCCTTGAATCTTATAAATTAATGAGATTAATTTATTGGTGCATAAATTAATATAATCTATAGAGTATCTCAAAAGTTTTATGAAATTTTTTGTTATACACGATCCGCCTTTCCGCTTTTTTTCCGCCGAATTCGATTCGGCAACCAACAATTGGTATCGAGCGGTCCATAGACGATATTAATTTATGCTTGATTATTTGATAATCATAATCAATATTAAATATGTGATATTTAAATATGTATGTATGTGATGAGTAGGCACTTGCATTTATGGATGTTTATTTTTATTCAAGATGATGAATGTATGGATGATGGATTTGGTCGTTAATTATATGGTTCCATGGATCGGTTATATTCATTCGTTAATAAATTATTTGTAATTTAATTCGGGATTAGAATTATTGTAATTCTAGGATTTGGGTAGAATTAGGGTTTTGATTTTGAATCAAGAAGGAGGCCTTGAAGATCATGTTTGAAGCCTTCAAAGAAGCCCAAAAACTGCCCAGAAAAGTTCCGTAAATGCGGCCCAGTAGCGTCCCGGACGCTGGGCCTTGGCGTGTCCAAAGCCGCGCCCTAGTGCGCGGCCAGGCCGCGACCCAGCACGTGGCCAGGCCGCGGCCCAGCGCGGCTGGCGGCCCAAGTTCAGGATTTGATCCCAAACGGGCCCGAAGGTTTATGAAACCCTCGTAAAGCGTGCAGATGAGCCCGGAAAAGTTTCGGATCCCAAGGAAGGTGAAATCCAACCCAGAGACAAAGAATGAAGCCGTAGAATAAAGAATTCAAGAGTCGAAGACCCGTTGATGTAACGGAAGAACATAATTATTGTAATTATTTATTTATTCGATTCGATTGAGTTGTAATTTATTTTTCCATGGGATCCGGTCAAATCCATCTCAATAGTTGATTGCATATAATTCTATTTTATGTTGATAATTATATATTGTATATGTCCATGCATATAACATGCTATATAGATAGAATGTGCCTACTCATATGTTTTTATAACATGCCATGCATACACGCGCATTCGTTATTGTTTATTTTATTTATTATAAAAGTGTTTTAGAAAAATAAAATAAAATAAGAACCATGCGCTGAAAATTGATTTAAGTTGCAAAATTGATTTGCAAAATAATGTTACATGTGAAATTAAATTTAAGAGTTAAATTTTGGAATTTCACATATCTGAAAAATAAATCGTTTATTTTTCGATTTGAAAATCATGAGATGTTTTTCAAACAAAATACATATTTGCAAAATAATGTGTGGGAGAAGGTTGTATGACAATACGACCCACTGGTCTCCATCATTAGTTCAACACCGTGAGATTCGAAAGGGGCTTCGCCACACCGCCTCCGACTCCGTGCGGAAAGTGTTCTTCGGATCAATAATAAGGTTGACTTCCTAGCGATAGGATTCAAGGATGTATTTCGGTTTGACCTACCCTACGGCGGCACTCGGAGTTAAATCAGAGAATCAAAAATGATGGGTTACACTCATGGAGATATAATCAAATTGTTGATTATATTTTTGACCAAAATTAGCGGTAGTTAATAAATATGAAAATATGAGATATTTTGATTATATTTATTAATTGAGAAGGTCTCGGTTCAATTTGCGATATTTTGACCTACCCTACGGCGGCACTATATTCGTGATAAATTGAATTATCGTTGGCACCCAAAATTAAAACATGATTTATGTATTTTTCATGTGGATCATGCATCATATTTAATTGTGCCTAAATTAACATGCCTTGATATTCATGCACATAAATTGATTAGATGAATATTCTATTTATTTCTAGCAATATGTCGAATCCCATTATCACACTACTAGCGACTGAAAAATTAGACGGTGATAATTATGCTAAGTGGAAAAGTAACATGAACATACTATTGGTCTGCGAAGACTATAAGTTTGTCCTTGCGGAGGAATGTCCTCCCCGAACCCGCCGCTAATGCATCCAAAACCGCAAGGGAGCCCTTTGATCGCTGGATCAAGGCCAACAATAAAACAAAGTGCTTTATCTTTGGCCAAGATGAGCGATAATAGCCGCCAAGAAGCATGAGGAGATGGAGAGGCGCTTATGAGATAATGGAGTCTCTAGAAGCCATGTTCGGCGCTCCTTCCGAAAAAGGCTCGTTTGGATGCCGTAAGGGCTTTCATGAACGACAAGATGAAGAAAGGTTCTTCAGTCAAGGCACATGTTTTGAACATGATTGATCACCTCCACGATGCGGAGCTCAATGGTGCCAGAATCGATGAAGCCACCCAAGTTGGCATCATCTTGGAAAGCTTGTCCTCTGACTTTCATGAGTTCGTAAACAACTTTGTTAGGAACAAGAAAAAGTGCAATCTCACTGAACTCATGAATGACCTGCAAAACTTTGAATCCACCAACAAAAGAAGGGGAGGAGAAGCAAATGTTATAGTTGCAGGAAGTTCTGGTAAAAACAAAATGAAAAACCAGAACCAAGGAAGAGGAAAGAAGGGAAAGAACAAGAGACCCAAGAAAGCAAAGGGCCCCATCCAGAAACCCAAAGGAAAATGTTTCCACTGCAATGGCGAAGGGCACTGGAAGAGAAACTGTAACAAGTATCTCGAGGAGCTGAAAAAGAAAACGGAACAAGAGTCTTAGTTCTTATACTGAGTTAGCCGATGGGGACTACACGATGAAAGTAGGCAATGGCGCAAGAGTTTCGCAAAAAAAGCGGGGAGAAGTTAGACTTTGTTTTAGGAAAATAAATTTTTAGTTTTGAACAATGTTTATTTTATTCCGGATATCTTCGCAAAATTTGATTTACGTGGCCAAATTATTTGAACAATTATTTAAAGTTTATTTTGATAATGAATTTGTTCATATTTCTCAAATGGTTTAAATATTTGTTCGGGACGTCTGATGATGGTTTATATTGTATAAAACCAATACCTAATTCATCTTTGCTTAACACCGAAATGTTCGAGTTGCCGAACTTAAGAATAAAAAGCAAAAGATTTCTCACGAAAATAACACATATCTCAGGGCACCTTAGACTTGGTCACATTAACCTAAATAGGATTGAAAGACGGTAAAGGATGGTCCTTTGCGTGAGCTAAAAGTTGGCGAGCTTCCAGTCTGTGAATCTTGTTTGGAAGGTAAAATGACCAAGAGACCTTTTTACACAGACAAAAGGAGTAAGAGCTACGTAACCCCTACAAATGATACATTCAGATGTATGTGGACCGCTAAACGTCCAAGCTAGAGGAGGTTACTGAATATTACATCACTTTTATTGATGACTATTCGAGATATGGTTATGTTTACTCGATGCAACGGAAATCAAAACTTTTGGAAAGTTTAGAGAATTCCGAGCGTGTTGAAAAACAATTAGGTAAACCAATCAAGACACTTCGATCAGATCGAGGGGGTGAATACCTGGACCAAGAGTTCCGGGATTTATTGATTGAAGAAGGTGTGGTATCCCAATTGACTGCACCCGGTACACCACAGCAGAATGGTGTGGTCGAAAGGAGAAATCAGACTTTGCTCGACATGATAAGATCAATGTTGAGTTATTCTTCACTGCCTACTTCTTTTTGGGGTTATGCCCTAAAAACCGCTATGTATATTCTGAATCTAGTTCCATCTAAATCTGTACCTAAGACACTCCTAGAGTTGTGGAATGGTCAAAACCTAGTTTGAGACACATTCGCATATGGGGGGAGTCCAAAGACACGTGCTAAGGCAAAAGACCGGAAGTTGGAACCAAGGTCAAGTATGCATCTTTGGGGATACCCACAAGGGACAAGAGGAGGACCGCTTTTATAGTCAAGCGGATCAAAAGTCGTTTGTATCGACAAATGCCACATTTCGGAGCATGACTATATGATAGATTTCAAGCCCGAAGTAAGATAGTATTAGAAGAGTTACTTTCCGATGAGATCGGACCACATTCGACAAGAGTTGCCGGACCACTTCGTAGAAAAGACCATAGTTCCCGATCGCACTCCTATGGCACCTCGTCAGAGGGAGGGTAAGCAGGTTACCCGACCGCTATACCGGGAAGCCCAAATCGTCCACCGCGATGACGGTAAGGAGGATCCATCGACCTTTAGGGATGCGATGGATGATTCCGATAAGGAAGAATGGCAAGCGACTATGAAACTCGAGATGGAGTCTATGCACTCTAACTCGATCCGGCAACTTGTAGATCTACCCGAAGGGTAAAACCCATTGGATGCAAGTGGATCTTGAAGAGAAAGAGAGGAGCGGATGGAAAAGTAGAGACTTTTAAAGCAAGGCTAGTGGCTAAGGGTTATACCCAAAAGGAGGGAGTTGACTATGAGGAAACTTTCTGGCCGGTAGCCATGCTTAAGTCCATCCGGATACTCCGGCCATTGCAAAGATATTTGACTATGAGATATGGCGGATGGACGTCAAGACAAATTTTTCGAATGGCTATCTTGATGAAACCATCTATATGGATCAGCCGTAGGGTTACATAGTGGAAGGCCAACAAAGCAGAAAAGTCTCGCAAACCGCAAAGGTCCATTTATGGATCAAGCGAGCTTCTAGATCATGGAACATCGTGTTTGATAAGGTCAGAAAGTCTTATGGATTTGATCAAAACATTGATGAACCATGCATCTACAAGTACAAGAAAGAAGAGAAAGTGGTCTTCTTAATTCTTTACGCCGATGACATCCTACTCATAGGGAATGATGTGGGAATGATGACGGATGTAAAGGAGTGGTTAGCCAGCCAATTCCAAATGAAAGATTTAGGAGAGGCAAGCTATGTTCTTGGGATCAAGATTATTCGAGATCGCAAGAAAAAGCTTTTTATAAAAATCACAAGCATCTTATATAGACAAAGTGTTGTCTAGGTATTCGATGCAAAACTCCAAGAAAGGGAATTTGCCTTCCGCATGGTATTCATCTTTCTAAGGAGCAATGTCCAAAGACCCCGCAGCAGAAGAAGATATGAGAAGGTATCCCTACGCCTCTACCGTGGGAAGCCTTATGTATGCCATGTTGTGTACAAGACCGATATCCGCTATGCAAAGGGGAGTAGTCGGTCATACCACCCAACCTGTGATTGGATCATTGGGTTGCGAGTAAAGTGTATTCTCAAGTATCTTAGGAGAACGAAAACTATATGTTGGTATATTCGAGAAAATCATCTCTCACCGGATACACAGATTCCGATTTCCAATCGGATAGAGATAGTCGACGGTCGACATCTGGATCTGTGTTCACCCTTAATGGAGGAGCCGTGGTATGGAGAAGTATAAAGCAAAAGTGTGTTGCTGACTCTTCCATGGAAGCTGAATATGTTGCAGCTTGTGAAGCCGCAAAAGAAGCTACATGGCTCAGGAAGTTCTTAACTAATCTGGAAGTTGTTCCAGATATGGATAAGCCAATTAAGCTCTACTGTGACAACAGTGGACTGAAAGTGTTTTGGACAAGGAAAAAGCTTAAATCCGACCTGAAGATGAAGAACAAAGCTGATGAACGGAGAATTCAAGAATCGAAGGCATGTTGATGTAATGGAGGAAAATAATTACTGTAATTATTTATTTGATTTGGTTGTAATTATTATTCGTTCAATATGGTTGTAATTTATATTTTCCACGGGACCCGATCAAATTCATCTCAATAGCCGATTGCATATTTTATACTTATATTTATTGGATGATTGTATAATATATGTCCATGGATATAACATGCCATGTAGATACAGTGTGCCTACTCATATATTTTATACGATGTCATGCATACACGCGCATTTATTATTATTTATTTTATTTATTTAACAAAGTTTTAAAAAATAAAATAGAATAAGAACCATGCGCTAAAATTGATTTAATAAATTGATTTAAGTTGCAAAATTGATTTCCAAAAATAGTGTTATATATGATATTGAATTTAAGAGTTAAATTTTAGAATTTCACATATCTGAAAAGTAAATTGTTTATTTATCGGAATATGAAAACCATGAAATTTTGTTTTTCAAATAAAATACATATTTACAAAATTTGATTGGGAGAGGATTCAATGACAATACAACCCACTGGTCTCCACCGTTAGTTTAACACCATGAGATCCGGTAGGCACTTCGCGGTGGCATTGATCCATCCCCCTAAGGTACGTGTCCTTTGCAGATCAATAACAAGGTTGACTTCCTAGCGATATGCTTTTGGGATGTATTTCCAACTTGACCTTCCCTAAGGCAGCACTTTGGAGTTAAGTCTTTGGAATTTGAAATGGTGAGTTAATTGTATTTTGACCAAAATGAAGGTAATTAATAAATATGAAAATATGAGATATTTTGATAAAATTTATTAATTGAGAAGGTCTCAGTTTAGTAAGCGGGTTATGTGACCTACCCTAAGGTGGCACACCATTCGTGGTATATTCGATTATCGTTGGCACCTAAAATTAAAACATGATTTATGTATTTTTTATGTACATCATGCATCATATTAATTGTGTCAAAATTCACATACCTTGATATTCATGCGCATAAAATAATTAGAAGAATATTCTATTTAATTCCAGCAATATGTCGAATCTTATAATCTCACTACTCGAAACTGAAACACTGACTAGAGATCACTGTGCGAAGTGGAAAAGTAACATAAATAACTTGCATTCATGTGATGAATATAAGTTTGTCCCAGATGGAGGATTGTCCTCTAGTTCCTGAGGAAAACACCTGTAGCTAACAGTTAGCTAGGTTTGGGTGTGGTACTTCATAAGAAGTATGAAGGCATGGAGACAGCTTATGAGATAATGCAGTTATTAGATACTGTGTAGGGAAATCTATATAAAGTTTTTGGCTAAAAGTGATAAGGGTCTTGACCAAAAGACAAAGGGAAAGTCGTTTCCACTGAAATAAAGGCAAAGAATCAAAGCAAATTCGAATTGCTAGTTCTAAAAAAAATATTTAGTAAAGGGTTATTCCTAATCCTGAATAGTAGATTCGGGAGTAACTAATCATGTTTTGTTTTCTTTATTAAGTCTTAGCTCTTACAAGGAAATTGTTTCCTGAAATAAAGGAAAAGAAGCAAATCAAATATGATTTGCAAGTTCTAAAAACATGTTTAGTAAAAGGTGATTCCTATTCCTGAATAGTAGATTCGGGAGTAACTAATCATGTTTTATTTTCTTTACTAAGTCAGCCTTTACAAGGAAATTGTTTTCTGAAACAAAGAAAGGAACCCAAGTAAATATAATTTGCTCGTTCAATGAACATGTTTAGTAGACGGTGATTCCTAATCCTGAATAGTAGATTTAGGAGTAACTAATCATGTTCCTTTTCTTTGCAAGGCTTTATCTCTTAGATGGAAATTTGTTTCCATCTAAACAAAGAAGAAGAATCAAAGTAAATAAGATTTACTAATTCTAGAAACATCTTTAGTAGAGGGTGATTCCTCGTCATGGATAGTTGAGCCAGGAGCAACTAATCATGTTTGGTTTTCTTTGTAAAAATATTAGTTCTTACGAAGAGCTTGCCGTTAGGAACTATATGATGAAAGTGGGAATACCGCGAGGGTATCGACAAAAGCAGTGGGAGAAGTTAGACATTAGTTTTGGATATAATAAATACCTTGTTGTGAACAATGTTTATTTCCATCCAGGCATAAAGAGAAATTTGATTTCTGTTTCCAAATTATTTGAAGAATTGCCTTTAATAATACTCTAGTCCACCATTTTTTCTGGAATGGTTCCGATACCTGACTCTTTACTTAATGTTGAAATGTTCAAAAGTTATCAAACCTAAGAATAAGAAGTAAAAGATCTCTCACGATAATAACACATATCTGTGGCATCTTAGGCTTGGTCATATTAGCTTAAACAAGATTGAAAGACTGGTAAAGGATGGTCCTTTATGTGAACTAAGAGTTGGTGAGCTTCCAGCCAGTGAATGTTGTCTGGAAGGCTAAATAACCAAGAGGCCTTGCACGTTGAAAGGTGAAGGAGCCATAGAATCACTTCAGCTGATACATTCAGATGTATGTGGACCGTTAAACGTTCAAGTAAGAGGTGGTTACGAATATTTTGTCACATTTATTGATAATTATTCGAGATATGGTTATGTTTACCTAATGGAACAGAAATCTGAAACTTTTAGAAAGTTTAGAGAATTGTGAGCATAAGTTGAAAAATATTTAGGTAAACCAATCAAGACATTTCGATCGGATCGATGGGGTGAATATCTGGACCAAGTGTTCAGGGACTACTTGATTGAAGAAGGTATGTTATCACAACTAACAGAACCTGGCACACCACAGCAGAATGGTGTTACTGAAAGTAGAAATCAGACTTTGCTCGACAAGATAAGATCAATGTTAAGTTATTCTTCACTACCTATGCCTATAGAGTTGTGGAATGGTCAAATTGAGACAAATTCGCATATGGGAGTGTCCAACACATGTGCTGAGGAAAAAGGCCGAGAAGTTGGAATAGAGGAAGAAAGTATGCATCTTCATGGGATTCCACAAGGGATAAGAGGATGAATATTTTATAGTCAAGAAGATCAAAAGGTATTTGAGTCGACAAATGCCACGTTTTTGGAGCATGACTATATGATAGATTTCAAGCCCATAAGCAAAGTAGTACTAGAAGAGTTACTATCTGATGAGATCAGATCACAACATGCAAGAGTTGTCAAAATGTAAAGAGATAAGACTACGATTCCTAATCAAACTCTTGTGGCACCTCGTCAGAGTGGGAGGGTAAGCAGGTTACCTGACCGATATGCCGGGGCAGCACAGGTCATCACTGCTGATGACCGTAAGGAGGTTCCATTGACCTTTAAGGCTGCGATGGATGATTCTGAAAAGGAAAAATGGCAAGAAGCTATAAACTCAAGATGGAGTCGATGTACTCTTACTCAATCTGGCAACTTGTAGATCTACCCGAAGGGGTAAAACCCATTGGATGCAAGTGGATCTTCAAGAAAAGATAAGAGCAGATGGAAAATGAAGACTTATAAAGTAAGGCTAGTGGATAATGGTTATACCCAGAAAGAGGGAGTTGACTATAAGGAAACTCTCTCACCAGTAGCCATGCTTAAGTGCATTCGGATATTCCTGGCCATAGTAGCATATTTTGACTAATGAGATATGGTAAATGGATGTCAAGATAGCTTTTCTGAATGACTATCTTGAGGAGACCATCTATATGGATTAGCCAGAAAGTTACATAGAGAAAGTCTATAAACTGTAGAGATCCATTTATGGGTTAAAGCAAGCGTCTAGATCATAGAACATCAGGTTTGATAACGCTATCAAGTCTTATGGATTTGATCCAAACCAAGATGTATCAAACGAAAGAAAAGAAGATGTTCTTGTTCTTTACTAGCCTGAGTATATGATATTCAAGGGAAGTGGTCAGTCGTTGTCAGTTGAACTTATGATCAGATCATTCGGTAGTGATGTAGTATATCCTTAAGTGTATGAGGAAAGAAAGAAACTATAAGATAGTTTAGTCAGTGAAAGAGTTGTCTTTTAGCTGGATACACAGACTTTGACAATGTGTCATGCATTGATTTCAAGAATCAACATCTAAATTTGTGTTCACACTAGGTGAAGGAGTCATGATACAAAGGTTGTTTGCAAAGTGTGATTGCTAATTCTATCGTTAAGGGTTAATGTGTTGCAGCTTGTGAAGCAGCAAATGAAAGCAACCTGACTTAAATTCTTAACTGATATAGAAGTTGTGTTGGTATCCAAAATGATTTCGGATGCAGAAGCGTGTGAGTAGCAGATCGTGTATAACAAAAATTTTCATAAAACCTTTGAGATACTCTATAGATTATATTAATTTATGCACGAATAAATTAATCACATTAATTTATTTACCAAAAACCAGATGATGAATTATACCTAGCAACCGATTAGGATGATACATTGTGTTCTTTGACCTCGAACGTTCCTCGCTCCAATGCTAGTTTAGAAAACTCGAATCTTCCTCATCAATTCCTTGAATCTTGAAAGAACGTGTGTGAGGGCACACCTAAAATAAAATGGAATTAGCAAGAACACTCAAGATTTCTACGAACACGAACACATGCACGCTGTGAAATTTTTAGAGAAATTTTTCCTCTTCCTCTCTATAAAATTCGGCTACTATAGCTATAGAGAGCAAAAAATTGTGTTTTACAATTTTCTGCAATCTCTTATTATAGAGTAACAATCAGACTCTCAGAAGGAGTCTTATCTTTATCTCTAAGATAAAGTTTCTTAATTATCTCCCACTTCAAATTTCATTTGGAAACAAAATCCAATCTCCCTCAATGTGGCCAGCCACCACTAAGGGATATCCTCCCTGTGGTAGGCGCAATTTTGCAGATAAAGACTAGGGAAAGATTTTATCTTGTAGTGTAATTTTTAACTTAAATTCAAATTCCAATTTAAGTCAAAGTTGAATCAATTTGAATTTCAATTTGAACAACTTATCAAATAAGTTAATTGGATAACTATTTTAGCCTGAATTCAAATTATAATTTAAGTCAAACTTAAATCAATTTGAATTTCAAATTTAACAACTTATCAAATAAGTTAATTGGATAACTATGGAGAGCAAGTAGTTTCAATCCCAAAGGAATTCACACTGTGCTATTCGTTCACATTATGGGAACACCTGCACACGTGTGTTTTAAAATTCGAACTTAAACTTAAACTTAAATAATCACATTATTTAATTTATAACTAATTCTCAATTAATTATCCTTGAGTGTTTTATTTTAGAATTTCATAATTCTAATATTCCTATTTTGCCCTTAAGTGTCTTGTAGAATTAGAAGGACGACGCAGGGATTCATGGACTAATAATTTTCAACTCTAATAAAATTAATAATTAATTAAACACTTTCATTAATTAATTAATTATATTAATTCCAGTACAACTTATAGACATAAATTACTTCTAAACTATGAAGTGTCAATTTGATATAGTCACTGCATATAGAGCAATCCTCTATAAATAATTCATAATTAGGGCTAGGGGAAATCTGTTAACCTCTCTAATTACATCTTTATCCTTGAGTATCACTGATTCTCTAATGGACAGTGATTCATAAAACAAGTTCATGAATCAGAGCTCCTACTGGTCCAAGTACCGAATCAACCCTCAAAAGAATTATTTATCTACTTCTTTCTCAAGAATGAATGGATTCCATCTTGTATAATAACATTCTCGGCTACCTACTTCATCATGTCTCCGAAATACAAGGAATAGGACTTAGGATCATAGAATCCGTACCTTGTAAATCAAAAGACACAAATCCATAAAGAAGAATTTACAATGAATTCATGATTAAGATCATTCTATATATGATATCAGTAGACTCAATTAGAATTTCTATACTTAACGTAACTTATCAGAAATTTATATTGTGTTTGTGTCCCTGTTCCACATAATCTCATTATGCAAAATACACTTATTCAATATCTCGTCATATTAACAATATGGATAACACCATTCCATTCTAAATGGGAATGACATGTATTAATAATGTTTTAATTAAAGATTCTGAACTTTAATTAAATTCATTACGAATATTTTTTATTATTATTATCCTTAAACATTATGCTCTCGCATAGAAGACTTATATACAATGTTTAAAGTCACATAAATAATCATGAAATTTTCACTGATATTCATAAAATATTCATAAATATATGCACATAGAATAATGAATAAACCTTTTATTAAATGAATAATAAACATCCTATTACATCTCATGCTTCTCAATAATCTTCCACTTGTCCTAAAGCAAGTAGAATATATCTCTAATCATGAAAATTTCTACGTGTCTATAACTGATCTATCCCTGGAACAACTTCCAGATCAGTTAAGAATTTATAGAGTCAGGTTGCTTTCCTTTACTGCTTCACAAGCTACAATACATTAACCCTTAATGATAGAATTAGCAATTACACTTTGCCAATAACCTTTTATATCACGACTCATTCACCAAGTCTGAATACAGATTTGGATGTCGACTCTTGAAATCCATGCCTGACTCATAGTCAAAGCTTGTGTATCTAGCTAAAAGACAACTCTTTCACTGACTAAACTATCTTATAGTTTCTTGCTTTCCTAATACACTTAAGAATATACTACATCGCTATCCTATGATTCGATCATGAGTTCAACTGACAACAACTCACTACTCTCTTTGAATATCAAATATTCGGGCTAGAAAAGAACAAGAAAATCTTTTTATCTTGTGTTTGATACATCTTGGTTTTGATCAAATCCATAAGACTTAATAGCCTTATCAAACATAATGTTCCATGATCTAGACGCCCCCTTTATTCCATAGATGGTTTCCTCAAGATGGCCACTCAGAAAAGTAATCTTTCATAGTCAAAATATGATGTTATGGCCACGAGTATCCAAATGGACTTAAGCATGGCTACCGATAAGAAAGCTTCCTTATAGTTAACTCCCTCTTTCTTGGTATAACCCTTATCCACTAGCCTTGCTTTATGAGTCTAAACTTTTCCATCCGCTCCTATCTTTATCTTGAAGATCCACTTGCATCCAATGGGTTTTACTCCTTCGGGTAGATCTAAAAGTTACCAGACTGAGTTAGAGTACATGAATTCCATCTCGAGTTTCATAGCTTCTTGTCATTTTTCCTTATCAGAATCATCCATTGCTGCCTTATAGGTCAATGGATCCTCCTTACCGTCATCAGCAGTGACGATCTGTGCCTCCTCGGTATACCGGTCAAGTAACCTGCTTACCCTCCCACTACGACGAGGTGCCATGAGAGTTTGATTAGGAATTGTGGCCTTATCTCTTTATGTTTCAATAACTCTTGCTGGTTGTGGTCTGATCTAATCGGAATGTAACACTTCTCGCACTAATTTGGTTCTGGGCTTGAAATCTATCATATAGTCATGCTCTAGAAACGTGGCATTTGTTGACACAAATACCTTTTGATCTTCCTAACTATAAAATAGTCCTCCTATTATCCCTTGTGGGTATCCCACGAAGATGCATACTTTCTTCATCAGTTCTAACTTCCCGACCTTTTGCCTCAGCATATGTGCTAGACACTCCCATATGCAAATGTGTCTCCAACTAGGTTTTTGACTATTCCACAAATCTAGAGGCGTCTTAGGTATAGACTTAGGTGGTACAAAGTTTAAAATATACACCGCAGTTCTTAGGGAATATCCCCAAAATGAAGTAGGCAGTGAAGAATAACTTAACATTGATTTTATCATGTCGAGCAAAGTATGATTTCTCCTTTCGGCAACATCATTCTGCTATGGTGTGCCGGGTGCTGTTAGTTGTGATAACACACCTTTTTCAATCAAGTAGTCCCTGAACTCTTGGTCCAGGTATTCACCCTTCAATCCGATCGAAGTGTCTGGATTGGTCTACCTAATCATTTTTCAACTTTTACTCAACATTCTCTAAACATTCCAAGAGTTTCAAATTTCTGTTGCATTAGGTAAACGTAACAATATCTCGAATAAACGTAAAAAAGTGACGAAATATTTGTAACGTCCTCTTGCTTGGACATTTAGTCATCCACATACATCTGAATGTATTAGCTAAAGAGGTTACGTAGTGCTTTCTCCTTTCATTGTGAAAGGTCTCTTGGTCATTTTACCTTTCAGACAAGATTCATAGACTGGAAGCTCACCAAATTTTTGTTTGTGTAAAGGACCATCCTTTACTAGTCATTCAATCCTATTTAGATTAATATGACCAAGCTTAAGATGCCACAGATATGTCTTATTATCGTGAGAGATCTTTTGCTTCTTATTCTTAGGTTCGGCAACTTTTGAACATTTCAACATTAAGTAGTGAGTCAGGCATTGGTTTAAAAAGTGTAAACTGTTTTTGAAATATCCAGAACAAATATCGAAACCATTCTGAAAAAAATTGTGGACTAGATTATTATTAAAGGCAATTGTTCAAATAATTTAGAAACAGAAATCAAATTTCTCTTTATGCATGGAAGGAAATAAACATTGTTCACAACAAGATTTTTATTATTTCAAAAACTGAAGTCTAACTTCTCCCACTACTTTTGCTGATAACCTCACAATATTTCCACTTTCATCGTGTAGTCCCTGATGGCAAGTTCTTTGTAAGAACTAATATTTTGCAAAGAAAACTAGACATGATTAGTTACTCCCGAATCAACTATCCAGGACGAAAAATCGCCATCTACTAAAGATATTTCTAGAATTAGTAAATCTTATTTACTTGATTCTTCTTCTTTGTTTAGGTGGAAACAATTTCTATCTAAGAGCTAAAGCCTTGCAAAGAAAACGAACATGAATAGTTGGTCTCGAATCTACTATTCAAGATTAGGAATCACCCTCCACTAAACATGTTCATAGAAGAAGCAAATTATATTTACTTAGGTTCCTTTCTTTCTTTTGGGAAACAATTTCCTTGTAAGAGCTAAGACTTAATAAATAAAACAAAACATGATTAGTTACTCCCTAATCTACTGTTCAGGATTAGGAATCATCCTTTACTAAAACATGTTTTTAGAACAAGCAAATCGTATTTGCTTTGATTCTTTTCCTTTATTTTAGGAAATAATTTCCTTGTGAGAGCTAAGACTTAATAAAGAAAACAAAACATGATTAGATACTCCCGAATGAACTATCCAGGATTAGAAATCACCCTTTATTAAACATGTTTTAAGAACTAGCAAATCATATTTGCGTTGATTCTTTTCCTTTATTTTAGTGGAAACAACTTTCCCATTGTCTTTTGGTCAGGGCCCTTACAACATTTAGCCAAACCTTTTATATGGATTTTCATACACAGTATCTGATGACTACATTATCTCATAAGCTATCTCCATGCCATCATACTTCTTGTGAAGTACTACACCTAAACCTAGCTCACAATTAGCTATAGTTGTTTTTCTCAGGGACTGGCGGACAATCCTCCATCTGGGACAAACTTAAAGTCATCACATGAATGCAAGTTATTTTTATTCTCACAATTATCTCTAGTCAATGTTTCAGTTTCGAGTAGGTTTATAATTAGATTAGACATTTGTTGGAAATTAAAAGTATATTCATCTAGTAAATTTTTGTGCATGAATATCAAAGCGTGTGAATTTTAGCACAATTAAATATGTTGAATGATGCACATGAAAAATACATAAAACATGTTTTAATTTTAGGTGCGAATGATAATCCAATATACCACGAATAATGTGTTGCCTTAGGCTAGGTCACATAATCTGCTAATTGAACCGAGACCTTCTCAATTAATAAATATTATCAAAATATATAATATTTTCATATTTATTAATTACCGTTACTTTAGTCAAAATATAATTAACTAAATTATATTTTCATGAGTGTAACCCACCATTTCAAAATCCAAAGAATTAACTCCAAATTGCCGCCTTAGGGTAGGTCAAGTTGGAAATACATCTTGAAATCCTATCGCTAGGAAGTCAACCTTGTTATTGATCCGGAAAGGACACTTTCCTTAGAGGGACAAATCAATACGGCCGTGAAGCACCTACCGGATCTCATGGTGTTGAACTAACGGTGGAGACTAGGGGGTCGTATTGTCATACAACCCTCTCCCTCTCAATATTTTGCAAATATGTATTTTATTTGAAAAACATCTCATGGTTTTCAAATCCTGATAAATAAATAATTTATTTTTTGGATATGTGAAATTCTAAAATTTAACTCTTAAATTCAATTTCACATATAACATAATCTTGCAAATCAATTTTGCAACTTAAACTGAATTAATCATATTAAATCAATTTTAGCGCATGGTTTTTATTTTATTTTATTTTTCAAAATACTTTTAAATAAATAAAATAATGTGTGTGTATGGATGGCATGTCATAAATCATATAAGTAGGCATACTATATCTATATGGCATGTTATATTGATGGACATACATTATATAATTATCATCATAAAAAATAAAAAATACGCAATTGACTATTGAGATGGAATTTGACCGGGTCCTTTTGGAAATATCAATTACAACCATATTGGGCATATAGTTATTACAACGAAATCGAATAAATAAATAATTACAATAATTATTTTCTTACATCAACGGGTCTTCAATTTTTGAATTCTTCATTCATTGGCTTCGTTCTTCATCTTCGAATCATATTTCATCTTCTTCGGGGTCTAAAACTATTCCGGGTTCAATGGCACGCATAACTAGGGTTTCCAAAACCTGACGAGCCTGAACACACTGGTCGTGTGCCTATGCGGGCTGGCCGTGTTGGCGTTCCAGGGCGCGCTTGGGCATCATACGGGGCGCGCCTGGGATGAGTGCGGGGCACACCTGGGACGCGTGCGGGGCGCGCCTGGGTTGTGGCGGGGCGAGGCTGGGCTGTGGCGGGGCACAGCTGGCCGTGTGTGGAGCGTGGCTGGGCCTTGGGCGGGGGGCACTTCCAGATTTTTTTGAGCTTTTTGTACTTGTGATTCCTTGCCCTAATCTACCCAAATCATAGAATTACAATAATTCTAATACCCGAATAAAATTATAAATAATTTATTGAACGAATGGTGTCTGAGAAACATGAGATGTAATATGATTTTTATTATTTATTTAATAAAAGAGTTTATTCATTATTTTATGTGCATATATTTATGAATATCAATGAAAATTTCATGATTATTTATGTGACCTTAAACAGTGTTATATGCATGAGGATAATGTTTAAGGATAATAATTAAAACAATGTTCGTAATGAATTTAATTGAAGTTCAGAATCTTTAATTAAAACATTATTGATACATGTCAGTTGCATTTCAAATGGAACGGTATTATCTGCACTATTAATATGGTGAGATATTGAATTGGTGTATTAACAATAATGAGATTATGTGGAACAAGGACATATGCAAAATATGAATTTCTGATAATTTCTATTAAGTATAGAATTTCTAATTGAGTCTACCGATGGTCATATATAGATTGATGTTAATCCTGAGTTCTTAACAGACTATTTATGGATTTGTGTCTTTTGATTCACTCGGTATGAATTCTGAGATCTTGAATCCTATTCCTTGTATTTTGGAGACACGATGAAGTAGGTAGCCAGTAATGTCATTATACGAGATGTAATCCATTCCTTCTTGAGAAAGAAGTAGATAAATAATTCTCTTGAGGGTTGATTCGGGGCTTGGACCAGTAGGAGTTCTGATTCATGAATTTATTTTATGAATCACTGTCCATTAGAGAATCAATGGTACTAAAAAATAAAGATGTAATTAGAGAGGTTAACGGATTTCACCTAGCTCTAATTATGAATTATTTATGGAGGGTTAATCTATATGCAGTGTCTATCTCAAATTGACACTTCACAGTTTAGAAGTAATTTATGTCTATAATCACGAGAGTGCAATTCCAAATTTATAGTGGAGTAATTATTGAAATTAATATAATTAATTAATTAATTCAACTATTCAATTAATTATTAATTTTATTAGAGCTTAAAATTATAGGTCCATGAGTCCCCGCATTGTCCTTATATTCTTACAAGACACTAAAGGGCAAAATGAGACTTTTAGAATTATGGAATTCCAAAATAAAACACTCAAGGATAATTAATTGAGAATTAATTATAAATTAAATAATGTGTTATTTAAGTTTATGTTTGAATTTTGAAATACACATATGTTGGTTTTCACATAGTTTGAAGGCACAACACGGTGTGAATCTTTTTGGGATTAAAATTGCTTGCTCCTCATAGTTATCCAATTAACTTATTTGATAAGTTGTTTAATTTGAAATTCAAATTGATTTAAGTTTGACTGAAATTGGAATTTGAATTTAAGTTAAAAATTGGACTATAGGATAAAATCTTTCCCTAGTCTTTATCTGCAAAATTGCACCTACCACAAGGAGGATATCTCTTAGTGCCGGCTGGCCCTATTGGATAAGGGAGAGAGGATTTTGTTTCAAAATCAAAATTGAAGTGAGCGATAATTCACAAGCTTTATCTTGGAAATAAAGATAAGACTCCTTCTGGAAGTCTGATTGTTACTTTATAAAATAAGAGATATTAGAAGGTGCTGATATACAATTTTTTCTCTTCCTAGCTATAGTGGCCGAATTTTGTATAGTGAGAAAGGGGAAATTTTTCTCCAAAAATTCAACGTCGTGCATGTGTCAGTGTTCGTAGAAATCTTGAGTGTTCTTGCTAATCCCGTTTTGTTTCAGATGTGCCCACACATACGTCTTCGTAGATTTAAGGAATTGACGGGGAAGATTTGGGGTTTCTAAACTAGCATTGGAGCGAGGCATGTTCGAGGTCAAAGAACACAAGTTATCATCCTAATCGGTTGCTAGGTATAATTCCTAATCTGGTTCTTAGTAAATAAATTATGTGATTAGTTTATTCATGCATAAATTAATATAATCTATAAAGTATCTTAAAGATTTTATGAAAAATTTTGTTATACACGATCCATTACTCTCACACTTCCGCATTCGAAATAATTTCGGAAACCAACAATCTTGAACTTCTAGATGTTCCTTCAAATTAATTTTGGCTATGACTTTTTTAAGTCTACATGTGAGAGTACAAAAACCCTCGATAGAGGCCAGAAAAAGATCTAAGAGTCAATTTGGCATTACTGTGCTGTTGAGCCTTTTTGTAGTTGTTGTAGCGGAAGCGTACATGTATTTGGTAATTTTTTTTTTTAAATGAAAATGCTCTGAATACCAGAAACATAAATTCAAGTATTTAGGAAACTGTATATACAATTACTATGAAGATGTATAATAAAAAAATAAATATACATTAGCACATATATTTATAGTTAATTTTTTATTTTATTTTTATGGACAATATTCATAATATACAAAACATAATCTTAATTTTATTAATTAAAATTCTCTTATTCAAGAAAAAAAAAAATATTCATCTAATAAATTTCTTACTTTTTGTTGTTATTTTAAGACATAATATTCTTATTAAAATTTTTCAATTGTTAAATAACTATTTTGAAAATATATATTTTTTTTGTTTGGTATGGAAGAAGTAAAATAGGCAGATTGAGAATTAAGTTTTATTATTAAGGTTATTTTAGTAAATTTAAAAAATGACAACAGAAGTTGCTGCACAAAGATGTGCTTCTCAAATTTTGCTGTTGCTGCTAGAAAAAAAAAGATTTACCAAGCACCCTAACATGTTGTAACTTCTTATAAAAAGCTAAAAGCATCACCTAAAAATAATACCAAACGGGCTCTAAGTCAATAGACACCGCTAAGACCTCGTTTATTTCATTGATTTGAGTTTTCAGTTCTAGGTTTCTGTAATTAAAAGCTTTCAGAATATGTCACATCTACGCTCAAATTTAAAACTCAAATATGTAAAGCGAACGAGGCTTAAGTGTCTATTTATGGCGGGAACAAGTAGGTGCAGATTTCTGCGCTGACTGATGGGGCCCACTTCATCGGCTCGGCTGAGGGGTGGCGTGGCTCTCACTCTCTGATTGGCTTGCGTGGCTCAGCATCAACAACATCAATGAAATCCATTGAAGAACAAAAAATAGAGAACAAAAAAATAATTGATGAGCTAAAAACATCAGATCAAGAAAGTAATCAGGTTAGTATCATAATATTATCTTTTCGTTTCTTCTCCAACTACACTATTTAGACTAACAACATTTCCTCATCTACATAGGGCACAAGATTTACAGTAAAGGCCACAGTAATTGGATTCTCAACAAACTAAGGTTCATATTACAACTTTTACCTCATATGTTATCAATGACTAAAGCAAGTAGGAATTGGTTATTGGTGCGATTGTCATGGACATATAAAAACAACGCCTTCCCCATGGTAATCAATTTGACAGATGCACAATTACTAAGATCTATTTGCCTTACTTAACTATAATTAATAACTTATTACATCAATGAATTATTGTTGTATATATTACAGGTACAAGTTGGTTGCAGAAATCGAAGATCATGCTAGGAACATGAACATCACCATATTTGGGAGAGTAGCACATGTCCTAATAAAAAAATCATGCTTTGCACCAACAATTGACGAAGGCTTCACTGACCTGTTTACAATCTCGCTAGTCATCGCCTAGCTAAGAGCACAGACAAGGATCTTCCAAATATATTTTCAACAAAGAGGAGCACAAATGACTGCAATTGTTTCAAAAATATTTGAAGACACCGAACCTACAATACCAATACCATAAATATCAGCCATCACAGCACCAACGACAAGGTAAAACATATCCTCTAATTTAAATCAATTATACATAAAAATGATATTTTATTATTCTGAATACACATCTAAACAATGTTTAACCATTTTAGCCCTCGCTCAAAAACAGCTACATCAACTCCAACCTCAATTCACCCGTTGACACCAGACCCAAAAACATCCGCCGGAAGGAAAAATATATTTACCAATTTACATTATTTACCAATACAAAAGATAACATTCATCATTTTAAATATATATCTTAACAACTTCTTATCATTTCAGTTCCCAACTAAAAGAAGCAAAAAATGCATCAGAACCATGTAATATGACTACTTATAAATCAAAATATTTCAGATTTCCTCAATCGTGAATAATGATTTTTCTCAAAATTTCTACATTGCGGCTAAAGCAAAAAATCTAAAGAAAAAGCAAGGACAAGACATCGATCACATTGCAAGCAACTTTTTACAACAATATTATGCAAACATCTACATACATAAATATGTACACATAAACTAAATCTGTACTATAAAAATTGTCACCTTTTTGTACAATACAAAATTATTGCCCGCCGCAATACGCGGGTATATAGCTAGTATTTTCTATAATAACGAAAATGCCCTTTATTTTATAATTTCTTATAAAACAAATCTTACATTTTGTTTATTTTTGAATTATATTGTAAGGTTAATCTTTATTTTTATGGATTAACAATTTTATATTTTTTTGTTAATTATTGAAAACTTGTTTTAAACTTAAACCACCCAAACCACTTATACCACTTATGAATGATTTAGTTTTTATTAAAAAATATTAAACTGCCCAAGCCATTTAAGAGAAAAAAATTATTTTTAATTTGGTTAGTGATTTCTAAACAAACCTCCCAAACTGCCTGCAAACACCCCTAACTAAAATTAATCACGGTCATTTTTCTTATTTTACAAACCTTTGATCATTTACTACAAAACCCTAAAAATAGTTAATTACTCCCAAATCCCAAGATATGGATAGAAGTATATTTATCATTTTCATTTTTTTAAGGATGATTGAAAAGTATTAGGTGGGTTTATAAATTAATTAGAAATTGCAAATGAAAATTTCAATAGAAAAATATAAACGATAGATAACCACGAAAAAAAGTGAGTTACAATTTTTTTTAGGGTGTGTTACAATCATGTTGATACCAAGTTGATATTTTTAAGTACATTCTTTCCAAAAGAATATAGAAGTACTACTATATTAAGTGAAGGTGGAAAATAGCATTTACGTAATCTTCTTATTGGAATTTATTTTCTTTCCCTTTCTACATGGCACAATACATATCCCCTTTAAGATACTCAAGTTTGCTGACACTCGAGAAATCCTAATACTTCAGATGCATTCTTCAATCCAGTCCATAACTTAAAGAGTGGTCAAACCAAGTTTATGATTCAACTGCATAAATGTCTGGAATCTATCCCGAGAAAACAAAAATAAGATATCTGTGACTTTTCTAAAACCCAAAATTCTTTGCTTTTACAAATGGCCTTCCATGCCATTGAAAAAAGACATCTCTGTTTTGGCATTCCTTAACAACACAATATAATTATCAATCTACATCTTTTCGCTGCAACCAGTGACCAAAATCATTTACACTCTTCCCGCTATCGACAATGTTAGAAAATATCCTTTTAGTGAAAATCATCACCCAAGAAAATCCAGAAATGTTCTGCTTACCTGAATCCATGACTACCAATTATTTTCTATAACTTCGGAAACACATTTTCCTAGAGAATCTTTTAACTTTCTCTTTGTTCTCTCTCTGATAATGGGATGTCAGAAAGAATAGAATGTCACATGTGATTTGAAAACAATAACCGTTATATATATAACTTCTTTATTATCTTTTAGTATTTCTATTTTAGCTCATCATAAATTATCTTTAAGTCTCTACATATTAAATGCTCACACCTTATCAGATATATTAAAATCTAAATTACCCAAACCTTATCAAATCTCTTTTAAACGGGCTTAATTTATATGACAGTCTGTAACACATAATTATTCACATATAAGTCTAATGTTGGATTAAGGATCCAACAGACAATTCTACTCATCCAAACCTTAAGTCTTTCAAGTAGATTCCCATTAAGTCAATTAAATGTTCTTGGTTGTTCAATCCCATTATAATGCTCACTCTTGGGTGTCATACCATTTTTGTTAAGACATTCAAAGAAATACCAAGCTTCGTCTACCAATCCTGCGCTCACGAGCACAAATACGTGATCTCATCTGGAACAATAGGAGTCATTTGCATTTCCTTAAACAAGTCAATGAGTCATTTGCATTTCCTTAAACAAGTCAATTGCCTCTTTCACCAAACCATGTCTTGCCAGTCCTCCGATTCAATCATTGTGTTCCAAATCAAAACATCCATATTTCCAATAGAATCCTCACGAAACACATCCAAAGCTTCTACTATTGCCCCGCATTTTGCGTACATGTCCACTAGTGATGTTCTCAACGCCAAGGTCAAGCCAACCCATTCTCAACTACATAATTACGCATCAATCGTCCTCGTTCAAGTTCACCCAAGTGAGCGCACGCGCACAAAATACTCACCATAGTCACCTCATTCCCTTTGATACTGACAGCCCGCATTCGTGAACAGAGCCAAAACCTCCGATAATCCCCCGCCTTCACATACCCATCAATCAAAGAACTCCAAGACACAACATCCCGCTCCGGCATCAGCTCAAACACTTCCCTCGCTGATTTCACATCACCACATTTCGCAAACTCGCCCAACATGGCAGTCCACATTTTTTTGAGTCATTTTATCAAACACCTTGCGTGCATATTGGATATCGCCATAAGAAGCATACATATGAATCAATGAGCTATGGATAAAAATATCTGATTCATACCTGTTGTATGGGAAAATGTGATGAAGACGTGGACCAACAAAATCACGACATGTGGCCACATTCGCTCTTCGCCAAACACACAACCCTCGACGCTTCAATCCCTCAACGATAGCTGCAAAGCCTGAAGCCAAAGTCCGGATTAGGGCAACGATCCTATGTGGCGTTGATGGATGCTAACTGCCTGAATAAAGGCGTTACGATCCCTCGACTGCAGAGAAGGTCGCTCGAAAGGACGAAAGAGGCTGAGGCAGCACTAGGCGACGAGGGAAGCCTTCCGTCGAGACGTGGCGGATTGCGTGCAAAGATAAGAGACCACTGACAGCATTAATGACAAGTTTACAAACCGCCCTCTGGGGGACAGGAAAGCATTACGGAGACTCACAGAGCCGTAATAGAAGACTAATCAGTTGAGTGAACAGTACTGATTAGTGGGCTATGACTGGGCCTAAAAAGGAGAAGCACTTGAGTGCATCTACCTATGGAGGAAAACCCCCTGCGAAGGAAGCCCAAGTATATAAGGGGAAGGACCCCAATGAAGAAAAGGTCCAGAGTTTTTCCGAAAAGAAAGAAACAAGAGAGTTTTTGTGTAATCTGTAAAGCTCCCCAAAATATATAATACAAATAGTGGATGTAACTCTGATTCGATAGAGTGAACCACTATAAAATTTCCTTTGTGTTTTTAAAATACAGTTCATAAAAACACCAATCCTACCTTAAAACACATTAACCGGCCGGTAATCCAAAGGGTAACCTAAGGTAACCTGGCTGGTTTATTGTTGACGAAATTCTACCATCAACAATTGGCGACTCCACTGGGGATCGAAAGCGTTCGACCCCCGAGAATATAAGTTGCAAACAGCCATCCACCTAAAGAGTAGCAGGATGGAAGGAGATTTGTGTCTAGACAAAAATGGAGTCCCCCCTCCTGACGCACCACAGCCGGATCCAATGCAGATGCAAGCCCAGCTTGCCGCTTTGACTGAGCTGGTGCGTGGGCTAGTGACTGTAGTGGAGCGACTGGATGGAAGGAACTCCATGCCGCCATTAGAAGATGCCCCGAGGCCACAAGGACCCGCCGTAATGGAAAGTCCAAATCACGGTGACCGCCCACATGTCCAAGAAGGAACCGGGGAGAGTGAGAACCGCCAAGGCCCTCCCAGGCCTCGGCCCACCCACTCCTCTGGCAGCCGGTTAAGAGCCGCTGGAATCCGAGCCATCGAGGAACTGCCCCAAAATCCCGGAGGAAACCTACCGGGAGACTCAGGCTCGGTACAGGCGGGCGGCCAGATCAGGGGTGGGCCCATCGCTTAAAGGCCGGAAGCACCAGGATTCACTGGTTCGGCAGTCTCAACGGAAGAAGCGCGGACCCTCATGGAACGCATGGCCAACCTGGAAAGAAGATTGACTGGGGATGTTGCGGGGCTGAAAAAGAACATTGGACGAGTGGCCGAAGTGGTAATGTCGACATTACGCCCAGCCGCACTCACGACCACCTGTTCACTGCGGAGATAATGGCACTCCCCCTCCCCGATAACTACAGGTCGCCGTCGATTCCACCCTATGACGGACGAGGAGATCCCGATGACCATTTGGAGATGTATACGGGGCACATGCTCTTACACGGATACGCCGAGGAGATCATGTGTCGAGCCTTCCGGAACCACCTAACCGACTCCCCAACGATGGTTTCGGACGCTGAAGCCAAACTCTATCTCCAGCTGGGATGAGTTAAAGGCGTTTTCCCTCCAGTTCATCGGGGTTAAGAAGTATATACCCCCAAAACAGAACCTGACGACGATATACCAAATGCCAAACGAGACGTTGAGAGATTGGCTTTCCAGATACGGCGAGGCCGTCGCCGCCACGATGGATATTACAGACAGAGAAGCCCTGATGGGGGCAATGTCGAGTATGAAGAAGATGACTCCTTTTAAAAGGGAGCTAAACCGAAAGCCTCCGTCCAGCTACAAAGAGTTCCTTGCACGGGCACAAGGATTCATCAACGCTGAAGAGGCAGATGCCAACGACCCCGATCACAGGTCCAATAAGGGTAAAGGGGTCGAGCAGGGGTCGGCACCATCAAGACAAGATGGGAAGAAGCGTCGAGGAGGAGGAAGCGGCGACAAGCAACCAACCCCGACACAAGGAGTACCGGAGGCCAAGAAGCCGAGATAGGAGGATCCCCGCAGGCCTCGGCTGTTCAAAAAATACGACACCTTCCATGAACTAACGGTAGGCGTCGAGGAAATCTTTAATCAGATAGGCCACGGAAACATGTTACGCCGACCTGAGCCGATGAAGTCGGATCCTAGCCGAAGGAACCAAAAGAAATTCTGTAGGTTCCACGGCGAAGTCGGCCACCACACCAATGACTGTGCCGACCTCAAGGACGAAGTCGAAAGAATAATCCGCGAAGAAAGGTTGCAGGAATTCAGGGCCGATCGAAGACCTCGCAACGATGGCCAGGGCGGACAAAATGATGGTCGACGCCGAGAGGGAGACCACCGACCAGAAGATCGAGAACCTATCGGCGTCATTCAAACGGTCCTCGGCGGCCCCTATATAGGAGGAGACACCCGAAGGTCGCAGAAGGATTACGCCCACGAGGCCAAGGGGGTTTACCAAGAACGGTTCTGGAGTATCTCCGCCGCAAAAGCCCCGAGATACAGCCACACTCATGTGGCCTTCAACGAGGATGACGCCAGCGGGGTTCACTTTCCCCACAATGATGCACTGGTGGTTGAAGTCGTGATCGGAAATCACACCGTGTGTCGAATTTTGGTGGACAACGGAAGCTCGGTGGACCTCCTGTATTCCGACTGCTTAAAAAAAATGGGGATCCCCAAGGAGCAGTTAGAAAGGACCACCAGGCCACTATATGGGTTCACCGGAGATTCCATCATTCCCCAAGGAACCATCCGGCTACCAATAACCGCCGAAGAAAAGCCCCGACAGGCAACAACGATGGCCAATTTTGTGGTCATCAAAGGAGGCTCCCAATATAATGTTGTAATCGGGAGACCAACCCTCCAGGTACTAAGGGCGGTAACCTCCGTCTACCACCAGAAGGTCAAGTTCCCCACCCCAAATGGCGTAGGGAAAATTAAGAGCAACCAATACGAAGCCAGGGTTGCGTACTCCGATGCCTTACGTGGGTATGACCAGCCAGGAAGATAGGAAATGAGGATGGTCCTACAATGCCCCAACGAAGATATAGACCCCAGGGCTCAAGAGGAAGTTACCTGGTCTCAGCCTATTGAGCAGTTGGAGGAAATTAAAATTGATCAAAACGGGGTCACCAAAATACTGAAGATAGGTTTGGACCTGACTCCACCTCTCAAAAGCGAGATTGAGAAATTCCTTAGGTAGAACCTGGATGTCTTCGCTTGGAGCCATTCCGACATGCAAGGGATCGACGCCAAAGTAATGTGTCACTCCTTACACGTCGACCCTACATATCCACCCAAGCGCCAAAAACGTCGACCAATGAACCCCGAAAGATACGAAGCATTGAAGGAAGAAGTCGACAAGCTAATCAACAATGGGTTTATCAGGGAGGCGCATTATCCACGTTGGATATCCAATCCTGTTCTGGTAATTAAACCCAATGGGAATTGGAGAACTTGCGTCGATTTCAGTGACCTCAACAAAGCGTGCCCAAAGGATGGCTTCCCACTTCCTCGGGTAGATCAAATGGTCGACGCCACGGCGGGACACGAAATACTAAGCTTCATGGACGCATACTCCGGATACAATCAAATCCCCATGCATCCAGCCGACGAGGAGCACACGTCTTTCATAACCGATAGGGGCCTCTACTGCTACAAGGGGCGACCTATCAAAGGTTGGTAAATAAGATGTTCGCTTAACAAATCGGCAAAACGATGGAGGTCTACGTCGACGACATGCTCGTAAAAAGCGCCAAGGCTTGCCATCACGTTGACCATTTGGGAGAGATGTTCGGTATATTGAGAAAATACCACATGAAGCTTAATCCCCAGAAATGTGCCTTCGGAGTCGGATCAGGTAAATTTCTCGGTTTTATGGTGAGTAGCCGAGGGATCGAGGCCAACCTAGAAAAGATCAAAGCCTTGCAGGATATGCGGTCACCAACCAAACCAAAAGAAGTGCAGAGGTTAACAGGTTGCGTCGCCGCCCTGAATAGATTCATATCAAAAGCTACTGACAAATGTGTCCCTTTCTTCGACGCTTTGAAAGGAAATAAACACTTCGAATGGACACCACAATGTGAGGAGGCTTTTCAGAGGCTAAAAGAGCACTTGGGCAAACCTCCAATCTTGTCAAAGCCAAACGCCGACCAAGAGCTCAGCCTATATCTCTCCGTATCTCAGCACGCCGTGAGCTCCGTACTAATAAGGGAGGAAGGGAAGGTACAATTACCAATCTACTATGTGAGCAAAAGGCTCCTCGACGCCGAGTCAAGATACAACGAAATGGAGCGTCTAGCCCTCGCCTTGATGATAGCCTCGAGGAAGCTCCGACATTACTTCCAATCCCACACAATACGAGTCCTCACAAATCACTCGCTGAGACAAGACTTACAAAAACTGAAAACTTCCGGACGACTCCTCAAATGGTCGGTAGAACTAAGCCAGTTTGACATAAAGTACATGCCGAGAACGGCGATTAAAGGTCAAGCTCTTGCCGACTTCCTGGCTGAATTCTCTCACAGGCCGGCTTCCACTTCATCTGAAGACATCAAGGGTGCAACATGGAAGCTTTACGTAGATGGGGCGTCAAGCGAAAGCGGGTCAGGAGCTGGAATCTTACTAATCAGCCCCGAAGGCCACCAGATTACCTCGGCGGTACGGTTTAGATTCTAGGCTTCAAATAATGAAGCAGATTACAAAGCCCTAGTTGCCGGACTACGCTTGGCCAGCCACTTAAAAGCCGAGAGGATCAATGTCTACAGCGACTCTCAGCTAGTCGTCGCACAGGTCAGGGAGGAATACCAAGCGCGCGGCGAAAAGATGGGGGAACTCGTCAAGTATAAGAACTACGAGATATTCCAGATTCCTCGGGTCAAGAATGCAAACGCAGATGCGCTAGCAAAACTAGCATCGTCGAGGGATGCTGACACACTAGGCGTCGTGCCCATTGAAGAATTGGAACGGCCGACCATCGAGGAGCACGCAAAGGCACTTAGTGTCCAAGAAGGAGAAAATTGGATGACTCCCCTCATTCGATACCTAATGGACGCACAACTGCCGAGTGATAAAGATGAGGCCTGACGAATCAGGTATAGAGCCGCCAGGTATTTACTATATGATGGCCTGCTCTACCGACGAGGCTATTCAACACCCCTGCAACGATGTCTGGATGATGACGAAGCTCAAAAGGTCCTCCAAGAAATACATGAAGGGGTCTGTGGCAATCATACCGGGGGACAATCTTTAGCACTAAAGGTTTTGAGGCAAGGATACTACTGGCCCACGCTAAAAAAGGACGCCTTTCAGTACGCCTGACGATGCGATAAATGCCAGAGGTACGCCACAATTCCTAGGGCACCACCGGAAAAACTAACCTTCATTCTCAGTCCATGGCCCTTCGCCAAATGGGGAATCGACCTAATCGGACCATTGCACCCTGCACCTGGGGGGTTGAGGTTCGCAATCGATGCGGTGGACTATTACACGAAGTGGGCCGAGGCCAAGGCCTTGACCACAACAACCGAGTGGCCTGCACTAAATTCCTATGGGACCATATTGTGTGCAGGTTTAGGGTGCCCCACTCAGTAGTCTCCGACACGGGAAACAGTTTCGCGACGCGCAGATTCTGTGAAGGTTTGGGCATCTGAAAAGACTTCTCGGCGCTGATCCATCCACAGTCAAATGGGCAGGTCGAAGCAGTCAACAAAATACTCAAGCACACTCTCAAGAAGAAACTCGATGACCTGAAAGGGAGATGGGCCGAGGAGCTTCCTAAAGTTTTGTGGGCATATAGAACAACAAGCCAAACTACAACAGGGGAAACCCCTTTCTCCATGACATATGGCGTTGAGGCTGTGCTTCCTATAGAAATTGAGATGTCGACCCTAAGAACCGTTGTTCACAATGACGAGGATAACGCAGAGGGCTTGAGCAGAGGACTCGATTTATTGGAAGAAAAACGACTCGACTCCCAACTACGTCTCGCCGCTTACCAGCAACGAACAGCGCGATACTACAACAAGAAAGTTCGGCAAAGAAGGTTCACCCCAGGAGACCTAGTATTAAAAAGGGTAACACAAAGCACGAAACCCAAGAATACTGGTCCCCTGGGCCCAACTTGGGAAGGACCCTACCGTATAAGAGAGGCGCTACGACCTGGCACCTACATTCTAGAAAACCTCGACGCAAAAAGGTTCAGCACCCATGGAATGCCAAGTAGCAGAGGCTATACTACCAGTAGTGTATGAAGTCGTTTACACATTTTAAATTGTACATTCCTTACAAATGAAATAAATTGATGTGTTTGCAGCATGAAAAAGATTGACCCCCTAATAACATGTCTGCTTAAAAGAAAACCCAAGGGTGTATTTAACCAACACGGGGGGAATAAAGGCGCTCGACGTCAGAATCCTCCAAGGAGGAAAGGCGCAATACTTAGCGAAATTCTAAGGAATTTCCTAAGACGACGACCCAAGTGGTTAGCTCGACGTCAAAATCCTCCAAGGAGGAAAGGCGCAACACTTAGTGAAATTCTAAGGAATTTTCTAAGACGACGACCCTAAGGGGTTAGCTCGACGTCAAAATCCTCCAAGGAGGAAAGACAACCATTGATAAATTCTAAGGAATTTTTCTAAAAAGACAGAAAGAAAACAACAATGACTGCAAATCAAGGTATAAACACAAAACCATCACCATTATATATAAATATATCGAAATGCAGGTCAACACGAGAATTGTCTGAAAAGAAGTATTTAGTTACAAAAATGAACGAAAAAGCCAAAAAAGGGGCAAAGGATGGCTCCTCAAGCCTCGTCACCGCCGGCCACTAGTTCATCACCGCCACCTACGGAGGGAACGTTCTCCGCCTCATCAGCCGGAGGAAGCATCTCCTCGTCGGCGGCCGGAGTAGGGGAGTTGAAAAGAAAGCCCAAGTCCCACTCAGGACGGTCCTTCTTGATCAGATCAACAATTTATTGACCCGCCGACTGGAAGTCCTTATTGCGGATGTCAAAGAACTCCTGTGAGGCCTTGAACTCCTCGAAAGCTGCTTCAGCCTCCAGTTTCCCGTCGACTTTGCCCTCAGCATAGCGGTTCTCGGCGTCAACAAGAGCCGCAGCTAGTTTCTTCTCAGACGAGTTTGCTCGCCGAGTAAGATTGTCAACTTTGGTCTTCAGCTTGGCAAACTCGCCTTCCAAACTTGACAACTAAGCCGTCGCCAAGTCCCTCTCTTCGATGGCGTCATCCATACTCTTCCGGGCCTCGTCGACAAGATAATTGAGCTCGGCCTCCAAGTTATCCATCTCTCCCTGGCGCTCCTCAACCTTAACTAGGTCAAGACGGTTAAGGAGAGAGAGGACAAGGCTCTAGAAGATTGCAAAAAGTCAGGACAGAGCGCCAAACAACATGTCTTTTAAAGAAGATTGCAAAAAGTCAGGACAGAGCGCCAAACAACATGTCTTTTAAAAAAAAAAAAAAAAAACTTACGTGGATCTGAAAGGAGATCTGCTTCCGCTGGCGGTCGACCATGGAGGACTGAGACGCAGCGACCCAGTGCGGCTCAAGGAATGACTCGTATAACGCCTGGAAGATGAGAGAGAAACGAGGAGATAAGAGACTTTCCATCATTCCCCCGAATCTCTCTCAGCCCCGAAGGAACAGGGACATCCGGAATGGGCACCACTATCCAGCCCTTACCACCGGAAGTTCACTTTCTCTTATTCTTCCCTTTTTGCCCTTCGATCACCTTTCTCCCCTTAGCCGACGGGCCGTTGGCTCGACGGGCTGTGTGACAATGAACCGCTCTCTCGGCGCCTGATGGGCTCGGGGCGCGTCAGACCCCGGGAAGCTGGATCCTTAGAGACGACATCTGAATCATAAATTCCACAAGGCGTCGAAACAAGTAGTTACCTTCGTTGCTTAAGTGGAAGTATTCACGAGACGGCGTCGAGGTCTGAGGGGTCGGGGAGATCAAGGATTAAGCCGGACTTACGAAGGTTCTCTTTCGTCAGAAGTGTGTCGATATGACGGACCTCCGACGGAAAGGAAAAAGCTTCCTCGATCCTCTCCAAGTTGTTACCTGAGAACTTCGGCCGGTCGTGGTTAACTGCACAATAAAAGGCTCATCGTCAATAAAAAAAAGGGGGAGAGAAGAAGGTTAATTTATATAAAAATAGGGCCGAGGGGCTTACTCATATCTCCAAACGCCGCCTGCGCCAACCTTCGGTGGGGCCGGCGGTTGTTGGGATGAAAGTTGAAAGGCCCTCGAATCATAAAGAACATGGGCTTCCACCCATGTGACGACGAGGGAATACCCAAGATGAGCTTCCCAAACCTTGGTTGTGTTGGTTGCCGAATCGAATTTGGATGCGGAAGCGCAGCAGAAAGGCGGATCGTGTATAACAAAAATTTTCATAAAACCTTTGAGATACTCTATAGATTATATTAATTTATGCACGAATAAATTAATCTCATTAATTCATTTATTAAGAACTCAATTCGAAAAAATACCTGGAGGCCGACTCGGTTGATAACTTGAGTTCTTTGACCTCGAACAATCCTTGCTCCAAAGCTTTGTGTTTAGAAAACCAATGTCTTCCACGTCAATTCCTAGAATCCACGAAGACGTGTGTGTGGGCACACATGAGACAAAACGGGTTACAATAAACACTCGAATTTCCACAAACACCAACGCATGCACGATGTGGAATTTTTGGAGAAAAAAAAATTTTCCTTCCTCTCTACTTGAGAATTTCGGCCACTAATCCTATTAGGGCTGAAAAATTTCTTCAAAAATTACTATAGAGAAATTTCGGCCACCTCTAAAATTAGGGCAAAAAAGTATTCTGAAAATTGTCTCAAAAATTAGTATTTAGAGAGTAGAAGTCAAACTTCTAAAAGGAATCCAATCTCTATCTCTAAGATAAAGCTTGTTAATTATCTCCTATTTGAATTTGGAACAAAAAAATCCCTTCCCCTTATCCTTAAGGTGGCCGGCCACACTAGTAGGGTTTATCCCTATGTGTGGCGCCTATTATAGATAAGGAAGGAAGATATTTTATCCTTTATCCAGTAGTTCAATTTTAATTCTGATTCAAATTCGAATTTAAGTCAAACTTAAATTAATTTGAATTCTAAATTGAACAACTTATCAAATAAGTTTAAATGGATAAATCTAGATGTGTTCAAATTCAAATATAAATAATCACATTATTTAAATAATAATTAATTCTCAATTAATTATTTCCGAGTGTTTAATTTTAGAATTCCGTAATTCTAAAATTCCCATTTTGTCCTCTGTGTCTGGTAGAATTACTAGGACGACGCGGGGACTAATGGACCTATCATCCCGAGCTCCAATAGAATTAATAATCAATTAAACACTTTAATTAATTAATTAATTCTATTAATTCCAATATTGCTCCACTATAAACTTGGAATTGCACTCTCGAAATTATAGATATAAATTACTTCTAAACTGTGAAGCGTCCATTTGATATAGTCATTGCATATAGATCAATCCTCCATAAATAATTCATAATTAGAGCCAGGTAGAATTCGTTAACCTCTCTAATTATATCTTTATCCTTGAGTACCATTGATTCTCTAATGGACAGTGATTCATAAAACACATTAATGAATTGGAGCTTCCACTGGTCCAAGTACTGAATCAACCCTCAAGAGAATTATTTATCTACTTTTTTCTCAAGAATTAAAATGAATGGATTCCATCTTGTATAATAGCATTTCCGGCTACTCACTTCATCATGTCTCTAAAATACAAGGAATAGGATTTAGGATCTCAGAATCCGTATCGAGTAAATTAAAAGACACAAATCCATAAATAGGACTCTGCTAAGAACTCAGGATTAAGATCATTCTATATATGACCATCGATAGACTCAATTAGAATTTCTATATTTAATGAAATTATTAGAAATTCATATTGTGTCTGTGTCCTTGTTCCACATAATCTCATTATGCGAAATACACTCATTCAATATCTCACCATATTAATAAAGGCGGATAACGCCGCTCCATTCTAAATGGAATGACATGTATTAATAATGTTTTAATTAAAGATTCCAAACTTTAATTAAATTCATTATGAACATTGCTTTTTGATTATTATCCTTAAACATTATCCTCTTGCATATAACACTTATATACAATGTTTAAGGTTACATAAATAATCATGGAATTTTCATTGATATTCATAAAATATTCATAAATATATGCACATAAAATAATGAATAAACTCTTTTATTAAATAAATAATAAATGTCCTATTACATCTCATGCTTCTAGGACACCATTCCCAACAATCTCCCACTTGTCCTAAAGCAGGTAGGATATGTCTCAAATCCTGAAACTTTCTAGGTGTCTATGACTCATCTATGCTCGGAACAATTTCCAGATCAATTAAGAATTTTCTAGAGTCAGGTTGCTTTCTTTTGCTGCTTCACAAGCTGCTACACATTAACTCTTAATGATAAAATTAGCAATCACACTTTGCCAACAACCTTTCTTGTCATGACTCCTTCACCTAGTGTGAACACAGACTTCGATGTTGACTTTCAAAATCCAGGTATGACTCAGTCTATGTATCCAGTTAAAGACAACTCTTTCACTTACTAAACTATCTTATAGTTTCTTTATTTTCCTTATATACTTAAGGATACACTACATGACCACTCAATGATCAAATCTTGAGTTCAACTGACAACGACTAACTACTCCCACTGAATATCATATATTTGGGCTTGTAAAGAATAAGAACAACTTCTTTTCTTTCATTTGAAACATCTTAGTTTTGATCAAATCCATAAGACTTAATAGCCTCATCAAACCTGATATTCCATGATCTAGAAGTTTGCTTCAATCCATAAATGGATCTCTACAGTTTGCAGACTTTCTGCTCTAGGCCTTTCTCTATGTAACCCTCTGGCTGATCGATATAGATGGTTCCCTCAAGATAGCCATTTAGAAAAGCTGTCTTGACATCCATCTGCCATATCTCATATTCAAAATATGTTGTTATGGCTAAGAGTATTTGGATGGACTTAAGCATGGCCTCCGGTGAGAGAGTTTCCTCATAGTCAACTCCCTCTTTATGGGTGTAACCCTTAACCACTAGCCTTGCTTTATAAGTCTCTACTTTTCCATCCACTTATCTTATTTTCTTGAAGACCTACTTGCATCCAATGCGTTTTACCCCTTCGGGTAGATCTACAAGTTGCCAGACTGAGTTAGAATACATGGACTCTAGTTCGAGTTTCATAGATGCTTGCCACTTTTCCTTATCAAATCATCCATCGTAGCTTTAAAAGTCAACGGATCCTCCTTACCATCATCAGCAGTGACGATATGTGTTTCCTCAGTATACCGGTCAGGTAACTTGCTTACCCTCCCACTACAACGAGGTGCCACTAGAGTTTGATTAGGAATTTTGATCATTCTTAGCGTTCCAACAACTCTTGTCGGTTGTGGTCCAATCTTATTGGAAAGTAACTTTTCCAGAACTTTGCTTCTAGGCTTGAAAACTATCATATAGTCATGCTCTAGAAACGTGGCATTTGTCATACAATTACCTTTGATTCTTATGACTATATAAAAGAATCATTCTCTTGTCCCATTGCATATCCCACAAACATGCATATTTTCGATCTTGGTTCCAACTTCCCAGTCTATTGTTTCATCACATGAGCCAGACACCCCATTTGCAAATATGCTTCAAAACTAGCTTTCGACCATTTCACAACTCTAGGGGTGTCTTTGGTATAGACTTAGATGGTACTAGATTCAAAATATACATGGTGGTTCTTAAGGCATAATCCCGGAACGAAGCAGGAAGTGAAGAATAACTCAACATTGATCTTATCATGTCGAGCAAAGTCCAATTTCTCATTTTGGCTACACCATTCTGCTGTGGTGTACCGGGTGTAGTCAATTGGGATACCACACCTTCTTCAATCAAGAAATCCTGAAACTCTTAGTCCAGGTATTCATCCCCTCAATCTAATTGAAGTGTCTTGATTGTTTTACCTAACTGTTTTTTCAACTCCTGCTCGGAATTCTCTAAACTTTCTAAAAGTTTCAGATTTCCATTGCATTAGGTAAACATAACCATATCTTGAATAATCATCAATGAAAATGATGAAATATACATAACCTCCTTTGTCTTGGACGTTTAACGGTCCACATACATCTGAATGTATTAGCTGAAGAGGTTATGTGGCTCTTTCTCCTTTCGTCATGGAAGGCCCGTGGTCATTTTGCCTCCCAGACAAGATTCATAGGCTGGACGCTCACTAACTTTTAGTTCGCGTAAAGGACCATCCTTTACCAGTCTTTAAATCGTGTTTAGGCTAATATGACCAAGTCTAAGATGCCACATATATGTGTTATTTATCATGAGAGATCCTTTGCTCCTTATTCTTAAGTTTGGCAACTTTTGAACTTTTCAATATTTTGCAAAGAGCTAGGCATCGGTTTAAACAAAGATAAACCATTTTCCAATTATCCGAACATATATCGGAACCATTCCGAAAGATGTGGACTAGATTTTATTTAAAACAATTGTTCAAATAATTTGGAATTAGAAATCAAATTTCTGTTTATGCTTGGAGGGAAATAAACATTGTTCACAACAAGGTATTTCCAAAATTGAAGTCTAACTTCTCCCACTGCTTTTTTTTTTGCCAATATCCTCATGGTATTCCCACTTTCATCGCGTAGTCCCTGATGGCAAGTTCTTTGTAAGAACTAATATTTTGCAAAGAAAACCAAAACATGATTAGTTGCTCCCGAATCAACTATCCAGGATGAGGAATCACCCTCTACTAAAGATGTTTCTTGAATTAGTAAATCTTATTTACTTTGATTCGTTTTCTTTGTTTAGGTGGAAACAATTTCCATTTAAGCACTAAAACTTAATAAAGAAAACAAACATGATTAGTTATTCCTGAATCAACTATTTAGGATAAGGAATCATCCTTTTTACTAAACATGTTTTAAGAACTAGCAAATCATATTTGCTTGAGTTCCTTTTTTATTTCGTGAAACCATTTCTTTGTAAGAACTAAGACTTAATAAAGAAACCAAACATGAGTAGCAACTCCCAAATCTACTATCCAGAATAAGGAATTACCCTTTTTACTAAACATGTTTTTTAGAACTAGCAAATCATATTTGCTTGAGTTCCTTTCTTTATTTCGTGGAAACGACCTTCCTTTTGTCTTTTACTTAGGCCCTTACATTTTTAGCCAACCCTTTTGTTTTATGGATTTTCGAGATACGGTGTCGATGACCGCATTATCTCATAAAAAACCTCCCATGCCTTCATACTTCTTGTGAATTACCACGCACAATCTTAGCTAACAGTTAGCTACTGTGTTTTCGTTAAGGACAGGAGGACAATCCTCCATTTGGGATAAACTTATATTCATCACATGAATGTAAGTTGTTTATGTCACTTTACCACTTCGCATAGTTTATCTCTAGTCAGTGTTTCAGTTTTGTATAGTGAGATTATAGGATTTGACACATTGTTGGAAATAAGCAGAATATTCATCTAATCAATTCATGTGCATGAATATCAAAACATGTGAATTTAGGCACAATTAAATATGATGCATGATGCACATGAAAAATACATAAATCATGTTTTAATTTTAGGTGCCAACGATAATCCAATTTACCACAAATAAAGTGTACCTTTGGGTAGTCAAATTATTTACAAATTGAATCGAGACCCTCTCGGTTAATAAATATAGTCAAAATATCTCATATTTTCATATTTATTAACTACATATTATTTTAGTCAAAATATAACCAACAAACTTTGATTATATCTTTATGAGTGTAAACCACCGTTTCAGATCCCATAGACTTAACTCCGGATTGCTACCTTTGGGTAGTTAATTCGAAAATACATCCTGAAATCCTATCTCTAGGAAGCCAACCTTGTTATTTATCCGGCAAGAACACTCTCCTTTAGGAGGGCGATTCAATGTCGCCGCAAAGCCCCTCTCCGGATCTCACGGTGTTGCGCTAATGGTGGAGACTAGTGGGTCGTATTGTCATACAACCCTCTCCCACTCAATATTTTGCAAATATGTATTTTGTTTGAAAAACATCTCATGATTTTCAAATCGAAAAATAAACAATTTATTTTTTTTTTAAATGTGAAATTCTAAAATTTAACTCTTAAATTTAATTTCACATATAACATTATTTTGCAAATCAATTTTGCAACTTAAATCAATTTAATCAAATTAAATCGATTTTCAAATAAGATGGTTCTTATTTTATTTCATTTTTCTAAAACACTTTTATAATAAATAAAATAAACAATAACGAATGCGCATGTATGCATGGCATGTTATAAAAACATATGAGTAGGCACACTATATCTATATGGCATGTTATATGCATGGACATATAAAATATAATTATCAACATAAAATATAAATATATGCAATCGGCTATTGAGATGGATTTGACCGGGTCCCATGGAAAATATAAATTACAACCAAAATCGAATAAATAAATACTTACAATAATTATTTTCTTCCGTTACATCAACGGGTCTTCGATTCTTGAACTCTTCATTCTTTGGCTTCATTCTTTGTCTTTGGGTCGGATTTCACCTTCTTTGGGGTCCAGAACTCTTCCGGGTCTATCAACGTGCATTACGAGGGTTTCAGAAACCCTTGGGCCCGTTTTGGGGGCCCATTGACCGGATCTGGGCCGCCAGCCATGCGCCTGGGGCACGCGGGCGCGGGATGGCCGCGCTACCGGCCCCGCGCCGGGCGCTTGTACTGCGGACTATCCAGCCCGCCACGCCGCCCGCCGCGATGGGGGCGCGGACTATCCTATCCGCTACTGGCCATGCGCGCAGTCGCGACGCCGGTCGCGGCGTTGGCCAGTCACGCCTCGCGCCTCCATAAACACCGCTCGCCGCGCCGTCGGTTGTTGCGCGGCTGGCGCCGTTGGCTGCTTGGGCGCTACTGGCCGCTTGGGCGGGCGCCTTCCCCTTCTTGTCAGCGATTTTTCTGGGCAATTTCTGGGCATCTTCAAAGGCTTGATACTTGATCTTCAAGGCCTCCATTTGATTCAAAATCAAAACCCTAATTCTACCCAAAACCTAGAATTACAATAATTCTAATCCCGAATTAAATTACAAATAATTTAATTTGAACGAATTTAATGCGATCCATGGAACCATATAATTAACGACCAAATCCATCATCCATACATTCATCATCATGAATCAAATATAAACATCCATAAATGCAAGTGCCTACCCATCACATACATACATAATTAAATATCACATATTTAATATTGATTATCAAATAATCGGAGCATAAATTAATATAGTCTATAGATCGCTCGATACCAATTGTTGGTTGCGAATCGAATTCGGATGCGAAGCCAGCAGAAAAGGCAGATCGTGTATAACAAAAATTTTCATAAAACCTTTGAGATACTCTATAGATTATATTAATTTATGCACGAATAAATTAATCTCATTAATTCATTTATTAAGAACTCAATTCGGAAAAATACCTGGAGGCCGACTCGGTTGATAACTTGAGTTCTTTGACCTCGAACAATCCTTGCTCCAAAGCTTTGTGTTTAGAAAACCAATGTCTTCCACGTCAATTCCTAGAATCCACGAAGACGTGTGTGTGGGCACACATGAGACAAAACGGGTTACAATAAACACTCGAATTTCCACAAACACCAACGCATGCACGATGTGGAATTTTTGGAGAAAAAAAAAATTCTCCTTCCTCTCTACTTGGGAATTTCGGCCACTAATCCTATTAGGGCTGAAAAATTTCTTCAAAAATTACTATAGAGAAATTTCGGCCACCTCTAAAATTAGGGCAAAAAAGCATTCCGAAAATTATCTCAAAAATTAGTATTTAGAGAGTAGACGTCAAACTTCTAAATAGAATCCAATCTCTATCTCTAAGATAAAGCTTGTTAATTATCTCCTATTTGAATTTGGAACAAAAAATGTAATGACCGGGAAAATTTTAAGTCAAATTCGGACAGTCTGGTATTTGACCGTAATTCTTCCCAGAACAGAAAGTAGTAGAAATATTGATGTAATTAGGAAAGTGTTATGTAGAAACTTTATATACGGGGTAAAATCACCCGAAAAGTGTAAAGTTATAATACGAATATTTTTACAGAGAAAATTCGTAAATATCAGATGTGAATAGTGAAAAATCGTTTAAAAGTTAGAAATTTTAACAGGTATATTTTAGTTATGAAAAACTGAAATATTTGGTAAATGACCAAATGACCAGTTAGAAAAAGAGTAGAAATATTAGAAGTAAGGAAAATGGCAAAAGTTCTTGAAACAGAATTTTCCCGAGTCGATTAAAAGGAAACTGCAAAAAAAAAAAAAAAGCGAGGGTAGGGACGCATTTTGGGCAATTCGATCGTTTAAAATGAGAATTTCGGAAAAGAAATTGACTATTGAGATACCCAAGAGAAGTGGGTTGAATATGAGAAATTTGACCCAGGGTGCTCGGCAATCCGAAAAGCGAAAGATAGAACCCGTCTTGTGTGAAATTATCGGTACCGGAAAAAGACTCGTTTTGAAAAACGGAAAGTTTGGTCTCAATAAGAAAAATGTGAGGAACACGGAACCACTTAAATTAAGTGTGAAACTTAATTAGATTTAGTCAAATTAAATTATAGGAATTAAAGGGATTTCTTTAATTTAATTTAGAAAGAAATAAGAGATATTATTAGAAATAATATTATAATATTCATTATTACACTTTAAGAGGCCTACGGATGACATTAGATAGAGGAAAGAAAGAGAAAAGAGAGAAAATCAAGGGAAAATCAAGGAATCACCTGTTTTCGCCGAAATTTCTTCCGTTTAGTCCGGTAGAAACATAACCTGAGGCATTCTAGCGGAGAATCCCAACTTTTCAAGGTAAGATTTCGGATTTTTCATGAGAAACTGCTTGCTTTTTCATTTTTGTGAATCGTAACTCATCTCGAAAAAAATCCGTAAAACTGAAAAACGAAACCGAGGTTTTGTCGGGGACTACGATAGGAGTTTAATGTGTAAGTATGGAAACGATTGAACAAATTTTTTTGGATTTGCACTAAAAATCCGAAAATCCCTAGAAATGGAGGAAATGTATTTTTGTTCAATTTATGTAGCAATTTGTTTTCGTGAATGTGAAGTCAGTACTACAGTGTACCGAAATCGAAGTAAAACGAGTTATTGAAAACTCGGGAAACGAGAAAAAAATTAAGGCGAAACTCTGCAAAATTTCCTAAAATCTAGTTAGTAAGCAATGAGTTAGTAATCCGATTCTAGAGAATGGATAACAGTTTTAAAGCTCGGAAATGAATAGATTAAGATTCAGAAACCGAGATACACAAATATGTGTAAATTGCCTCTTGAGCTAGAATTCGGCCTAGAGGGGTTAAGTTCGAAAATGAGTTGAAATTGGATTTAGGAATCCAAGTGTGAGAAATTTTGATGCTTGAAATAGGTGGTTAATACCTATTTCCATGGAATGTGTTTTGCACGAGAGCCAGAAGCAACAAGAGAACTTCCAACGAAAGGTGATTCCCAAATGGATTACCGATAAGTATAGACATATATGTTTGTCTGGACTCGAGTAAGCTATAGTTAGACTTAGAACTATGAATTTACTTATGTTCCTAAGTCTATGTGATTACATGTGATTATACGTGTTTGGAGGGCTTTGTGCTCTAGATTGAAAAAGGGCAACATATGGTTACCCTTATGCACAGTTAATACTGACGGGTCGTCGGCCTCCGCAAGGGAGGAAAATCTCAAAGAGTAGAGATTCCGACTAGACCAGCCAGTAAGAAACGACCAGTAAAGTAAAAGACTGACGGGTCGTCGGCCTCCGCAAGGGAGGAAAAATCTCAAAGAGTAGAGATTCCGACTAGACCAGACAATGGCGAGGGCCCTAAGCCCACGTAAGTAAACGACAGAAAAGATAGAAAGTAGCTTAAAGCATGTTTCACATGAGCATATTTGCCTCATAACTCTTAATTTAATTTCAATTAGTTTATGATGTATGCATGTTTATACTTGCTGAGCGTTAGCTCATTAGTTTACTCGTGTGCATGTAACAAAGGTAAGCAGCCAGTCATATAGTGGTTTGCTTGATGGACATGCAGAGGGAAGGGTGGCGGAAATGTCATGGGTGCACGGGAGTGGTCTCCACTATGCTCGCTTAGAAAACAATTTTCCGCTGCAGATTAATGTAATGTAAAATACTAGTATGTATGTTCAGTTCTAAGAAGAAGATATTACAACCATTGTCTTAGTAAAGAACAATGGACTGTAATAAGTTAAGACAAGTTTTCGGGAACTAGTATGATATCCGAATCCTTAAAGTAATAGCAAGATATGTTATTAGTTTAACAACATAACATGTTAAGAACCCGATGGTTAAAGTAAAGAAAAAAAAAATTTACCCGCACATGAACGTAAATTAAAGAGACAATAGTCTAACAACGAACAATGGATTAGACTATAGCTTAGCCCATTAGTAGAGTAGTATAAGGAACGGCGACCGCGCCGCGAGGGCGCGGGTCGCCACAGTTGGTATCAGAGTGGCGTTCCTACTCCTGCCATGATAAGTCCCGCACCTATGCTTCTGCGCAGTCCAGGTAAATTAGTTTATGAAGTAAAACTGAGAATTGCTTATTTCTTTTGGCAAGACAGAATAGGTACTAATGGATCGACCATATCCATCATCCCGATTAGTGCCCACACCACAAGAGAATACGTTGTGGGGACGGGTAAGAATGTTTCTAATGTCACGGTTCCGACAAACAGAAAGGTCGGTACCCACTCCTGCTAGATGTAGCCATCCACCAGTGGATCGGGAGTTAAGGGCTCTAGAGCCCGTGGCGGCTGAGGCTGCACACCGAGCAAGTAGAGTCATTTTGACTACATGTCAAGCCGCAGCTAGGTTCTACACCTGTAATCCACCTTCCTTTGATGGGCTTTCACATCCCACTAGAATTAGGGATTGGCTGCACCGTGTCGAGTACGTGATGCGAGCCTGTGACATAGCTCGAGAGGAGTGGATTGTACTCGCAATGTAGTCTCAAGACAAAGCAATGCCCTAATCTTTTGGAAAGCTTTGGATGAGGACGAAATAGCAGAGATGCAATGGGATGAGTTTTGCCACATGTTGAAGCATCGCTTTTTCCCAAGTCATGCCATCGAGTCGGCACCACAAACAGAGTGGAGAGACACAGTAGTCGTGAGTGTAGCCGTGACCTACACCCAAGCTCGAGAGTTTATCATACAAGCCGAGAGGGCTAGTATGAGATCGGATGAGGCCGTTGTAGCCTATACAAATGAGTTTTGACAGAGGTACTAGCTTGAATCGAATTTTTAATCTAAGTGAGGAGGAGCAAGTGTCGATCCTATGGAGAGGTCCGACGGAAGAGTACCAGCGTCGGTTAGTTCCGCGATCGGATCAGACCCTCACACAATTTATCGCCGAGGCGAAGCATTGTGAGCGCCAGCTGTTAGAAGAGAGGACACGGCCAGCGGCGGTTAGGCGAGACTTCCCGTTTTCCAATACTCGTATCAGGAGACATGATGCGGAAGCCACTACTTCTTGACAACGACCAAGACCCGAGATAGAGGCAGTGGACGAGCCGATGGCCGTTCGGCGAAGATGGACCTACGTTGGGACCGTTGGTGAGGAAGCTAGTGGTAACCCTCAGTCGGATCCCGAGGAGGATTCGGAGGAAGACCCCGAGGAGAATCCGGAGGAGGATCCTGAGGAACACGTAGATGATGAGGATTAAGTTAGGACTTAGCATCTTATTTATTTAAGTATGATGCAAGGTTATGTAAATAGTATTGAGAAACTTAGACTAATGATATTTTATGTATGATGTGATATGTATGGAATGGGACATACATAATAGATTTGAATGAAAGGCTTAAAACCTTTAATTTTGTGATGATTTGTATATGATGTGATATGCATGATATGGGGCATGCATAATAGGATAACATATAGAATGTATGTTTTGCTAGTTGATATGAGAATGAATGATAGTTTAAAGTATTGCAAGTCAAGGAACTTTAGAAGCGATTCTTCTTGCACTTAGACAAACGATGTTGCTCTTTAAGTGATATAGACACAAACAACATGGTTCGTACACGTCAAGAGAGAACACAAGCGACAGATCCTCCAAAGACCTACCTAGGCGAAGAAGTAGCAGTGTCCGAGGGGGCAAATAGCACCAGTGAGGAAAGCGAGCGATTACAAAGAATTGCTTACCTAGTTGATCTGAGGTCGGCAAGAGGTTGGAGGAGCACCCCCTCCAGCGGTTCCAAAGACAAGCCGCCCAACCCGAGCAACCCATGAGAGGGTTGAACCCCAAGATCCAAGTGGGGGTGAGATGGGTACGAGAAATGGTCCCAAGGGAACCATTGTATGTGAGGTTTAAGAGAATGGCACTGCAGAGTTCGATGGATCAACAGATCCACTCGAGGTCGAGGAATGGTTAGCATCCATTCGCAGGTGTTTGAGTTTATGGAACTCACCGATGGGAGAAGATTCAGTCGCCGCTTTTGTATTAAAGAAAGATGCCCGCTATTGGTGGGAATTAGTGTGTGCCGAAAGGAATGTGAGATGAGATGTTGTGGGATGAATTCCTATGGGAATTTAACCATAAGTATTACAACTTAGAAGCCACGAAGACTCAACAGAATGAGTTCAACAATTTTAAGCGTGGCGACCCAGACGTTAATAGAAGCATCTTGTGACGATTTGATCGGTTAGCACGACTATGTCCTCAGTTGTTTCCAACAGAGGAAGAGAAGGTTAGGAGGATGATTAATATGCTCCAAGGAGATATAGCCACCATTGTGGAAAGTGGGGAGTATCCACCAACCACGGTAGCCGATCTAGTGAATCGGGCAATACGTGCGGAGCATAACATTGCCAAATCTAGAGAGGATAAGGCAAGCCTTTAAGACAGCACTACCATCAGGTGATGTGTTGTTGTCTAGTCACTGGTTACGTCACGTACCAGTAGAGATAGCAGGAAGAGAACTAAGTGCGGACCTAGTTGTCCCTAGAAATGGAGGAAATGTATTTTTGTTCAATTTATGTAGCAATTTTTGTTCAGGAATGTGAATCTGGACTACAGTTACCGAAATCGGAAGTAAAACGAGTTATTGAAAACTCGGGAAACGAGAAAAATTAAGGCGAAACTCTGTCGAAATTTTCTAAAATCTAGTTAGTAAGCAATGAGTTAGTAATCCGATTCTAGAGAATGGATAACAGTTTTAAAGCTCGGAAATGAATAGATTAAGATTCAGAAACCGAGATACACAAATATGTGTAAATTGCCTCTTGAGCTAGAATTCGGCCTAGAGGGGTTAAGTTCGAAAATGAGTTGAAATTGGATTTAGGAATCCAAGTGTGAGAAATTTTGATGCTTGAAATAGGTGGTTAAAACCTATTTCCATGGAACAGGTTTTGGCACGAGAGCCGAAGCAACAAGAAAGAACTTCCAACGAGCAGGAATGGATTCCTACTGGTCCAAGTACCGAATCAACCCTCAAGAGAATTATTTATCTACTTCTTTCTCAAGAAGTAATGGATTCCATCTCGTATAATAACATTCCCAGCTACCTACTTCATCATGTCTCCAAAATACAAGGAATAGGAATCAGGGTCTCGGAATCCATACTGAGTAAATCAAGAGACACAAATCCATAAATAGGAGTTTGTTAAGAAATTAGACTCAATTAGAATTAAGATCATTCTATATATGACCATCGGTAGACTCAATTAGAATTTCTATACTTAACGGAAATTATTAGAAATTCATATTGTGTCTGTGTCCTTGTTCCACATAATCTCATTATGCGAAATACACTCATTCATTATCTCACCATATTAACAGTGCGGATAACACCGTTCCATTCTAAATGGGAATGACATGTATTAATAATGTTTTAATTAAAGATTCCGAACTTTAATTAAATTCATTATGAACATTGCTTTTTGATTATTATCCTTAAACATTATCCTCTTGCATATAACACTTATATACAATGTTTAAGGTTACATAAATAATCATGGAATTTTCATTGATATTCATAAAATATTCATAAATATATGCACATAAAATAATGAATAAACTCTTTTATTATTACATCTCATGCTTCTAGGACACCATTCCCAACAGGTTGTGCCCTCCCGTGGCCGCTCAGGAAGTACCACCCATCGCACTTGGCGACATGACACAACTTATACATAAAACGGAACTCATCCAATGGGAGCTCCATGTCAAACTTCTGGTTCCACAGGATCCAAGCCCCTGCGAAGCAATACCAGAAATTCGGTGCCAACTGGGTGGGAGAAATGCCATAAAAATGACAGTAATCTTTGACGAAGGGATGAATCGGGAGTGTCATCCCCGCAGTTACCGCTCTTGTATAGACCGGAAGGTATCCGATCGGCGGCATGCTGGTCCTAAAATGCTTATCAGGAAGGAGATACTCAAACCACCTCCCGTCGATGCTTCCCTCTTTCACAGCCCGGATAATGTCCTTATTTCGGACCCTCGACGCTACGTCGTCGGCTGTGAAGGAAGGTCTATCCGGGTCTCCGCTCGTTGCGGCCAGGGGGCGTTCACCGCCGCGGCAGCCACCCCACTAATGCTGCCCCCCGTGAAAGGAATCTGCTCGACCCTCTGGTCTACCAGCTGCTCAAATCTGGCAAATTCGCTTCTAAAATCGTCGATCGGTTCGAAACTGCCTTCGACGTCTTCAATATTACTAAGCATAGAGCTGTCACTAGACGACGAAGGGGTCCCTGAGATCTCCACCACCGAAGGCGGGTCAGAGCGGACAACGGAAGAAGAATCCTCTCGACTGGGAGAACTTTGGGCCATTGTTCTGATAATACAAAGGACAAAAAAGCTAAGTTAAAACCCTAACGTCGAGAGGAGTAAACGACGACTGCTCTAAACGACGACTGGATAAAACGCCGACCATTCATGTCAAAATGGAAGCGACGAGTGTTCATGGGAACCACGGGTTCCCCAGAACCCAGAAACCAAGGACAAACGAACAGAAAACTACACGTGCATAAAAACCAGGTTATCCAGTGCGACAGAAAAGTAAGTTTCCTTAAACTAAAACATATGTTTCCATTTTCCATATACGCATATTCCTACACTCCATGTATCTAAAGGAGAAACTCCGCAAGTACACCAAACAAGTAAGAAGAGGTTCCAAAAACTCACCGGAGAAAGAAGTAAAGCCGGTTCTGTGACGAAGTATACCGCGAAGGAAGAGTGGGAAGAATAACTTCGAAAGTTCAGCAAATGGAGTTCCGGCACGGCGCAAGAGTCTCGACAGCAAAACAACGGGAGTTTGAAGTTTTGAAAATGGAAAAAATGGCTCTCGGGTTTTCGAAGGGTATTTATAGAAAGACGTCCTCGACCCCAGTCGTTGGATGAAAACTTCAAAATCCAACGGCAAGGGATTTCTGCCCAGATCTAACGGTCGTGAAATAAGGCGAGAAATCGAAGGGACACAGATCTAACGGTCAAGGATCGACCTCTCGAAAAATAGATATCCATCATTACGCCAAAGCAATCGACGCGACGGTTACGTTCCCGAAGCACCTAGGCACTCATTGTGGACGGAGCCTCGGGGCCGGTGTCCCACACCCAAAGCACGGAAGGACAAACCAAACCTAGAGGTCGAGGCCACCTAGAAAAGGAACCCTCGACCTGGGGGGTAGCTGTTGCGTGGGAAAATGTGATGAAGACGTGGACCAACAAAATCACGACACGTGGCCACATTCGCTCTTCGCCAAACACACAACCCTCGACGCTTCAATCCCTCAATGACAGCTGCAGAGCCTGAAGCCAAAGTCCGGATTAGGGCGACGATCCTATGTGGCGTCGACGGATGCTAATTGCCTGAATAAAGGCGTTACGATCCCTCGACTGCAGAGAAGGTCGCTCGAAAGGATGAAAGAGGCTGAGGCAGCACTAGGCGACGGGGGAAGCCTTCCATCGAGACGTGGCAGATTGCGTGCAAAGATAAGAGACCAATGACAGCATTAATGGCAAGTTTACAAACCGCCCTCTGGGAGACAGGAAAGCATTACGGAGACTCACAGAGTCGTAATAGAAGACTAATCAGTTGAGTGAACAGTACTGATTAGTGGGCTATGACTGGGCTTAAAAAGGAGAAGCACTTGAGTGCATCTACCTATGGAGGAAAACCCCCTGCGAAGGAAGCCCAAGTATATAAAGGGAAGGACCCCAATGAAGAAAAGGTCCAGAGTTTTTCCGAAAAGAAAGAAACAAGAGAGTTTTTGTGTAATCTGTAAAGCTCCCCAAAATATATAATACAAACAGTAGATGTAACTCTGATTCGATAGAGTGAACCAGTATAAAATTTCCTTTGTGTTTTTACAATACAGTTCATAAAAACATCAATCCTACCTTAAAACACATTAACCGGCGGGTAATCCAAAGGGTAACCTAAGGTAACCTGGCTGGTTTATTGTTGACGAAATTCTACCGTCAACAATACCCATGTTTCGCAATGAGGGCATGAACCGTCTCACCGAGTTTTCTATGCAGCAAAGAAGCCGATGCCTTGGTAAGAAGAATGCACGTGAATTGGTCAGGCATGAACCCGTCTTTCAACATTCGGACGAAAATCGATATCGAACGGTTTAGGTCTCTGGTCTTGGAGAGCTGTGATAAGAAGCGGAAAGAGTAATCGACATTACCCAGATGGGATAGTGCCGAGAAAGAAAGGATTTTGGAGGCGAACAAGTTTTGTTTGTGGAGGCCTGAAGTGAGTAGCAAAACATGAATCTGCTTGAGCTCGGACATTGATTTGCATTTTTCAAGGAAATGTATTATTAGAGTTTGAATTGAACTCGTGTCTCTACTTTGGAATGGCGATTTCAACATTCTACGGCTAGTTTTTTGCCTTTCGTTTGGATCTTCGAAAACATAAAGCTGGATTGCCTATTGGAGGGAAAGTACTTGCCCAGCCAGCAAATGCTATATGAGAACGTGAGGTAGTAGCTGCATGAAGAGTGTGAGAGCCGCATGTTTGATTATTCCATTGACACAGTTTTCTCCTTTTTGTTTCTATTAAGTGAGCTTTGATCAAAGAATTTACATCTTTAATATTCGGTGTTCTTACTTTTCAGTTGAGAGAATTGCCTTGTTATTTTCACAAAACTCACAATTTCTATTGTTACGTTATTTTTTCTCTAAAAAAATTAAATTTAATTTTTTTATTAGAGTATTTTTTTTATTGTCACATCTCAAAATATGAATTAGTGAGGTAAAGGCTTGTTTAAAAAAATAAATAAGATTAAAAAAATAATTAATCATTTAATAATGTTAAAATTAATTTCAAGGATAAAATATATTTAAAAATTTCAAAGAAACTCCACAATTTAAGGAAATTAAGTTTGAGAAAAAGTGAGGTGGGTTTTTCAATACCACAATATAACCAATTTCAAACTAGCCTCTAACATCGCATTATGATTCCTCACAGAAAAATCTATATCACAGTCTATGAGTATTTAGGGTTACTGTAACGATCGAAAAAAATTTCAGGTCTAATCTGGACAGTCTGACATTTGACCATAATTCTTTTCGGAACAAAAAGTAGTAGAAATGTGGATGTAATCAAGAAAATGTTATGTATAAACTTTATGTATGGGGTAAAATTTCCTGAAAAATGTACAGTTATAATACAAATATTTGTACAAAGAAAATTAAATGAATGTCGGTTATGAATAGTAAAATATAAGTTAAAAGTTAGAAATTTTAATGAGTATATTTTAGTTATGAAAAACTGAAATATTTGATTTATGACCAAATGACCAGTTAGAAAAAGAGGGAAAATATTAGAAGTAAGGAAAATAGCAAAAGTTCTTGAAATATGATTTTTTTTTTAGTCGGTTAAAAAACGGAAACTGCTAAAAAAGAGTACCGCAAGGGCACGCGTTTTGGGCAATTTTGAATCAATTAAAAGATAATTTCAGAAAAAAAATTAACTATTGAGATACCCAAGAGAATTGGGTTGGACATGAGAAGTTTGACCCAGGGTACTCGACGGTCCAAAAAAAAAAAAATAGTATAGAACCTGTAGTGGTTGTGAAGTTATCCGTACTGGAAAGAGACTCGTTTCGAGAAACAAAAAGTTTAGTCTTGACAAGAAAAATGTGGGGAACATAGAACCACTTAAATTAAGTGTTAAACTTAAGTGGAATTAGTAAAATTAAATTATGAGAATTAAAGTGATTTTCCAAGTAACATTAGATATTATTAAAAATAATATTATAATATTCATTATGTCTAAAAAGAGGCCCACGGAAGACCATTAGAAACCAAAGTGTTTCTTTGCCTAAGTGTGGCCGACCAAGAAGAAAGAGAGAGAAAAGAGAGAAAATCAAGGGAAAATCAAGAAATCAATCGTTTTCGCTGAAATTCTTTCCGTTCAGTTTGGTAGAAACATAACTTGAGGCATTCTAGCGGAGAATCTCAACTTCTCAAGGTAAGAATTCGGATTTTTCATGAGAAATTTCATGTTTTCATTTTTGGATGAATAGTAACTCATCTCGAAAAAATCCGTAAAACTGAAAAATGAAACCGAGGTTTTGTCGGGGACTGTGATAGGAGTCTAACGTGTAAATATTGAAACGATTGAACAAAATTTTTTGGATTTGCACTAAAAATTTGAAAAACCCTAGAAATGGAGAACATGTGTTTTTGTTCAATTTATGTTGGAATCTGTATTCAAGAATGTGAATGTTGACTCCAGGTACCGAAATCGGAAATAGAACAAGTGATTGAAAACTCGGGAAACGAGAAAAATAAGGCGAAACACTGCCGAAAATTTCTAAAATTTAGTTAGTAAGAAATGAGTTAGTAATCTGATTTTAGAGAATGAATTACGGTGTTAAGGCTCGGGAATGAATAGATTGAGGTTCAGAAACCGAACACAACGAGAATTCACAGTTTTGGACCGAAACTGAAAATTAGGCCCATGACTGAGTAATTTGTACGGTTCTAGTGCAAATCCTTGAGATAGGAAATGGTTTGAGGTTGAATACCAAACACAAGGATTGTAGACATTTCTGAAGTAAATTTTAAAATAATTATTGATCTTAGATTCTGAATCTAACGATCGAAAAATTTATGCAATAGGGTCGATTAACGGTTCAAGTCGGAAAGCATCAAGGGAGACAAAGGATGCGTTGTTAGCGAAACTGTTGGGAATAGTATCCTAGAAGCATGAGATGTAAAAGGATATTTATTATTTATTTAATAAAAGAGTTTATTCATCATTTTATGTGCATATATTTATGAATATTTTATGAATATCAAATAAAATTCCTCGATTATTTATGTAACCTTAAACATGGTATATAAGTGTTGTATATAAGAGGATAAAGTTTAAGGATAATAATCAAAAGTAATTGTTCATAATGAATTTAATTAAAGTTCGGAATCTTTAATTAAAACATTATTAATACATGTCATTCCCATTTAGAATGGAACGGTGTTATCCGCACTGTTAATATGGCGAGATATTGAATGAGTGTATTTCGCATAATGAGATTATGTGGAACATGGACGCAGACACAATATGAATTTCTAATAATTTCCGTTAAGCATAGAAATTCTAATTGAGTCTACCGATGGTCATATATAGGATGATCTTACTCCTGAGTTCTTAACAAACTCCTATTTATGGATTTATGTCTTTTGATTTACTCGGTACGGATTCCGAGACCCTGAATCCTATTCCTTGTATTTTGGAGACATAATGAAATAGGTAGCTGGGAATGTTATTATACGAGATGGAATCCATTCCTTCTTGAGAGAGAAGCAGATAAATAATTCTCTTGAGTGTTGATTCGGTACTTGGATTAGTAAGAGCGCTCTGGTTCATGAATGTGTTTTATGAATCACTATCCATTAGAGAATCAATAGTACTCAAGGATAAAGATCTAATTAGAGAGGTTAACGGATTCTACCTGACTCTAATTATGAATTATTTATGGAGGATTGATCTATATGTAATGACTATATCAAATGGACACTTCGCAGTTTAGAAGTAATTAATGTCTATAATTTCGAGAGTTCAATTCTAAGTTTATAGTGGAGTAACTATTGGAATTAAAAGAATTAATTAATTAATTAAAGTGTTTAATCAATTATTAATTTTATTGGAGCTCGGGATTATAGGTCCATTAGTCCCCGTGTAGTCCTTGTAATTCTACCAGACACAAAGGGCAAAATGGAAATTTTAGAATTACGGAATTCTAAAATTAAATACTCGAAAAATAATTAATTGAGAATAAATTATTACTTAAATAATTTGATTATTTAAATTTGAATTTGAACACATCTAGATTTATTCATTTAAACTTATTTGATAAGTTGTTTAATTTATAATTCAAATTAATTTAAGTTTGACTTAAATTCGAATTTGAATCTGAATTAAAATTGGACTGATGGATAAAGGATAAAATCTCTTCCTTCCCTATCTGAGATAGGCGCCACACATAGGGATAAAAGCCTAGAGTGTGACCGGCCACCTTGTGGATAAGGGGAAGGGATTTTTTGTTCCAAATTCAAAATTGGAGATAAGGATTTGATTCTATTTTGAAGTTTGACTTCTACTCTTTAAATATGAGAAAGATAGAAAATTGTGGACACAATTTTTGAAACATTATTCAGCCCTAAAAATCAGTGGTGGCCGAAATTATCATAGAGGAAAAAGAGAGCAAAATATATTTCTCCAAAAAATTCCACATCGTGCATGGGTTGGTGTTTGTGGAAAATCGAATGTTTAAGAAACCTATTTTGTATCACGTGTGCCCACACACACGTCTACGTTGAATCAAGAAATTGACGTGGAAGACTTTGGTGTTCTAAACACAAAGCTTGGAGCAAGGACTGATCGTGGTCAAAGAATTCATGTTATCATCCGAGTCGGCTTCCAGGTATTTTTTTTCAGATGATCATTGAATCATATAAATTAATGTGATTAATTTATTTGTGCATAAATTAATATAATCTATAGAGTATTCCAAAAGTTTTATGAAAATTTTTGTTATACACGATCCACTGTTCCCTACCACGCTTCCGCCACCGAATTCGATTCGGCGACCAACAATTAATTTGATGCACAATTAATTTGAATTCGATTCGGAAAGCGTCAAGGGAGACAAAGGACGCGTTGTTAGCGAAACTTCTGTAAGTACAATAATTTTTCTATGGCTACTTCACGAACAAGCTTACTTTTCTATGTTGCACAAAAATTGTGCATATAGTAGAATTTTGAATGTTAGATACAATGTGAATGTTAGATACTATGTTAAGTATGTATCTACAAGACTTATGTAATCGTAGAACTTTAGTTTGCGAAAAGTATGTATCGATGTTAAGTCGAGAACAAACTAAGAGAAATGAAAGGTTAAACTTTAACGAAAAGGTTAAACTTAGAGAAATGCCAGGGCGCAGCCCAGCGCGCTCCAGCGCGGCTGGCGGCCCAAGTTCGGGATTTGTTTCCGAACGGGCCCGAAGGTTTCCGAAACCCTCATAAAGGCTGCCAACGGGCCCGGAAAAGTTCCGGATCCCAAGGAAGGTGAAATCCAACCCGGAGACAAAGAATGAAACCGAAGAATAAAGAATTCAAGAATCGAAGATCCGTTGATGTAACGGAAGAATATAATTATTGTAATTATTTATTTATTCGATTCGATTGAATTGTAATTTATTTTTTCATGGGACCCGGTCAAATCCATCTCAATAGTTGATTGCATATATTTATATTTTATGTTGATAATTATATATTATATGTCTATGCATATAACATGCCATATAGATATAATGTGCCTACTCATATGTTTTATAACATGCCATACATACACGCCAAGCATTATTTATTTTTTATTTTATTTATTATAAAAGTGTTTTAGAAAAATAAAATAAAATGAGAACCATCTTGCTGAAAAATGATTTAATAGGATTAAATTGATTTAAGTTGCAAAATTGATTTGCAAAATAATGTTACATGTGAAATTGAATTTAAGAGTTAAATTTTGGAATTTCACATATCCGAAAAATGAATTGTCTATTTTTCGATTTGAAAATCATGAGATGTTTTTCAAACAAAATACATATTTACAAAATAATGAGTGGGAGAGGGTTATATGATAATACGACCCACTGGTCTCCATCTTTAGTTCAACACCGTGAGATTCGAAAGGGGCTTCGCGGCGGCACCGATTCCGCACTCCCTATGGAAAGTGTTATTTCGGATCAATAACAAGGTTGACTTCCTAGTGATAGGATTCAAGGATGTATTTCCTGTTTGACCTACCCTATGGCGGCACTCCAGAGTTAAGTCTGTAGAATCTGAAATGATGGGTTACACTCATGGAAATATAATCAAATTGTTGATTATATTTTTGACTAAAAGTAATGATAGTTGATAAATATGAAAATATGAGATATTTTGATTATATTTATTAATTGAGAAGGTCTCGGTTCAATTTGTGATATTTTGACCTACCCTACGGCGGCACTATATTTGTGGTAAATTGAATTATCATTGGCACCCAAAATTAAGACATGATTTATGTATTTTTCATGTGCATCATGCATCATATTTAATTGTGCCAAAATTAACATGCCTTGATATTCATGCACGTAAATTGATTAGATGAATATTCTATTTATTTTCAGCAATATGTCGAATCCCATTATCACACTATTAGTGACTGAAAAATTAGACGGTGATAACTATGCTAAGTGGAAAAGTAACATGAACATACTATTGGTCTGCGAAGACTACAAATTTGTCCTAGCGGAGGAATGTCCTCCTGAACCCACAGCAAACGCATCCAAAACCGTTAGGGAGCCTTACGATCGCTAGATTCAGGCCAACAATAGAGCAAAGTGCTTTATGCTGGCAAGTATGAGCGATGTGCTTCGCAAGAAACATGAGGAGATGGAGACTGCTTATGAGATAATGGAGTCTCTAGAAGTCATGTTCGGCGCTCCCTTTGAAAAGGCTCGTTTGGATGCCATAAGGGCTTTAATGAATGACAAGATGAAGAAAGGTTCTTCAGTCAAGGCACATGTTTTGAACATGATTGATCACCTCCACGATGCGGAGCTCAATGGTGCCAGAATTGATGAAGCCACCCAAGTTGGCATCATCTTGGAAAGCCTATCCCTTGACTTTCATGAGTTCGTGAACAACTTTGGTATGAACAAGAAAAAGTGCAATCTCACTGAACTCATGAATGACCTGCAAAACTTCGAATCCACCAACAAAAGAAGGAGGAGAAGCAAATGTTGTAGTTGTAGGAAGTTCTGGTAAAAATAAAAGAAAGAACCAGAACCAGGGAAAAGCGAAGAAGGGAAAGAACAAGAGACCCAAGAAGGCAAAGGGCCCCATCCAGAAACCCAAAGGAAAGTGTTTCCACTACAATGGCGAAGGGCACTGGAAGAGAAACTGTCACAAGTATCTCGAGGAGCTGAAAAAGAAAAAGGAACAAGGTAAATCAGATTTACTAGTCCTTGAAACATGTTTAGTAGAGGATGTTGGGAATAGTGTCCTGAAAGCATGAGATGTAAAAGGATATTTATTATTTATTTAATAAAATAGTTTATTCATCATTTTATGTGCATATATTTATGAATATTTTATGAATATCAAATAAAATTCCTTGATTATTTATGTAACCTTAAACATGGTATATAAGTGTTATATACGAGAGGATAATATTTAAGGATAATAATCAAAAGTAATTGTTCATAATGAATTTAATTAAAGTTCAGAATCTTTAATTAAAACATTATTAATACATGTCATTCTCATTTAGAATGGAATAGTGTTATCCGCACTGTTAATATGGCGAGATATTGAATGAGTGTATTTCGCATAATGAGATTATGTGGAACATGGACACATATACAATATGAATTTCTAATAATTTCCGTTAAGCATAGAAATTCTAATTGAGTCTACCGATGGTCATATATAGAATGATCTTAATCCTGAGTTCTTAACAAACTCCTATTTATGGATTTATGTCTTTTGATTTACTCGGTACGGATTCCGAGACCCTGAATCCTATTCCTTGTATTTTGGAGACATAATGAAATAGGTAGCTGGGAATGTTATTATACGAGATGGAATCCATTCCTTCTTGAGAGAGAAGCAGATAAATAATTCTCTTGAGTGTTGATTCGGTACTTGGATTAGTAAGAGCGCTCTGGTTCATGAATGTGTTTTATGAATCACTATCCATTAGAGAATCAATGGTACTCAAGGATAAAGATGTAATTAGAGAGGTTAACGGATTCTACCTGACTCTAATTATGAATTATTTATGGAGGATCGATCTATATGCAATGACTATATCAAATGGACACTTCATAGTTTAGAAGTAATTAATGTCTATGATTCTGAGAGTGCAATTCCAAGTTTATAGTGGAGTAACTATTAGAATTAATAGAATTAATTAATTAATTAAAGTGTTTAATTAATTATTAATTTTATTGGAGCTCGTAATTATAGGTCCATTAGTCCCCGCATCGTCCTTGTAATTCTACCGGACACAAAAGGGCAAAATGGGAATTTTAGAATTACGGAATTCTAAAATTAAATACTCAAGAATAATTAATTGAGAATTAATTATTATTTAAATAATGAGATTATTTAAATTTGAATTTGAACATATCTAGATTTATCCATGTAAACTTATTTAATAAGTTGTTTAATTTAGAATTCAAATTAATTTAAGTTTGACTTAAATTCAATTTGAATCAATTAAAATTGACCTACTGGATAATGGATAAAATATCTTCCTTCCCTATCTTATTTAGGTGCCACACACAAAGGGATAAATCCCTAGGGTGGCCGGCCATTAAGAGGATAAGGGAAGGGATTTTTGTTCAAATTCAAAATTGGAGATAAGGATTTGATCCTATTTTGAAGTTTGACTTCTACTCTTTAAATATGAGATAGATAGAAAATTGTAACAACAATTTTTTAACATATTTTCAGCCCTAAAGAAGGTGTGGCCAAAATTCTCATATAGAGAAAAGAGTGAAAAATATTTTTTCTCCAAAAATTCCACATCGTGCATGCGTTGGTGTTTGTGGAAATTCGAGTGTTTAAGAAACCGTTTTGTCTCACGTGTGCCCACACACACGTCTACGTAGAATCAAGGAATTGACGTGGAAGATTGTGGCGTCCCGCGCCCTCGCTGCGCGGTCGCCGTTCCTTATACTAATACTAATGGGCTAAGTTTTAGTGTAATTCATTATTCGTTGTTAGACTATTGTCTCTTTAATTTACGCTTATGTGCGGGTAAATTTTTTTTCTTTACTTTAACCCTCGGGTTCTTAACATGTTATGTTGTTACACTAATAACACATCTTGCTATTACTTTAAGGATTCGGATATCAAACTAGTGCCCGAAAACTTGTCTTAACTTATTACAGTCTGTTGTTCTTTACTAAGACAATGGTTGTAATATCTTCTTCTTAGAACTAAACATACATACTATTATTCTACATTACATTAATTTGCAGCGGAATTTAATTTCTAAGCGAGCGTAGTAAAGACCACTCCCGTGCACCCATGACATTTCCGCCACCCTTGCCTCCGCATGTCCATCAAGCAAACCACTATATGACCGGGTGCTTACCTTTGTTACCACACGACACGAGTAAATTGATGAGCTAACGCTCGCAAGTATAAACATGCATACATCATAAACTAATAGAAATTACATTAAGAGTTATGATGCAAATATGATCGTGTGAAACATGCTTTAAACTACTTTCTATCTTTCTGTTTCTTACTTTATCTTGGCTGGTCTAGTCGGAATCTCTACTCTGTGAGATTTCCTCCCTTGCGGAGGCCGACGACCCGTCGATCTTTTACTTTACTGGCTCATTACTTCTTTCGGTCAAGTCGGAATCTCTACTCTTTGAGATTTTCCTCCCTTGCGGAGGCCGACGACTGTCGATCTTTTTAACTATGCATAAGGGTAACCATATGTCGCCCTTCTGAAATCTAGAGCATTAAGCCCTCCAAACATGTATAATCACATGTAATCACATAGACTTAGGAACATAAGTAAATTAATAGTTCTAAGTCTAACTGCAGCTTACTCGAGTCCAGACAAACATATATGTCTATACTTACCGTTAATCCGCTAGGATTCCCGCTTGTTGGAAGTTCTTTCTCGTTGCTTTGGCTCTCGTGCCAAAACTGCTTTCATGGAAATAGGTATCAATTCCCTATTCCAATCACAATTCCTCATACTTAGATTCTTAAATCTAATTTCAAACTCATTTATGGACTTTTTCCCTTAAGGCCGAATTCTAGCTCAAGAGGCAATTTACACATATTCGTATATCTCGGTTTACGAATCTTAATCTATTCGTTTCCGAGGTTTAAAACTGTATCCATTCTCTAGAATCAGATTCCTAACTCATTGCTTGCTAACTAGATTTTAGGAAATTTCAAGCAGATTTTCGCCTTAATTTTCCTCGTTTCCCGAGTTTTCAATAACTCGTTTTACTTCCGATTTCGGTACCTGTAGTCCAGATTCACATTCCTGAACACAAATTGCTACATCAATTGAACAAAAATACATTTCCTCCATTTCTAGGGATTTTCGGATTTTTAGTGTAAATCCAAAAAAAATTGTTCAATCCTTTCAATACTTGCACATTAAACTCCTATCGTAGTCCCCGACAAAACCTCGGTTTCGTTTTTCAGTTTTACGGATTTTTCCCGAGATGAGTTACTATTCACAAAAACGAAAAAGCAAGCAGTTTCTCATGAAAAATCCGAAATCTTACCTTGAAAAGTTGAGATTCTCCGCTAGAATGCCTCGGGTTATGTTTCTACCGGACTGAACGGAAGAAATTTCGGCGAAAATGGGTGATTCCTTGATTTTCCCTTGATTTTCTCTCTTTTCTCTTTCTTTTCTCTATCTCTCGGCCACACTTAGAAAAAGAAGCAATTTTGGCTTCTAATCTCATCCGTAGGCCACTTATATGTAATAATGAATATTATAATATTATTTTTAATAATATCTAATATTACTTTCTAAAATTAAATTAAAGAAATCACTTTAATTCCTATAATTTAATTTTACTAATTCTAATTAAGTTTGACACTTAATTTAAGTGGTTCCGTGTTCCCCACATTTTTCTTATTGAGACCAAACTTTCCGTTTTCAAAACGAGTCTCTTTCCGTCCGATAATTTCACACCCGATGCAGGGTTCTATCTTCGCTTTTCCGATCACTTTGAGCACCCTGGGTCAAATTTCTCATATTCAACCCACTTCTCTTAGGTATCTCAATAGTCAATTTCTTTTTCTGAAATTCTCATTTTAAACAATCAAGAATTGCCCAAAACGCTGCATACCCTCGCAGATTGCTTTTTTTTTCGCAGCTTCCCCGCTTTAACTGACTCGGGAAAATTCTGTTTCAGGAACTTTTGCCATTTTCCTTACTTCTAATATTTCTACTCTTTTTCTAACTGGTCATTTGGTCATTTACCAAATATTTCAGTTTTTCATAACTAAAATATACTTGTTAAAATTTCTAACTTTTAACCGATATTTCACTATTCACAACTGATATTTACGAATTTTCTCTGTAAAAATATTCGTATTATAACTTTACACTTTTCGGGTGATTTTACCCCGTATATAAAGTTTCTACATAACACTTTCCTGATTACATCAATATTTCTACTACTTTCTGTTCCGGGAATAATTATGGTCAAATACCGGACTGTCCGAATTTGACTTAATATTTTCCCGGTCATTACAAAGACTTTGGTGTTCTAAACACAAAGCTTGAAGCTAGGACTGTTCGTGGTCAAAGAAATTCAAGATATCATCCGAGTCGGCTACAAGGTATTTTTTCGGTTGATCCTTAAATCTTATAAATTAATGAGATTAATTTATTGGTGCATAAATAAATATAATCTATAGAGTATCTCAAAAGTTTTATGAAAATTTTTGTTATACACGATCCGCTATTCCGCTGCGTTTCCGCCGCCGAATTCAATTCGGCTACCAACAGAGGGTGATACCTCAGCGTGGATAATTGACTCAGGAGTGACTAATCATGTTTGTTTTTCTTTGCAGAGTCTTAGTTCTTACACCAAGCTAGCCGATGGGGACTACACGATGAAAGTGGGCAATGACACAAGAGTGTCGGCAAAAGCAGTGGGAGAAGTTAGACTTCGATTTTGGGAAAATAAATTTTTAGTTTTGAACAATGTTTATTTTATTCCAGACATTCGTACAAATTTGATTTCTGTGGCTAAGTTATTTGAACAATTATTTAAAGTTTATTTGTATAATAAATTTATTCATATTTCTCAAAATGGTTTAAATATTTGTTCTGGACGTCTGGATGATGGTTTATATTGTATAAAACCAATACCTATCTCATTGCTTAATACTGAAATGTTCAGAGTTGCCGAACCTAAGAATAAAAAGCAAAAGATTTCTCACGAAAATAACACATATCTGTGGCACCTTAGATTTGATCATATTATCCTAAATAGGGTTGAAAGACTGGTAAAGGATGGTCCTTTGCGTGAGCTAATAGTTGGTGAGCTTTCGGTCTGTGAATCTTGTTTGGAAGGTAAAATGACCAAGAGGCCTTTTACAGCAAAAGGAGTAAGAGCTATAGAACCCCTTCAGCTGATACATTCAGATATATGTGGACCGTTAAACGTCCAAGCTAGAGGAGGTTACGAATATTACGTCACCTTTATTGACGACTATTCGAGATATGGTTATGTTTACCTGATACAACAGAAATCCAAAACTTTTGGAAAGTTTAGAGAATTCTGAGCAGAAGTTGAAAAACAATTAGGTAAACCAATCAAGACACTTCGATCAGATTGAAGGGGTGAATACCTGGACCAAGAGTTCCAGGATTTCTTGATTGAAGAAGGTGTGGTATCCCAATTGACTGCACCTAGTACACCACATCAGAATGGTGTAGCAGAAAGGAGAAATTAGACCTTGCTCGACATGATAAGATCAATGTTGAGTTATTCTTCACTGCCTACTTCTTTTTGGGATTATGCCCTAAAAACTGCTATGTATATTCTGAACCGAGTTCCATCTAAATCTGTACCCAAGACACCCCTAGAGTTGTGGAATGATCAAAAACCTAGTTTGAGACACATTCGCATATGGGGGAGTCCAGCACACGTGCTGAGGCAAAAGACTGGGAAGTTGGAACCAAGGTCAGAAGTATGCATCTTTGTGGGATACCCATAAGGGACAAGAGGAGGACTATTTTATAGTCAAGCAGATCAAAAGGTGTTTGTATCGACAAATGCCACATTTCTGGAGCATGACTATATGATAAATTTTAAGCCCAGAAGTAAGATAGTATTAGACGAGTTACTTTCCGATGAGATCGGACCACAACCGACAAGAGTTGTTGGACCACTCAGAGAAAAGACCACAGTTCCTGATCAGACTCCTACGGCACCTCATCATAGTGGGAGGGTAAGCATGTTACCCGATCGTTATACCGGGGAAGCCCAAATCGTTACTACTGATGACGGTAACGAAGATCCATCGACCTTTAGGGATGCGATGGATGATTCTAATAAGGAAGAATGGCAAGCAACTATGAAACTCGAGATGGAGTCTATACACTCTAACTCAGTCTGGCAACTTGTAGATCTACCCGAAGAGGTAAAACCCATTGGATGCAAGTGGATTTTCAGGAGAAAGAGAGGGGCGGATGGAAAAGTAGAGACTTATAAAGCAAGGCTAGTGGCTAAGGGTTATACCCAGAAGGAGGGAGTTGACTATGTGGAAACTCTCTCACCGGTAGCTATGCTTAAGTCCATTCGAATACTCCTAGCCATTGCAGCATATTTTGACTATGAGATATGGCAGATGGATGTCAAGACAACTTTTTTGAATGGTATCTTGATGAAACCATCTATATTGATAAGCCAGAGGGTTACATAGAGGAAGGCCAATAGCAGAAAGTCTGCAAACTTCAAAGGTCCATTTATGGACTGAAGCAGGCTTCTAGATCGTGGAACATCAGGTTTGATGAGGCTGTAAAGTCTTATGGATTTGATCAAAGCATTGATGAACTAGGCGTCTATAAGTACAAGAAAGAAGAGAAAGTGGTCTTCTTAATTCTTTAGGTCGATGACATCCTAATCATTGGGAATGATGTGGGAATGATGTGGGAATGATGACAAATGTAAAGGAGTGGTTAGCCAACCAATTCCAAATGAAAGATTTGGGAGAGGCAAGCTATGTTCTTGGGATCAAGATTATTCGAGATCGCAAGAAAAAGCTTTTGGCGTTATCACAAGCATCTTATATAGACAAAGTGTTGTCTAGGTATTCGATGCAAAACTCCAAGAAAGGGAATTTGCCTTCTAGGCATGGTATTCATCTTTCTAAGGAGCAATGTCCAAAGTCCTCACAACAGCAAGAAGATATAAGACGGTATCCCTACGCTTCGGCTGTGGGAAGCCTTATGTATGCCATGTTGTGTACAAGAGCAGATATCTGATATGCAGTGGGAGTAGTCAGTCGCTACCAGTCTAACCCAGGATTGGATCATTGGGTTGCAGTAAAGTGTATTCTCAAGTATCTTAGGAGAACGAGAAACTATATGTTGGTATATTCCGGAGAAGATCTGTCTCTCACCGGATACACAGATTCTGACTTAAAATCGGATAGAGATAGTCGACGGTCGACATCTGGATCTGTGTTCACTCTTAATGGAAGAGCCGTGGTATGGAGAAGTATAAAGCAAAAGTGTGTTGCTGACTCTACCATGGAAGCTGAATATGTTGCAGCTTGTGAAGCCGCAAAAGAAGCTACATGGCTCAGGAAGTTCTTAACTGATCTGGAAGTTGTTCCAGATATGGATAAGCCAATTAAGCTCTACTATGACAACAGTGGAGCGGTGGCTAATTCAAAGGAACCTAAAAGCCATAAGAGTGCAAAGCATATAGAATGGAAATATCACCTGATCAGAGACATTGTGGGTAGAGGCGATGTAGCGGTTCTGAAGATCGCGTCAGAAGACAACCTTGCTGACCCGTTCACCAAGACATTGCCATTGAATGTATATGATTGGCACTTAGATGGATTTGAGATTAGAGACATGACACACCTGTTTTAGGACAAGTGGGAGATTGTTGAGAATAGTATCCTAGAAGCATGAGATGTAAAAGGATATTTATTATTTATTTAATGAAAGAGTTTATTCATCATTTTATGTGCATATATTTATGAATATTTTATGAATATCAAATAAAATTCCTTGATTATTTATGTAACCTTAAACATGGTATATAAGTGTTGTATACGAGAGGATAATGTTTAAGGATAATAATCAAAAGTAATTGTTCATAATGAATTTAATTAAAGTTCAAAATCTTTAATTAAAACATTATTAATACATGTCATTCCCATTTAGAGTGGAACGGTGTTATCCGCACTGTTAATATAGCGAGATATTGAATGAGTGTATTTCGCATAATGAGATTATGTGGAACATGGACGCAGACACAATATGAATTTCTAATAATTTCTGTTAAGCATAGAAATTCTAATTGAGTCTACCGATGGTCATATATAGGATGATCTTAATCTTGAGTTCTTAACAAACTCCTATTTATGGATTTATGTCTTTTGATTTACTTGGTACGGATTCCGAGACCCTGAATCCTATTCCTTGTATTTTAGAGACATAATAAAATAGGTAGTTGGGAATGTTATTATACGAGATGGAATCCATTCCTTCTTGAGAAAGAAGCAGATAAATAATTCTCTTGAGTGTTGATTCGGTACTTGGATTAGTAAGAGCGCTATGGTTCATGAATGTGTTTTATGAATCACTATCCATTAGAGAATCAATGGTACTCAAGGATAAAGATGTAATTAGAGAGGTTAACGGATTCTACCTGACTCTAATTATGAATTATTTATGGAGGATTGATCTATATGTAATGACTATATAAAATAGACACTTTGCAGTTTGGAAGTAATTAATGTCTATAATTTCGAGAGTTCAATTCCAAGTTTATAGTGGAGTAACTATTAGAATTAATAGAATTAATTAATTAATTAAAGTATTTAATTAATTATTAATTTTATTGGAGTTCGGAATTATTGGTCCAATAGTCCCCGCGTCGTCTTTGTAATTCTACCAGACACAAAGGGCAAAATGGGAATTTTAGAATTACCGAATTCTAAAATTAAATACTGAAAAAATAATTAATTGAGAATTAATTATTATTTAAATAATGTGATTATTTAAATTTGAATTTGAACACATCTAGATTTATCCATTTAAACTTATTTGATAAGTTGTTCAATTTAGAATTCAAATTAATTTAAGTTTGACTTAAATTTGAATTTGAATCTGAATTAAAATTGGACTACTGGATAAATGATAAAATCTCTTCCTTCCCTATCTGAGATAGGCACCACACATAGGGATAAAAGCCTAGAGTGTGGCTGGCCACCTTGTGGATAAGGGGAAGGGATTTTTTGTTCCAAATTCAAAATTGGAGATAAGGATTTGATTCTATTTTGAAGTTTGACTTCTACTCTTTAAATATGAGAAAGATAGAAAATTGTGGACACAATTTTTGAAACATTATTCAGCCCTAAAAATCAGTGGTGGCCAAAATTCTCAGAGAGGAAAAAGAGAGCAAAATATTTTTCTCCAAAAAATTCCACATCGTGCATGAGTTGGTGTTTGTGGAAATTCGAATGTTTAAAAAACTTGTTTTGTATCACGTGTGCCCACACACACATCTACGTGGAATCAAGGAATTGACGTGGAAGACTTTGGTGTTCTAAACACAAAGCTTGGAGCAAGGACTGTTCATGGTCAAAGAATTCAAGTTATCATCCGAGTCGGCTTCCAGGTATTTTTTCAGATGATCATTGAATCATATAAATTAATGTGATTAATTTATTCGTGTATAAATTAATATAATCTATAGAGTATGTCAAAAGTTTTATGAAAATTTTTGTTATACACGATCCGCTGTTTCCTACCACGCTTCCGCCGCCGAATTCGATTCGGCAACCAACAATTAATTTGATGCACAATTAATTTGAATTCGATTCGGAAAGCGTCAAGGGAGATAAAGGATGCGTTGTTAGCGAAACTTCTGTAAGTACAATAATTTTTCTATGGCTACTTCACGAACAAGCTTACTTTTCTATGTTGCACAAAAATTGTGCATATAGTAGAATTTTGAATGTTAGATACAATGTGAATGTTAGATACTATGTTAAGTATGTATCTACAAGACTTATGTAATCGTAGAACTTTATTTTGCAAAAAGTATGTATCGATGTTAAGTCGAGAACAAACTAAGAGAAATGAAAGGTTAAACTTTAACGAAAATTTAATCTCATGATGAAATGCTCAATAATGCACAAATTCGTAAGATTTAACTAAAGTTACCATTTCAATGAGAAAATTGATAAACGGTAAGAGACTAAATGTCCTGTTTGTACCAGCCTTCGAAGGAAAGGTTATTATGAGACTATGAAAGATATGAAACCGTGACTAAGTTAGATTGGTTAGCTACCCCACTCTTGACTGGTTATGCGTGCTAGGTACAATAGGACAGGGCCCATAAAAAGTAAAAGACAAGAAAATGAAAAACAGAAACCATTCCATATATGGTACGATATTTGTAAAGAAGAATGAAAAGAATGAGAAACATGAAATGAAAGTCGTTCAGAATGTGAAAATACGATGTGAACGACTAAAATGAGACGAAAGCAAAACAAAGAATGTAATGAAAGAAGAAGAACATAAGCCATACACGTTTTAGTAGCACATAATGTATTATGATATATGACATGAATGCATATATAGGAATGCATAATTATTGCATATGTTATGACCTATTAATACTTGCTGAGCGAAAGCTCATTAAGTTTATTCGTGTTGTAGGAAGCACGGGTAAGGCACTGACTCCCTGAACTTGTTGCTGGGCATGCAGAGAGGATGCGACAGTGGAATGTGGGCAAGTGGGTTGTGGATGTATCACGTGTTTTGAAAATGCTGTGGAACCTTATGTGTAAAATGAAATAGTGATTATAGGTATAAATGGCTTATGTAATGAAGGAACATTTCACGAGACAATGAGGCTATGTATAGCAACCCTTAGTCATAAGGTATGGTTAATGTAATGAATTGCTACAACAATTCCTAATAGTTGAAAACGAATTGCTATAGCAATTGTAATAGTTGAAAATGGATTGCTACAAAGAATTCATAATAGATGAGAATGGATTGCCATAGCAATTCCTAACAGTTGAAAATGAATTGCTACAGCCATTCATAATAATTGAAAATAGAATGCTACAACATTCGCATACACGAATAAAAATGAAAAAAAAATGGTCTGAAATTTTAAGGAGTTATAACTAGTAGGCGGTAGAGATTAAGAAATGTTAAGTATGAGCATAGGATGATGATCAAAAGTTAGGATTGTCACATTTACAAACCAAAAACTGTACATGCCTTAGAGATGTACAATAGTGATAGAAGAAATTACAACTTCTTCGCTTGAATGACATAAGTTGGCACCAAGAATCGCTATATAATCGACACTTCTTCTAGCGTCGCCTAGGAGGGGTTTAAAATATTGAAAATAGAAGAAAAGTGAGTGCAAGACCTAGTAGGATATAATTTTATAAAACTTTATTAATTAAAGAGTACACGGTCCGAACATATCATTCGAACCAAACATCTTTTTATTGAAAAGAAATAATCTTAAATTTCAAGGTTCCATGTTCCACTGGGCAATTTGTAAGATTATGATGAATCACTTACCTTATCGCAAAGCCATGATATCACCACCGAAGTGGCCCATACGGGTTTCGGGACTTGCCCCTAAGAATATGATCAGCATATCTCGATCTCTAGGCCATCATGCGTTTTACCATTTCTTAAAATATCTCATTTTAAGAAATTATTATTTTAAACTCTTCTTTAAATCTGAATAGTGGCAACATGTTATGTCTTTAAAACGTTTCCTGATGTGATTTTCCACAAGCGTACGAACCGTACAAGTAATATAATGAGTGAATAAGATATCGTTCCCACGGAGACTAGCTTAACAATTACTGAAATTGATATTTTTAACTTTATCTAGACAAATAAAATCTCTGTAATAGATTAAAACTCAAAAGAAAGTAAAATAAATTAACACAAATCATACGCAAAATAATTATGAAAAGAGATCAATGCAAAGAAAACACTAGAGCATACAAGTTTCTCCAAGACTTTTCGTATTTAATTCCAATTATTCGCTAACATCGCCTCCCATTCATGTAGTAGAACAAAACCCCGTAATTTATCTAATAGTCCTTCCGGGGATGCTATTCAAAATATTTCTAACATGTAAATTCACTATCTCTAGATGTGAATCCCACCACCCTAGAAATTCATTAAGTTCTTTAATTTTTCTAAAATTGCTCTCGCAAGTCGACATTATATCTCTCAATGTCTTACACACCTTACGGTTCCTTTTATTAGAAACTATTCCTAAGAATCTCCTTCTGGGGTTTCAATTTAGGTTTTCAATTCAATTCAATAAGTGATCAGTTTATTGAAAGCATTAAGAACAATAAAAGAAACACATGCATGAATGAAATAACTCTTAGTGAATAAACCTCAGTGAAAGAAAATAAATGAAATCAAATATTCATGTCTTGGCTACACTTGTAGCCCTAATCTAGAAATTTAGAACATAATTGAAAAAGAAAACATAATGATAATAATAATTAGCATAAGAAATTCAGGAAAGAATAAAACTATTTGGCGAATTCAAAGTTAAACTCCAATCTTGAATGAATCCTCCTCTCCATCGTAGAGTCGTCTTCTCTCCTTCTTTTCTTAACCAAAATATCCTAGAAAATAACCCTAAAAATCATATTTATAGTGTTTGGAATTGAAGTGGCATTTTTGTAAATTTTTGAAACTCAAATGAACTTAAGTTGGCAAAATTTTTGAAGTAGCGTCGTGGCCCTACTACTTGGGCTAAGCGCTGCTGGGAGGAAAATTGCTTCATTGTATAATTTAGTGCTATGCCTCCATTGTATAAAGCCTAAGCTCTCTTCTCTCAGGTCTTTGTACTGCAAATGAACCATTTTAAGGGCTAGGCGCCATCTTTCAAGGTCAAGGCTCTCCAATCTCAATTTAGCTCTAAAAATTACTCCAACACTCACCTACGATCTCCAAATGATGCTACTCTGTAAAATCAACTAAAAATACATAAATTAACTACTAAAATCACTCTAAAACTAATAAAACACTCTATTAGAAGTATTAAAAGATAAGCACAAATCCAATATATCATTTCCATAGGCCAAAGACGTTCTAAACAAGGCTAACAAGGATATGGATAACAATATCATACCTCTTGAATGTCAGTACTACGGCTAGCTTCTCGTCATCCTAGCCTTACTTATCTTTGAAGCTCAACATCCGATCCCGCAACTAGCTTCCTCATCAAAACAATGGTTTATAGTTTAGACTTCACCTCTCAAACAAATCTAGCTTAATTATGTGCAATTGTATCATACTAGTGTGTCGTGACTCAAAACCTATAAGCATCCAAATTGTGATTCTTTGTGAATTGAAACTCAAACAAGAAAAATAGAATGGAAGAAAGATTGATGTGGCTAATCCACTCACTTTGAGCTCCCAAATGAAGTTAATTTGGTTCTTCATTGAAATTAGAGGTCAACACAAGTTTTAAAATGTTTTTGGGTCAGAATAAGAGCAAACCGATCGACCGGTAATAGAGGAGTGCAACTCCACCGTTTGGCCGGTGGTGTGGAGAACGGTCAACCACCATGGTTGACCGGTGGATGTTTTATAGGTCGGGAAAATGGTCGAACCCACAAGAAAAAATGCTAAATCCTTCATTTTTGGGTTCGATTTCAAGGTATTTTCATGGGAAATCACTAAAACCAGTTTTCATTAACTAAATCAAGTTCAAAGAATCAAAAACCCAAAAATTCCATCATGATTTCAACCAAAACCCATCTCAAAATTAAACTTAAATCAAGATCTCACCAAACTAAACCAAAACCAATTTTCACAAGAGAAAATTTGAGATTCTAAGAGTAGATTTCTCAAAAAATTTACCTCAATCTTTCCTTTGGTTATGAAAGCTTCTTGAAAATTCGCTTTGGCTCAGATTTGGGCCAAGACTCCCCTAGAGAGAGTGAAAATTTTGAGAGAAGAGAGAAGGAGTGGGACGAGTGAGGGAGAGGAGAAGAGAAAGAGGGAGTCAGCAAAAGAGAGAGAGTGTGTGTAGAGGAGTGAGTGATGAGAGATAGAGAGTGAGAGGGAGATCTGAGAGAAAAATGAGAAAAAGAAGGAAAAGAAAAGAAATATAAAGAAAGAAAAGGATAAGTATCAAAAGATAATTAAAGGAAAAAGGAAGGAAGTATGTATTCCCACATACTTCCAAGTTGAAATTGTTGTTGGTTTCTGAAATGATTTCTGATGCAGAAGTGTGTGAATATTGGATCGTGTATAACAAAAATTTTCATAAAACTTTTGAGATACTCTAAAGATTATATTAATTTATGGACGAATAAATTAATCACATTAATTTATTTATTAAGAACTCGATTAGGAATTTTACCTAGCAGCCAATTAGGATGATATCTTGAGTTCTTTGACCCCAAACGTTCCTTACTCCAAAGCTAGTTTAGAAAATCAAAGTCTTCCTTGTCATACCTCTTGAGTTCTTTAACGGCACCACACTTAATTTGCAAATATCATACCTCTTGGATCTCAGTACTACGGCTAGCTTCATGTCATCCTAGCCTTACTTATCTTTGAAGCTCAACATCCCGATCGTAGCTAGCTTCCTCATCAAAACAATGGTTTATAGTTTAGACTTCACCTCTAAAACAAATTTAGCTTAATTATGTGCAATTGTATCATACTAGTGTGCCGTGACTCAAAGCCAAAGTTTATAAACAACTTCACTATGCAAATTGTGATTCTTTGAGAATTGAAACTCAAACAAGAAAAATAGAATGGAACAAAGATTGATGTGGCTAATCCACTCACTTTGAGTTCCCAAAATAAGTTAATTTGGTTCTTCATTGAAATTAGAGGTCAACACAAGTTTTAAAACGTTTTTGGGTTAGAATAAGTGCAAACCGATTGACTGGTAACAGAGGAGTGTAACTCCACCGTTTGGCCAGTGGTGTGGAGAATGGTTGACCACCTTGGTTGACCGGTGGATGTTTTATAGGTTGGGAAAATGGTCGAACCCACGAGAAAAAACGCTAAATCCTTCATTTTCTAGTTCGATTTCAAGGTATTTTCATGGGAAATCACTAAAACCAGTATCCATTAACAAAATCAAGTCCAAAGAATCAAAAACCCCAAAATTCCATCATGATTTCAACCAAAACCCATCTCAAAATTAAACTTAAATCAAGATCTCACCAAACTAAACCAAAACCAAGTTTCATAAAAGAAAATATGAGATTCTAATAGTAGATTTCTCAAAAAATTTACCTCAATCTTTCCTTTGGTTATGAAAGCTTCTTGAAAATTCGCTTTGGCTCAGATTTGGGCCAAGACTCCCCTAGAGAGAGTGAAAATTTTGAGAGAAGAGAGAAGGAGTGGGACGAGTGAGGGAGAGGAGAAGAGAAAGAGGGAGTCAGCAAAAGAGAGAGAGTGTGTGTGAGGGAGTGAGTGATGAGAGATAGAGAGTGAGAGGGAGATCTGAGAGAAAAATGAGAAAAAGAAGGAAAAGAAAAGAAATATAAAGAAAGAAAAGGATACGTATCAAAAGATAATTAAAGGAAAAAGGAAGGAAGTATGTATTCCCACATACTTCCAAGTTGAAATTGTTGTTGGTTTCTGAAATGATTTCTGATGCAGAAGTGTGTGAATATTGGATCGTGTATAACAAAAATTTTCATAAAAACTTTTGAGATACTCTATAGATTATATTAATTTATGGACGAATAAATTAATCACATTAATTTATTTATTAAGAACTCAATTCGGAATTATGCCTAGCTGCCGATTAGGATGATATCTTGAGTTCTTTAACCTCAAACGTTCCTTACTCCAAAGCTAGTTTAGAAAACCAAAGTCTTCCTTGTCAATTCTTAGAATCTACGAAGACGTGTGTGTGGGCACACCTGAGACAAATAGGATTAGCAATAAAACACTCAAATTTTCCACGAACACCAACACATGCACGACGTGAAATTTTTGGAGAAAAATTTTCCTTCCCAATCTAAAAATATTTGGCTGCTATTAATTTTTGAGAGAGAAAAATTGTCTCTCACAATTTTCTACAATCTATTATTTATAGAGTAGTAGTCAAATTCCTAATAGGAATTTAATCTTTATCTCTAAGATAAAACTTGTCAATTATCTCCCATTTAAATTTGGAATAAAATCTCCCACTCTATTATCCTAGTATGGCTGGCGCCCTGAACGGATAAAAAATCCCGTGGTAGGTGCCATTATCTATCGAGGATAGGGCAAGATTCTAGATTTATCCAACAGTCTCATTTTACTCAAATTCAAATTTCAATTTAAGTCAAACATAAAACAATTGAATTTCAAATTGAACAACTTATCAAATAAGTTAATTGGATACTTATGAGAGCAAGCAATTTGAATCCCAAAGGGATTCATACTGTGCTGTGCGTTTACACTATGTGAACACCTTCATAGAAGTGATCTAAAATTCAATTTTAAATTTAAATAATCACATTATTTAATTTATAAGTAATTCTCAATTAATTATCCTTGAGTGTTTCATTTTAGAATTTCATAATTCTAAAATTCTCATTTTGCCCTTTGTGTCTTGCAGAATTACAAGGATGACGCGGCGACTCATGAACCTATAATTTTGAGCTCCAATAAAATAATAATTAATCAAACACTTTAATTAATTAATTCTATTAATTCCAATAGTTACTCCACTATAAACTTGGAATTGCACTCTCGTAATTATAGACATAAATTACTTCTAAACTGTGAAGTGTCCACTTGATATAGTCATTGCATATAGATCAATCCTCCATAAATAATTCATAATTAGAGTTAGGTGAAATCCGTTAACCTCTCTAATTACGTCTTTATTCTTGAGTACCATTTATTCTTTAATAGACAATGATTCATAAAATAAGTTCGTGAATCCAAGCTCCTACTGATCCAAGTACCGAATCAATCCTACAAGAGAATTATTTATCTACTTCTTTTCTAAGAAGGAATGGATTCCATCTCGTATAATAACATTCCCGGCTACCTACTTCATTATGTCTTAAAAAGACAAGGTATAAGATTCGGGATCTCAGAATCCGTACGGAGTAAATCAAAAGACATAAATCCATAAATTGGTGTCTGCTAAAAACTCACGATTAAGATCATTCTATATATGACCATCGATAGACTGAATTAGAATTTCTATGCTTAACGAAAATTATCAGAAATTTATATTGTGTCGGTGTCCATGTTTCACATAATCTCATTTTGTGTAATACACTCATTCAATATCTCACCATATTAACAGTGCAGACAACACCATTCCATTCTAAATGGGAATGACATGTATTTGTAATGTTTTAATTAAAGATTATGAACTTTAATTAAATTCATTACGAACATCATTTTTTATTATTGTCCTTAAACATTATCCTTTCGCACATAACACTTATATACATTGTTTAAGGTCACATAAATAATCATGAAATTTTTATTGATATTCATAAAATATTCAGAAATATGTGCATATAAAATGAATAAACTCTTTTATTAAATGATTAATAAATATCTCATTACATCTCATGCTTTTAGTACATCATTCCCAAGAATTGTAAATACTGAAAATAATTAAAATTTTTTAGAAATATTTAAAACTTGGAGATGAGAAAATATTTAATAAACATAATTAATTAAGAAAATTAAATTTGGCACGATAATATATCGCAATTAGCATAATTAAACCGGCTTAATTCTTCAGGTTGTTACACTCACATACACACTCAAGTTCTTAACCACGTTTGGGATTTAGATAGTGATAGATATTTGTCAAACTTTTGTAATCTTCTTTGGTTTATAATTGAATTTCTTCATCGTTTCTGCCTGTGGACGTAGGCCAAAAGCCAAATCACATTAAATCCTTGTATCTCTTGGATTTTTCTGTTATTTATAATTTACTGTAAATCTGTTTAATTTAACGTTTGGCACAACAACTGATCCTTTTATGGTTGGTATGACTTTTCTAATTAATCTAGAGTGCTTAAACTTATCAACATTTGTAAGATAAATTAATTTAAATGAATTAATCTTCATTAATGAAATTTGAGAAAAGCTTGTCATAAATTAGTTAATTAACTACTTCCTTCAAGCTAGATCTTACTACTCTACTTAGCTTTGATTATTATAAGGGTTTAGGTTGGGTTTCTAAGATCACATAAACCTAAATCTAGCTTTTAGGAAATGGGTTTGGGCCCATTCATCTAATTGGATGCTCTAGAAATCCAAAAGTTCTCTTAAGTTTAAATATAACTTCTATTGTTCAATAGCTTCTTTTTTTTTTTTTTTTTTTTTTTTTTTTTTCCTGAAGTTGTTCAATAGCTTCAACCAAAAAGGTTTATTTTTGCCAAAACCATCATTTTTAATTTATTGATCCTCTTTTATTTATTTATTTATTTATTTATTTTTGCTTTTCTCCTAGAAATTTTATTTTCTTTCATTTTGTTCCTTTTTATGTTTTTGCTATAAAATTTCACTTATGTGTCTAATTGAGATAATTTTTCTCATGATTTAGTTTAATCCTATTAGAATAAAATTTTCAAATACATCCTCATTTAGCATTTTGATCAAGGCGCCCCTTTCTATTTGTTGGTCCTTATTTTACTTTCGTTTTGTTTGCTTTTCCCCTTAAAATTTCATTTCTATTACTTTTGGACCCTTTTTTTCTTTTTCTTTTTTTTCTTTTTACTTCGTTTGAAAGCACAATAGATTACTGCTTTCAGGTGAAAACTCTTCTTTACTTTTTTCGTCCTTGTTCTACCTTCTCTTTTTTACTTACAGTTTTCTTTCTTTTATATTGGTCTTTTTTCTTCTTTCTCTTTCACCTTACAACTTTATAAATATACTAAAGGAGAGTTGGGGTTTACTGTTCACGCAGACTTAGTTTACTGTTTCTTCTACAGTGAAATGACGTTTTTGCCCTCGATTTACTGTTCCCTTCTTTGTCTGGCCCAGGGACGGTTCGGTCTTTTACCGTGTGTCTGATGGGTTCCTTTTCCGATTTTACCCTTCTACTTTTCTTTTTTTCCCGGCTTCGTCCTTTTGCTTTCTCTTTTTCTCCTTCTAATGCCCGTGGCCTTTTGTGTCTTTTTATTGGTTTGGGCCTTTTTGTCTTTCCGTTGTCCCCTTTCATTGGCCTTACTTTTTACTTTTTTGCAGAAACTTCTGGGTTTTTCTAGCTTGAAGAACTAGAAGCTTCATCGTTGAAGCTTTGGGTTTTTCTCTCTCGTTTTTTTTTTCTTCTCTTCCTGCCTCTCGAGCGATTTTCTTTCCTCCGTCGTCCCCGATCCTTACCTCTACACCACCACTACCGTTGCTGTCAGCCCTTCTTTGATCACAATCGGATGTGGTTCAATGACAAGGTTTTAATTTTCTTTCATTTTTTTCCATTTCATTTCTGTGATTTCGTTCTTCGTGTTTTTGCTTTCCTTGGAAGAAAATTTTTTTTTCTTCTCTGAATTCTTTGTTTAGCTAATCCTCATTTCTTCCGTTGCATTTCTGCTCTCCGCCGCTATTGGCCCCCCTTTTTTTGTTTCTTCTCTTCCCGCTATCCATCTCTGTGGCTTTTTTTTGTCGAATCTTGCTTATGATCCTTTGTGGTTTCGGTGTGTTAGTTGTGTTGGTGGGATTTTGGTGGAAATTTGGGAGTTGTATCTCTCTTCCTTCTGGATTCTTCTATTGCTTTTATTTGCTTGTTGATGGAAATTTGGGATTTTTATCTCTCTTCCCTTCTGGATTCTTCTAAGTTTCTGTTTGTGTTGGTTGTTTCGTTTGTTTCGGATCTTACTTTATTGATCCTTAGTTGTCTTTGTGGTTTAGGCAGTTTCCGGCTCTATTTCTTGATTGCGTTTTTTTCTTTGGCCGCTTTATCTACTACACAGTTGTTTTTAATATTTTCTCTTTTTTTTTTTCCCCCCGGATGTTTTTCTCTACTGGTTTCTTTGTTGTAGTATTTTCTTTGTTAATGCTTGCTGCTAGGTTCAAATTTTTGGCAGGTTCCCTATCCTCTCCTTTGATGAATTTATTTCTACAGGTACTCTATTTTTGCCGGTGAACCTTTTGTTGACTGATTCAATGGCGCGCGTATGGGTAATTTTTGGTTTTTTAGTTCATTTATTGCATTAGTTGTCCTTTGCTTTTTTGGGCTGATGATTTATTATGCTTTTGTTACGGACTTATTAAATGAATCGGTGATTTTTTTCCTGTCTATTTTCTGAAATCTGGGCCATTCTTATCCTGCATAATCTAGCGTCCTTGGCGGTTTAAGGAAAACAAATATTTTCCTATTTTTCCCCTTTTTCTTATTTTTCTTGCTCCTGATTTTCTTATTTCTGAGGATGTTATTTTTAAATTGTTTCTAGGGCTTAGTAATTAAGAAATCTCGGGTCTTTTAATTTTTCAGAACTGAATATGCATTATTATGTCTTACTAGAGGTTACTTACTATTCATGCTGACTTTTTCACTTATTATTTACCAATGTTATTGCTTCTACAGATCTTTGATAGATGTTGCTGCCTTCTTTTCCTTTACCTGTTATTTTTCCCGTTCCGTTCTATTCTTCACCATCTACTGTTTCACTCTGTTGCTCTTCATTTACTGGTTTGCTTCTCTATTTCTGTGCCTTTGTTTGCTCCTATTTGCTGTTGTCTTGCCCGTGATCCTTAACTGCTTCATCTTATTGTTTAGTATTTAATACTTTCTTTACTTATCCTTCTACCTTTGGTCCATATCTTACATCTACAGCAGTGTTTGAAACGTTCCAAGTATTATTGATGGCTTTTACTTACCTTTTCCTAATGTTATTAATGTTTGTTGTTTTTTTTTTTCTTTAGCATTTTTGTTGATTTATGATTTTAGTATTTTATTATTTTTTAATGGCATTAACAAGTTCACTTGCACTTTATTCGCTTCTTAGTAACATGCTTAGATATATATAATGATTTCAAATGTTTTAGTTTTAGTCTCCATTTTTTCGTCTTCCTTTTTTTTTTTCTCAGTACCCTTTCCTATTCCTTCCCCTCTTCCACCCCCCTTCCACTTCTTTACCCTTTTTTTTTTCTCTTATTTGTTGGCCCCTCATGACAGCGATGAGCAAAAAGTAATCTTGTTATGTTGAGTTTGATATAATTTATCCAAAATTGTTGTTGATGTACCATTTTCATTTTGTGTTACTTTTTTTTTTTTATTATGTCTTATTCAGAATCTTTAATTGTTCCTCTTTTTTTTTTTTTTTCTTATTCTGCTCTTTTTTATTTTATTGGGATCATTTTTTAATTCAAGACTTATTTTTGTGTGTGTATTAGTTTCCTTTTTACGGTATTAAATGTTGTTTTCTTTTCCCTGTTTTTCTTTTATTATGATATTTTCTCATGATCTTTTGTTATCACAAATCCCTAATATTTTTACTTTCACTATTTGAATTGAGATTTATTTATTCATATAATATGTTATTGTGTCTCCTTTTGATATTTTTTTCCCTCTTAACTTTGAGTTATGTAATTTGAATTATCTTTTTCCAAAGTAGGTATCTCTCATTGTGCATGATGCACTTCTCAATATCTTTATGTGTTCTCTTTTTTGTTTGCTTTTTACGCCTTTCTCCCTTTTGTATCCTTTCCTTTTCTACTTATTTCTCTATTTTTCCTTTTTTTATTTTCTTTCCTCCGTTTCTTTTTTCCCTTTGCTACCCTATTCGATTTCTTTTTTTCTTTCCTCTCTTTCGTTTTTATCTATATCTTTTACCTGATTTTTGTTTTCTCTCTACTTCGTATAACTAAGAGGATACCTATCTTTTTCATATCTAATAGTTAAAACAGTGTTTGGGAGTGGTTCCGATACTATTAATATTTTCTACTTATTTTCCTTCAATGCCATTAGTATTTGTTCTTTGTTTGATTTATTAATTTTGTTCATTTATAGCCTCACTATTTTATCATTACTTAACAACATTGATATCTATACTTGCAACTTATTTGTTTCTTAGCAACATGCTAGATACATGTCTTTTATTTGGATGTTTTCTAATTAATTCTCTCTTTCTATTACTTTAGTTTACTTATTCATCACATCTTAATAAAAAATTCTATTCTTTGATCCATGAGAGCTGTGTGATAATACTATGATATTCATGTTTTATTAATTTATCTTCAATATTTCATTTTTTCCCCTTTTCTTTCCTCAATTTTGTTTTTGTCTCCTATTCCTTTTCGTTGCCTATTTGTTTATTTATCCATTTGCTTACTTATTCATGTACATTCTTTCAGGTTTCCTGTCATCCACTGCTTTGCATTTTTATTGCCCTATCCTTTTCTAAGCATTGGTGCTTGCTTGGTACATCTTTCCCATTTGGAGTGCTATTTGCAGCGCCTGAGGTATTACTAAGAAGTTTTATCTATACATTTTAATTAATGTTGTTGATAATTGATGCAGTAATTTACTATAGCAGTGTTAATATATGTTATTGTCCTTTGTTATTCACATCAACTTGAACTTATATTACACTATTGATATATATCACCCATCTAGAAAGACGAATCGCCCACCTAAAAAGAAGAAGACTCTTCCTTTTCACTTTTAGTGAATATTGGTAACCTCTCTTACTTTGTTTTTTGTTTCATAAATAAATGACTATGTTGTGTTTACTTTGTTTTCTGGTTCATAAATAAATGACTATACTATTTTGGGCCTTTTTTTTTATTAATTCCTGACCCATACATAGACATAGATATGTATACTGGCAATGATGATCATACTTGAATTTTTACATATTAAAGTATATTTGATTTGTCCAAAAACTGTTGTTGCTATATCTTTCCTATTTCATTTCTTACTCAGACTATTTTCTCTTCCTTTGCTTTGCCCTAAAATTCCAACTTACATCTTTTTTTTTTCTCTCTGTCCTCCTCTCTAATGCTCTTGCCTTCTCCACGTGTCTGCTCTCTTAAAAAAAAAATGCAATTACTTATATTATTACATATTATGATATATTATGACATATTATTAAAAGAAGCTTTTAGATCACTGTTTACACATACTTATTTTATTGCTAATCGTCCAAAGAGAGTTATCGGTTTGCCCTTCTCATTCCTCTGCTCTGTGTGTAGGTAGTCGGTATTTTGGTCTTTTTAGGCGCCTGATTATCATCAAACACTTTTGGTCTTTGTTTCTGCTGTCAAACTCTTCGTCATTTTAGAAATGTGAGGATTACTATTCACTCACAATTATTCTATTACTAATCATACAATGGGGTGATGGTCTTGCCCTTTTTATTTCCACTCTATGTTTCTACATGGTGCCTACTTTAATCTTTTTAGCTTCTGAAATGTGTTGGAATGCTTTTGCCCCTGAATTTTTAGTCAATCCTTTGCCTGTGTCGTGGGACCTTTTGTTGTTCTAGGAATATGGAACATCAACATTGCTTTCTTCTTCAATTTCCATTTTCTTTAGCATTTTCAGTTTTTGTTTTTTCTCCTTTCTTTTGTTTTGGTCCGCTCTGTCTATTATACTTAGTCTTTATTCAAAAAAATATATATATATATATATAAGGAAATAAAATTAGATCACTACTTCTTAGTCTCCCGTTTAAGCTACCTGGTGATTTTTGGACAAATTGACAATCTACTTTTTTCAAGTTCTTTTTTAGAACATATAAAAAAACAACTTATATGATGGATATGATGTCCTACAAATGTTTGTGCCTTTGTGCAGTTGCCCATAGTTAACTGCCACAAATTGATCATAAATGTCTAAGTTTTCTTATCCATCATATATTGTTGAAAATGTTATGTATCTGAGCCCCCATTGCTATGTCAAATGATCAAGATGCTTATATTTAACCTTCTCCCTTTTATTTCTGTGATTCTAAGTTCATTTTATCACTCATTTTTTTTTTCATGTTCTCCCATACTCTTCATTATTTGCTACCTTATTTTCTCATTATACCATCCAAACAGTTTTTTCCTCTCCCATATAAATCAATTTATTAATTACATGTTGACAAAAACATCCTATATCTAAGCCATTGTTATTATACAAAAATAGTACTATAATTATACCTTATTGAATTTGATGTTTTCTTTTAATTCTTTCTCTCACATCATTTACTTAATTCATATTTTGATACATGTCCTACTTCTGTTTTTTATCTTACTCAAAGTTTGTGCAGTGAAATCTTATCACATAAAACTTTTACTTTGTTCATCTTTGAAGGAAGAAGCTTAGAAAAAGCAGATGTATATGCCAATTCGTTCATTTATGTTGTATTTGTTGATAAATTTAATTTATCTACTGTTGCTATGTTATTATTTAATGTTATGTGTAATTTTGTATAGCAGTGTAAATTTTACATTCCTATGTTTATAAACATTTTAATATTATTAAACTTATCCTAGACATATAAAGATGCAAATATAAATCTTATTCAATCTATGTAAAACATATAAGGATACAAATTTGAATTTCTTTCTTTATCAGTTATTTCATTATGTGTCTACTTAATATATTGCCACCATCTTATTAGTAACTTTTATAAACATTACAATTATTCAATTGTACATATTATACACTTTGCTAAATTATTTCATTTAGAATAAATTACATTTGCAATTAATCAATAATAACAAAATTATTTATTTCATCATTTATAACCAATTCTAACATATTGTAGTTAAGCTTAACGTTTCCAAAGTCAGGGACCTAACGTAGTTAATCAACACACTGACTTTTTGCCTCTCAACTTCGTATTGTGATATTCAGGGACCTAACGTTTCCAAGTTTTCTTCTTCTCTGATATTGTCTTCCTTCTATTCTTCTTTTTCCCCAGATTTCTTCTCAAATTTCTTACTTTTTCTAGATCTAAAAATTGATCTAATTTTCCTGCTCTATTCTTTATTTTATTTTATTTTACCTGTCTCACTTTATCTATCTGTTTTCTTTTCTCTCATTTTTCTGTTTTCACCATTTCATCACGGTTTTCATTCTTTGGTAGTTTGTATATATCTTTTAATAATTTAGTTGGCAATCAAAAACATTGTTCACCGTATTTTACTTATCCGTGATGATATATGTTAGGCCTGTTCGTTTCGTTGATTCGAATTTAGAATTTGAGTTAAGATGTGATTGTATGTGAGAACCTTTTACTGTAGCAAAAAAGTTAGATGTGATTGTTTGTAAGAGCTTTTTACTGTAACAAAACTCGAATTCTAAACTCGAATCAGCGAAACGAACGAGGCCATGTCAACATATGGGCTTCTTCTTCCGCATTTATTTTTATGTTTCATATTTATTAGTCTTATCAATCTTTAAAATTACATAAAAAGAGTTATATATATATTGTAAATAACTTTATATAATAATATATTATATATATATTGTGTATATATATATGTATTTGTATTTATTGTAAATAACTTCATATAACAATGTTCTATGTATATATTCATGTATAAATATACATAAATAATTTATTTCTATTATATACAAATTATTAATTTTTTCTAACATACAAAATTATCTTCTACTGCAATGCGCGCAAATGCGCGCGTCCATGGCTAGTTATATCTAATTTATATTATCCACCTTAAAATAAATTTAATCACATACATCCCCACTTATTGTTTTGGTGGGGTCCCCTTTTTATATTGTTTTGGTTCTTTTTTCTTTTTCTCTAAAACTTATTTCTTTCATTTTGGTTCTATTGAAGCTTATATATTTTGGGATTTGTATCATTAAATAACTTTTGTCTCACGATCTGTCGCTATTAAGAAAAAGTTTCTCAAATATTTTCACAAATATATTTTTCTTACAATTCTCTAAAATGTTATTTTCTCAAATGTGACCATAAAAACTTTTTTCTAACTGCCCCATTGAAACATTTTCTTCTCAAATGTACCCCCACTTAAATATCTTTCTCCTTCACATATGTTCTACTAAGTAGTGTCTTATATGTTATTCTAACCAAAATATATATTTTCAATGTGCTCTACTTGTATATTATGTTTATATTTGATCGAAAAAAGTGATTTGGTTGAGACGTATAATTTGGTTCATATACCTTTTTTTTTTTTTTTTTCTTTCTATGCATATCCTTATCTTCGTGTTTCAACTGTGACGCACATTACGTTTTGTTAGTCATTCTTTTTTTTTCCCCCTCATTAAATTCTATATTTTTAATTGGTACATTTTGCTTTCATTTAGGAAATATACCATGTATTTGACTTTGCTGAAATTTTTAAAATTTTTGTTTTTTTTTTCCTTCTCTTTTCAATGGCAGTTTGGGCTTTATGAGGTGGAGATATAGTGTCCACTAAAAAAATGTTTGAATGAAATATGATGATACAAAAGTGCGTGACTTCAAAAATGTAGAGTAAAATTTATAAAATAAAGATGCCTTATTGGCCTTTTTTTTTATTCATGTCAATCAAAACATTTTTTCTCGAATGTGTTCATGCCTAAATATTTTTCATGAAATCCTCTAAAAGTAATCATCCTTATTGTTGTGTGGGAAAATGTGATGGACACATGGACGAACGATAATGCGACACGTGGCCGTGACTACTCTCCGCCAAGCAACAACCCTCGACGTCTGCGTTTCCCTTCTACTCCGCTGGAAAGCCCAAAAACGGAGTCCAAATTAAGGTGACGACTCCTCATGACGTCGACAGATCATACTGTCGAGATTAAGGCACAAAGATCCCTCGACCGCAGAAAGGACCGCCAAAGAGGACGATTGGGCTAAGTAGAGCTGACGACGAGGGGAACGTTCTTTCAAAGACGTGACAGGTTGCGTGCAAAGGTGGACGATGTCTGCAGGCATTAATTACAAGCTCTCAAACCGCCCCACAGGGGACAGGAAAGTATTACGGAGAAGCACAGAGCCGTAATAGAAGACTAATTGGCTGAGTGAACAATGCTGAGTAGTGGGTTACGTCTGGGCCTACCAAGGGAGAGCACTTGAGTGCTTCTACCTATGAAGGAAACCCACCAAGCAAAGGAAGCCCAATATAAAAGGAGGAAGACCCCCACCGAGCAAGGGTTGGGAAAAATTCCAAAAAAGGGAAACAAGAGAGTAAATGAGAGCAATTGTTGTAAATTGAAAACCTCTCAAAGGAAATATAAAATCCCAGTGGATGTAGCTCTCATTTTATAGAGTGAACCACTATAAAATTCCTTGTGTTGTTTGTCTATACACAGTTTAGTTAACACACAAACACACATACTCAATAAATCTTCACACGTTCATTACACACACGGGCGGTAATCCTAAGGGAAACCAAGGGTAACCCGCCGGTTTTTTTTGAAATTTAACCACAACAATTGGTGACTCTACTGGGGACGAAAGCGTTCGACCCCCAACAACACAGTTATAAACCGCCATCCATCCAGGGAATAGCGGGATGGAAGAAGATCTACGCTCGGCCAGAAACGGAGTCCCGCCTCCAGACGCACCACGGCCGGATCTATGCTGAGTAGTGGGCTACGTCTGGGCCTACCAAGGGAGAGCACTTGAGTGCTTCTACCTATGAAGGAAACCCACCAAGTAAAGGAAGCCCAATATAAAAGGAGGAAGACCCCCACCGAGCAAGGGTTGGGAAAAATTCCAAAAAAGGGAAACAAGAGAGTAAATGAGAGCAATTGTTGTAAATTGAAAACCTCTCAAAGGAAATATAAAATCCCAGTGGATGTAGTTCTCATTTTATAGAGTGAACCATTATAAAATTCCTTGTGTTGTTTGTCTATACACAGTTTAGTTAACACACAAACACACATACTCAATAAATCTTTACACGTTCATTACACACACGGGCCGGTAATCCTAAGGGAAACCAAGGGGTAACCCGGCGGGTTTTTTTTGGTGAAATTTAACCGTCAATAATTGGTGACTCTACTGGGGACGAAAGCGTTCGACCCCCAACAACACAGTTATAAACCGCCATCCATCCAGGGAATAGCGGGATGGAAGAAGATCTACGCTCGGCCAGAAACGGAGTCCCGCCTCCAGACGCACCACGGCCGGATCCAATACAGATGCAGGCCCAACTAACCACTCTAACTGAGTTGGTACGTGGGCCAATGACCGTGGTTGAGTGCTTAGAGGGAAGGAATTCCATGCTGCCATTAGAAGATGCCCCGAGGCCGCAGGGACCTGCTGTAGCAGGAAATCCGAACCGCGGTGACCACCCATATATCCAAGAGGGAACCGGAGACAACGAGAATCACTGGGGCCCTCCTAGGCCTCAGCCTTTTTTGGTTGCCGAATCGAATTCGGACGCGAAAGCGTGGGGGGATGCGGATCGTGTATAATAAAAATTTTCATAAAACCTTTGAGATATTCTATAGATTATATTAATTTATGCACGAATGAATTAATCTCGTTAATTCATATATTAAGAACTCAATTAGGAAAAATACCTGGAGGCCGACTCGGTTGATAACTTGAGTTCTTTGACCTCAAACAATCCTTACTCCAAAGCTTTGTGTTTTGAAAACCATTGTCTTCTACGTCTATTCCTAGAATCCACGAAGACGTGTGTGTGGGCACACATGAGACAAAACATGTTACAATAAACACTCAAATTTCCACAAACACCAACGCATGCACGATGTGAAATTTGTGGAGAAAATTTTTTTTCCTTCCTCTCTACTTGAGAATTTTTGGCCAGCACTATCAAAATAGAGCGAAAACTGTTTTCAAAAATTTTTTCCACAATTTTCTATCATTCTCATATTTAAAGAGTAGAAGTCAAACTTCAAAAAGGAATCAAATCTCTATCTCTAAGATAAAGCTTGTTAATTATCTCCTACTTGAATTCGGAACAAAATCTCCTCTTATCCTTAACCATTGTGGCCGACCACCTTAGGGGATCTTCATCCCTGTGTGGTGCCAATTTGCAGATAGGGAAGGAAGAGAAAATCATCCTTTATCCTGTAGTCCAATTTTGACTCAAATTCAAATTCGAATTTAAGTCAAACTTAAATTAATTTGAATTCTAAATTGAACAACTTATCAAATAAGTTTAAATGGATAAATCTAGATGTGTTCAAATTCAAATTTAAATAATCACATTATTTAAATAATAATTAATTCTCAATTAATTATTTTTTTCAGTGTTTAATTTTAGAATTTCGTAATTCTAAAATTCCCATTTTGCCTTTTTGTGTCCGGTAGAATTACTCGGACGATCACGGGGACTAATGGACCTATAATCCCGAGCTCCAATAAAATTAATAATCAATTAAACACTTTAATTAATTAATTAATTCTATTAATTCCAATAGTTACTCTACTATAAACTTGGAATTGCACTCTCGAAATTATATATATAAATTACTTCTAAACTGTGAAGTGTCCATTTGATATAGTCATTGCATATAGATCAATCATCCATAAATAATTCATAATTAGAGCCAGGTAGAATCCATTAACCTCTCTAATTATATCTTTATCCTTGAGTACCATTGATTCCCTAATGGAAAGTGATTCATAAAACACATTCATGAATCGGAGCTCCTACTGGTCCAAGTACCGAATCAACCCTTATGAGAATTATTTATCTACTTCTTTCTCAAGAAGGAATGGATTCCATCTCGTATAATAACATTCCCAGCTACCTACTTCATCATCTCCAAAATATAAGGAATAGAATTCAGGGTCTCAGAATCCACACCGAGTAAATCAAAAGACATAAATCCATAAATAGGAGTTTGTTAAGAACTCAGGATTAAGATCATTCTATATATGACCATTGGTAGACTCAATTAGAATTTCTATACTTAACGGAAATTATTAGAAATTCATATTGTGTCTGTGCCCTTATTTCACATAATCTCATTATGCGAAATACACTCATTCAATATCTCACCATATTAACAGTGCGGATAACACTGTTCCATTCTAAATGGGAATGCCATGTATTAATAATGTTTTAATTAAAGATTCTGAACTTTAATTAAATTCATTATGAACATTGCTTTTTGATTATTATCCTTAAACATTATCCTCTTATATAACACTTATATACAATGTTTAAGGTTACATAAATAATCATGGAATTTTCATTGATATTCATAAAATATTCATAAATATATGCACATAAAATAATGAATAAACTCTTTTATTAAATAAATAATAAATATCCTATTACATCTCATGCTTCTAGGACATCATTCCCAACAGCCTTCTCATTCCTCCGGCAGCCGTCTAAGGGCCGCGGGACTCCGAGATCTTGAGGTACTGCCCCAGAATCCAGGAGGGAACCAACTAGCACACTCGGGGTCAATACAGGCAGGCGGCCAGGCCAGAGTTGGACCCAATGCTCAGAGGGCAGAGGCGCCGAGAGTAGCTGGCTCAGCCGTTTCAATGGAAGAGGCACGCACCGTCATGGAACGCATGGCCAGCCTGGAATGAAAGCTGAGGGGGGACGTGGCAGGCCTGAAGAAGAATATAGGACGAGTGGCTGCAGTGGTAAACGTCGACATCACGCCTAGCCGCACATATGACCATCCATTTACTGCAGAGATAATGGCGCCCCCTCTCCTTGACAAATACAGGTCGCCGTCGATCCCACCATATGATGGGCAAGGGGATCCCGATGACCATCTGGAGATGTATACAGGGCACATGCTCTTGTACGGATACGTTAAAGAGAACATGTGCCGAGCCTTTCAGAACCATTTGACAGACTCTGCCCGAAGATGGTTCCGGACGCTGAGGCCAAACTCTATCTCAAGTTGGGACGAGTTGAAGGAAGCATTTTCCCTCCGGTTCATAGGGGTTAAAAAAATCACGTCCCCAAAGCGTAATCGGCGGCAATATATCGGGCCGAGCGAGTCATTAAGGGAGTGGCTCGATAGATCTGGGGAAGCTCGTCGCCCGCCACGATGGACATAACGGATAGAGGGCCTTGATGGGGGTATTATCGAGCATGAAGAAAATTACCCCTTTAAGAGGGAGCTGAACCGAAACCCCGCCTCTAGCTACAAGGAATTTCTAAGCGAGCGCAAGGGTACATCTATTGGTTGCCGAATCGAATTCAATGTGGAAGCTTGGAAAGGCGGATCATGTATAATAAAAATTTTCATAAAACTTTTGAGATACTCTATAGATTATATTAATTTATGCACGAATAAATTAATCTCATTAATTTATATCATTCAAGGTTCAACCGAAAAATACCTGGTAGCCGACTCGGATGATAACTTGAATTTCTTTGACCACGAAAAGTCCTTGCTCCAAGCTTTGTGTTTAGAATACCAAAGTCTTCCACGTCAATTCCTTGATTCCACGTAGACGTGTGTGTGGGCACACGTGAGACAAAACAGGTTTCTGAAACACTCGAATTTCCACAAAGACCAACGCATGCACGATGTGAAATTATTGGAGAAGAATTTTGCTCTCTATTTTTCCTCTATGAGAATTTCGGCCACACCCCTTTTTAGGGCTGAAAATATTAGAAATTCATATTGTGTTCATGCGCCCATGTTCCACATAATCTCATTATGGAATACACTCATTCAATATCTCGTCATATTAACGGTCACGGATAACACCGCTCCATTCTAAATGGAATGACATGTATTAATAATGTTTTAATTAAAGATTCTCGAACTTTAATTAAATTTATTATCAACAATTACTTTTGATTATTATCCTTAAACATTATCTTCTCATATATAACTCTTATATACCATGTTTAAGGTTACATAAATAATCAAGGAATTTTATTTGATATTCATAAAATATTCATAAATATATGCACATAAAATGATGAATAAATTATTTTATTAAATAAATAATAAATATCCTTTTACATCTCATGCTTTCAGGACACTATTCCTAACAATCTCCCACTTGTCCTAAAGCAGGTGTGTCATGTCTCTAATCCCAAATCCATCTAAGTGCCGATCAAAAACATTCAATGGCAATGTCTTGGTGAACGGGTCAGCAAGGTTGTCCTCTGACGTGATCTTCAGAACCGCTACATCGCCTCTATCCACAATGTGTCTGATCAGGTGATATTTCCTTTCTATATGTTTCGCACTCTTATGGCTTCTAGGTTCTTTTGAATTAGCCACCGCTCAACTGTTGTCACAGTAGAGCTTAATTGGCTTATCCATATCTGGAACAACTTTCAGATCAGTTAAGAACTTCCTGAGCCATGTAGCTTCTTTTGCGGCTTCACAAGATGCAACATATTCAGCTTCCATGGTAGAGTCAGCAACACACTTTTGCTTTATACTTCTCCATACCACGGCTCCTCCATTAAGAGTGAACATAGATCCAGATGTCGACCTTCGACTATCTCTATCCGATTGGAAATCGGAATACGTATCCGTGAGAGATGGATCTTCTCCGAATATACCAACATATAGTTTCTTGTTCTCCTAAGATACTTGAGAATACACTTTTATCGCAACCCAATGATCCAATCCTAGGTTGGACCGGTAGCGATCGACTACTCCCATGCATAGCGTATATCCGGTCTTGTACACAACATGGCATACATAAGGCTTCCCACAACCAAGGCGTGGGGATACCGCCTCTCATATCTTCTTCTGCTTCTGCGGGGTCTTTGGACATTGCTCCTTAGAAAGATGAATACCATGCCTAGAAGGCAAATTTCCTTTCTTGGAGCTTTGCATCAATACCTAGACAACACTTTGTCTATATAAGATGCTTGTGATAACGCCAAAAAGCTTTTTCTTGCGATCTCGAATAATCTTGATCCCAAGAACATAGCTTGCCTCTCCTAAATCTTTCGTTTGGGCCCGGGTGGCTAACCACTCCTTTACATCTGTCATCATTTACACATCATTCCCAATGAGTAGAATGTCATCGACGTAAATAATTAAGAAGACCACTTTCTCTTTTTTCTTGTACTTGTAGACGCATGGTTCATCAATGTTTTGATCAAATCCATAAGACTTTACTGACCTCATCAAACCTGATGTTCCATGATCTAGAAGTTCGCTTGGTCCATAAATGGACCTTTGCAGTTTGCAGACTTTCTGCTGTTGGCCTTCCTCTATGTAACCCTCTGGCTGATCCATATAGACGGTTTCATCAAGATAGCCATTCAAAAAGGCTGTCTTGACATCCATCTGTCATATCTCATAGTCAAAATATGCTGCAATGGCTAGGAGTATCCGGATGAACTTAAGCATGGCTACCGGCGAGAAAGTTTCCTTATAGTCAACTCCCTCCTTTTGGGTATAACCCTTAGCCACTAGCCTTGCTTTATAAGTCTGTACTTTTCCATCCTCTCCTCTCTTTCTCTTGAAGATCCACTTGTATCTAATGGGTTTCACCCCTTCGGGTAGATCTACAAGTTGCCAGACTGAGTTAGAGTGCATAGACTCCATCTCGAGTTTCATACCCTAAAGGTCGATGGATCCTCCTTACCGTCATCAGCAGTGATGATTTGGGCTTCCCTAGTATAACGTTTGGGTAACCTGCTTACCCTCCCACTACGACGAGGTGCCGTAGGAGTCTGATCAGGAACTGTGGTCTTTTCTCTGAGTGGTCCGTCAACTCTTGTCGATTGTTGTCCGATCTCATCGGAAAGTAACTCTTCTAATACTATCTTACTTACGGGCTTAAAATCTATCATATAGTCATGCTCGATGGAAATGTGGCATTTGTCGATACAAACACCTTTTGATCTTGAGGACTATAAAAGAAACCTCCCTTTGTCCCATCGGGATATCCTACAAACATACATACTTGACTTGGGTTCCAACTTCCCGTCTTTCCCTTGACACATGTCTTGGACACCCCCATATCTTGCGTGTCTTAAACTAAGTTTTCGACCGCACCACAACTCTAAGGGTGTTGTAGGTGGAGACTTAGATGGTACTCTATTCGAAATGTAGGCGGCTTTTAGGGCATAACCCCGAATGAAGTAGGCGGTGAAGAATAACTCAACTATGATCTCATCATGTCAAGCAAAGTCCGATTTCTCCTTTCGGCTACACCATTACTTCATGGTGTACGGTGCGATCAATTGGGATACCACACATTCTTCAATCAAGAAATCCCGAACTCTTGGTCCGGTATTCACCCCTCGATCCGATCGAAGTGTCTTGATTGGTTTACCTAATTGTTTTCAACTTCGCTTTCGAATTCTCTAAACTTTCCAAAAGTTTGATTTTCGTTGCATCGTAAACATAACCATATCTCGAATAGTCGTCAATAAAAGTGACGTAATATTCATAACCTCCTCTAGCCCGGACGTTTAACGGTCCACATACATCTGAATGTATCAATCGAAGGGGTTCTCAGCTCTTTCTCCTTTCGTCGTGAAAGGCCTCTTGGTCATTTTACCTTCCAAACCGGATTCACGGACGGAAGCTCACCAACTTTTAGTTCGCGTAAAGGACCATCCTTTACCGGTCGTTCGATCCTTTTTAGGTTAATATGACCAAGCCTAAGATGCCACGAGATATGTATTGTTATCGTGAGAAATCTTTTGCTTTTTATTCTTAGGTTACGCAATTACGAACATTTCAAAGATTAAGCGTTGAGTTAGGTATTGGTTTTATACAATATAAACCATCATCCAGACGTCCAGAACAAATATTTAAACCATTTCGAGAAATATGAACAAATTCATTATCAAAATAAACTTTAAATAATTGTTCAAATAATTTGGCCACAGAAATCAAATTTCTGCGAATGTCTGGAATAAAATAAACATTGTTCAAAACTAAAAATTTATTTTCCCTAAATCAAAGTCTAACTTCTCCCACTGCTTTTGCTGAAACTCTTGCACCATTGGCTATTTTCATCGTGTAGTCCCCATCGGCTAGCTCAGTGTAAGAACTAAGACTCTGCAAAGAGAAACAAATATGATTAGTCGCTCCTGAATCAATTATCCAGGCTAAGGTATCACCCTCTACTAAACATGTTTCAAGGATTAGTAAATCTGATTTACCTTGTTCCTTTTTCTTTTTCAGCTCCTCGAGATACTTGTTACAGTTTCTCTTCCAAAGCCCCTTCGCCATTGCGGTGGAAACACTTTCCTTTGGGTTTTGGATGGGGCCCTTTGCTTTCTTGGGTCTCTTGTTCTTTCCCTTCTTTGCTTTTCCCTGTTCTCGGTTTTTCCTTTTGTTTTTACCTTAACTTCCCCGCAACTACAACATTTGCTTCTCCTCCCCTTCTTTTGTTGGTGGATTCAAAGTTTTACAGGTCATTCATGAGTTCAGTGAGATTGCACTTTTTCTTGTTCATAACAAAGTTGTTTACGAACTCATGAAAGTTAGAGGACAGGCTTTCCAAGATGATGCCAACTTGGGTGGCTTCATGGATTTTGGTACCATTGAGCTCCGCATCATGGAGGTGATCAATCATGTTCAAAACATGTGCCTTGACTGAAGAACCTTTCTTCATTTTGTCGTTCATGAAAGCCCTTACCGCATCCAAACGAGCCTTTTCAGAAGGAGCGCCGAACATGGCTTCTAGAGACTCCATTATCTCATAAGCAGTCTCCATCTCCTCATGCTTCTTGTGAAGCACATCGTTCATCTTGGCCAAAGATAAAGCACTTTGCTTTATTGTTGGCCTTGATCCAAATGATCAAAAGGCTCCCTTGCGGTTTTGGATGCATTAGCCGCGGGTTCGAGGAGGACATTCCTCCGCTAGGACAAACTTATAGTCTTCGCAGACCAATAGTAGGTTCATGTTACTTTTCCACTTAGCATAATTATCACCGTCTAATTTTTTGATCCGCTAGTAGTGTGATAATGGGATTCGACATATTTTGAAATAAATAGAATATTCATCTAATCAATTTATGTGCATGAATATCAAGGCATGTATTTAGGCACAATTAAATATGATGCATGATGCACATGAAAAATACATAAATTATGTTTTAATTTTAGGTGCCAATGATAATCCAATTTTCCACATATAAAGTGTACCTTTGGGTAGTCAAGTTATATGCCAATTAGACCGAGACTCTTCTCAGTTAATAAATATAGTCAAAATATCTCATATTTTCATATTTATTAACTACATCGTTATTTTTCAAAAAATATAACCAACAGATTTGATTATATTTTATGAGTGTAACCCACCGTTTCGAGATCCCATAGACTTAACTCCTGGATTGCTACCTTTGGGTAGTCAATTTGGAAATACATCCCGAAATCTTATCTCTAGGCGACCAACCTTGTTATTGATCCGGTAAGGACACTCTCCTTTAGGAGGGCGATTCAATGTCGCCGCAAAGCCCCTTTCCGGATCTCACGGTGTTGCACTAACAATGAGACTAGTGGGTCGTGTTGTCATACAACCCTCTCCCACTCATTATTTTGCAAACATGTATTTTGTTTGAAAAATATCTCATGATTTTCAAATCGAAAAATAAACAATTTATTTTTTCTTGATATGTGAAATTCAAAAATTTAACTTTTAAATTCAATTTCACATGTAACATTGTTTTGCAAATCAATTTTGCAACTTAAATCAATTTAATCATATTAAATCGATTTACAAATAAGATGGTTCTTATTTTATTTTATTTTTCTAAAACACTTTTATAATAAATAAAATAAACAATAACAAATGCGCGTGTATGCATGGCATGTTATAAAAACATATGAGTAGGCACATTATAAATATACTAAAGGAGAGTTGGGGTTTACTGTTCACGCAGACTCAGTTTACTGTTCATTCTACAGTGAAATGACGATTTTGCCCCCGATTTACTGCTCACTTCTTCGTCTGGCCCAGGGGTGGTTTGGTCTTTTCGTGGCTTTTTGGGTTTTGTGTTTTGGTAATTTCGCAGCCCCTGGGCCCCCTGCTATGACTTTTGCTTTCCTTTTCGTGAAGCTTCTAGCTTCATCTCTTCTGGGCATTTTTTTTTGTCCATTTTCTTCTCTCTCTCTCTTCCTTTCCGTGAAGCTTCTGAGCTTCACTTCTTTTCTGCATTTCGTGGCATTTTGGGTTTTGTGTTTTGGTAATTTCGCAGCCCCTGCTATGACTTTTGCTTTCCTTTTCGTGAAGCTTCTAGCTTCATTTCTTCTGGGCATTTTTTTTGTCCATTTTTCATTTGCGCCTCTTTCTTTCATTCTTTATTTTTCTATTCTGCTCTGCTTCTCTTCGCTCCCTTCGTCCTTCTAAGAATCCTGCATTTCTCACTTTTTGCTCTCAACCTTTTTGTTCTGTTGGTCTCATTTGCCTGCAGAAATTTTGGGATTTTATGCATTTTTCCTGTATTTGTTTGCTGCATCCGGTTTGTTCCCAAATTTGGGCCTTTTGTTTTTCCTTTTTCTGGGTTCCTTTGTTGCTTTGATTTCTGACTTACATTTCATTTTCTTTCTGTTTCTTATTATTTTCCGTAATACACTTCTCTTATTTTACTCTTTCTCTCTGCGCCGTTTCCGTTCGCCCTTTTTTTTCTCTTCTTCTTCTTCTCATTTGATTCTGTTTTCTTCCTTTGTTTCTACTGAAATTTTTTCCCTTCTTCTTTTTCTAATTTCATTCTGTTCTGTTGCTCTCTTTTTTGTAGGCATTTTTGGGTTTTTCTTTTGTGATTTTGTTGTTTTCGTATCTTTGGTGGGCTTTGTTTGGGTTGAGATTTGGAATTTTATGGTTTTTTCTGTTAGTTCTTCTATATTTGTTAGAATCTTTTGTTCTTAGTTTTGTTCTTTTCAATTTTTTTCTCCTTTACTGCTTCGGTTACTTTTTGTGGTTTTTTTCCCTCTTTTTTTCCCTCTTTTCTTCCCTCTTCTTTTCGTTACTTGCTTTGTTCCTTAGTTGTTCTGTACATATTAGAGGTTTTCTTTTATGATTGTTTTTAAATCCCAACTTTGTATTTTTTTTTATTTTTAATTTTTAGCTTCTCCTTTTTCCTCTAGGTTTCTCCCTTTATTATTTTCTTTTTATACATTATATAGTACTCTGTTTGCAAACCTGTGATATTTAGTTCAAATTTTTTACAAATTTATTATCTTCTCATTTGATCACTGATTTGTGCAGAAATTTCATTTGCGTTGGTGTCCTTTTTTGATGATTGATTTCATACCGTATCAGGGTAAGTCTTGATTTTTTTCTATTCATTTATTGTATCGATGAGTTGGGATCCTTATATTGATAATCTTTTTCCTGTGAATTCCCTATAATTTTGACTAATTTTTTCTTTATGTTATCTAGAATGCTGCGTAATTTTAAGGGAAAAAATTCCCACTTTTCTTCCTTTTTATTTATTTATTTATTTTTTTGCGTTTCACTCTTTCTAAGGCTATTATTTTTTAAATAATGCTAGGGTTGTAATAGTTTTGTAATTTAATTAAGTAATGTTTATCTTTTAAGTTTTCTTACTTCAGTATACAATATTACGTGTTACATTACCAGAGGTTGTTCACTGTTTATGCTACTTTTTTAGTCCTTATTTATGAATGCTCCCGTATATACGGATTCTTCATGCACGTTACTTTTTTTTCTCTTGCGCCTGTTGTTTTGTTTCTTTAGCTTGGTTTTATCCCCGATGATTTGCTATTTCAGTCGACCATTTCTCATTTACTATTCTGTTTCTTCACCTTTGGCCTTCTAACTGTTTGTGCTTGCTGTTCTTTTACCCGTCAGTACTCACTATTTTGTTTTACCCTTTATCATTTAGTGCCTATTTTTTTATCCTTTTATTTTGGAGCCTTTGTGTTCACCTGTGGTTGGTATACAACAATTAGAGCAGGATTTGGAGTGCTTCAGGTACTATCAATATTTCCTTTTTATTTTTTTTTGCAACGTCACTAATATTTGCTCTTTAATTGTTTTGTTACTTTTATTAATTTATATCCTCACTGTTTTATTATTACTTAATAACATTTACCTATTAGTTGACAGTATTAATATATTGACTTGTAACTTATCTGTTTCATGTTAACATACTTAGATGAATCTCCTTGCTTTATATCTTTTACAATTAATTTCTATTTTTTTGGGTTTTTTTTTTCTTTCCCTATTCCTTGCTTTTTGGTTCTATTTGTTTCCCTATTCTTTTTCTCCTCCCTTTCTTATTTCCTCATAGCAATGATGATTATAAACAATTTTGACACTTTGAGTTTGAAATAATTTCTCCAAAGATTGCTGTGAATGTGGTTCTTTCATTTTGCCCTCTTTTTGTCTACGTTTTTTGATTCAAAATCTTTTCCCATGTCTTTTTCCTTATTTTTTAGCATATTCTCATACTTTTGCTTTGTTTGTTTGTTTTTTTTTTTTTGGCCTTCTTCACCTGGTAGTTGTTGGACAAATCAATATCTTTCTCAAATTACTTATTCTTTGTGTTACACACTTTATGATCTGTGTGATGCATTGAATATCACACAGATCATATAAACATATAAATTTATTTGTTCATCACATGTTGACGAAAAATTCAATACCTGAGCCATGATCATTATATAAAAATACTGTAATATTTATGTTGTATGAATTTGTTCTAATCCCTTACTTTTTCTTTTTTCTTTTACTGTTTTTTTTCCTTGGTCTTTTCTTTTGTCCTTTCTCATTTCTTTTCCCGTTTCTTTACTTTTCTACTCACTTAGTTATTTGTATCTATTTTTTCAGATTATCCTCACTGTTTTATTATTATTTAATAACATTAATATATTACTTGATAATATTGACATATTTACTTGGACCTTATCTGTTTTACGTTAACATACTTAAATGAATGCCTTTGCTTTATATCTTTTACAATCAATTTCTCTTTTTGATATTTCTTCCTCTCTCTATTCCTTTCTTTTTTGGTTCTTTTTTTGTTCTCATGATTCTTCTTTCCCTTTCTTTCTTATTTCTTCATGGAGATGATTATAAATAATTTTGATACATTGAGTTTGATATAATTTGTCCATGCCGTGAATGTGGTTCTTCTTCTATTTAGGGATGTCGTTTTTTTTTTTTTTCAATACATTTATTAAAAAAAAGACTTTTTCAGAATAAATTTAATAATTTAGGTTTTTTTTTTTTAAGAATTTTTTTTTTCCATTTTGAATTTTTTTACGCTTTATTTTTCTGTGGTCATGATGATATATTTTCTTTTTATTGTTGCCGTGCATCATGTAGTTTTTAAATTTGATTTGGCAGCCCCTGATGTTGCCCAGATTATTTAATAATGTGTATAAATACGATCTGTTGTGTATATACCTAATGTGTTCTACTGTTGGGTTAAACATTTTATTTTATTTTTCCTACATTGTTAACCGACATTGTATGGTTTACTTTCATATGTTGTGATTTTTACTACATTATCGTCTTTATCATTTCTTATCACACATAGGTTGCTTTTACTGTGATTATCTGTAATACACATTTTATTTTTTACTATCTATTCATTATTGGTTTTGTTTTTCTGTGGTTTTCATGCATAGTGACACTTGTTTTTACCGAATTATTATATAGCTTCAGGTTTATCTTCAGCTTTTTTAATCCGATCTGATAGTGTTTTTTGTTGTGTATTTGAAGATTCTCATTCTCTCTTTTTTTCATCCATTGACTATAGTGATCTCCTGTTTTTTAGCTTCTCTGTTTTTTTACACTATTTACACATAACTCATATCCACCTTTTGTTAGTACCTTTACTGTTTTTGAAAAATTTCTACTCTGTCGGTTTTTCATCTTAGATTGAGGTATTACTTTTTTACTCTGTACACGTTTTTGTATAGTTTCTTTCGTTTTCTATTGTTATCTTTACTTTTAAGTTTATTAGTATTTATATGATTTTTTCCTCTTGGATGTGATTAAGATGTTCTGTTTTAGTATACTTTTATTTCTCTAAAAATAATACTATGTTACTCTGTTGGCTATGATTAATAGGAGTTGATTTTTATGTTTAGTTTTGCTAATAGGAGTTTTTATTTTGTTTTGTTAGATATCATTACTATGTTTTATTTTGTTAATAGAAGTCTTTACTCTTAGTGTTGCCTCAATTATCTGGGATTATTTTATTATCTTTTTTTTTTGACATTATTTTCTTCATGTTTTTCTTATGCTGTTTGTTCTTAAATTTTTTATCTCTTTTTTGTTCTTCTATATCTGATTTGACCCTTTTTTACCCTTTATTTTTCTGTTCAGTTCCTTAATGTTTCTTTTATGTTCATCATAACTGCATAATAGTTTTGTTTAGTTGGCAGCCACGGACATAAAAAAAAAAAATACCCTGAACCTTATATTATTATCTCTTTATTTGTTCTTCTATATCTCATTTTACGGTTTTTTTTTTCCTTTATTTTTCTGTTCAGTTCACTGAGGTTTTTTTTTTTTTTTTTTTTTCTTATTCAGCATAACTTAATAGTTTTGTGGGCAGCCAGAGACAATGTCAAGTCATGTTTAAATTATTGATGATATATGTTGCTAGCAGATTAAAGGAAATATATGAACCTTATATGATTTATTTATATATGTAAATAAACTGTTTCCTAGATATAGAAATTTATTATATATTTAAATATTTTTGTAACATTTATGAATTCTGTGTCATGTTTTGTTTGTTGCTTCAATATTATTGTTTTATTCTAATTTTTTTCCCGGCTTTTTTCTCTTATTTATTTAGTTGATATATATAAAAGAATGTATATTTTTCTATCTAAGGACAAAAAAATTGTATCTAATTTGTTTATTAGAGTAAACATAATGTAATAAATTATGTGTATTAATTTTTTTTTCTTTCTACAAAATTGCCATAAATTGTATTTTTTTAAAGTAATTGTAGTTTAATTATACCACCGTGCAAATTGTATTTTTTTAAAGTAATTGTAGTCCTCTCCAAGGGACACTGTTCTTTGTTAGTGTTCTATTTTTTTTTCCTGCTCTCTTTCTTTTAATTGACCTGGTAGTCTTGGACAAGGTTATATGTTATATACTTAATTCATTTTGTGTTGCATTCAAGCCATAATTTGTGTGATAGAGACAATCTCTTGTCTCTTTGTGCAATTACCCTTAGTGAACAACCACAGCCTGTTTATCCCACATTGCTGGGAATGTCTCATATTTGAGTCATGATTACTACATAAAAATATTATTATATCTATATATGTTGGCTTTTTAAGTTTATTTTTCCCGCTTACCTATTTACTCATTTATTTACTTGATTATTTGTATTTTCTAAGGTTTGCTACTGCTCATTGCCCTATTCTGGTAGTTCTCTATCGCTCATTGCTGTTGAAGTTCGGTTCGTTGACATTTCAGACTTAATGCAGAATTTATAGCGCTTAAGGTATCTCTAATAATTTGTTCCCACAACTTTTTAGCCTTTGTTACGCACACTATAATTATTAGCATCCTATGATTAATGTTGAAATGAGTTATTTTTAGCCTACTAATAAATGCTGCCAATAGAACGAGAATATGTTCTACCGATAGTTCTTTAATGTCTTTTGCTGATACTGGATATATTGCTTTGCTATGCTACAGTTAACATATGCTATTTTTGCTTTATTGTCTCTGTTCCTGTATACTTTTCTTATCTTATCAATGATTGTTACTAATCTAGGAAGTTACTAAAAATTTCTTCTTTACTGTTGACAAATGTTCCTAATCTCTGTTTATTTCCTTTCTCTTTCTTCTATTTCTTTAGTTGGTAGTAGTCAGGCCTTGGTTTGTAGTTTATTTATATCATAGTAACATGGTTACATGAAGATTTTTGTTTCATATGTTCTACTCTTTGTCGATGGTTGTTACTACTCTAGGAAGCTGCTAAAAATTCTTTCTTTATTGTTAATTAATGTTCCTAATCTGTGTTTATCTCCCTTTTCTATTTTCTGCTTCATTAATTGATGGCACTCAGGTCTTACTTTGCAATTTATTTATATCTTAGTAACATATACTTTGCAATTTATTTATATCTTAGTAATATAGTTATACATATATTTTTGTTTTACATGTTCTATTCTTAACACAAGGAAATTCACGGCAAAAGGCCATATATTACAAAATAATAATTTTTTTTGGATAGAATAACAGAAATTAATTAGCATATGAAGATCAACTACCAGTAAAGGAAACGTAACTTGGAGGAGAATCAAGAAGGGCAAGTGACCAGTTTTTTTGATATAATCTGCTTTTTCATAAGTTCTTACAGCTTTGTTATTAAGTTAGGACTCTGTATTTGCACTTAACACCCTATGGTTAATGTTAAAATGAGTTGTTTTTAGCCTTATTAATAAATATCATCTATAGAAAGCATTGGGCGGGATTCTCTTCTGATCTCAAACGATGTTAGCAAACTTTTTTTACTTGCTAATGACTACTAGATTTAATATAATATAAATATGTATATGTACACACTCGACAAACACGTTGGAATCAATAGTTAATTCATGTGTTTGTGTTTCCAATATATATATATATATATATATATATATATATATATAAGTAATTATCCAGGTATAATAAACTAATTACATGACAGATTTTAACATTTTTTACTACCGACTACTATAAATCTTTTGTGTCCAATAGGAGATTTCTCTAAAATTTCCTTTTATTCGACAAGGCATCTTTGTCCTTTTAGATGGAAAACAAATAAGCATCCATTCGGGCTTTTATACGCATATGCAATCTTAGTCCACGTCATTTAAAAAAATTAAGGCTTTTGTCCATCTATATTATCTTAAATCAATATTTGTTATCACAATCCGTTGAATTTCAAAAGTGGTTTTTGCAACTGTTTATCAAAAAAAGGACTGAACATTTAATCCATCAAAACTCATAAAAAAGGAGCACATCTCCTTGGAGAAGGCCTTTGAGGTTCTTCCGGAGCAGGTCCACCATTTTGATGAGATCCTTTTCTCCACATTTCTTTTTATGTTTCATATTTATTATTCTTATCAATCTTTAAAATTACATAAAAAGAGTTATATATATGTTGTGTGGGAAAATGTGATGAAGACGTGGACCACCAAAATCACGACACGTGGCGATATTCGCTCTCCGCTGGATGCATGCCCCTCAACGCTTCGACACCTCAAGATCAGCCGCCGAGCCCAAAGCCAATGTCCAGATTGAAACAATGACCCCATGTGGCGTCGACGGATTGAAAATGCCCGAACTAAGGCGCTAGGATCCCTCAACTGCAGAAAGGGTCGCTCGAAGAGGACGAAAAAGGCTGAGGCGGTGCTGACGACGAGGGAATGTTCCCGTCGAGACATAGCGGGTTGTGTGCAAAAGCAGGAGACTGCTGACAGCATTAATGGCAAGATTACAAACCGTCCACAGGGGTCACAAAAGCATTACGGAGACTCACAGAGCCGTAATCGAAGACCCGATCAAGAGAGGAATAAAGTCTTTGATTAGTGGGCTACTGGGCTATCACTGGGCCTAAAAAGGAGAAGCACTTGAGTGCAGAGGCCTACGGAGGAAAACCCCCAGTGAAGGAAGCCCGGCTATATAAGGAGAAGGACCCCAATGAAGAAGGGGTCAGCTAATTGAAGAAAAGCGGATTTTAGAGAGAAAAAAGAGACAATTTGTGTAAATTGTAAACCCTCTCTAAGCAATATAAATCATACAGTGGATGTAACTCTGATTTTACAGAGTGAACCACTATAAAATTTCTCTTGTGTTTTTACATTCAGTTCTTAAAAACACTAATTCTCTATCTTTAAACACATTAACCAAATGTAATCCAAGGGGAAACCAAAGGTAACCCGGGTTTGGTTTATTGTTAGCAAATTCCACCGTCAACAATATATATTGTAAATAACTTTATATAACAATATTATATATATATATATTGTATATATATATATATGTATTTATTGTAAATAACTTCATATAACAATGTCTTATGTATATATTCATGTATAAATATACATAAATAATCTATTTCTATTATATACAAATTATTAACTTTTTTTAACATACAAAATTATTTATTCTTCGATTTGACTGGGTCCCATGGAAAAATAAATTACAACTCAATCGAATCGAATAAATAAATAAATACAATAATTATATTCTTCCGCTACATCAACGGGTCTTCGATTCTTGAATTCTTTATTCTTCGGCTTCATTCTTTGTCTCCGGGTTGGATTTCACCTTCCTTGGGATCCGGAACTTTTTCGGACCCGTCGGCACGCTTTATGAGGGTTTCAGAAACCTTCGGGCCCGTTCGGGATCAAATCCCGAACTTGGGCCGCCAGCTTGCTGGCCCGCGACCTGGTCGCGGCTTGGTCGTCTGGGCCCGCGGCCGGCCGCACCTGGGCCGCGTCCTGGCCGCGCCTGGGCCGCGGCTGGGCCACGTTTTCTGGAGCTAACGGTAGGCATCAAGGAGGTCTTCAACCAGGTCTGCCGCGAAAACTTATTGCGCTGGCCAGAACCAATGAAGTCGGATCCCAGCCGAAGGAACCCAAATAAATTCTGTAGGTTCCACGGCGATGTTGGCCACCACACCAACGATTGTGTCGACCTCAAGGATGAAATCAAAGAGTAAGCTACGAGGGGAGGCTGCAGGAGTTCAGGGCCAAGCGGAGACCTCGCAACGACGGCCACGGTGGACAAAATGACGGTCAGCGCTGAGAGGAGAACCAGCGCCCAGAAGACCGAGAACCCGTCAGCGTCATACGGACTGTCCTCGGCGGCCCCTACATAGGAGGAGACATGAGGAGGTCATAGAAGGACTATGCCCATGAGACCAGGGGGTTTACTAGGAACGATTCTGGAGCATCTCTGCTGCAAAAACCCAAAGGTACAGCCACACTGACGTGGCCTTTAACGAGGACAACGCCAGCGGAGTTCACTTCCCCCACAATGACTCACTGGTGGTGGAAGCCATGATTGGAAACCACACCGTGTGCCGAATCCTGGTGGACAATAGGAGTTCGGTGGACCTCCTATATTCCGATTGCTTGGAGAAGATGGAGATCCAAAAGGAGCAGTTGGAAAGGACTTCCAGGCCACTATACGGTTTCACTGGAGACTCTGTCATCCTTCAAGGGACTATCCGGTTACCCATAACCGCCGGAGAAAAACCTTGACAGGCAACCACGATGGCCAACTTTATGGTTATAAAAGGAGGCTCCCAGTACAATGCGGTAATCGGGATACCAACCCTCCAGGCATTAAGGGCAATAACCTCCGTTTACCACCAGAAGGTTAAGTTCCCCACCCCAAATGGTGTAGGGGAAATGAAGAGCAACCAGTATGAAGCTAGGGTTGCGTATTCGACGCTAACAAGGGGTATGACCAGCCAAGAAGACTGGAGGCAAGGATGGTTCACTAGAGCCTTGTCGAGGACATAGATCCCAGCATCTAAGAGGAAGTTGCATGGTCTCAGCCCGTCGAGCAGTTAGTGGAAATTCAAGTTGACAAAAACAAATCCACCAAAGTGCTGAAAATGGGCTCGGGCTTAGCCTCACCACTTAAGGTTGAGATCGAGAACTTCCTCAAGAAGAACTTAGATGTCTTCGCCTAGAATCATTCTGACATGGAAGGGATCGATGCTAAAGTAATATGTCACTCCCTAAACGTCGACCCCTCATATCCGCCCAAGCCCCAGAAACGTCAACCAATGAACCCCGAGAGGTATGAAGCGCTGAAAGAAGAGGTCTACAAACTGATCAACAATGGGTTCATCAGGGAGGCCCATTACCCACGTTGGGTATCAAACCCCATTCTAGTGGTCAAACCCAACAGGAGCTGGAGAACATGTGTCGACTTCAGCAATCTCAACAAAGCCTGCCCAAAGGATGGCTTTCCACTCCCTCGAATAGACCAAATGGTCGACGCCACAAGGACATGAGATGTTGAGCTTCATGGATGCCTACTTAGGATACAACCATATCCCTATGCATCCAAATGACGAGGAGCACACATCCTTCATAACCGATGGGGGCCTGTCTTCACTATAAGGTGATGCCTTCGGCCTGAAAAATGCAGGGAGCTACCTACCAGAGGCTTGTAAATAAAATGTTCGCTCAACAGCTCGGCAAAACGATGGAGGTCTACATCGATGATATACTTGTAAAGAGTGCCAGGGCCAGCCATCACGTCAATCATCTGGGAGAAATGTTTGGTGTATTGAGAAAATACCACATGAAACTCAATCCCCAGAAGTGTGCCTTTGGAGTTGGGTCGGGGAAATTCCTCAGTTTTATGGTCAGGAGCCGTGGGATTGAAGCTAACCCCAAGAAAATCAAAGCCCTATAGGACATACGGTCCATAACAAAGTCGAAGGAGGTGCAAAGATTGACAGGATGTGTCACCGCCCTAAATAGATTCATATCAAAAGCGACCAATAAATGCGTCCATTTCTTCGACGCTTTGAAAGGGAGCAAGCACTTTGAGTGGGCACCACAATGTGAAGAGGCCTTCCAAAAATTGAAGGAGCATTTAGGCAAGCCCCTAATTCTGTCAAAACCAAACGTCGACGAGGAGCTTTGCCTATACCTCTCTGTGTCCTAACACGCCGTAAGCTCCGTATTAGTAAGAGAAGAAGAGAGGGTACAATTGCTGATCTATTATGTGAGCAAAAGGCTCCTCGACGTCGAGTCGAGATACAGTGAAATGGAGCGTCTGGCCCTCGCCCTGATGGTAGCTTCAAGGAAGCTTCGGTACTATTTTCAATCTCACACCATACGGGTTCTCACAAACCACTCGCTGAGATAGGCCCTACAAAAGCCCGAAACTTCCTATCGGCTCCTCAAATGGTCGGTAGAATTGAGCCAGTTCGATATAAAGTATGTGCCAAGAACTGCGATCAAGGGCTAAGTGCTCGCTGACTTTTTGGCTGTGTTCTCTTATAGACCAGCTCCCGCCCCATCTGGAGAAGTCGAGGTTACAAAATGGAAGCTCGACATGGATGGGGCGTCGAGCGAAAACAGGTCAGGAGCCGGCGTCTTGTTAATCAGCCCCGAAGGCCACAAGATTACCTCGGTGGTACGATTTAAATTAAAGGCATCGAACAATGAGGCGGAATACGAAGTGATGATTGCCGGACTATGATTAGCTAGCCACCTGAAGGTCGAAAGGCTCAGCGTCTTCAGCGATTCTCAATTAGTCGTCGCGCAAGTAAGGGAAGAATACCAAGCTCACAGCGAGAAGATGGGAGCATACTTGAGAAAAGTAAAGGAAGAACTCGTTAAGTTCAAAAATTACGAAATACTTCAGATACCATGAGCCGAAAATGTGAACGCCGACACCCTGGCAAAGCTGGCATCTTCAAGGGATTCTAACACACTGGGGGTCATTCCCATCGAAGAATTGGAGAGGCCGACCATTGAAGAACAAGCTAAGGCATTAGTTGTCCAAGCAGGTGGAAATTGGATGACACCGCTCATCCAGTACCTAATGGACGCACAACTGCCAGATAATAAAGATGAAGCCAGACGAGTCAGGTATAGAGCTGCTAGGTACTTATTGTACGACGGCCTGCTCTACCAACGAGGCTACTCGACACTTCTACAGCGGTGTCTGGATGATGCCGAAGCCTAGAAGGTCCTCCAAGAAATCCATGAAGGAGTCTGTGGTAACCATACTGGGGGATAGTCTCTAGCTCTAAAGGTTTTGAGGCAAGGATACTACTGGCCCACGCTAAAGAAGGACGCTTTTCAATATGCCCGATGTTACGATAAATGCCAAAGGTATGCCACAATTCTCAGAGCACCCCCAGAAAATTTAACTTCCATTCTTAGTCCATGGCCCTTTGTCAAATGGGGGGTTGACCTGATTGGGCCGTTACATCTTGCACCCGGGGGATTTAAGTTTGCAATCGTTGCGGTAGACTACTACACAAAGTGGACAGAGACCAAGGCTCTAACTACAACCACGGAAGTGGCCTGCACCAAATTCATGTGGGACAACATTGTGTGCAGGTTCGGGGTTCCCTACTCAATAGTATCTGACAATGAAAAACAGTTCGACAATGCCTTAACACGCAGATTCTGTGACAACTTGGGCATCCGGAAAGACTTCTCGGCACTGATCCATCCGCAATCAAATGGACAAGTCGAGGCGGTCAATAAAATATTAAAATACACCCTTAAAAAGAGACTCGACGAGCTGAAAGGGAGATGGGCCGAGGAACTTCCCAAAGTCCTATGGGCATACCGAACGACGAGCCGAACTACTACGGACGAAACACCCTTCTCCATGGCGTATGGCATCGAGGCTGTGCTCCCCGTACAAATCGAAACGCCAACTTTAAGAATCGTCATCCATAATGACGATGACAATGCAGAAGGGATGAACGGAGAACTCGACTTGTTGGAAGAAAAAAGGCTCGACTCCCAACTACGTCTCGCCGCCTATCAGCGAAGAACAATGTGACACTACAATAACAAAGTTCGGTAGAGAAGGCTCGTCGCAGGAGACCTAGTATTAAAGAAGGTAACGCAGAGCACGATACCCAAAAATACTTGTCCACTGGGCCCAACTTGGGAAGGGCCCTACCGTATAAGGAAAGTGCTACACCCCGGAACCTACATTTTGGAAAGCCTTGACGGCAAAAGGATTCAACACCTGTGGAATGCAGAATAGCTAAGGCTATACTACCAATAGTGTATGAAATTCTTACGTGTCTCAATTGTACATTCTTTACAAATTGAATAAATTGATGTGTTTGTAGAAAGACAGGAATTTACCCCTTAAAAACATGTCTGCTTAAAAAACCAAGGTTATATTAAATGACATGGGGGGGACAGAGGTCCACGGATCACTGAAAAATGACACGACGACCCCAAAGGGGTAAACTCGACGTCGATCCTCCAAGGAGGAAAGATAAAGACCTAGCAAAATTCTAAGGAATTTTCTAAGATGACGACCCCAAGGGTAAACTCGACGTCGGATCCTCCAAGAAGGAAAGACAAACACTTAGCAAAATTCTAGGAATTTTCTAAGACGGGTCTGTCGATGTCGATCCTCCAAGGAGGAAAGACAAATACTTAACAAAATTCTAGGAATTTTCTAAGATGACGACCCCAAAGGGGTACACTCGACGTCGATCCTCCAAGGAGGAAAGGCAAAGACTTAGTAAAATTCTAAGAAATTTTCTAAAAAGCGACAATTGCAAATCAAGGTATAAATTAAATCTGTTGTCTTTTATATATATAAGGTGCAAGTAAAATAAAAGTTGTTCGAATATTAAGTTACAAAACACCAAAGAAAACAGAAAAGAAGGAAAAAATGAAAAATTCCTAAACCTTCGCCTTGACCGTAAATTCTTCGCCATCGCCCGGGGAGGCGTTTTCTTCACCATTGCCGGGAGGAAGCGTTGTCTCCGCCATTGCCAGGAGGAAACGTTGTCGTCGCCCGGCGAGGAATAGGGGAATTGTAGAGGAAGCTCAAGTCCCTCAGACGCTCCTTCTTGATCAGATCGACGATTTGTTGACCCGCCGACTGAAAATCCTTGTTACGGATATCCATAAGCTCCGGAGAAGTCTTGAACTCCTCAATAATCTCCACCCGCTTGGCATCGAAGGTTACGGCAGCCTCGGCTTCGGCTTCCTTCTTCCCCTCGGCCTTTCCCTCAGTGAAACGTTTCCTCGCTGCCTTGGTTGCCTCGGCCAACTTTTTATCAGACAAATCTGGCCGCTGTGTGAGATCCTCAACTTTGGCCTTCAGCTCGGCAAAATCGCCTTCCAGACTCATCAGCTTGGCCATAGCCAGGTCTCTCTCCTCGACGGCATCTTCCATCTTTTTCTTGGCCTCATCAACAAGAGACTTAAGCTTAGCCTCGACATCTTCCATCTCATTTTTACACTCCTCAACCTTGACTAGGTTGAGGAGGTTAAGGATGGAAAGAACAAGGCTTTGGAAAAATTGAAAAATCAGAAAAAGATAAAAAAAAAAAAACTTGACCAATTCTTATGTGGATCTGAAAGGAAATTTGTTTACGCTGACGGTCGACCAAAGAAGACTGAGAGGTAGCAATCTAATGGGGCTCGAGTAAAGACTCGTAAAGAGCCTGGAAGACGAGGGAGAAGCGAGGGGGAAGTTTGATGCAAATTAATTTTGTATAATAAATTTCCGCAAGCGTACGGTGTCAAGTTTTGAGTATAAGGTGAGTGGGTATCGTCTCCACAGGGATTGGGTTTAGAATTGCCATTAAGTACCGCAATTATTGTAACTTAACTTTATCTAGGCAACCTAATAAAATGACAATTAAGAAAATAAAACAAAATAAATATGAAAAAAGAAAATAAAGTATCTATACACAAATGGTCTAGGGACTTGATTTCGCTTTATTATTCCTATGTTCATCCTATTATGTAATTGCTAATCAATTCCATTCAATTCACTAATCAAGGCTCTAATATCATCTTGCAACCTCTCCCGAGTGCCTCACAAGAAATTGTATTTAAATACCCAAAACAATATCCCTATTCGAAATGAACATTTAAACACAAATTAAGCTTCGCCTTTAGAATTAGAAAATAAGAATATTGATCGCCTCCCGGCCTCACAACGACCTAAATCCTAATTTGATTATCTAAGTGTTGATCTCCTCTCGGTCTCACAACAACCTAGACTATGCTTCTCAAATCTAGATAAAGAACTCAATCTCTCCCGAGCATCAAATTTGCAATCTAAAAATCATCTAACTCATTGGCCAAATAAATTAAAAGCATTATGCATAGAGAAACATAAATGAATTGAAAATGAAATTAAATTAACAATCAACAAAATATTCAAAACATAGTTCAAATAAAACTACATCAAGTCCTAGATTTAATGTCTAGCTCAACATGGAAAAATAGATGAAAGAAGATAAAACCCAATATCCATTGAAGAGCTTCCAAGGACCTCCAAGATGAAGGATTTCGGCCTCCTTTTGATGTTTTCTTCAATTTTCCGGGCTCCCCTTCCAAATGGCACCTCTTTCCTTTTATACTACAACATTTCGAGCTAGGGGATTTAGTCGTCGCTGCAGCCCCCCGAAAAAATTTGGCACGCATTTTGGAAGAGGGATTTTGCTCGCAGGGGGCTGAGATGCGCTGCAATGCCTTTGGGCGCACTGCAGCATGTAGGACACATTCCTGGGACCTTTTGGCGCACTGCAGTGCGTGTCCAGCCTCTGGGCACATTTTGGGCGCGCTGCAACCCCTCCGGTATGCTGCAGCGCGCATTTTTGGAGCTGGGCAGGTCTTGGTGCGCTGCAGCCTGTGCCTCCCTTGGTCTCTGGACTTCTTTGTATTCCTTTGCGCGCTATAGCCTAAAATGGTGCGCTGCAGCCCGCTTTTTTTGCATTCCAAGCCACCTCTTTTGTGCCTTAAAATCCTCTTTTGCCTCCTCTTGCCATTGATTCACAAGTTGGGCAAATATTCTTCTTTGCTTCATGCAAAATCATCCAAGTTCGCATTTATTTATAACTCCTATAAAAAACACACAAAAGACATTAAACTAACAAAAATGCTTGAAAACTTACAAATATTCAAGCTTAAAAGTACTTGATTTGTTGGTAGAAATACACGTCATCAAAGTTTCAACATCGCCCCGATCTCGGTGTCAGAAATGTCTGAGACCTGGAAATTCCCGTCCATGATCTTTCCCCCAGGAATCAGCACCTGTTCCCTCGGCGCCGGGGCAGCACTGACATCAGGAATGGGGACCATCGGTGTCCAAGCCTCAACGGCTGGCATCTTCTCAGTACGCATCTTCTTATGCATATGCTTCCCCCCCGGTATCAAAGGACCCTTGATCTTCTTGCTCGTCGGCACAGGAGAATAAGAGCTGGCTTTTTCCTTTCCCTTTGACGGGGGCTGTTGGCTCAGTGGGGGCTGCTAGTCTGACGGTGGCTGCTGGCTTGGCCCAGATTGCTGGCTGCCAGGAAGTTGAATTCTCAGTGACGCCATCTCTGCGAAAACGACGAGACGAAGACGAGATCAGCGTTTGAAAAACAAGAACGTAATAAGAGAAGGCGTCAAGAGCAGGAATTACCCTCGTCGCTTAGATGGAAGTATGTGCGGACAACGTCTAGGTCTGAAGGGTTGGGGAGATTAAGGATTAAACTGGTGGCGCGAAGGTTCTCCTTGGTCAGAAGTGTTTCGATATGGCGGACCTCTGACGAAAAAGAGAAAGCATTCTCAATCCTTACCAAACTATTGCCAGAAAACTTCAGCCGGTCCTGGTTAACTACAGGATAAATGGTTATCAGCATATGAAGAAATAGCAAAGTCAGATGAAAAAGAAAGTCAAGAGACTTACTCATGTTCCCGAACGCCGCCTGCACCTGCCTTCGATGGGGCAGGCGGTCGTTGGGGTGAAAGTTGAATGGCCCCCGGATCATAAAGAACATGGGCTTCCACCCATGTGACAACGAGGGAATGCCCAGAATAAGCTTCCAAAACCTAGGCTGATCCCTCCCATGACCACTCAATAAATACCACCCCTCACACTTGGTGACGTGGCATAGCTTATACATGAACCGGAACTCATCCAATGGGAGGTCCATGTCAAATTTCTGGTGCCATAAAATCCAGGCACCGGCAAAGTAGTACCAGAAGTTCGACGCCAGCTGAGCGGGGGAAATGCCATAAAAATGGCAGTAGTCCTTTACAAAGGGATGAACTGGGAGGGTCATCCCCACCGTTACCGCTCTAGTATAGACCAGGAGGTATCTGGTCGGTAGCATACTAGTTCTAAAATGCATGTCTGGGAGAAGGTACTCGAGCCACCTCCCGTCGATGCATCCTTCCTTCATAGCCCGGATGATATCTTTGTTCCAGACCCTTGATGCCATAACGTCGGTAGTGAAGAAAGGCTTATCTGGGTCACCTCTCGTGGCAGCCAGGGGGGCATCCACCATCGCGGCAGCCACCCCGCCTACACTGCCCCCCGTGAAGGGGATCCGCTCGACTATTTCTTCTAAAAACCGCTCGACGCTACCAAATTCACTTCCGAAGTCGTCGCCCGGTTCGTATCTTTCCTCGACGTCTTCAATGACCTTCAACACAGAGCTGACACTGGAAGACGAAAAGGACCATGGGATCTCCACCACCGAAGGGGGGTCCGGACGGACAACAGGAGAATCCTCTCAACTGGGGAAACCTTGAGCCATTATTCTGGTGATTAAAAAGACAAGAAGCTAAGTTAAAACCCTAACGTCGAGAGGAAGAAAGGATGGCTATTCTAAGCGACGACTACTCAAATGCCTCGACTTGACGTCGACCATTCATATGAGAATGGTAACGGCAAGTACTCATAGAATTCCAGGTTCCCCAAAACCCAGAGACCAAAAGCGCACAGACAATAAAGAGATAGGGACCGAGCTATCCAATACGAAAAAAAAACAGAGTAAGTCTCCTTAACTTCTACACTCTGCGCATTATGCATATATATATATACATGGTCCAAATAAACAAAGGGGGGGACCCCGTGAGTTCGCAAAGCAAACAGAGGGTCAAATGTCTTACCGGTGAAGAAGGATTTCCAGAAAAGTCTTGAAGTGAGGACGGCTTTGCAATGCACCTCGAAGAGCTAGAAGTATGTAGTCGAAGGTCCAACAAGAAAGATTCTGACGAAGTAGGCAATGGTTCAACAAAATGTGAAGAGAGTTCGAAGTTTTGAAAAAATGGCTCTCAAGTTCGTAGAGGGTATTTAAAGGGACGGACATCCTCGACCCTAACCATTTGATGAAGACTTTAAAATCCAATGGCAGGGAAATCTTGCCCGGATCTGATGGTAATAAAATAGGGCAGGAAACGGAGAGGTCGCGATCCAAGGGTTCGTATTCATCCTTTCTAAATACGGCTGTGCATCATTATGAGAAATCAATCGGCGTGACGGTTACGTCCCCCGAAGGAAATCTGAAGCACCCAGGCCATCATTGCGGATGAAGGCTCGGGACCGGTTTCCCACACCCGAAGCATGGAAGGACAGCTGAACCTAAGCTCGAGGCCGCCTAAAAGGAGCCCTCGACCTGGCGGGTAGCTGTTGTGTGGGAAAATGTGATGGACACATGGATGAACGATAATGCAACACGTGGCCTTGACTACTCTCTGCGAACCAACAACCCTCGACGTCTGCATTTCCCTTCTACTCCGCTGGAAAGCCCAAATATAGAGTCCAAAATAACGCGACGACTCTTCATGACGTCGACAGATCGTACCGTCGAGATTAAGGCATGAAGATCCCTCTACCGTAGAAAGGACTGCCAAAGAGGACGATTGGGCTAAGCAGCGCTTACGACGAGGGGAACGCTCTTTCAAAGACGTGGCAGGTTGCGTGCAAAAATGGACGATGTCTGCAGGCATTAATTATAAGCTCTCAAACCGCCCCATAGGGGACAGGAAAGTATTACGGAGAAGCACAGAGCCGTAATAAAAGACTAATTGGCTGAGTGAACAGTGCTAATTAGTGGGCTACGTCTGGGCCTACCAAGGAAGAGCACTTGAGTGCTTCTACCTATGAAGGAAACCCACCAAGCAAAGGAAGCCCAATATAAAATGAGGAAGACCCCCACCGAGCAAGGGTTGGGAAAAATTCCAAAAAAGGGAAACAAGAGAGTAAATGAGAGCAATTGTTGTAAATTGAAAACCTCTCAAAGGAAATATAAAATCCCAGTGGATGTAGCTCTCATTTTATAGAGTGAGCCACTATAAAATTCCTTGTGTTGTTTGTCTATACACAGTTTCTTTAACACACAAACACACATACTCAACAAATCCTCACACGTTCATTACACACACGGGCCGGTAATCCTAACGGAAACCAAGGGGTAACCCGGCCGGTTTTTGTTGACGAAATTTAACCGTCAACACTTATAAATATTTTTTTTTCTAATTGCTCCACTAAATTATTTTATCTCAATTGTATCCCTACTTAGAAATGTTTCTGTGGTGACCCACGCCCTCGCGGTGCGGTCGCCGTGCCTTATACTACTACTAATGGGCTAAGCTATAGTCTAATCCATTATTCGTTGTTAGACTATTGTCTCTTTAATTTACGTTCGTGTGCGGGTAAATTTTTTTTCTTTACTTTAACCCTCGGGTTCTTAACATGTTATGTTGTTACACTAATAACATATCTTGCTATTACTTTAAGGATTCGGATATCATACTAGTTTCTGAAAACTTATCTTAACTTATTACAGTCCGTTGTTCTTTACTAAGACAATGGTTGTAATATCTTCTTCTTAGAACTGAACAAACATACTAATATTCTATATTACATTAATTGCAGCAGAAAATTGTTTTCTAAGCGAGCGTAGTAGAGACCACTCCCGTGTACCCATGACATTTCCGCCACCCTTGCCTCTGCATGTCCATCAAGCAAACCACTATATGACTGGCTGCTTACCTTTGTTACCTGTACACGAGTAAACTGATGAGCTAATGCTCAGCAAGTATAAACATGCATACATCATAAACTAATAGAAACTATATGCTCGTGTGAAACATGCTTTAAACTACTTTCTATCTTTCTGTTCTTACTTCTGTGGGCCTGAGCCCCTGCTTACTGTCTGGTCTAGTCGGAATCTCTGCTCTTTGAGATTGTCCTCTCTTGCGGAGGTCGACGACCCGTCAGTCTTTTACTTTACTGGTCATTTCTTCTTTCTGGTCTAGTCGTAATCTCTACTCTGTGAGATTTTCCTCCCTTTGGAGGCCGACGACCCGTCGTATTAACTATGCATAAGGGTAAGCATATGTCGCCCTTTTGAAATCTAGAGCATTAAGCCCTCCAAACACGTATAATCACATGTAATCACATAGACTTAGGAACATAAGTAAATTCATAGTTCTAAGTCTAACTACACTTTCTCGAGTCCGGACAAACATATATGTCTATACTTACCGTTAATCCGCTAGGATTCCCTTCTTCGGAAGTTCTTTCTTGTTGCTTGGCTCTCGTGCCAAAATCTGTTTCATGGAAATAGGTATTAACCACCTATTTCAAGCATCAAAATTTCTCATACTTGGATTCCTAAATCCAATTTCAACTCATTTTCGAACTTAACCCCTCTAGGCCGAATTCTAGCTCAACAGGCAAATTACACCTATTCGTGTATCTCGGTTTTTGAATCTTAATCTATTCAATTCCGAGCTTTAAAACTGTTACTCATTCTCGAGAATCGAATTCTTAATTCGATGCTTACTAACTAGGTTTTTAGAAATTTCGGCAGAGTTTTGCATTGTTTTTTCTAGTTTCCCGAGTTTTCAATAACTCGTTTTACTTCCGATTTCGGTACCTGTAGTCCAGATTCACATTCCTGAACACAATTTTCAACACAAAATGAACAACAACACTTTTTCTCCATTTCTAGGGTATTCCGGATATTTTTTGTGTTAATCCAAAAAAATTTGTTCAATCGTTTCAATACTTGCACGTTATACTCCTATCATAGTCCCCGACAAAACCTCGGTTTCGTTTTTCATAAAAACGAAAAAGCATACAGTTTTTCATGAAAAATCTGAAATCTTACCTTGAAAAGTTGAGATTCTCTGCTAGAATGCCTCGGGTTATGTTTCTACCGGACTGAACGGAAGAAATTTCGGCGAAAACGGGTGATTCCTTGATTTTCCCTTGATTTTCTCTCTTTTCTCTTTCTTTTTCCTTTTCCTCGGCCACAGTTAGAAGAAGAAGCAAATATGGCTTCTAATGTAATCCGTGAGGCCAATATAAGGCTAATATGAATATTTTAATAATATTTTTAAAAATATCTTAACATTACTTTCTAAATTAAATTAGAGAGATAACTTTAATTCGCATAATTTAATTCTACTAATTCTAATTAAGTTTAACACTTAATTTAAGTGGTTCCATGTTCCCCACATTTTTCTTGTCGAGACCAAACTTTTCATTTTTCAAAACGAGTCTCTTTCCCAGTATCGATAATTTCACACCCGATGCAGTTTCTATCTTTGCTTTTACGGATCACCGAGCACCCTGGGTCAAATTTCTCATATTCAACCCATTTCTCTCGGGTATCTCAATAGTCAATTTCTTTTTCTGAAATTTTCATTTTAAACGATCCATAATTGCCCAAAACGCGTACCCTCGCGGTACTCGTTTTTTTTTTCAGTTTCCCGCTTTAACTGACTCAGGAAAATTCTGTTTTAGGAACTTTTGCCGTTTTCCTTACTTCTAATAGTTCTACTCTTTTTCTAACTGGTCATTTGGTCATTTACAAAATATTTCAAGTTTTCATAACTAAAATATACCCGTTAAAATTTCTAACTTTTAACCGATATTTCATTATTCACAACTGATATTTACAAATTTTCTCTGTAAAAATATTCGTATTATAACTTTACACTGTTCGAGTGATTTTACCCCGTATATAAAGTTTCTACATAACACTTTCCTAATTACATCAATATTCTACTACTTTCTGTTCCAAGAAGAATTACGGTCAAATACCGGACTGTCCGTATTTGACTTAAAATTTTTCAGGTCATTACATTCACCCCTCCTTAAGAAATTTTCGTCCCGAAAATCAGAACAACTGGGGGTACTTCTGTCTGATCTCTTCTTCTACTTCCCAAGTGGCTTCTGCAGCATTGTGATTTTTCCACTGCACTTTAACCATTGGGATACTATGACTTCTGAGTTTCCTTTCTTCTCTGGCTAGAATTTGGATTGGTTGTTCCTCATAGGACAAATCTTCGTGAACCTGGATAGGCTCATACTGTAACACGTGCGATGGATCCGAGATATACTTCTGGAGCATTGCTACATGAAACACACTGTGCACTGAGGCCAACTCTGGCGGTAGAGCTAGTTGGTAAGCTACCTTTCCTATTCTTTCATTGATCTCGAAAGGCCTTATGTAACATGGGCTCAGCTTACCTTTCTTCCCAAAACGCATCACACCCTTCATTGGTGTGTCTTTTAGGAATACGGAGTCCCCTACCGAAAATTCCAAGGGTCTTCGTCGTTTATCTGCATAACTCTTCTGTCGGCTCTGAGCTGTCTCTATTCTTCTATGGATCTTTTGAACTGTCTCAATGGCCTCTTGAACAAATTCCGTCTTGTGAAGCTGCTTTTCCCGAGTGTCATACCAATGAACTGGGGATCTACACTTCCTTCTGTAAAGTGCTTCATATGGGGCCATGCCGATGGAAGCTTGGTAACTATTATTATACGAGAATTCGATCAATGGCAACTTCATACTCCATGCGCCCTTGAAATCCATTGCGCATGCACGAAGCATATCTTCTAGGGTCTGAATGGTCCTCTCTGACTGCCCATCCGTCTGGGGATGAAACGCTGTGCTATAGCGTAATTCTGACCCCATCGCTTCCTGAACACTTCTCCAAAAATTCGAGGTAAATCGGTTGTCTCTGCCGACACTATACTAACTGGTACTCCATGTAGCTTTACTACCTTAGCCACGTATAACTCAGCTAACCTCTCTAAGGAGTAAGTTATCTTGATCGGAATGAAATGCACTGATTTCATTAGCCGATCCACGACTACCCAAATGGTATCGTATCCCTCACTAGTTCTCGGATGTCCGGTCACAAAGTCCATGGCTAAGTGTTCCCATTTCCATTCCGAGATCTCTAGTGGCTGTAAGCTTCCAGCTGGTCTCTGATGTTCTGCTTTGACCTTCTGGCATGTCAAGCAGCGACTAACATAGGCAACTATGTCATTCTTCATTCGCCTCCACCAAAAATGTTGTTTCAAATCTTGATACATTTTGGTGGCACCTGGGTGTACGGAATTTGGCGTGCTGTACGCTTCCGCTAGTATCTGCTTCTTTATCCCCTCTTGATCCGGTACACAAATTCTTCTTTGGTATAAGAGAATTCCGTCCTTTGGAAGGCTAAAATTCGACCTTGCATTATCTACTATCTCCTTCCTGTATCCATCCATAATTGGATCACCTTTCTGAGCTTCTCGTATCTCATCCTGTAGCACAGGCTGCAGCCTCAGAGAAGCTAACTTACTAGAGATTAATTCGAGGTCTAGGAGATTAATCTCTTGTTGAAGCTGCTTAGGCAACAATTCGGTCTCTACTGGAGTCCGCAGTGCTGGAATTCTGCTCAAAGTGTCTGCTATACAATTGGCTTTACCTGGATGGTAAAGGATTTCACAATCGTAGTCCTTCACAAGTTCAAGCCATCGTCTTTGTCTCATATTAAGCACCTTCTGCATGAAGAAGTACTTTAGGCTCTGATGGTCCGTATAAATTTGGCATTGAACCCCATATAGGTAATGCCGCCATAACTTGAGCGCAAAAACTATTGCGGCTAACTCAAGATCATGCGTTGGGTAATTACGCTAGTGATCGTTCAGTTGCCGAGATGCATAAGCAATGACCTTGCCATTTTGCATCAACACGACTCCTAGTCCTGTCTTTGAGGCATCACTGTAGATGTCAAATTTTTCCCCCTCTTCTGGGATCGTGAGTACAGGAGCACTAATTAATCTTCTTTTGATCTCTCTGAAACTTTGTTCACATCTATCTATCCATTTATACCTTCTATCTTTTCTGGTTAAGGCAGTGAGAGGAGCTGCAAGATGAGCAAATCCCTCCACAACCCTTCTGTAATACCCTGCCAATCCTAGGAAACTTCAAATTTTCGTAACACTCTTTGAAACTGGCCACTTCTCAACAACTTCAACCTTTGCTGGATCCACGGTGATTCCTTCCTTGGATACTACATGTCTGAGGAAGTGTACATTATCTAACCAGAACTCGCACTTAGAAAACTTTGCATATAGCTGATGTTTCTTTAACGTGTGTAGTGCGATCCTCAAATGTTCTGCGTGCTCTTGTGGATCTCGTGAGTATATAAGGATGTCATCGATGAAAACAATAACAAACTTATCTAAATACTCTCTGAAGACTCTATTCATAAGGTCCATAAACGCCGCTGGGGCATTTGTAAGTCCAAACGGCATCACTAAGAATTCGTAGTGTCCATACCGAGTTCTGAATGCCGTTCTGGAAATGTCTTCTTCTCTAATCTTGAGCTGATGATACCCCGATCGAAGGTCTATCTTGGCAAAAACGTGGTAGCTCCTTCAACCCGATCGAACAAGTCATCAATTCGTGGCAACGGGTACTTGTTCTTGATGGTGACTTTGTTGAGCTCTCTATAATCTATGCACATTCGAAGCGTGCCGTCCTTCTTTTTGACAAAGAGGACCGGAGCTCCCCATGGCGAGAAACTCGGTCTGATGAAGCCTTTGTCTAACATTTCTTGGAGTTGAACCCGCAACTGTTTCAGTTCCGCTGGAGCCATCCTGTACGGTGCTTTGGATATTGGTGCGGTGTCGGGGAGAAGCTCTATCTCGAAAGCTATTTCCTGATCTGGAGGAAGTCCGGGTAGTTCCTCTGGAAAAAACGTCTAGGAACTCCTTGACTATGGGAACGTCTTCTAGTTGATGTTTCCCCTCTTGGTTCCTGTCCACCACATACGCCAAATATCCAGTGCATCCACTAGACATCAATCGTCGGGCTTCTAGGGAACTAATAAAACGTCTGGGTGTCCCTGATGTGGAACCCATGTACTCAAACATTTGTTCTCCTTCTGACTGAAAAACTACCTTTTTCTTTCTACAGTCTATTGTAGCATTATACTTTCCTACAAAATTCATTCCTAAGATCACATCATAATCTATTAAGTTCAGTACAACTAGGTCCGCACTTAGTTCTCTTCCTGCTATCTCTACTGGTACGTGACGTAACCAATGACTAGACAATAACACATCACCTGATGGTAGTGCTGTCTTAAAGGCTTGCCTTATCCTCTATTGAGGATGTAGTATTCGTTTAACAAATTCTACTGATGCAAATGTATGTGTGGCCCCTGAATCAAATAATGCTCGTGCAGGGACATGGACAATAGTAAGCTGACCTGTCACTACGTTAGACGTGCCTACTTCAGTTTCCTCCTTAGTGTATGTCATTAAGTGAGCATTGGCCTATGGAGTAGCTTCTACTCTGTTCAGCTGAGGGGTCGAGAATACCCTCTGCGCTTGCATGGCATGGAATTGTGGAACGGGTAGCCTTTGTGGAGCCGTTCCAGGAGATCCTGCTTTGAATAGACACTGCCTTGCATAATGTCCTTTCTGTCTACACGTATATAGCATACATCTGTGCCGGCTTTACATTCTCCGGAGTGTTTCTTTCCACAGGTCAGGCAGATAGGAACACTAGGACTGGTATACTGGTCCTGCTTCGGTTGGGGGTTTCGCTGATTCTGATTGCGATTCCCTTTCCTTTTGCTGGGGTTTTGCTGGTTCCCCTGTCCAGGTTTCGATCCCTGGTCGCTACGGCTTCCTTGGCTTTGCGAATTAGCACCGGAAATCTGCTTAGTGGGTGCCTGTGCCTTTTCTTTCTGTTTCTTCTTGTCTTCCCACATCTTAGCCCGTTCCTCTCTAGATTTGGCAATGTTATGCTCCGCACGTGTTGCCCGATTCACTAGATCACTCTACCGTGGTTGGTGGATACTCCCCACTTTCCTGGCGGTGGCTATATCTCCTCGGAGACATTTTAACCATCCTCCTAACCTTCTCTTCCTCTGTTGGAACCAAGCGAGGACATAGTCGTCTGGCCCAGATCAAATCGTCGGCATGCTTCTACAACTGTCTGGTGCCACCAGCTTAAAATTGTTGAACTCATTCTGCTTTGAGTCTTGGGGCTTCTAAGTTGTAATACTTACAGTTAAATTCCCATAGGAATTCATCCCACAACATCATCTCACATTCCTTCTGGCGCATGCATCGATTCCCACCAAAGGGGCATCCTTCTTTAATCTGCCGCTGCTGAATCTTCTCCCTGTCGGTGAGTTCCATAAACTCAAACACTATCTGAATGGATGCTAACCATTCCTCAGCTTCGAGTGGATCTGTTGATCCATCGAACTCTGAAGGTGCCATTCTCTTAAACCTCACATACAATGGTTCCCTTGGGACCATTTCTCGATGCCCCATCTCACCCCTTACTGGCTCTTGGGGTTCAATCCTCTCTGCGGGTTGCTCAGGTTGGGCGGCTTGTGCTGGCACCGCCTGCGGAGGGGGTGCTCCTCCAACCTGCTGACCCTGTATCAACTGGGTAAGCAATTCTCGTAACTGTCTACTTTCCTCAGCCTGGGCTGCTATTTACCCCATCATACCTGCTACTTCTTCAGCTAGGTCTGGTGCTGGAGGATTCTGTTTTGCTTGTGTTCTCTTTTGACGTGTACGAACCATGTTGCTATGTCTATATCACTTAAAGAGCAACATCGTTAGTCTAAGTGCAAAAAGAACCGCTTCAAAAGTTCCTTGACTTGCAATACTCTAAACTATCATTCATTCTCATATCAACTAGCAAAACATACATTCTATATGTTCTCCTATTATGCATGCCCCATATCATGCATATCACATCATATACAAATCATCACAAAAGTAAAGGTTTTTAAGCCTTTCATTCAAATCTATTATGTATGTCCCATTCCATATATATCACATCATACATAAAACATCATTAGTCTATGTTTCTCAATACTATTTACATAACCTTGCATCATATTTAAATAAATAAGACGCTAAGTCCTAACTTAATCCTCATCATCTACGTGTTCCTCAGGATCCCCCTCCGGATCCTCCTCGGGGTCTTCCACCGAATCCTCCTCGGGATCCGACTGAGGCTTACCACTAGCTTCCTCACCAACTGTCCCAACGTAGGTCCATCTTCGCCGAACGGCCATAGGCTCGCCCGCTGCCTCTATCTCGGGTCTCGGTCGTTGTCGAGAGGTAGTGACTTCCGTGTCCTGTCTCCTAATACGGGTATTGGAAAACGGGAAGTCTAGCCTAACCGCCGCTGGCCGTGTCCTCTCCTCTAACAGCTGGCGCTCACAATGCTTCGCCTCGGCGATAAATTGTGTGAGGGTCTGATCCGATCGCGGAACTAACCGACGCTGGTACTCTTCCGTCAGACCTCTCCATAGGATCTGACACTGCTCCTCCTCACTTAGATTAAAAATTCAATTCGGAGCTAGTACCTCTGTCAAAACTCTCGCTATATAGGCTATAACGGCCTCATCCAAAGCTTGCCAAAAGATTGGGGCATTGCCCTCTAACAGACTCGCTGCGAGTACAATCCACTCCTCTCGAGCTATGTCACAGGCTCACATCACATACTCAACACGGTGCAGCCAATACGTAATTCTGGTGGGATGTGAAAGCCCATCAAAGGAAGGTGGATTACAGGTGTAGAACCTAGCAGCGGCTCGACCTGTAGTCAAAACAACTCTCCTTGCTCGGTGTGCAGCCTCAGCCGCCATGGGCTCTAGGGCCCTTAACTCCTGATCCACTGGTGGATGGCTATATCTAGCAGGAGTGGGTACCGACCTTTCTGTTTGTCAGAACAGTGACATTAGAAACATTCTTACCCGTCCCCACAACGTATTCTCTTGCAGTGTGGGCGCTAACCGGGATGATGGATATGATCGATCCATTAGTACCGGTTCTGTCTTGCCAAATGAAATAAGCAATTCTCAGTTTTAGTTCATAAACTAATTTACCTGGACTGCGCAAAAGCATAGGTCCGGGACTTGTCATGGCAGGAGTAGGAACGCCGCTCTGATACCAACTGTGGCGACCCACGCCCTCGCGGTACGGTCACCGTGCCTTATACTACTACTAATGGGCTAAGCTATAGTCTAATCCATTATTCGTTGTTAGACTATTGTCTCTTTAATTTACGTTCGTGTGCGGGTAAAATTTTTTTCTTTACTTTAACCCTCGGGTTCTTAACATGTTATGTTGTTACACTAATAACATATCTTGCTATTACTTTAAGGATTCGGATATCATACTAGTGTCTGAAAACTTATCTTAACTTATTACAGTCCGTTGTTCTTTACTAAGATAATGGTTGTAATATCTTCTTCTTAGAACTGAACATACATACTAATATTCTATATTACATTAATCTGCAGCAGAAAATTGTTTTCTAAGCGAGCGTAGTAGAGACCACTCCCGTGTACCCATGACATTTCTGCCACCCTTGCCTCTGCATGTCCATCAAGCAAACCACTATATGACTGGCTGCTTACCTTTATTACCTGCACCCGAGTAAACTGATGAGCTAACGCTCAGCAAGTATAAACATGCATACATCATAAACTAATAGAAATTACATTAAGAGTTATGATGCAAATATGCTCGTGTGAAACATGCTTTAAACTACTTTCCATCTTTCTGTTCTTACTTCTGTGGGCCTGAGCCCCTGCTTACTGTCTGGTCTAGTCGGAATCTCTGCTCTTTGAGATTTTCCTCCCTTGCGGAGGTCAACGGCCCGTCAGTCTTTTACTTTACTGGTCATTTCTTACTATCTGGTCTAGTCAGAATCTCTACTCTGTGAGATTTTCCTCCCTTGCGGAGGCCGACGACCTGTCAGTATTAACTATGCATAAGGGTAAGCATATGTCGCCCTTCCGAAATCTGGAGCATTAAGCCCTCCAAACACGTATAATCACATGTAATCACATAGACTTAGGAACATAAGTAAATTCATAGTTCTAAGTCTAACTACAGCTTACTCGAGTCCAGACAAACATATATGTCTATACTTACCGTTAATCCGCTAGGATTCCCGCTTGCTGGAAGTTCTTTCTCGTTGCTTCCGCTCTCGTGCCAAAACCTGTTTCATGGAAATAGGTATTAACCACCTATTTCAAGTATCAAAATTTCTCATACTTGGATTCCTAAATCCAATTTCAACTCATTTTCGAACTTAACCCCTCTAGGCCGAATTCTAGCTCAAGAGGCAAATTACACCTATTCGTGTATCTCGGTTTTTGAATCTTAATCTATTCAATTCCGAGCTTTAAAACTGTTACTCATTCTTGAGAATCGAATTCTTAATTCGATGCTTACTAACTAGGTTTTTAGAAATTTCGGCAGAGTTTCGCCTTGTTTTTTCTAGTTTCCTGAGTTTTCAATAACTCGTTTTACTTCCGATTTCGGTACCTGTAGTCCAGATTCACATGCTTGAACACAATTTTCAACACAAAATGAACAAAAACACTTTTTCTCCATTTCTAGGGTATTCCAGATATTTTTGTGTTAATCCAAAAAAATTTGTTCAATCATTTCAATACTTGCACGTTAAACTCCTATCATAGTCCCCGACAGAACCTCAGTTTCGTTTTTCAGTTTTACAGATTTTTTTCCGAAATGAGTTACTATTCATAAAAACGAAAAAGCATGCAGTTTCTCATGAAAAATCCGAAATCTTACCTTGAAAAGTTGAGATTCTCAGCTAGAATGTCTCGGGTTATGTTTCTACCGGACTGAACGGAAGAAATTTCGACGAAAACGGGTGATTCCTTGATTTTCCCTTGATTTTCTCTCTTTTCTCTTTCTTTTCTCTATCTCTCGGCCACAGTTAGAAGAAGAAGCAAATATGGCTTCTAATGTAATCCGTAGGCCAATATAAGGCTAATATGAATATTTTAATAATATTTTTAAAAATATCTTAACATTACTTTCTAAATTAAATTAGAGAGATAACTTTAATTCCCATAATTTAATTCTACTAATTCTAATTAAGTTTAACACTTAATTTAAGTGGTTCCATGTTCCCCACATTTTTCTTGTCGAGACCAAACTTTTCATTTTTCAAAACGAGTCTCTTTGCGGTACCGATAATTTCACACCCGATACAGATTCTATACTGCTTTTCTAGACTGCCGAGCACCCTGGGTCAAATTTCTCATATTCAACCCATTTCTCTCGGGTATCTCAATAGTCAATTTCTTTTTCTGAAATTTTCATTTTAAACGATCCATAATTGTCCAAAACGCGTACCCTCGCGGTACTCGTTTTTTTTTTCAGTTTCCCGCTTTAACTGGCTCAGGAAAATTCTGTTTTAGGAACTTTTGCCATTTTCCTTACTTCTAATATTTCTACTCTTTTTCTAATTGGTCATTTGGTCATTTACAAAATATTTCAGGTTTTCATAACTAAAATATACCCGTTAAAATTTGTAAGTTTTAACCGATATTTCACTATTCACAACTGATATTTACAAATTTTTTCTGTAAAAATATTCGTATTATAACTTTACACTTTTTGAGTGATTTTACCCCGTATATAAAGTTTCTACATAACACTTTTCTAATTACATCAATATTCTACTAGTTTCTGTTCCGGGAAGAATTACGGTCAAATACCGGACTGTCCGAGTTTGACTTAAAATTTTCCAGGTCATTACAGTTTCTCTTAGAACCTTCTCATAGATATTTGTTTTCTAATTTGCACATGCTATAATGGTATTTTGTCAAACGTGTCACGAGCTATCTAAACATTTTTCATATTGTATAATAAAAACGTTCCTCATAAATACTTTTTTCTTCTTCTTTTGAAGGGTAAATACTTTTTTTTTTCCTTCTAATTGTTTATTAAAATTCAAAATATGTACGTTTGAGCTGGTACATACATACATACATCCCATGGATAATTGCTTAGTTAGCTTGCCAAAAGTTCTATTTGGATTTGCAAGGATAGGGTATCTTTCCCAATATCAAATTGGATGCCACATTTCTTTCTTTACATAACTACTTCTCTTTTCTTTCCTTTACTCGGAAGTTTTTCCACTTTGCCCTTGTAGGTTCGCCCCAAAAAAAAAAAAAAAAAAAGGGACAAAACCAGCATCTTTACGTCAAAACTTAATTCCGTGGAAAATGGTAATTGGGTTTTGAAAAAGGAGATCATCATAAGTCATGATCAACATAGTCATGTTCTCGAAAAGACCAATTTCCTTCTCTTGCTGCTCTAGTTCTCTTATCAATTTATGGTTTTGGGATTTAATTAGTTTCCTTCAATTTCAAATTTCGGTTAATTGAAGACCCATTTTGTCTTGCCTAACGGTTCCCGGTCTTAAACTTGCGACAGCAATGGATGGAGACACTTTCATAGAATGGCGCGTTTCCCGAGAATGACATGCTACCATACATATGAAATATGTTCATACGTGGCTCATCTTTGATTGTGGTTGTTAGCACTAGCAATGTCAAGAAACACTTTCAGTGGACTACCCTAGATAGTATTTTACCAAATAGATACACAATTATTGTATTGTATATTATAAAAATTGAATGAGGATACAATGTGTGTTAGCGACCTCCGCCTCCGCTGCCCTTCGGCCACGACCGTGCGTTTTTCTAGCTATTGTGACAGAGAATAAAGAATGGCGCAAGATGGAAAGAACAGTCAGAAAATTAGGACATGAGTATATTTCATCAAAACCTCAACATTCCTTGCAGAATTCCTATTTATTCCCCTAGGCTAGTAGCCTCCAATACGGTTGTAACCGTTTCTTGGAAATAGCGAGAAAAAACAAAAATGATTAAATGAAAGGCTAATTTGCCCTTGTGCCATTAGTGAGTCCCTAACAATGCCTTCCCCTCCAAAACATTCCTTGTCCTCAAGGAATGGAAAAAAAGGATAGTGCTTTACTAAGGTGTCCTTGGCCTCCCAGGAAGCTTCGGCTTTAGTGCTTCCCTTCCATCGAACAAGCAATTCCTCACCATCTGCCATCCCACGTGTTGCTAAAATTTCTGCAGGTGCTTGTGCTGAGATGGTCTCCCATTGAGGAGGTTGCTCTGCCGCTACCTCTTGTTCCCCAATCTTCCTTTTGAGCAGCGACACATGAAACACAGGGTGTCCCCTGCTTCCAGGTGGCAGCTCCAAGCGGTATGCCACGGCTCCAATCTTCTCAAGCACACGGTATGGACCGTAATACCTGGGAGAAAGTTTTTGATGTTTTATGTTGTTCAATTGAATTACATGCAGCGGTTACTGTAGCTTCAAATAAACCCAGTCCCCCACGGCTAGCTCCCTCTCAATGTGTTTCTTATCATACACTTGCTTCATCCGATTTTGGGTAGCAGCCAGGTTAGAGCGAAGAAGTGCCATCATTCGGTCTCTATCTTGCAGGGTTTCGTCCACTTCAGCCTATTTAGCTGTCCCAGCCACATAACTTAGAAGATTTTGAGGTGATCTCCCATACACTGTCTCGAAGGGAGTCATTTTGGTAGCCGAATGCCACCAGATTATAGCAATATTCAGCCCATGGTATCCAACGGATCCAGTCCTTAGGTTTGGCTCCCGACAGGCATCTTAGGTGCATCTCGATGGTCCGGTTTACAACCTCCGTTTGCCCATCCGTTTGAGGGTGGTACGCAGAGGAGAAATTGAATCGAGTTCCATGGAGGCAGAACAACTCTGTCCAAAAGTGGCTGGTGAACGTGGGGTCTTGGTCACAGACAATTGACCGTGGCATTCTGTGAAGGCAAAATATCTGCTCAAAGAATAACTGAGCCACTGTTTCAGCCGTGTAGGGGTGAGCCAGAACTAGGAAATGCCCATATTTGGTCAGCCTGTCAACTACTACCAGAAGGACCGATCTTCCTTTGGACTTCGGTAGTCCCTCCACAAAATCCATCAAAATGTCCGACCAAATACGTGTGGGAATAGGTAGGGGTTGTAGAAGTCCTCCGGGAAGTTGTTGGTCATACTTATTCCGTTGACAAGTGTCACACCTACGTATCCAGTCCTTCACCCTGGGCTTCATGTTTTCCAGTGAAAGCACTCTTTGATGCGTTGCACCGTCTTGTAAAATCCTTCATGGCCTAGGTCGTGGTATTGTTGCAGAATGATGGGAACAAAATCTGAGTCCTCTGGGATATATACCCGGTCCTTGTAGAAAAGCACTTCTTTTTTTATGGACCACGGGTTGCTCAATCTTCCTTCCTCAACCCCTTTCTTCAAGTTCATAATTTCTGTGCTGGTGCCGTTTAGTTCTACTACAGATGCCCACCATGTGGGACTAGGAAGAGTGAGTGCACAGAGCCTGGCCGTTTCCCCTTTTCTGGACAACCCGTCGGCCACTAGGTTGTATTTCCCTTGCTTATATTCAATAGTAAAGTCGTATCCCATCAACTTGATTATCCATTTCTACTGCATTTCCGTGGTGATTTGTTGTTCCAATAGGAATTTGAGGCTCTTGTGGTCAGTCTGGACTCGGAAACGCCGCCCTAGAAGATAGGGACGCCAGTGCTGGATTGCGAGTGCTAAAGCTAGCAGTTCCTTCTCATAGGCCGATAGGAAAACATTCTTCCCTTTGAGTGTCGTGCTAGAAAAAGCAATGGGACGTCCCTATTGCATAAGAACCGCCCCCCACCCCATATTTCGAGGCATCACACTCCACCACAAATTCTTGAAGGAAGTTAGGTAGTGCCAAGACTGGGGCTTCGGTCATCGCGTCTTTAAGCCTCCGGAAGGCCGTGCCAGCTTCGTTATTCCAGGTGAACCCTCCTTTCTTGAGCATCTTCGTTAATGGCCTTACGATCTGTCCATACCCCGCAATAAAATGATGATAGTAGCCTGTCAAACCCAGGAAACCCCTCAATTCTTTCACACTTTTGGGCTGGGGCCAAGTTGTCATCGCTACCACTTTTGCGGGATCAGCCTTGACTCCTCCGATGCAAATGATGTGGCCCAAGTAGTGTACTTCTTCTTGAGCCAAAGAACATTTTTCCCCTTTTACAACCAACTGATTTTCTGCCAAGATCTGGAACACTCTTTCCAACTGAAGTTCGTGTGTTTCCTGGTTAGGGCTATAGACCAATATGTCATCAAAAAACACTAGGACAAACTTCCTTAACACCTCCTTAAATACGTCATTCATGAGCCCCTGGAATGTGGATGGAGCATTTGTGACTCTTTATAAAATTTACCCATTGCATTTATTATTATAACAATTTATAATATTAAACTACAATGATGCATGAACATGCTTGCATGGCAATTTGATATTGGCATCTCTATATCCTATATGGCATGTTATAATGATGCGAGATTAAATAATAAATCATACATTTACAATTTAACCTCTCTATGGCTCATTTCTAATTACAACCCATAAAACAAATGAAAACAATTACAATAATCTTGTCTTCTTGGAATCTTCTCAATTTTCTCTTCTCATGATCCCTGAAAAGTGAAAATGTTTTTGTGGAAAAATTTAAAATTTGAAACCAAAAATTTTTTTTTTTTATTTGGGCTGGGCTCGGGACAATCCCGGGCCCACCATTTTTTTTCCGGCAGGGCCAGGGCCTGCCTAGCGCAGCATGGGCCGCGACCCTTGCCTGGGCAGGGCCAGCGGCAGGGCCTGCGGCCCCTGCCTTGGTAGGGCTTGCAGGCCCGCCAGGGTTTCAGGAAACCCTGCGCGGCTCGCTAGGGGGCCGTAGCCCTTGCCTGGGCAAGGCTAGCGGCAGGGCCTGCGGCCCCTACCTGGGCAGGGCCTGCAGGCCCGCTAGGGTTTCTGAAACCCTAGTGTGTTGCGTAGCCAAAACCCAGGGAAGGGACTGGCGGCTGGGCCTGTGGCGGAGGCTGGGACTCGTGCGGCGGCGTGCGACGGCGGCAACAACACTCAAAAAGAAAAAATACTTCCTGGAATTTTAAATTACAAAATTTCCTATGCCCTTTAAGGGCTTACATTATTTTCTAGAGAAAAACATAAACCACCAACTTGGTGTAATCAAAAACCTAGAGCCAATCGATCGGGATCCAATCACATATATAGTAAAAACAATTTTGAATTCATCACATATTCATGCAAGATGCCAATATCAACACATATCATACATTCAATCGCATGAACATAAATCATGCATGATCATAAACCCTAGGCTCTGATACCAATTGTAGGATCTAGTTGTGATTTATAGATGAAAAATCATTTGAACAACAACAACATTGTAGGCGGAATTTCAAAAATTTTATCATATCCATTTAATTGCAAATTAAACGTAAACCACAACGAGAGATACATGCATGATATATGTTTATAGACAAAGGATTAGAATAACACACATACCTTTGTGACGATTGAATTAAAATGACCGCAAGGATCTTGTCTCACTATCTCACGTTCCGAGATGGAGAATTGCCGTGAAACAAGATCGTTGATCTATCGATACGATCACACCAAAAACCACTCGTTGATTCAAGACTATGACTCTATGGTATTTGGGATGAGAGAGTGGACACTTTTTAAAAACCTAAGGAAGCAATTTTTCCTTCTATTTTGTCTCAAAAATCCGGCCACCCTAGGAGAGAAAAGTGTGTGATATTTTCTTCTCTTTTAAAAACTCATTCTTAGGGTTTTCGATAAATATCCTTATATAGGAGGAAATTCAAAAACTCAAACCCTAGATGGGATTTTTGAATTTCCCCTTCACCCTTGGATTAAAATCCGAAAATCCCCACATGGCTAGGGATTTCTGAATTTTACTTCCCCTTTTGGAGCAAAATTCGAAATCCCCTTATGGCAAGGGATTTCCGAATTTTCCCAAAATAATGTCAACTTTCTCTCTCCTTTAGTTGCCAAATAAAATCATGTTTAAATTTTATTTTGAATTTTTAATTAATCACTATTAATTCCAAAATTCAAATTCATTCCTTTTATTTTTCAATTATCAAATAAATGAAAAATAACACAATGAATTTTTAAACATAATTATATAACACAAAATTAGTTTCTATTTTCCCACTTATTAGAGCTAGCCTTCAGACCGAATGGACCCACATGAACAAAGCTAAGAAATTACAATATTCGACTAACTTATCCCGATAAGTTATCGACATATTTAATTTTGACGTCGCACGACTCCACTAAAAGTTCGATGCCGAATAATCTCTCGATTCATGTGCGCTAATTTTTCTGATGGTGTTGATACAATTTATCACACGGTCCATAGTGTAAATGCATTATTATCCTTCGTAAATATCAGTGATCAGAATGGTATAAAATATTACCTTTTTACCATTCCAATCATTATTTCCTCAACTCCTTTATATGACTGTGAATAAGAAAGACATATGTTCGTATGATGTCTTGCACATGTCACGATGTCTTAATCAATGAATGCCATCATTGAATACCAGGCCTGGTTTATTTATTCACACACCCATCAATAAAGCATGAGGTGATATTATTTCTTACGAATTCCATATTTGTGAATCACATAACTCCAACTCAATTATGTCATGATCCCAACGACCGAGATGTCGTTCAAAAACTGCGAACTAATCTCATTGGTGAATCAAAGATCATGAGATATTAAGTTGAGCTATGCATTCACTTCAGGATTAAGATAATTATACAAATATACTTAAGTTGTGATAATTAGGTTTAGAGTTATGTAAACGGTTTTTACTTTAACATAATCAGTCACATGGTCTATTCAACATGTTGCGAGCATGTCTAGATCAACCACAGAGTCCAACTCCCATGCTCCGAGACCAGCATCATATGGTTCGATCTAACAGTCATAATCGGATTCGATTGCCCAATCAATCCTAAGACTGCGAATATCTATTTTAAACTGTATCAGAAGAGTTTGTCTGGCAGGGTTCCCCTGACTCTTCTTTCGTTGGTAACAGTCTATGGACTAAGCAATATCACTAACACTCTTGAGTATGTGTCAAAACATAACTTTATTTTATTTTATAAAATCAGCAAAAAATAATAATGTCTGACATTTGTCATTTCACAAATAACAAATTACATCCCACTTTATGGACACATTTCCAACAAACTCCCACTTGGACTTAAAGTAGGTGTGTACAATCTCGCATGCCCAAACCTTCCAGATGGCTATCGAAGACTTTGCCAGATAAAGCCTTTGTGAACGGATCAGCCAAGTTGTCATGTGTTGATATCTTTGTCACTTCAACATCTCCTCTTTGTACAATCTCTTGGATGAGGTGGTATTTCCGCTCTATGTGCTTGGACCTTTTGTGGCTTCTAGGCTCCTTAGAGTTTGCTACAGCCCCACTGTTATCGCAATACAGTACCATGGGCCTATCAGCTTCCGGAACAACTTCCAGTGAAACAAGGAACTTCTTAAGCCATACGGCCTCTTTCGCAGCTTCACAAGCTGCCATATATTCAGCCTCCATGGTGGAGTCAGCTATGCAAGTCTGAATTCCCAGAACATAGGCAGCTTCTCCTAGATCCTTCATGTCAAACTGTTTTGCCAGCCAGAGCTTAACCTCAGTCAGTCTTCCTACATCATTCCCAATGAGTAGTATGTCATCCACATATAAGACTAAGAAAACCACTTTGCCTTCTTGTATCAACTTATACACACAAGGCTCATCCAATGACTGAACAAAACTGTAAGTTTTAACAGTCTCATCGAATCTGATATTCCATGATCTGGATGCCTGCTTTAGTCCATAAATGGACTTTCGCAATTCGCAAACTTTTTCTTCTTGACCCTTTTCAATGAATCCATCTGGTTGTGCCATACAGATGCGCTCATCCAGATTGCCATTCAGAAAAGCTGTCTTCACATCCATCTGCCAGATTTCATAATCTAAAGCAGCAGCAATGGATAGAAGAATGCGGATGGATTTAAGCATGGCCACCGGAGAGAAGGTATCCTCATAGTCCATTCCTTCTTTCTGGGTGTAGCCCTTGGCTACTAGCCTTGCCTTGAATGTCTCTACATTCCCATCTGGACCCCTCTTCATCTTGTAGATCCATTTACACCCTACGGGTTTTACCCCTTCACGAGGATCAACTAGAGTCCATACGCCATTTTTATACATCGATTGTATTCGGCGTTCATGGCTTCATGCCATAGGTTTGCTTCATAACTTTCCATAGCCTGCGAATAGGAGATAGGTTTGTCGATGTCTAAATCTGAGACTGCAGTTAATGCGTCTCCAAAAGACATGTACCTATCTGGTTGTCTCACAACCCTCCTGTTGGGAATAGTGTCCTGAAAGCATGAGATGTAAAAGGATATTTATTATTTATTTAATAAAATAGTTTATTCATCATTTTATGTGCATATATTTATGAATATTTTATGAATATCAAATAAAATTCCTTGATTATTTATGTAACCTTAAACATGGTATATGAGTGTTATATATGAGAGGATAATGTTTAAGGATAATAATCAAAAGTAATTGTTCATAATGAATTTAATTAAAGTTCGGAATCTTTAATTAAAACATTATTAATACATGTCATTCCTATGTAGAATGGAACGGTGTTATCCGCACTGTTAATATGGTGAGATATTGAATGAGTGTATTTCGCATAATGAGATTATGTGGAACTTGGACGCAGACACAATATGAATTTCTAATAATTTCTGTTAAGCATAGAAATTCTAATTGAGTATACTGATGGTCATATATAGAATGATCTTAATCCCGAGTTCTTAACAAACTCCTATTTATGGATTTATATCTTTTGATTTACTCGGTACGGATTCCGAAACCCTCAACCCTATTCCTTGTATTTTGGAGACATAATGAAGTAGGTAGCTGGGAATGTTATTATACGAGATGGAATCCATTCCTTCTTGAGAAAGAAGCAGATAAATAATTCTCTTGAGTGTTGATTCGGTACTTGGATTAGTAAGAGCGCTCTGGTTCATGAATGTGTTTTATGAATCACTATCCATTAGAGAATCAATGGTACTCAAGGATAAAGATGTAATTAGAGAGGTTAACGGATTCTACCTGACTCTAATTATGAATTATTTATGGAGGATCGATCTATATGCAATGACTATATCAAATGGACACTTCACGGTTTAGAAGTAATTAATGTCTATAATTCCGAGAGTGCAATTCCAAGTTTATAGTGGAGTAACTATTGGAATTAATAGAATTAATTAATTAATTAAAGTGTTTAATTAATTATTAATTTTATTGGAGCTCGAATTATAGGTCCATTAGTCCCAGCGTCGTCCTTGTAATTCTACCCGGACACAAAGGGCAAAATGGGAATTTTAGAATTACGGAATTCTAAAATTAAATACTCAAAGAATAATTAATTGAGAATTAATTATTATTTAAATTTAAATTTGAACATATCGAGATTTATCCATTTAAACTTATTTGATAAGTTGTTCAATTTAGAATTCAAATTAATTTAAGTTTGACTTAAATTCGAATTTGAATCCGATTTAAAATTGGACTACTGGATAAAGGATAAAATATCTTCCTTCCCTATCTGATATAGATGCCACACACAAAGGGATAAATCCCTAGTGTGGCCGGCCACCTAAAGGATAAGGGGAAGGGATTTTTTGTTCCAAATTCAAAATTGGAGATAAGGATTTGATCCTATTTTGAAGTTTGACTTCTAGTCTTTAAATATGAGATAGATAGAAAATTGTAAAACAATTTTTGAAACACTTTTCAGCCCTAGAGAAAGAGTGTGGCCGAAATTCTCAAATTGGGAAAAGAGTGAAAAATATTTTTCTCCAAAAATTCCACATCGTGTATGCGTTGGTGTTTGTGGAAATTCGAGTGTTTAAGAAACCGTTTTGTCTCATGTGTGCCCACACACACGTCTACGTAGAATCAAGGAATTGACATGGAAGACTTTGGTGTTCTAAACACAAAGCTTGGAGCTAGGACTGTTCATGGTCAAAGAAAATCAAGATATCATCTGAGTCGGCTACAAGGTATTTTTTCGGTTGATCCTTGAATCTTATAAATTAATGAGATTAATTTATTGGTGCATAAATTAATATAATCTATAGAGTATCTCAAAAGTTTTATGAAAATTTTTGTTATACACGATCCATGATTCATGGCGTTTCCGCCACCGAATTCGATTCGGCAACCAACACCTCCCACTACGTCGAGGCTCTATTGGTGTTAGTTCTTGTTGTGGTTCATCTGTTGTCGGTTTAGGAATGGACTGCGGACATGTTACTTGAACATTTTCACCAGTCAATTCCTCAAGTACATGCCTACTTCTAGGCTTCATATTCTTCACAAAATCCTCTTCCAGAAAACGAGCATTCGTGCTAACGAATGTTTTCTGATCAGTAGGACTATAGAAGATGTAGCCTTTTGTCCCTTTAGGATATCCTACAAACAGGCATAGTTCTGAACGACTGGCTAGCTTACCAGTCTTCTTTCTAAGCACATGTGCTGGACAACCCCATATTCTGGTGTGGCCAAGAGATGACTTCTTGCCACTCCATCTTTCTTATGGAGTTCCAGGCATTGCTTTAGATGGAACTTGGTTCAGAATATATGCTGCTGTTTCAAAAGCATATCCCCAAAAGGAATCTGGAAGGGATGAGTAACTCATCATTGATCTAACCATATCTAACAGAGTTCGGTTCCTTCTTTCTGACACGCCATTCTGCTGACGAGTACCCGGCGCAGTCAGTTGAGAAAATATACCTTCTTCCTTAAGAAAGTCTTCGAACTCTCCCAACAAGTATTCACCACCATGATCAGATCGTAGTGTTTTGATTTGTTTGTCTAATTGCTGTTCAACCAAGGCCTTGAACTCTTTGAACTTTTCAAAGGTTTCAGACTTTTGACGCATTAGATAAATGTGACCAAAACGAGAATAGTCATCAGTGAAGGTTATGAAATTTTCATATCCTCCTCTTGCTTGGATATTAAATGGCCCACATACATCACTATGTACGAGTTCTAGGCATTCATCAGCTCTATTACCCTTTGCTGAAAAGGGTCTCTTGGTCATTTTTCCTTCTATGCAGGATTCACATGTAGGTAGTGAGCCTACACTTAAGGTTTGTAAGGGACCATCTCTTACTAACCTTTTAATCCTGTCAAGGCTAATATGTCCAAGACGTAGATGCCATTTATAGGTTTGATACCTCAATCTTTTACTATCCCTCATTGAATCATCATTCATTTCAGTATCATAAATCGTTGGAATAATTAGTTTGACGTAGAACAGATTGTTTATCATGATTGTAGAAGTAATCATGAAACCATTCTTAAGAATTTGAATAACATCATTATTAAAATCCAAAGAATATCATTGCTCAATCAAACGAGCTACAGAAATAAGGTTTTTCCTAAAAACCAAGACATAATAAACGTTGTTCAAAACAATAAAATTGTTCTCAAATACTAATTTAATACTTCCAACAGATGTTGCTGATACTGATGCTCCATTCCCCCAGGGGAAGTTGAACTCATCCTTGCTAAGCCTTTTGTTTTTCCTGAACTCCTGCAGAGAACAACAAACATGATTAGTGGCTCCAGAGTCTACAATCCAAGAAAAAGTAGAGTCAGCCACAAAACAGGCTTCGGTAACCAGTAATGTACCTTTAGCTTTAACCTCCTTGAGGTAAGTAGGACAGTTGCATTTCCAGTGGCCAGCTACTCCGCAATGGTGACATTTGTCATTACTCTTGTCCACCTTTGCAGTGTTTTTGCCCTTTCCAGCCGGCTTCTTCTTGTTGTTGCGGACTTTCTTCTGTTTCCTGGCGCCAGAGGTGGATGGCTTCACTTCAGCAAGGTTTGCCTCTCCATTCCTCTTCTTGCCTTTCGGTAGTAGAGTTTCCGTAGTTTGAAGCTCCTTCATGAGTTCTGGGAGTGAATAGTTCAACTTATTCATTTTGTAGTTGAGGTTGAAGTTGTCGAACATCTCCGGGAGAGTCTCTAGGATCATATCCACCTGAGTCTCTCCATCTATTTCAGCTCCCATGAGCTCCATCTCATTCAGGTGACTTATGATAAGTAGCATATGGTCCCGAATAGGAGTGCCGGATTTCATTCTGCAGTTCATGAAGTTACGCACCGCAGCTTGCTTGGCTTGATGGCCTTGGCTGCCGAACATTTCAGAGATGCTGTAGATCATATCTGCAGCCGTCAGCATGTTCCGATATTGCTGTTGCAACACATTGCTAATTGATGCTAAGATATAGCACCTAGCAATCTCATCGGAACGCATCCAAGCAGTGTATGCGTCTCGCTCCGCTTGAGTGGAATCATCATTCCGCTCAAGAGGACAGGGGGTGGCGAGCACATGCTTGTGCTTGTCTACCGTCAAAACGGTATCAAGGTTACGTTTCCAGTCAATGTAATTTTCACCCACTAATTTGTTCGTACTAGGAATTTGTGCGATCAGGGATAAAGACATAATTGCTGAAAAAATAAAATAAAGTGGCGTTGGCAATTTGCTTATATTTAAGAAAAGTATGATGCATGAATGCAAGTACTTAAACATAAATAAAATCCTTAAAAAAATGTTTCATCTATGGTGTTACGATCATAAACGGAAACACGTCCCACCTAGGGGTGGCGTCCGTGAAGCCTCCTATCGCATCGAGACTCCTCTCGTTTGGTCCACTTCACAAGATGTCTCCACATCTAGTGCAACCAATCACCATCCCTTTTGGTCACCTCAGATCCATTGCCTAGCTCCTATGGGAGGTTACAATGATCTTCAGTCTAAGTGTTTAACCGACTAATCGACTCTAGAGGTTGTTATGAACTAGCGATCCATCTAGGGATGGTCTCGCCTCACTACTTCCTTTTCGAGTCTTATCTTCTTTAAGCAACCTGATGACTCCTTAGCGACATGTTTCATGGGTTTCTCCCATTGAAGTGAGGACCACTAAGGTGGTTCTTAACTCATCCACATGTCACGATCAGGCTAAAGTCGGAGACCTTGGGAACGTTTCAACGCAAACGACCCTCCCACTTAGCTTTTTGAAAAAATGGATTTTGTTTTAAAATTAAGTCCAATTAATAATTCAACAAAATTATAACACTTATAAAGTTGTTGCATTTTATAACCCTTTATAAAATTTACCCATTGCATTTATTATTATAACAATTTATAATATTAAACTACAATGATGCATGAACATGCTTGCATGGCAATTTAATATTGGCATCTCTATATCCTATATGGCATGTTATAACGATGCGAGATTAAATAATAAATCATACATTTACAATTTAACCTCTCTATGGTTCATTTCTAATTACAACCCATAAAACAAATGAAAACAATTACAATAATCTGGTCTTCTTGGCATCTTCTCAATTTTCTCTTCTCATGATCCCTGAAAAGTGAAAATGTTTTTGTGGAAAAATTTAAAATTTGAGACCAAAAGAAATTTTTTTTTTATTTGGGCTGGGCTCGGGACAATCCAGAGCCCGCCATTTTTTTCCGGCAGGGCCAGGGCCTGCCTAGCGTAGCATGGGCCGCGGCCCTTGCCTGGGCAGGGCCAGTGATGCAAATTAATTTTTTGTATAATAAATTTACGCAAGCGTACGATGTCAAGTTTTGAGTATAAGGTGAGTGAGTATCATCTCCACAGGGATTGGGTTAGAATTGCCATTAAGTACCGCAATCATTGTAACTTAACTTTATCTAGGCAACCTAAAAAAATGACAATTAAGAAACCAAAACAAAATAAATATACAAATAAGAAAATAAAGTATCTATACACAACTGGTCTAGGGACTTGATTTCGCTTTATTATTCCTATGTTCATCCTATTATGTAATCGCTAATCAATTCCATTCAATTCATTAATCAAGGCTCTAATATCATCTTGCAACCTCTCCCGAGTGCCTCACAAGAAATTGCATTTAAATACCCAAAACAATATCCCTATTCGAAATGAACATTTAAACACAAATTAAGCTTCGCCTTTATGATTAGAAAATAGGAATGTCGATCGCCTCCCGGCCTCACAAAAGCCTAAATCCTAATTTTATTATCTAAGCGTTGATCTCTTCCCGGTCTCACAACAACCTAGACTATGCTTCTCAAATCTAGATAAAGAATTCAATCTCTCCCGAGCATCAAATTCGCAATCTATAATTCATCTAACTCATTGGCAAAATAAATTACAAGCATTAAGCATAGAGAAACATAAATGAATTGGAAATGAAATTAAATTAACAATCAACAAAATATTCAAAACATAGTTCAAATAAAACTACATCAAGTCCTAGATTTAATGTCTAGCTCAACATGGAAAAATAGATGAAAGAAGATAAAACCCAATATCCATTGAAGAGCTTCCAAGAACCTCCAAGATGAAGGATTTCGGCCTCCTTTTGATGTTTTCTTCACTTCTCCCGGCCTCCCCTCTCAAATGGCAACTTTTTCCTTTTATAATGAAGCACTTCGGAGCTAGGGGTTCAGACGCGCGCTGCAGCCTGCGTGATTACGCGCTGTAGCGCGCGTTTTTGGGCCTAGGCGCGCTGCAGCACCCATTTGGTGCGCTGCAGCGCGCTTCCCCTGCTCGCTGGTCTTCCTTGCGCACTGCAGCCTATGAAGGCACGCTGCAGCCCGCTTTCTTGCAATCCAAAGCCTCCTCTTTTGTGCCACAAAATCCTCTTTCACATCCTCTTTTCATTGATTCACAAGTTAGGCAAATATTCTTCTTTTCTTCATGCAAAATCATCCAAGTTGACATTTATTTATAATTCCTATAAAAAACACACAAAAGACATTAAACTAACAAAAATGCTTGAAAACTTATAAATATTCAAGCTTAAAAGTACTTGATTTGTTGGTAGAAATACCCGTCATCAAATACCCCCAAACTCGAACATTTGCTTGTCCTCAAGCAAAAGAAAAGAAAGAAAAAAGAAAACACAAATCAAGTACTAAGAAACAAACGAAAAAGAAAGTGTGAGTTTTGTATCGAGTCAACAACTGTGCATGTATCTCTAAAGCCACATAATGCTCTAAGCTCAAAGGAAATGCAAACATTGAGATTATCTAGAATTTCAACATCAAGCATCAATTTCACTCCACTCAAGACTCTCAAAGTGTAAGTGTGTGCACAATCAATCTCAATCAACCAAATAAAATCCGGATAGACCTATGAGCCAAGGAGACTATGAGTGTTATCTCAATAAGAACTACCATAGGCCCATTTTTCGTGTCACTCTCCACTAATAAAGGTTCACTTGTCATTGAAGATCAAAAGGACTTTTGAGGGTTGTAATGTATGGCTAGGGTAAAGGTGGATGAGATTAGAATTTTTAGGCTCAAATCACCCTAGGCATGTATCACAACTAATGTATCTCACTTGATTTCCAAGAAAAGAAAAGAAAAAAATTTTCACCAACTCCTCTTTTCAACATACATTCACCTTCAATTGAACCCAAAAAGAAATAAAAACAAAAATTTGAGAAATAAAGACCACACCCCCAAACTCAAACTCAACATTGTCCCCAATGTTGTAAAGAAATGGAGTGGTAACTCAATTCCTCATCCGATTAATTCTTATAGTTATTTTTTTTTCTTTTTTTTTCGTTTTTTTTTTTTTTTTTTTTTTGAATTTAGAGTGAAAAACATCACAAGCCAATCCACTAATGATTTCCCAAACATAACCCACACTCACTCTCAATCTTAGCGTTTAATGCAATCATGCCTATTAGTGATGGGTTTAGGAAGTGAAAGTGCATTTGGTGGTTTGGATGTACAAACATGGGTGATGAATGAAGTAAGCAATATGGCTCAAAGGGGGTAATCAAATGATGAATTTTCTTTTCAAGGGTTTGCTTCAAAGGCCCAAACGATCCACATAAAATGCCTTAATCATCTCTCCAATGATACTAAACCAACAATTTCGCCTCAAGTTTCACTCAAATGGGTTCTAGTGTTAATGAGATATCAAAGTCTACCTAATGCACATAAATGTTCTCCAAATGCTCAAAAGATCAAGTGATCATGATTCATGGTGCTCAAAAGTAGAGAGTCAAGAGTTAAATTCAATCAATGCGAGTCAAGCACACAGAAATCTCAATGAAATACTGTCACGCCCCCCAAACGGGGTGGGTGACGTGGAGCTCGATTAGGGATTAATAAAGCAAATCCCCAACCGGGTCCCACACTTAGCTGCATTAAAATATAAATGATCTACATAATCCAGGAGCCTCTGACACACAGGGCTCCACCCCACAGGACATACAGTATCATACATACATGTTCATGTAAATAAACAGTTACAACAGACATCATCCACAGTCTAGTAAATCCAAATATTAATTAAGTTTACATAACTTTTCTCAAATTTTCCTTACATTTATAACAGAGGATGAACGCGATCCTCACTTGATCAATCCGTAGCACCACTTTCATTTCGATGCACCGCTCCTCGAATCTCCGGGAGGGGTTTAAACATTTGAAACATGAGCGAAAGGCCCAGTGGGATATAATTTGAAATAATTTAAATAAACGAACAAATAAATAAGTGCGATAATGAAATAAATAAGACATTCAGCCCGGCGAAACAATGTAGGAACCTCACATCCTTTTTCTCAAAGGAAATATAACAGAAACTAACCAGTATTACAGGCTTGACAAGTAATTAGTACAAATTACTCACCTCACCAAGTGCCTCGCCTACCGGACCGGTTTGGGTTACGCCCCGAGGATGCACTCTCCGCATCCTATCTGGAAGCTTCTGACAATAGACTCTATTACCAATTCACAAGATCTCTTATCTTAAGAAATCATCCGTTTAACATTATGAAATCGTTCATATGACCCCACGAACTACTCAAGCCATGGGCCCCATGACCGACAAGCCATGAGGTTACATGACTAGACAAGCTATGGAATCCATGGATGTGGACAAGCCAAGGATTTCCATAAACTAACAAGCCATGGTTTTTAAAACATTTTTCTTTTTAAATCAATCCCTTTCTTTAAAAACATTTTCAAGGCCAAAATCTTCTTTGAAAACAGGCTCACAAGGAAAAGGGATAGAAATCCTACCTCGCACAATCAAACACAGGACTAGCGTTGCCCTTTTCCGGCTTCCGCTTCCTCAAGCCCCTTCATCTGAATCCACAAATGAGCAATCGATACAAGATAACACCTTAGGATCAATCCTCGGTCCTAAAGTAATCCAATCTCAATCATATTCCAAGATTTTCCAATTAGTGTGCCCTAATCAATTTTCCATGTCCAAATTCCATTCCAAGGGTTTTAATTATCAAATCGGGGATTAAGGATACTAATCCTTTCATCCCAAGTCCCCAAATGAAGCTAATTTGGGTTCTCCCCCAAAACAGGGGTCAAAACGACAATTCCGGGCCAAACAGGGTCAAACCCGTGTACCGGGTCGGCCGAGACAGAGGAGTGCATCACCACCGGTCGGCCGGTGGTGTGCCTCCGTCGACCGTCCGGTCGGCCGTGGCCTCAACAAAATCCGGTCGACCGATGCGGTCGATCGGTGGACATTTTCGATTCGCGAAAACTCGCGGAAATCAGTCCAAAAACCTGCAAATCCAGTCCCAATTCATAAAATCTCAAGGGACAACCACTAGATCCGGGTTCTAGGTCCTAAAACAAGTCCAAAGAACCCAAGATCTCCAATTTCTACCATAGTTTCACTCGAAAATCATCAAAATCCGTTTTGAACCAAAAGTAAGTTTTAAATCCGAAAAACTTGAAATCCAAGAGAGGTTCTTTCAGTAATCTTACCTTGAATCCTTCTCTTGATATTGAAAACTCTTTGAAATCCCTATTGGTTCGAATCCGGTCTTGATTTGTGACAAAAATGGTAGAGAGAGAGATAGAGAGAGCACGGGAGAGTGAGAGTGAAAGAGAGAGAGGAGGAACGACGGGAGAAAAGAAAAGAAAGGAAAAGAAAAGGAAAAGAAAAGAAAAGGAAAAGAAAAGAAAATAAAAAAGGAAATGACATATGCATTAAAGCGTCCGTAAATGCGCCCATACACACTTCTGGATTAAAATAAATTACTGCGAATAATTTAAATACCTTGGAATCATTTAAACTCAATTAATTAAATCAGATTAGGCACACTAATAATCTTAATTACCTTAATTAATCTCAATTAATTCTTCAGGGTGTTACAAATACATTTCAAAAGACCTAAGAAGGCATCAAGTGACTATACTCATCATTATTATCTAGTCATTTCATCTCAACAAATCTCACAATTTATTCAAACAACCTAAAAGAAAAATAAGTAAAAACATGGCCAAAAGAACATAACTCAATGGAGACAAGTCATAACAACCAAGTCACAAGTAATGCTCAAAATCCACTAAAATCAACCACAAAGTGTCTCACCCCCAAACTCAAAATCAAGCAATCATTAAAATTAAGTACAAGGGAATAAGAACACGTACCGGGGAGGCGAGACAATCTCGCCTCCTCGTATGGTTGGCGATGATGAACCGGGCATGATGGCATAACTCAGGTTGGGGTGAGGCTCTCCTCCATAAATTGCATCTTTAGGCTCAATTATTCCTATGCCGAGCCAACTCGTCAAAGAGTGGCTTTCGCCCATAGTACGTGTCATACAACACAACGTATGGGTCTTGATTCTTTACACCCTCAAGCTTGGCGAGATTTGGCGGTTTTCGGGCCATTTACTCAACTTGACTCGGCACTGGCTCATAAGCTTGGTATGCTTGGAAGAACGGCGCTCGAGATGGTGGAGGAATTGCCGGCCACATTGGGTCTTCGTAGATGTGATCTTTCTCAACCGGGGGTGGCACGACAATGGGGATCTCGTGGGGCCGAGACTCATTGATTTCTTCTTGAAATTCTTCACCAACCAATTGTTGAGTCTCCTCCTCTCTCAAAGAGTCATCTTCAAATAACTCCCATTCCTCCTCTTGTGGTTCCCTATTCATGGCGTTAGCAGATTCATCTGGAATTAGCATCAACCTAAACAACTCCGCTAGATTTGTCTCCATTTCCTCGTGAAGTTGGTCGAGCGCCTCCATCCTCTCTAACTTCTCTATTCGGAGTCTTGTCTCCTCCGAAAATTGGGCGACAAGGTCTTCAAGTGAGGTAGAAGACTCCGCTTGGTGACGGGGGGTGTCAAGCCGTGGTTCCGAATTGTTGGAGCTATCCTCAAAACCGTGGTGGTTTGTTGAATAACTCCAATACCGATAGTTAACATCGGCCATGTCTTCCAACAACCAATAAGCTTCATCCGCGGATAGTTGGTGAAAAGAGGTGGCACCATTTCCTCTTTCCACCCACATTCTTGTTGCGGCATCTAACCCGTCGAGGAAGATTCGTAGTTGCACCTCCCTTGGGAAACCATGGTGGGGACACTGAATGAGCAGTTCCTTGAATCTCTCCCAAGCACTAAAAAATGGCTTGGAGTCTCGTTGAGAAAATCTTGAGAGGACTTGTCGATCAACCATCTCCAAGTACCTCGTAAAACAAGAGAAAATAAAAATAAAACAAAGGATTAAAAATGAAAAATAAAAGCCTAAATTAAAATCAAGTTATGTACTCACAATATTAACAACAATTTAAAACGCCAATCCCCGGCAACGGCGCCAAAAACTTGATGCAAATTAATTTTTTGTATAATAAATTTCCGCAAGCGTACGGTGTCAAGTTTTGAGTATAAGGTGAGTGAGTATCGTCTCCACAGGGATTGGGTTAGAATTGCCATTAAGTACCGCAATCATTGTAACTTAACTTTATCTAGGCAACCTAAAAAAATGACAATTAAGAAACCAAAACAAAATAAATATACAAATAAGAAAATAAAGTATCTATACACAAATGGTCTAGGGACTTCATTTCGCTTTATTATTCCTATGTTCATCCTATTATGTAATCGCTAATCAATTCCATTCAATTCATTAATCAAGGCTCTAATATCATCTTGCAACCTCTCCCGAGTGCCTCACAAGAAATTGCATTTAAATACCCAAAACAATATCCCTATTCGAAATGAACATTTAAACACAAATTAAGCTTCGCCTTTATGATTAGAAAATAGGAATGTCGATCGCCTCCCGGCCTCACAAAAGCCTAAATCCTAATTTTATTATCTAAGCGTTGATCTCCTCCCGGTCTCACAACAACCTAGACTATGCTTCTCAAATCTAGATAAAGAATTCAATCTCTCCCGAGCATCAAATTCGCAATCTATAATTCATCTAACTCATTGGCAAAATAAATTACAAGCATTAAGCATAGAGAAACAAAAATGAATTGGAAATGAAATGAAATTAACAATCAATAAAATATTCAAAACAAAGTTCAAATAAAACTACATCAAGTCATAGATTTAATGTCTAGCTCAACATGGAAAAATAGATGAAAGAAGATAAAACCCAATATCCATTGAAGAGCTTCCAAGGACCTCCAAGATGAAGGATTTCGGCCTCCTTTTGATGTTTTCTTCACTTTTCCCGGCCTCCCCTCTCAAATGGCAACTTTTTCCTTTGATAATGAAGCACTTCGGAGCTAGGGCTTCAGACGCGCGCTGCAGCCTGTGTGATTACGCGCTGCAGCGCGTTTCCTGGACTCGACGCGCTGCAGCCTACGTCTTTGGCATAGAATACCTCTGTTGTGGGCTGGGGCGCGCTGCAGCGCCCATCGGTGCGCTGGAGCATGCGGGAACATCAAGTGGGCGCGCTGCAGCGCCATTTGGTGCTACGGCGCGTTAAGCGGGGCGCTGGGCGTGCTGCAGCACCGGCTGGTGCACTGCGGCACGTGTCTCTGGGGAGCAGGACGCTGGGCGGCTGCAGCGCGCTTCCCCTACTCGCTGGTCTTCTTTGCGGCGCTGCAGCCTATGAAGGCACGCTGCAGCCCGGCTTTCTTACAATCAAAGCCTCCTCTTTTGTGCCACAAAATCCTCTTTCACATCCTCTTTTCATTGATTCTACAAGTTAGGCAAATATTCTTCTTTTCTTCATGCAAAATCATCCAAGTTGACATTTATTTATAATTCCTATAAAAAACACACAAAAAGACATTAAACTAACAAAAATTCTTGAAAACTTACAAATATTCAAGCTTAAAAGTACTTGATTTGTTGGTAGAAATACCGTCATCAGCCCGGGGCCGGGGCTGCAGCCCCTACCTTAGCAGGGGCCTACAAGCCCGCCGGGGTTTCTGAAACCTCACATGGCTCGCTAGAGGCCGCGACCCTTGCCTGGCAAGGCCAGTGGCGGGGCCTCTCTCGCCCCACCTGGGCGGGGCCTCTGGGCCGCTGGGGTTTCAAAACCCTAGCGCATGCTAGGGTTTTCGAAACCCTAGTGTGCCGCCAGCCAAAACCCAGGGAGGGGCTGGCGGCTGGGCTGGGCGGAGGCTGGGACTCGTCTTGGCGTCGGCGCAGGCGGCAATGATGGCGGCGGCAAGACTCAAAAAAAAAAATTTCCTGGAATTTTAAATTACAAAATTTCCTATGCCCTTTAAGGGCTTACATTATTTTCTAGAGAAAAACATAAACCACCAACTTGGTGTAATCAAAAACCTAGAGCCAATCGATCGGGATCCAATCACATATATAGTAAAAACAATTTTGAATTCATCACATATTCATGCAAGATGCCAATATCAACACATATCATACATTCAATCGCATGAACATAAATCATGCATGATCATAAACCCTAGGCTCTGATACCAATTGTAGGATCTAGTTGTGATTTATAGATGAAAAATCATTTGAACAACAACAACATTGTAGGCGGAATTTCAAAAATTTTATCATATCCATTTAATTGCAAATTAAACGTAAACCACAACGAGAGATACATGCATGATATATGTTTATAGACAAAGGATTAGAATAACACACATACCTTTGTGATGATTGAATTAAAATGACCGCAAGGATCTTGTCTCACTATCTCACGTTCCGAGATGGAGAATTGCTGTGAAACAAGATCGTTGATCTATCGATACGATCACACCAAAACCACTCGTTGATTCAAGACTATGACTCTATGGTATTTGGGATGAGAGAGTGGACACTTTTAAAAACCTAAGGAAGCAATTTTTCCTTCTATTTTGTCTCAAAAATCCGCCACCCTAGGAGAGAAAAGTGTGTGATATTTTCTTCTCTTTTAAAAACTCATTCTTAGGGTTTTCGATAAATATCCTTATATAGGAGGAAATTCAAAAACTCAAACCCTAGATGGGATTTTTGAATTTCCCCTTTACCCTTGGATTAATATCCGAAAATCCCCACATGGCTAGGGATTTCCGAATTTTACTTCCCCTTTTGGAGCAAAATTCGAAATCCCCTTATGGCAAGGGATTTCCGAATTTTCCCAAAATAATGTCAACTTTCTCTCTCCTTTAGTTGCCAAATAAAATCATGTTTAAATTTTATTTTGAATTTTAAATTAATCACTATTAATTCTAAAATTCAAATTCATTCCTTTTATTTTTCAATTATCAAATAAATGAAAAATAATACAATGAATTTTTAAACATAATTATATAACAAAACATTAGTTTCTATTTTCCCACTTATTAGAGCTAGCCTTGAGACCGAATGGACCCACATGAACAAAGCTATGGAATTACAATATTTGACTAACTTATCCCGATAAGTTATCGACATATTTAATTCCGACGTCGCATGACTCCACTAAAAGCTCGATGCCGAATAATCTCTCGATTCATGTGCGCTAATTTTTCTGATGGTGTTGATACAATTTATCACACGGTCCACAGTGTAAATGCATTATTATCCTTCATAAATATCAGTGATCAGAATGGTATTAAATATTACCTTTTGACCATTCCAATCATTATTTCCTCAACTCCTTTATATGACTGTGAATAAGAAAGACATATGTTCGTAAGATGTCTTGCACATGTCACGATGTCTTAATCAATGAATGCCATCATTGAATACCAGGCCTGGTTTATTTATTCACACACCCGTCAATAAAGCATGAGGTGATATTATTTCTTACAAATTCCATATTTGTGAATCACATAACTCCAACTCAATTTTGTCATGATCCCAACGACTAAGATGTCATTCAAAAACTGCGAACTAATCTCATTGGTGAATCAAAGATCATGAGATATTAAGTTGAGCTATGCATTCACTTCAGGATTAAGATAATTATACAAATATACTTAAGTTGTGATAATTAGGTTTAGAGTTCTGTAAACGGTTTTTACTCTAACCTAATCAGTCTCATGGTCTACTCAACATGTTGCGAACATGTCTAGACCAACCACAGAGTCCAACTCCCATGCTCCGAGACCAGCATCATATGGTTCGATCTAACAAATAATCGATTCGATTGCCCAATCAATCCTTTAGACTGCGAATATCTATTTTAAAACCGTCGAAAGAGTTTGTCCGGCAGGGTTCCCCTAACTCTTCTTTCGTTGGTAACAGTCTATGGACTAAGCAATATCACTGACACTCTTAAGTATGTGTCAAAACATAACTTTATTTTATTTTATAAAATTAGCAAAAAACGATCATGTCTGACATTTGTCATTTCACAAATAACAAATTACATCCCACTTTATGGACACATTTCCAACAGAAAGAATAGTCAGAAAATTAGGACATGAGTATATTTCATCAATACCTCAACATTCCTAATGTAATTCCTATTTATTCCCCAGGCTAGTAGCCTCCAATATGGTTATAACTGCTCCTTGGAAATAGCGAGAAAGAACAAAATGATAGCAAAACTCCTCACCATCATGTGGCCTCGTAAATAATAATGTAACAAAAGAAATGATTAAATGAAAGACTAATTTGCCCTTGTGCCATTAGTGAGTCCCTAACAATGTGTACCGGAAGAGTTTCTATCCAAGATATGGTACATTTGGTGGTGGATCTATCTTAAGTACTCGGAAAATACAGTGTTAGTTTACCGATCTCTGCTCAAACAATCATTTGAAATTACATATACGCTTTCGTAACAATTCTAAAGCAATCACAAAGCCCCGCCAAGAATAAGTCGATTACTAAGATGAATGTGGCTAGATCATCATAGATGGATCTAATCGACAAAGACTCTTTTGCTTATTGGAGCTTTGAAGCGAATGGTGACTTCCCAATCTCCAATTTTATACTTTCTCGAAGACAAAGTTCAAAACTACCTTATTATAAAGGCGACATTTCTATTATTAACCCTTGTTGACGGTTAAATTTCGCCAACAAAAAGCGGCGGGTTACCTTATGCGATTTCCTTGGATTACCGGATATGTGTGTAATGAAAGTGTGGGTACTTGTTAGATATGTGTATTGGTGTATTAACTGAACTATATGCAAGCAAACACAAGAAATTTTATAGTGGTTCACTCTATAAAATTAGAGCTACATCCACTGTAATTTTGTATTTCTTTTGAGAGGACTACAATTACAAATTATGGCTCTCCTTTCTTCTCTTGTGTTAAGTTCTCGGACCCTTCTCTCGGTGGGGTCTTCACCCTTTTATCTTGGGCTTCCTTCACCTAGTGGGTTTTCCTTGATCGATGGAAGCACTCAAGTGTTCTCCTTGGTAGGCCCAGATGTAGCCCACTAATCAGCACTGTTCACTCAGCCAATTAGTCTTCTATTACGGCTCTGTTATTTTCCGTAATGCTTTTCTGTCCCCTGTGGAACGGTTTGAGAGTTTGTTATTAATGGTGACAGACGTCTTCCATTTTTGCACGCAACCTGCCATGTCTTAAAAGAACATTCCCCTCGTTGCCAGCGCCGTTTAGCCCCATTCGTCCTTTCTGGTAGTCCTTTGAACGGTCGAGGAATCTCCATACCTTAATTTAGGTAGCACTATCCGTTGGCACCACAAGGGGTCGTCACCTTAATCTGGACTTCATTCTTGGGCTTTGCTGCTGATTAGGAGGGAAACGTAGACGTCGAGGGTTGTGTGCTTGGCGGAGAGTAGTTATGGCCATGTGTCACGGTGTCGTTGATCTAGGTGTCCATCACATTTTCCCACACAATAGCTACCCCCTAGGTCGAGGGCTCCTTTTAGGCGGCCTCGAGCTCTAGGTTCGGTTGTCCTTTTGTGCTTGGTGTGGGAAATCGGGTCTCGAGCCTTCGTCCGTAATGATGGCACAGGTGCTTGAGGATGTAACCGTCCACGTCGATTGATCTTGCGTAATGATGTATAGTCTGTACTTGATAAGATGAACGCGGACCGTTGGATATCGACCTCTCGATTTCCCACCCTTTTCCATCACCGTCAGATCCGGGCAGTAATCCCTTGCCGTTGGATTTTGAAATTTTCATCCAACGGTTGGGGTCGAGGATGTCGCTCTCTTTAAATACCTTTCATGAACCCAAGAGCTATTTTTTCCTTCTCCAAAACTTTGAACTTTTTGTTACGTTCTCGTTGAGATCTTGCATTTTGCCGGAATCCCTTTTCTTTGGACTTCCCGCTTCATACTTCTAACCCTTCGTGGTACATTGAAAAGTCATCCTTACTTTGAGTTTTCCCAGAAACCCTCTTCACCGTAAGTTTCGGATCTTCTCTTGCTTTGTGAACTCACGGGGTTTCCCCACATTGTGTATTTGGAATATGTAAATATATGCACATAATGAGAATATAGAAGTTAAGGAGACTTACTTCCGTTGTGTTTTGTCGCATTTGGATGACCTAGTCTTTATATATCTTTTATTATCTCTGTGTGTCTCTAGTTTTACGGGTTCCGGGGAACTTGTGATTCTTATGAACACTCACCGTTATCATTCTCATATGAATGGTCGACGTCAAGTCGAGGCGTTTGAGTAGTCGTCAGATAGAGTAGTCGTCATTTCTTCCTCTCGATGTTAGGGTTTTAACTTATCTTCTTGTCCTTTTAATTACGAACAATGGCCCAAAGTTCACTCGGTCCAGGAGGATTCTTTGTCCATCATCCGTTCTAACCCCTCTTCGATGGTGGAGATCTCATGGACTTCTTCATCCTTGACTTCAGCTCTGTGCTTAGGGATATTGAAGACGTCGAGGGAAGATACTTAGGGCGACGACTTGAAAGTGAATTTGGTAGCGTCAAACGATTGATAGATGAGGTAGTCGAGCGGATCCCTTCACGGGCGGGCAGTGTAAGAGGGGTAGATGTCACGATGTTGGATGCCCCCATAGCTGCCACTAGTGGTGACCGGATAGGCCTTCCTTCACGGTAAATCTTTGTGGCATCTAGGGTCCGAAATAAAGACATTATCCGGGCTGTGAAGGAAGGATACATCGACGGGAGGTGGTTTGAATACCTTCTCCTAGATATGCATTTTAGGACCAAAGATGCACGCAGACCGGATACCTTTTGGTTTATACAAGAGGCGGTTACAGCAGGGATGACACTCCTGGTTCATCCCTTCGTAAAAGATTACTGCCATTTTTATGGCATCTCCCCTGCCTAATTGGCGCCAAACTTCTGGTACTACTTTGCTGGTGCCTAGATTTTATGGCACCAAAAATTTGACATGGACCTCCCATTGGATGAGTTCTGGTTCATGTATAAGCTATGCAACGTCGCCAAGTGTGAGGGGTAATATTTTTTGAGTGGTCATGGGAGGGCTCAGCCTAGGTTTGGGAAGCTTATTCTGGGCATTCCCTCGTCGTCACATGGGTGGAAGCCCATGTTCTTTATGATCCGGGGGCCATTCAACTTTCACCCTAATGACCTTTTGCTGCTTGAAGGCGGTACAAGCGTCGTTCAGGAACATGAGTAAGTCTCTTGACTTTCTTTTTCATCCCGACTTTGCTCTTTCTTCATATAATGATTACCCTTTATCCTTGATTTAACTAGGACCGGTCGAGTTTCTCGAAAATAGTTTGGCGAGGATCGAAAGGGCTTTCTCCTATCCATCGAGGTTCACCACATTGAAATGCTTCGACCAAGGAGAACCTTCGCGCCACCGCCTAATCCTAGATCTCCCGACCCTTCGACCTAGACACCATCCTTTTATACTTCCATCTAAGCGACAAAGGTAATTACTTCTCTTGACGCCTTCTATTCTTCGTCTCATGTTTTCCTAACGCCTCGATCATATCTTCTTCTCGCCGCTCGTAGAGATGGCATCATTGATAACTCAACTCCCAGGGAGCCAGCGTTTGAGACCAAACCAGCAACCACTGCCCCGACACTTGGCCACCAACAGCCAACAACCCTGGTTGAAGGGAAAAGCAAGGCTAGCTTTTCTTCTCCTCGCCAGAAGAGCAAGAAGGTCGGGGGCCCTTCGGTCCGGGGCAAGCATACCACAAGAAGTGAGGCGCCCATCGACAAGCCACAATCGACAAGATGACAACTAACAAGGCCCTTGACACCGTGGTTCCCATTCCCTGGCGTCGCTCCCCTATCTGCGAGAGAACGTCTTGATCCCCTCGGGGAAAGATAATGGATCGAACTTTCTGGTCTCGATATATTTCGACGCCGAGGTCGGGGAGATGCTAAAACTTCCCCCTCGCTTCTCTCATCTTCTAGGCTCTTAATGAGTCTTTCCTCAAGCCTCACTGGATCGCAGCGTCCGGTCTTCTTTGGTTGACCTTGAAACGCAAACATATCTCCTTCCAGATCCACGTAAGATTTTGCCGAGAGTTTTTTTTTATATATATCTTTCCTGATTTTGAAACCTTTCTATAGCCTCGTCCTTTCCCTTCTTAATGTCCTCAACCTAGTCAAGGTCAAGGAGCGTAAGGGCGAGATGGACGACTTGGAGGTCAGGCTTAAGTCTCTCGTTGATGAGGCCAAGAAGAATAGGGACGATGCGGTCGAGTAGAGGGATTTGGCTATGGCCAAACTGACAAGTCTGGAAGGCGATTTGGCCGAGCTAAAGGCCAAGGTTAAGGACCTTACTCAGCAGGCGACTTTGTCCGAGAAGAAGTTGGCTGAGGTGACCATGGCGACCGGAGGCGCTTCACTTGAGGGAAAGGCCGAGGGGAAGAAGGAGGCCAAGGCCGAGGTCTGCCGCAATCTTCGACGCCAATCGGGTAGAGATTATTGAGGAGGTCAAAACTTCTTAGGAGCTCCTGGATATCGACAATAAGGATTTCCATCGTCCGGGTCAGATCGTCAACCTAATCAAGAAGAAGGCGTCCCGATTGGGACTTGGGCTTCCTCTATAATTCCCCTCCTCCTGCTTTGGCGACGACGGAGTGTCCCTCCCGGTGATGATGAAGAGAACACTTCTTCCCTTGGTGGTGGCGAGCCGATCATTGCAACGCTTAGAGATCTTCCCTTTGCTTTTCCTTTTTCTATTTCTTTTGGGACTCTTTGTAACTTAATATTTGCTTTAGAAAATTTTTATTTTACCCATTTTGTATATATAAAGACAACGGGTTTTATTCATACCTTGATTTACATTTGCTACTTTTTAGAAAATTCCTTAGAATTTTTCTAGTGTTTGTCCTTCCTTTTAGAGGACTTGACGTCGAGTTTACCCCCTTGGGGTCGTCGTCTTAGGAAATTCCTTAGAATTTCACTAAGTGTTTGTCTTTCCTCCTTGGAGGATCTGACGTCGAGTTTACCCCTTGGGGTCTAAGTGCTTGTCCTTCCTTTTTGGAGGACCTGACGTCGATTTTACCCCTTGTGGTCGTCGTCTTAGGAAATTCCTTACAATTTCACTAAGTGTTTGTCTTTTGTCCTTGGAGGATCTGACACCGAGTTTACCACTTGTGGTCGTTGTCTTAGGAAATTCTTTAGGATTTCACTAAGTGTTTATCTTTCCTCCTTGGAGGATCGACATCGAGTTTACCCTTGGGGTCATCGTCTTAGGAAATTCCTTAGAATTTTTACTAAGTGTTCATGGCCTCCATCCCCCATGTCTGCTTAATATAACCTTGGTTTTTTAAGTAGACACGTTATTAAGGGGTAAATCTCTTTCTTTCTGCAAACATATCAATTTATTCAATTTGTAAAGAATGTACAATTGAGATGTGTAAAATTTCATACACTATTGGTAGTCTGACCTTAGGCTATTTAGCATTCCACGGGTGTTGAACTTTTTTGCCGCTGAGGCTTTCTAATATGTAGGTGCCAAGACTTAGTATTTCCCTTATGCAGTAGGGCCCTTCCTAAGTTGGGTCCAGGAGACCAGTATTTTTGGGTTTTGTACTCTGCGTTACCCTTTTTAATACTAAATCTTCTGGGATGAACCTTCTTTGCCAAACTTTCTTATTGTAGTATCGTGCTGTTCGTTGCTGATAAGCGGCGAGATGTAGTTGGGAGTTAAGTCACTTTTCTTCTAATAAATCGAGTTCTCCATTCATGCCCTCTACATTATCCAGTCATTGTGGACAACGGTTCTTAAAGTCGGCGTTTCGATTTCTATGGGAAGCACAGACCTCGGCCCATATGCCATGGAGAAGGGTGTTTCACACAGATAGTTTGGCTTATTGTTCGGTATGCCCACAAGACTTTTGGAAGTTCTCGGCCCATCTCCTTTTTAGGTCGTCGAGTCTCTTTTGAGGGTATATTTCAGTATTTTATTTACCTCCTCGGCTTGGCCATTTGATTGCGGATGGATTGGCCTCGAAAGTCTTTTGGATGCCCAAACTATCGCAGAACACCGCGTGTTGAGGCGTTGTTAACTGTTTCCCATTGTCGGACACTATTGAGTGGGAACCCCAAACCTGCACAATGATGTGGTCCCACATGACTTTGGTGCAGCTCGCTTCGTGGTTGTAGTTAGGGCCTTGGCCTCAGCCCTTTGTGTAATAGTCTACCGCAACGATTATAAACTTAAACCCCCAGGTGCAGGATGTAATGGCCCAATCAGTCAACCCCCATTTGGCAAAGGGCCATGGGCTGAGAATAGAAGTTAACTTTTCCGGGGTGCTCTAGGAATTGTGGCATATCTTTAGCATTTATCGCATCGTCAAAGTATTAAAAGCGTCCTTTTTGAGCGTGGCCAGAGTATCCTTGCCTCAAAACCTTTAGAGTCAAAGATTGCCCCAAAGATGGTTGCTATAGACTCCTTCATGGATTTCTTGGAGGACCTTTTTTGAGCTTTGGCTTCATCTAGGCACCCTTTAGAGGTGTTGAGTAGCCTCGTCGATAGAGCAGCCATCGTTACAATAAGTACCTAGCAGCTCTATACCTGACTCGTCGGGCTTCGTCTTTATTATCCGGCAGCCTGGCGTCCATTAGATATCGGATGAGCGGCGTCATCCAATTTTCACCTTCTTGGACACTTAATGCCTTCACTTGTTCCTCAATGGTTGGCGCTCCGGTTCTTCAATGGGAACGATGCCTAGTGTGTTGGAATCCTTTGAAGATGCCGGTTTACCAATGCATTTGCATTTACGATTTTCACTCATGGTATTTGGAGTATTTCATAATTTTTGAACTTAACGAGCTCCTCCTTTACTTTTCTCAAATATGCTCCCATCATCTTGCCGCGTGCTTGGTACTCTTCCTTCACTTGTGC